>JAZGTH010000076.1:4647500-5847500 GCA_036877525.1 Chromobotia macracanthus | reverse complement strand
ATGGGGTCATTCTTAATTCTGCCAATACGGCTGGTAACATGTCTGGCCACTTTCTGCCTGGGTCTAAGCAAGCTTTTGTGACTTTATCTTTTATGGTGCGATCCGTTCGCTCAACCACCCCAGACGACTGTGGGTTATAGGGAATGTTGTAGTGCCAGTCTATAGCTAGGGCTTTTGCCAGACACTTGGTCACTTTGGACGTAAACGGCACGCCATTATCACATTTGAGCACTGTTGGTATGCCAAAACGAGGAATCACTTCTTTTCTCAGTATTTTGACCATCATTTTTGCATTTTCTTTGGCACATGCAAAAATCTATGGCCACTTTAAAAACCTGTCTACAATGGTCAACATGTATTTCAGATTTCCTACCGCAGGCATGTGGGTGAAATCTATCTGTATCTATCTCCTAAATGTTGAAAAGGTGCCTCTGGAAAAGGTAAAGCATCATGGGATGCCTTTTTGTGTGGGTTGGTCTTTGCACATATCATACAGGAGTCAGTGATCAATCTCATCACCTTTGATATGTCTGGTATACAATAAAGACGATTAATTGTCTGTATCACTTTGGCCGCGCTGTTGTGCGATATACCATGATAATGCCTTGTTAAAACAATGAGAGACGCTTTTGGCAAGGCAATCCTGCCATCTTTGGACCTTATCAGACCACTAGCATCAGGAGTACACTCATTTTCTGCTAAATACTTTAAATCTCCCTCTGCTGTGTAGCGAAAATGTGTTTAAGAGAAATTAATACTGAGGCTTGTTCAACGATAGTTATGTCATATATGAACAAGTTTACTCAAAATTAATGTTAATATGTTCTCCACCATTCCCTGTGTAAGAGAAACATATATATATATATATATATATATATATATATATATATATATATATATATATATATATTGTATAATTCTACATGCTTGTAGAGCATGTAGAATTAGATCAAGCAGAATTGAAGCAAGAAGTAAGAAGATCAGCAGAATTAGGGACTCCAGATTGTAAGCATGAACCAGCACCACAATTATGAAGCAAATCAAATGTCAAATCTATGAAACAGTGTTGTTTAAAACACCATTTCATTCGTGGAACGAAACTCAAAGGAAAATACATATAATTGATCGTAATAAATTCTATGTGTATAGACTACGAATACTTGCATTGAGCTCTAGTGCAGAGCACGAATCCAAATGCGCATGGAGAGAAAGTCCTGAGTGGTTCAGAAGTGATGGAGTTCGTCAAGTTCTGTAGATCGAAGAAGTTAGCTGAAGTGATGTCCAGAGTCTGTCTCAGATGGACTGAGCCAGAGGCTGGAATCATGCCTGTTATGGTTACACAGCATACATAGTCTGATGGGAAATTAGAAGACGATCTGTTAGATATTAAATATGACAGAGTTTGAAGTACATTAAGTTGGGATTCATCCTAATGCATGAATGCAAACAAAACATCAATTCAAACTTGCATACCTATCTACAGAGTTACAGTAAAGATACATAGTTTTGTAGCCAGCATACCATGGGAATGTATACAACTATATACAGTTTAGGACTGTTTAGTTCTAAGTTAGAAAGAGTTCTTCCTTTGGATAGAAGTGTTCTTTTTTGGGCCACCTGGGGTTACTGAAACTCCATGTGGTGCCCATGAAATTCTTTTGAAGCTTGTGCAGGGTGTCATAAACTGTCCTGGTATCAGAGGTTGCTGATAGCAATCTGGGGGAGGTTTGCCTCCAGACTCTCTGGAGCCTAGGGTCTTTCAACCCCCCACACTTTATATGTCCAAGTTTATATGTCTTAAGTAAAAAGGGGTATTTTATGATCCATACATGATCCAAATATTGGGCCATGCCAGACACTACAGTTGGCTGACTCTGCAGAATTTTTAGATCTATGTCTGGCATACAGGAAAAATATGTGTGAGCATCATAACCCCTGTTTCCTGCATCTTTTGATATGGAGAAAACTCTCCATATTCCACGGCCCATTTAGCCACTTCATCTGCTCTTCTATTACCAACAGCCTCTAAACTATCCCCTTGTGCATGCCATTTTAACCTTAACCACCACAAGTTCTGATGCAAGACTTGCATCAAGTAAATCTGCATCAGCATCAAGTAAATCTCCTACTAATTTTGCATGTGATATTGGTTTGCCTTCAGATGTAAGAAAGTTCATTCTGGCCCTTGTACTACACCATATGTATATTTGCTATCGGTGTAGATTGTGGCCCTTCTACCTTTTGTGAGCTGACAGGCTCTTGTAAGCGTAATTAGTTCTGCTGCTTGGGCCGAATTGTGTTTCAATTTATATGCCTCCACCCTCTCCCCCTGTTGAGTGACTATGGCATAACCACATAGACGGCTTAAAGCAGGAACCATCTATATACAGGTGCTCCCCCCATCCAGGGGCGTATTTTTAAGATCGACCCTGGCAGCCATTGAGGAGTGTATTTCATAAATACAGTCATGTGGCAGTGTATCTGTTACCAATGTAGATTGTAACAGGTGTAATACAGAGACTGAATAGCAGGACTTACAACAGTACTCTGTTTAATTGTCACACTTTTTAGTGGCTAAGAGGTAGCCTCATAGCCAGAATGCCTTTGAGCTGTCATGTGTTGTGTCTTTAAATTGTATATGATTGCACCAACCTGGTCTGTAGTATGAAGTGTCAAGGGATGTGACAGGACAATTTTTTCTGCCATATTCACCATCTCTGTGGCGGCAGCCACGGATCTTAAACGTGGGCATGCGCTGGAAAGTTGTGTCTAATTGTCGTGATAAGTATGAGAGTGGACGTGGTTTACTACCATGATTTTGAAAGATGATATTTATCCTGAGTTATCCAGACTCAGGATATTTATAGAGCTGAGTTCTACTCAGTGTTGACTACAAGATACTTTCTAAGAAAGTAGAAAAAATAGAATTAAACTTTACATCTCTTCTGTGATTCATACAGACCAGTCTTGCATTCCTGATCTAACTATATTTGACAATCTGTTTTCTTTTACCTGATTTCTTTTACCAGGATACATAAACTTGATGTTGGTTTTGTTTTGTTAGATCAGGAGAAAGCCTTTGATCAGGTTGATCATGTTTTGCTTTTTAAATGTTTTGATGGTTTTGGTTTTTGATTGTCTTTTATTTCATATGTTAAACTACTGTACGTGGATATTTATAGCATCCTAAAAATCAATGGTTCTCTTACAAGACCTTTTAAAGTAAGTAGAGGTATTCTGCAAGGCTGTGGTCTTTCAGGGGTTCTCTATGCTATTGCTATTAAACCACTTCTGGTAGCTTTGAGAAATAAGTTGAGTGGAATTTCAACGGCACAACAGATTTGGTCTTGATTTTGGACTTACGCTGTTAGAGCTTATGCTGATGATGTTACAGTCATCATTCGATCTAAAGAGGATGTTAAGAATCTCTTGAGGTGTTTCAGAAAGCCTCTTCCTCTGAAATAAACTGGCTAAAATGTGCTTTTTTCTGATGGGTGAATGGGAAGATGGAGGTCCTCCAGTACTTTCTCAGCACTGCTCCTGGAGTCTGGAGGGGTTTAAAGTGCTGGAGGTTTCCTGGGGACAGATCGATTTGATCTGCGATGTAGTTTTTGAAAGAATCTCTAGACACTTACAGAGATTCTGCCTCAGTTGTCATACAGGGGAAGGGTGCTCATCATTAATAATTTATCAGCCTCTATGATGTGGCATCACCTAAATGTGCCTGATCCACCAAAAGAATTGTTGCAATGTTTGCAGAAGATTTTTGTTGATTTCTTTTGGGACAGTTATTGCTGCCTCCCTCCTGCAATTCTTATTAGTCAATTAATGAAGGGCATCAAGGATTAATTAATTTACCAGCCAAGGTTAAAGCAATAAGGTTAAAGTCTGCCCTGAATTTACTATATCCAACAGAATTTACACCGTGGGTACCTCTTGGTCTGGCTTTGCTCAAAACTTTTGATGGGCTTCATCTTTACAAACAACTGTTTTTGATGGCTCTATATAGCGGAAATTTAACTTCTGAGGTTAATTTCTATGCTTCGGTTTTAAATTCTTGTCAGTTCTTGACAGTTTTTAAGTTACTTAACAACCAGATCATCATTTTTGTACATTTAACTGATGTTTTCTCTAAAAGAAGTGGTGGATATTTGTAACCAGACAGGTTTTTAGATCTGTGAGGACAATAAAGCAGCTTAAAGGTGGGCTGAAAGCTGTTTTTCCCTCCACTCCTCGAGTTTGTAAACTGTTTCTTGTCTGGGGGTCATTTACAACTTTCTTTTTCCTAATTTATTTGTGTCACCCAAAGTTTGCTAAGATGACGATCGTGAAGGAAAACAGTTGACATTTATGAGGCTACAAGAGCTTAGCTTAGAGTAAAATTGAATTACTTTTTCAAGGATAGATGTGACACCAGGAGGTAATTTTTAACTGTGTCTCCTGATCTCTCTCCATCTTAAAGGCTTTTCTATAAGGGCCTCTTACCTAAATGCTCTGGAGATTTACTGCGGAGGTTATTGCATTGTGCGCTGCCTACAAAACCTTTAATTTCTAAGTGTAATACGAATGTTTCACCAGTTTGCAGTTTCTGTTCTTTACGAGAATCTGGTTTTCATGTTTTTACTGAATGTTCCAGATTGTTTCCATTGTTTACCTGGCTTGAAAGAATACTTGGAGACTTGGGATTTGTTTTTAACAACACACTGTTTTTGTACGTAAGTACTAAAGACTCAACTCACAGAGAGCATATGTACTGTGAGGTATACTATGGGCAATTTCGTAACTATAGCAACCACTTCTCCATTGCCGTGTTTTGACGAAATTTAACACAAAATGCTTACTATAAACACTTACTGTGAGTGACATCACTTCCCAACACAAACACGCCTCATGGTATAAGCCAATTCCTGACACTGATTGACACTGATTGTATGCATCGAAATTGTGAACACAATTCAGTAAGCGACAGGAAATGAAATAGCAAACAGGTAATTGCTATTGCAGTTTAAATATGACAGGGCTGTAACTCGTACAACATGAGAAATGCAGTTGCAAATGGACTTTTCCATTTCACTTTTCATATTTTTGCAAATGTGTTTTCATTTGAATTTTGGGAGACATTGTATGTTTGTGCAAATGAAAATGCAAACAATTTGAATTTGCATTTGATTTGTGTCACAACTTTTACACCCACAAATAGAACAACACAATTGCAAAACACAATTGCAACTTTTTAAAATTGTCCGCAACAATGCTCCATGCTTCTTACAATAAAAAGGTATAGAACCTGAAACAAAGAGCAGATTGTCACCATTAGGAATACTGGAGAATTGACTGAACATCTTCACTGTGTTTCCATCCAGAGCAGTTGAGGGCAATATTGAAATTTCAATATTTGTACTGTAAATATCGGTAAATACATGCATCAAAGCAGTCTCAAATCATGATGCTCCCTCCATCATACTTCACTGTTGGGATGATGTTTTCACATATTCCTTTCATGTCAAACATAGCGCTGCATGTTCTATTTTTGTTCGATCTGTCCACAAGATATTTTCCCAGTAGTGTTGTGGAGTGTCAAGGTGGTCTTTGGCAAACTTTAGGCAAGCTGCAATGATTTGTTTGGAGATTAATGGCTTCTTTCATGGTACCCTTCCATTTATACTATGGCTGTTCAATGACATATCTCTGTTCATGAGTTAACCATGTTAACCAGCTTCAATGAATGTATCAAGTCTTTAGCTGTTCTAGGGTCCTTTTTGTTCTCATTTAGCATTCTGCATTGTGCCTTAGGAGTGATCTTGGCTGGGTGCCTACTTCTGTGGAGAGTAGCCACAGTACCATATCATCTCCATTTATGGACAGTTTGTCTGGCTGTGGACTGATGAATTTTTAAAGTTACAGAGATTACTCTGTTACACCTTCCCAGCTACATGCATATCAACAACTCTTGATTGCAGGTCTTGTAAGGTCTTTTTTTGCGAGGCATGGCTCACATCAGTTAATACTGTTTGTGCATAGCACACCGACACTGTTTGGGTGTTTATATAAGTTAGTTTAGATATAAACCAGACCTTTATTCTCATTTTGTTGATTAGACTCCTGGTTTGCTAACACCTGACTTCAGTTGGCATATAGTGACACCAGAAACCATCACTTTTCATGTTTATTAGGTGAATGCAATAAAGACATGAAACATGATGATTGTTTGTATTTTATCAGCTAAGAAATATTGTTTATCAATTTTTGTGAAGATCATATTAGATTTCATGACCAATTTATGCAGAAAACCATGAAAATGGTTCACTTACTTTTTCTGCAACTGTATAGGCAATCAAACAATCAATATTCACACTATAAATCTGTGACCATGGCAACAGACCAAACACATCTAGTCAAAGGAACAGCTGCAAGCTCTTCTATTTACAAAAGCCAGTTGCTTCAGCCTGTTTTGCAGAATCACCATGGATAAAGAGGGAACTTGAAAGTATGATATTTCACAAGCTAGTTAAAGTCCCTGAGTAAATAAAGGGCAATAATGACAACCTCAAGTTCCATACAAAGTAACTGTCACTGTCACCGGAACACTTAAGTTTACAGCCTACAAGAGTATAATGGTTTGAAAAACTTTAGGTCTGACATTCTGTAACACGATAGTAATAAGTTTAGCATGTTTTAGTATATTGTTAATGTTTAAACATAATCTAACATGTTTTAGCATAATGTTAAAATATTTTAAAATGAAGCTATGTTTTTACATGATATTAACATGTTTTGACATTAATTATAATACAAGGACATTTTAGCATGATTATAGCATGTGTTAGCATGAAGTAGCATGTGTTTTTTTCACCTTTTCGGCAAATACCTAGGGAAGCAAGCTGAGGAGGTAACGAGAAGATCTATTAAAACTGTTACTGATTAAACCCACTACTTATCACTTAATAAAATAATCACATTGCTGAGTGTTTATTAATGTTTTGTATTTTGTTTGTTTTGATAATTACTATTATCTTTGCGTGTATGACTGTCACTCACCACATCTCCCATTATAATGAATGAAGCTGACTGTATCAAACTCTTGTTATAATGAATAAAAAACCCAGCATGCTTTATATGATGATAACATTACAAGATGTGTGCATGCCTAAACAAAACTCTTCTGCACCAGGGAGTAATTTAAATGCAGGTGGTTGTAATGCAATTTATCATCTTCAATGTCTTGGCATAATATTTGCCAAATTTGGTGGCAATCTCATAAATACCCTAGGAGGAGTATTTAAAATTTCAGAGCCTGGAATTGACAAAAAATCCACATACAATCCAGAATGACTTCCTGTTGGATGGAGCTAATGGATGTAATTTTGAAAGTTTTCTGGCTTGATGAGAACAATACATGTACCAAGTTTGGTAACTGTAGGTAAAACTAACCCCACTTTAGTCAGAAGGGTGTGCTATAGAGCCCCCCCAGAGCTCATGTCTGAGTTTTTGTATATGTCTAAAGGCTGACCACTATGTGTGTACAAAATGTCATGCTATTTCAAGCATGTCAAGTTTTTTCAAGAATGTGGTTTTAGAGTTTGACATGTTGCCATGGCAACAATATTTAAGATATTGCAAATCCTTGCAAATCAGCTATGTCTCTACATTATTTTGACCAAGTCTGAAGTGACAATTGGTGGCGCTATGAGACTAAGGGTTGTCAGTGTAAAAGTTGTATAGGTTGACATGACCAATACATGACCAATACATGTACCAAGCTCCCCTGCCTTGCCCATATGCCAATCTTTTCCCAGCCCTAAAAGGCCGATGACTGTGATGTGTGTCAAATTTCAGGAGTTTTTGAGCATGTTAAAGGACCCAAAGGCCCTAAAAACCTAGAAAAAAGAATAAACAATAATTCTAAGGAAAACAATACCACTTTCAGTGCTTGGGCCCTAACGAGTAATGAGAGCTTCTTGCACAGAGCAGAAAGTTATGAAATGTATTTTGTGCCAACAAAAAATAAATGCAAACTTTTGTGGGGACATAAGTAGTATTATAAATTTCCATTCTTTTCTTTTCATGCTGTGTAACATAATCAAAGCTTTATGCAAGGATGAACTACCTCCTTGGTAGGAACAAAAACACATCAAGAGACAGACAAAAGACCGACTAGAACCGACAAAAGACCGACTAGAATCGACAAGACAGGTAATAGCTTTGTCTGACAAATTAGAGAAACGAACCGGTACAAGACAGAAAACAAAAGGCCATTAAATAGAAACAAGACAAGGACAAATGTGAGAGCAATAAACCGCTAACAAGACTAACAGGGAAACAAAGGGGCAGGGGCCAAGACGTGACCGGAGAGCATATGGCTAATGTAAAGAAAACAGAGGCCATGTGCTTCCACAGAAAACAAGTTTAGATCCTGACTCCAAGAAACAAGAACCTAGACTAGGATGAGTCAGGATCCAAACAACATGCTCTGACATAGAACACAGGGGATGTCAGGATCCTGGCAAATAATCAGGAAAGACTCAGAACAGGAAGCCAGGATCCTGACAGCTTTACCTTTCCCACATTTTGTTATGATACAGCCTTATTCCAAAATGGATTAAATTAATTATTTTCCTCAAAATTCTACAAACAATACCCCATAATGACAACGTGAAAAAAGTTTGAAATCTTTGCAAATTTATAAATAAAAAAAAAAATAAACACACGTACAAAAGTATTCACAGCCTTTGCTCAATACTTTGTTGAAGCACCTTCGGCAGCAATTACAGCCTCAAGTTATTTGAGTATGATGCTACAAGCTTGGCACACCTATTTTAGGGGAGTTTCTCCCACTCTTTTTTGCAGGACCTCTCAAGCTCAGTCAGGTTGGATGGGGAGCGTTGGTGCACAGCCATTTTCAGATCTCTCCAGAGATTTTCAATCTTGTTCAAGTCTGGGCTTTAGCTGGGTTATTCAAGGACATTTACAGAGTTGTTCCATAGCCACTCCTTTATTATCTTTGGTGTGTGCTTAGGGTCATTGTGCTATTGGAAGATGAACCTTCGTCTAAGGTCCAGAGTGCTATGGAGCAGGTTTTCATCAAAGATGTCTCTGTACATTGCTGCACTCATCTTTGCCTCAATACTGACTAGTCTACCAGTTTCTGCCATTGAAAAACATGACCACAGCATGATGCTCCACCACCATGCTTCACTGTAGGGATGGTATTGGCCAGAGGATGAGCGGTGCTTGGTTTCCTCCAGACATGATGCTTACTATTCAGGCCAAAAAGTTAAATCTTTGTTTCATCAGACCAGAGAATTTTGTTTCTTTTTTTGTTTCTCTCTCAGTCCTTCAGGTGCCTTTTGGCAAACTCCAGACGGGCTGTCATGTGCCTTTTACTGAGGAGTAGCTTCTGTTTGGCTACTCTACCATACATTCCTGATTGGTGGAGTGCTGCGGAGATGGGGTTCTTGATCACTTCCCTGACTAAGGCCCTTCTCCCCCGATGGCTCAGTTTGGCCAGGTGAACCGCTCGAAGAGTCAGGAAGAGTCCTGGTGGTTTCAAACGTCTTCCATTTATGATGGAGGCACTGTGCTCATTGGGACCTTCAATGCTGCAGAAATTTTGTACCCTTCCCAAGGTCCGTGCCTTGATACAATCCTGTTTAGGAGGTCTACAGACAATTCCTTGGATTTCATGACTTGGTTTGTGCTCTGACATGGACCCTATATAGACAGGTGTGTGCCTTTCCAAATCATGTCCAAACAACTGAATTTACCACAGGTGGACTCCAATCAAGTTGGAGTCATCTCAAGGATGACCATCTCAAGTATGATAAGTGGAAACAGGATTTCCAATTTGGGCGTCATGGCAAAGGCTGTAAATACTTATGTACATGTGGTTTGATTCAGTTTTTATTTTTGAAAATTTTGCAAATATTTCAAACAAACTTCCTTCACATTCCATTGCAGCCATTAACTGCACTGCAGCAGACATTAGAAAAGATTGTAATTTGTTTTGTGTAGTTTATAACATTTTTTGTTAAATTTTGATAACTTATGTATAATCTCCAATGTATAAACCACAATATTACGTATGTTGTAGTTTATGTCCCTAGTCTTTGTAGTCTTTAGTGTCATCCCGCCCTAATAGTGTCCAGGTGTTCCTTGTTCCCCCTGATTAGTCTATGTATACACTCACCAGCCACTTTATTAGGTACACTTTGCTAGTACCGGGTTGGACCCTTTTTGCCTTCAGAACTGCCTTAATTTTTTGTGGCACAGATTCAACAAGATGTTGGAAACATTCCTCAGAGATTTTGGTCCATATTGACATGATAGCATCACACAGTTGCTGCATATTTGTTGGCTGCACATCCATGATGCAAATCTCCCATTCCATATTTGTCGGCTGCACATCCATGATGCGAATCTCCCATTCCACCACATCCCAAAGGTGCTCTATTGGATTGAGATCTGGTGACTGTGGAGGCCATGTGAGGAAAGTGAACTCATCGTCATGTTCAAGAAACCAGTCTGAGATGATTTGAGCTTTGTGACATGATGCATTATCCTGCAGGAAGTAGCCATCAGAAGATGGGTACACTGTCAGTGTGAGTTGCTAGTCATCCAAGTTTTGATATCGATTACGCATTTAGTTAATTTGGTGTATTTATGTGTCTCGTTGGGCCTAGAAGAAATGTACAGCTGAATATTATCAGCATAACAATGAAAACAATGAAAAAATCTCCATGTCTCTTAATAATTGCTCCTATAGGTAGCATGTACAGGGGAAAAAGTAGAGGCCCAGACATTGAGCTCTGCAGTACTCCATACTGAACTTGTGATTGGTATAACAAACTGGAATCGGTTAGATAAATATGATTTAAACCATGCCAGTGCAGTTCCATTTATGGGATGCCATATGCCCCAGGAGCCTCTGAAAAGAAATCTTGGCTCTGAACAGGTTCAGGCACAACAGCAGTGACTGCGCACGCCACCATAGTGACTGAGTCCAGCTCCATAACAAGAAAGAGATGCCCTGTGTTGGGGAGAGCTTGCTCTTTTCCCAGTTGACCCGAAGCCCCTGGCAGCAAAGGTGCCGGAGCACCAGATCCCTGTGTTTGCACAACAGCTCTCGAGAGTGGCCAAATTAAGCCAGTCTTTGAGGTAGTTGGGACTTTGTTAAAGATGCAGGGAGACAGGGACAGCCCAAAGGGGTGGACCTTGTACTAATACACCAGACCCTCTGGCTTTTTCTCCCTGACTGCCTTTGTTTTCCATCTCTGTAAGCACATTCCAGGCTGTGATCTGGGCTTGGCTGCCTCAGAATCAGCAGGTTTACAAACGTACTGTACAATATGTACTATAACTTACTATACAAAATGTACTATACATCTAATATTTCTGCTCTTACTGCAATTACAATATGTCCCATCATTTATAGTTAGGACAAACTGGTTTTAGATATACAGTGCATCTGAAAAGTATTCGCAGTGCTTCACCTTTTCTACATTTTATGTTACAGCCTTATTCCAAAATGGATTAAATTCATTAGTTTCCTCAAAATTCTACAAACAATACCCCATAATGACAACATGAAAGAAGTTTTTTTTTAAATCTTTGCAAATTTATTAAAAATAAAAAAAAATCATATGTACATAAGTATTCACAGCTTTTCCATTTGCCAGATTAAGATCAGGTGCATCCTGTTTCCACTGATCATCCTTGAGATGTTTCTACAACTTGAATGGAGTCCACCTGTGGTATATTCAGTCAATTGGACCTGATTTGGAAAGGCACACACCTGTCTATATAAGGTCCCACAGGTTAACAGTGCATATCAGAGCATAAACCAAGCCATGAAATTCAAGGAATTGTCTGTAGACCTCCAAGACAGGATTGTGCCGAGGCACAGATCTGGGGAAGGGTACAGAAAAATTTCTAATAGAAATAGAGTAAATAGAAGACGTTTTGAACCAGGACTCTTCCTAGAGCAGGCCGCCTGGCCAAACTGAGCCATCGAGGGAGAAGGGCCTTATGGTCACTCTGACAGAGCTCCAGCGTTTCTCTGTGGAGAGGAGAGCCTTTCAGAGGAACCATCTCTGCAGCACTCCACCAATCAGGTCTGTATGGTAGAGTGGCCAAATGGAAGCCACTCCTCAGTAAAAGGCACATTACAACCCGCCTGGAGTTTGCCAAAAGGTACCTGCCTTGTCAAAAGGACTCTCAGACCATGAGAAACAAAATTCTCTGGTCTGATGAAACAAAGATTGAACTCTTTGGCCTGAATTTGCAAAGATTTCAAACAAAATTCTTTCATGTTGGCATTATGGGATATTGTTTGTAGAATTTTGAGGAAAATCCATATTTCTCAAAAATCCATTTTGAAAATCCATTTAATACATTTTGGAATAAAGCTGTAACGTAACAAAATGTGGAAAAGGTGAAGCGTTGTGAATACTCTCCGGATGCACTGTAAGAGATTATTCAGTGATTTATAATAGTTCACCAAGTTAAGACTTGAGTTATCTAGTGGCTAGTGGGTTATAATATGTTGTTTTAAAAAGCTAAAATAGCTTTAAAACAGCACAATCATAACAGAGCCATCATAACAGGAGAGGTTTGCCTTAAAATTTGAAATGGGCCGACATACCTGGAACTGAGCTTACGGGAGGGTAGCTTCATGCATATGTCCTTTGTGGAGAGCCATACCCATTTGCCTGGAGCATAGGAAGGTCCAGGGCAGCGATGTTGGTTGGCCTGATGGGTCTGGCATCTAACAGCATGGACAGATGAGTACAAGCCCATTCCCATAAATCCTTGCTTCTTTGGAGCCAATCTGTCACCGAAGGTAAACTTGTTGGTTCGCCAGACCAGGAGAATAATGATGGTTGGAAACCCAGAATGCACTTGACGGGATCATGCCAGTGGAAGGCTTTACTAGAGAGTTCTGAAAACGATTCCAGTCAGTTTGTTTCTGCTGGCAGTAGGATCGTAGGAACCTGATAATCTCAGTAACTATGTTCCATTGAACTGTAGCTACCAGGAGACTCTTGCGGATTATATTTTCTTGTGTACTTGGAATTCTCTTGAAATACTTCAGACTGACAAAATAGAGTGTCTGCTTTGGTGTTCTTAGAACCTGGGCGACAGGTGACAGTGAACTGGAAGCGAGTAAAAAAGAAAGCCCATCTGGCCTGCCTGGGGTTCAGTCTTTTTGCAGAGCGCAAATACTCCAAATTCTTGTGGTCAGTTAGTACAGTGAATGGATGAGAAGCTCCTTCAATGACGCCACTCCTCCAGAGCCAATTTTATAGCTAAAAGCTCTCAGTTACCCACATCATAATTACGTTCAGCAGAGGACAATTTTCAAGAGAAGTATGCACAAGGGAATATCTTAGGCGGTGTGCCATGGCGTTGAGAGAGAACAGCTCCTACCCCAGTGCTAGAGGCATTGACCTCCATGATGAAGGGACGATCAGGATCAGGATGCTTGAGGATAGGTGCTTAGGTGAAACGGTTCTTGAGGTCAGTGAAGGATTGTTTTGCTTCAAAGGTCCAGACGAGCCTAGTAGATCATCGTTTAGTTAGCGATGTCAGGTGTGCTGCGATAGAGCTGAAGCCACGGATGAACCTTCGGCATAAGTTGGCAAATCCTAAGAAGCGTTGTTATTCTTTCATGGTGCGTGGTAGTGGCCATTCCGTTACTGCTTCTACCTTCTTCTCGTCCATCGCCATGCCCTCTCGACTGATCACGTATCCGAGAAATGAGGTACTGGTATGATGGAACTCGCACTTCTCCTCCTTAGCGTAGAGCTTAAACTGGATGAGTCGTTTTAGCATGGATCGTACATGGGAGATGTGTTCTTGAAGAGAGTTGTAGTAATTTAGAATATCATCTATGTAAACGATCCCATCGACCCATTTGTCTAACATGTCTCATAAAATATCATTCATGAAAGACTGGAAAACTGAAGGACTATTAGCTAAATCAAAAGGCATTACCAGATATTCATAGCGGCCACTTGACGTGGAGAAGGCCATTTTCCATTCCTCCCCCTCTCTGATGCGAATGAGGTTGTAGGCATTACGAAGATATAGTTTGGTGTAATATTTGACCTAACAAAGCTGTTGGTACCAAAGAAAGTGGGTATCGGAACTTAACTATTATGTCATTCAGACCGCGGTAATCTATGCAGGGTCATAAGCCTTCTTCCTTCTTCTTTACGATAAAGAAACAAGCCTAGGCGGGAGAACTTGATGGTCTGATGAACCCCTTTGCCAATTCTTCCTTGATATAATCCTTCATAGCCTCAGATTCGGGTTGTGACAAAGGAAAGATTCTACCCTTTGGGGGTAGGTTTCCACAGCACGATGAGGAGGAAGCTGAGATGCCATTTACTTACTGAAAGCTTCCCTTAAATCCCCATACTCGATTGGGATTTTTCATTCAGCAGTAATATTGTTCTCTGAAGGTGTTGATTCTCTGAGCTGATGAATTACTTTGGATAGACAGGTTTTCTGGCATGTAGGACCCCACTGAAGAATCCAGAAAATCAATAGGTTGTGTGCACAGAGCCAAGGTAAACCTAAGATAATAGCATGGTTAGGTGATGGAAGTATGAAGAACCTGATTTTCTCAGAATGTAGCAAGCTAGTGCATAGTTGAAGTTCCTCAGTGGTCATTTGAATGTGGCCGTCACCAAGGGGTCGACCATCTAGCGCCTCCACTGCTAGGGATGAAGTACAGGGTGTTAGTGTTAACTTGCTGAGCAAATTCATGGGAAATGAAGTTCCCGGCCGCTCCTGAATCGATTAGAGCTGAAGTAGTTATAGTTTGCCCGTTCGTGATAATTTCAACTGACAGTTTAATGTCTGACATGTGAGGAAGGGATCTGGTAGTATCACTCACAGAGGCTGGGAGGTTGACAGATATTGCGGGACATGCAGACTTCATATGACCGGCTTGACCACAGTAAAGGCATAGATGCTGTTGTATTCGGCGATTTCGTTCTTCGGATGTGAGACGGGTGTAACCCAGTTGCATGGGTTCAGCAATGCTTACTGTTATGGGGATGTAAAAAAAAAAAACTGTGAGCGAGAGTGCTGACAAGAGTGGATGAGGTTATCAATCTGAACTGCAAGTTCAATAAATTCACCCAGGTTCTTTCCTTCATCTCAGCATGCTAGTTTGGATTGAAATTACAGTTTTAGACCCCTTCAAAATAACAATTTTAATGCATCCTCCACCCACTAGGTCTGAGCTGCTAAAGTGAGAACTCTTGTGCATATTCGGCTGCCATGTCTTTACCTTGGGTTAGTGACAGCAGTTGTTCTCCGGGTGTTCTTCCCTCTGCAGGGTGTTCGAAGACATCACGGAATTGTTGCAGGAACCTCTCATAGGTAGGGAAGATTGAATTGTCCTCTTTCCATACCGCAGAAGCCCAATCGAGCACTCTCCCAGAAACTAATGAGCAGACAAAGGCTATTTGCTTGATTCTGTGGGATACAAAGTGGGTTGTTGAGTGACAAAGAGCATTGCAGAAGAAAACCTTTGCACCTGGTGGGGTTTTTGTCGACCTTTTCAGGAAAGGCTAGTTGAGATCCATGACATTGCTGCTGGCGAAGTCTTCTGTAACAATGGGACAGAGACATTAGGATCCATGCGCAGCTTTATTAAGAAGGGTAAACAGACAGGCAGGGTCAAAACACCGGTGACCAGGGATAACAAGGGCCAGGCAAAACAGAGTCGTGGAACAGGCAATGGTCGAGGCAGGGAGAAAACAATCAGAGTCCAGAGAACAGACAAGAATCAGGGCAGGCAGCAAAACAGTTGAAAACGATAAACAATTCAATGAATATGAATATTTAAAAATAATAGTAAACTTATCAAAACTATGAAATAACACAAATGTAACTTTAGGAATTATGTTGTGACTAAACAAAATTAAAAATAAGGTAAAAAAGGATATATTCTAGCATATTCAAAATAGTCACCCTTCGTCTAGAATTTAATTTTTTTTTTTTTGACATTTTCCATCACCCAGTTTCTTGAGGAATCATCCTGAAAAGATTTTAAAGGTTTTTGAAGGAGTTCCCCTCTATCCTGTGCTCTTATTGGCTGCTTTTCTCTTCATTATTTGGTCCAAATCATCTATTTCAAAAACTTTATTTTTTAATTGTAGTTTTCTAAAAATAAAAAAAAATTAAAAAAATTAATATGTTACCACAATTATATTTTTATTTTTACATTTTTAACGTTTAATCAAATTTTTAATCAAATCTTTAAGTCAAGATCGCGGGAACCGAACCCAGACGCAGACAGCGTTTAACTGAAAAATCTCTCTTTGTTAATAAATGAACAAAACTACCCACGAGGGGGTAAAAACGGGAACAGAACAGGCAATACAACAAGAACTAAGGAGCTCCAAAAAACCGGAGCAAAAACGAAACTTAAAACCGGAGAGAAGGAGCACAAACACAAGACGAAAAACTCGACTGGACAAGAACACGACAAGACTCACAGAGCTTGGAAATAGGAACCAGGAAACAGGCAAAACAGGATGCATGTAATATGAAACGAGATAACAAGAACAAACTGACACGAGACAGAAAACACGGGGGCATTAAACAAGGCAAAGACAATGACAAACAAGTGCGCGAAATCAGCGCAGACTAGCAAAAAAACCAAGAGAACAAGGGGGCGGGGCCAAGACACACGACATGGCTAATGTAAACAAAACAGAGGCCAAGTGCTTCCACACGAGACAAGGACCCAGAGCATGAGTTCAGATCCCGACTCCAAGAAACAAGAACCAAGACTAGAAGGAGTCAGGATCTAAACAACATGCTCTGACACAGAACACGATGATGTCAATATCCTGGCAAGATAATCTAGAAAGACACAGAACAGGAATCCAGGACCCTGACAGTCTTCAGATTAAAAGATTTTTAAGATAAGAAACATTTCAGTCAAGTGTTTCCAAACTTTTGACTGGTAGTATATGTGTGCTGTTTCTGCCCTGTTCTCAGTGCACCATTTCACTATACTCAAATCACTTGATGGGGTATGCAAATTCTGTATATTATTGTAATCTTGTTTTCCTGAGAGATGAAAACGAGGCATCACAGAAACTGCCGTTTTACTGCTCTTAAGATTCTGGGGTGATGTTATCATACAGCACATTATAAACTGGTCAGTATATTTGCTACTACTACGACAACTTTTGTGGTGTCATTGTTCCTTTTTACAACCACAGTGGTGAATAATCATTTACTATGTTATTTGTTTACATGGGTAAATGTGGGTGGTCAAATGTTAATGTATTGCTGTGATATCACAACTAAGGATATGATATTTCGTTTTAAAAGATTTTAGACTTTTAAAAGCTCGTTATTTTCACATTCTTTATCAAAAACGTTAAAAGTGATCAATGATTTGTTGGAATCAGATGAATGAGCTACACTTGTCTGTTGTATCAGTGGTCAAAAAGACAGCAGAAAAATACTGCAATTTTTCATTAATTATTAAAACAAACAAAAGATTTAGGAAGGTACACCTCAAAACAAAACAGTTAAATCTTTATTTGCATAAGTTTAACCAATTTAACTGCTATCTGGGGCATTGAGATCTCTAGACAGGGGCTTAATAAAATCATTTTTTTAAATTTTAAACATTTTTGTTAACTGTTATCACTGCAGGAAGGTCTGAGGTGAAACTGTATGTATGCACAGTCACAGTCTGTGACTATATAAACACATAGTGACTAAAATAGTTGTACAAATAACAGACACCGGCCACTCACACGCAATATAAACAGTGTAGAGAAGGTTGTGTAAAAGAGAGGAAAAGTGCTGTATGTACAGTGATACAGTACATGAGTGGACTCTTAAAGTGATAAAAGTTGTATATTTTGTGTGTGAGTAAATCAAACTATAAGTTACTATGAGCCATAAACAAACTCAATACATATATTAAATATCAAACTTCTGACATGTGTATTATGGGTGTGATTTGGCTGTAAGCCGACTGCCGCAGATGATAAAATTCATACTGATACTTAGCTAAAATAGCACAAATGAGATCAACTCTGTTACAAATTCGAAAACGTCTGTCTATAAGTTACTTAACAACATACTAAATATTATTTTAATGAAAACTTAAAACCAAATAAAAAAACACAAAGGTTTTGTGAGGCTTCAGTTTAGGGTAAGGTAAAGGTAAAATAGCCCATTATGTATGATGTGTGATTGAGAAAGCATACTCACAGATCTTCTTGTAATGGGCCATAAACACTGTTAATACTTCATTCATAATCATCAAAAAGGACTATTACCCAGATGATAATGACCAGAGCAGGTAGCCCCCAGCTGGAAGTACAGAACATTGCGTCTCTTTGTATGTTCATCATTCATCACCAATATTTCCCAGAGGTTAATGGCCTAGGAAAGTCAAAAGAAATGTTACTGAAGGCTGCAGAAACATGAATATGGAGGTTGATTAATGTTTGATAAACTAAAATAATAGACATTTGTACTGTCTATTATGTTGCACTCAGGCAACTTAATTTCCAAGCAGACAGGCAGACAAGAGTGGAGCTTCTTAAGCGAGAACCCCTCACAGTGCGCGCCCTCAGCCCCCTTCAGAACTGGGCATGCATGATCCTCGCCCAGGCAGATGACACATAGATCATGCGTATCCTCCGGTGTCAGAAACCTCTGACACTGAAGCACACATTTCCTTTGTAGTCTCTAGTAGCGATTCAACACTAGAACAAACAAAGAGCTCCTGAAGACAACAAAGCTGATGACACATTCTACAGGTGCCCTAATATACTTGCGAGCGCATCTGATGTGCGTCAGGCACTGCCTTGGACCAATCACATTGCCGTGATTAGACATGAGATTCAGAAACCAGTCACACCAAAGGCGTTTCCCCATAGCGTCAAACCAGAGTCAGTGTCAAGTTCCCTAGAAAGGAAACCAAGAGGCTTTCATCATCTTTCCCATAAGCTAGGAGTATCTGACACTCTGAGATCACACCTTAAGTATTATGCAACCAATGCATTGGAATTCACCAACTTAAATATTTGTACATCTAGTTGAAATGGTACCCCCTATCATCAGACAGTGTTATGCAACAGTAGAGTGAAGAACAACTCAAGCTCTGGTGTAGGGTACTAGCAACCTAACAAACTGGTAATTAGTCACTAAAATACAACAGCTATCAACCTCATACTGGTGAAACTTATATGGACCATGATGGTTTTGTTTTTTTGTCATTTTTTTGTTACAGCTTGATGCCTTTCTATACATTAATGGATTTAATGGAAAAATACCATAGACCCTTACAAAGGGCACTGTACTGAGGCACCCAAATCATATCTAATGATCAGAATAGCATACAGACATGGGGGTGCACTTTAATTATGACACTGTACAGAGGCATTCATTTTTATCATCATAACAATTTAAGTGAAAGATTGAATTTAGGAAATTCAGAATTTCTTCTAATTACACCTAAAAAGAGGTTTGGTACAGACCCCACAAGTTTTTGCAAAATCACCATGATCAATGTTATCATAGCATGATTACATGATTTAGCATGATTTGAGCATGATTTTTAACATGCTATCACTCTCTGCTATCACCAGGTAGCATGATTTGAGAATCTTGCAATATACATCTTATGTGATCTAGTGCTACTATAGTAGCATAAATAAAAAAAATGCTACTATAAAAAGTATTTGCATAAATACAGCCTGTTGTTTTGTGCATATAAGCACTTTGCACAGTGGCAGCTGACCTTGGACCTGCTGTCATTATGCTGTCATTAAAAAAGGTTATGTTGGGATACAAATCAAAATGTGTGAGAGGGAGGTATCTGGACAGGAAGGAATAGTGGGCTGGGACATCCGTGGTGTGCAGGTTCCATCAGTTGCATGCTGGCAAGTGGAATTCTGGGTTGTCATTAACTGGCGGGGAGATGTTCTATTACTGCCAAAAGCAAAGTATGTGTTTGTTAGCAGGTTCATTGTACAGTTTAAAATATAAACAAGCCTAACATAAACAACCATTCACTCAGACATATTCATTCAAAACCTGTGTCACCATTTTAGTTTGTGACCTGCATTTGCTTTATACAAGGACAGATTATTGTCTGTATGGAGTTTACTGAGAAAACATAAATACGTTTGAATTAAAACCTTATTGGGTTTGTTCAATATTTAAAGGTTCAAAGGAAAAACAAAAATGCAAAGTGACATTAAATAAAGCTATATTCAGCACAGCACCAAGGAAATTTTTGGAAGAACCTGACTAAATGTATGCATCTAATGAGCTTAACCTTTTAAAACCTTGTGCTTAAATGATTGAAATTAGTTTTGTAGACAAATGTTTATCTGTCTACCATTTTTTGTCAGTGGACTAGCTAAGCTATAAGGAAGTGAAAAAACTACAAACAAATGCACAAGTGTACATAGACAATCCCTCGATACAAAATTCACACCCCATAAAGCTGGTTGAAAAATGTCTATAGCTTGAACTTAAAATAAGATTTAGGATAAAATTTAAGAGTCACCACATAATTTGGATACTTTATTTCACAGTTTTGTTGACTTACTATTATTTAAAAAAATGTAAAACTATAAAGAATCAGTAGTTGGGAGCCGGAACCAACATATAACCTGCACATTGGCAAAGACTCCTGAACATGAGCTATGTATGTCTGTTCATCACAAACCAGCCCTCAGCCGATCGTTTAGTTTGCGATAATGAATATACAGTAAATACAGACAGGCAGGGACAGTCTCCGATTCATAAGACATCAGCACTCTTGTCATGTGGAGTGAGGGTTTTGATAACAAAAATGGGTTAATGGTATTAGTGCATTTAGGTTAGCTTGTGACTAGGGAAGTGTGATAATGATCCATAGAGAGGAGTTTAAAGGGCCCTGCACCTGGGACCGGTTCCTTATGAGACAGAAATAGAATGTCGGACTAGGACTTTCTTTGACAGGACTGGATTAATGCAAGACTGTCTCACAAAGCCACTGTCTTATCCGACCAAACGCCCAGAGTGATGCCTTTAGCTGCTGCATTTGTTTGTGTTTGTGTGTCTCTGCAGAAACTGACTAATAAGATAATAAGAAATTATTATATTTAGTTAAGCTTTTGCTTCTAAACAAGTAAAAGAACAAAATACATTTATAGCCAACATACATTCTCTTAATGTCTTAAAAAGGTTTGATTTTATCTAATTTCTAGATGGTTTAAACATTTTTTTTAAAAAAACTGATTAATTTAACGTAATTACATTGTACTACATATCCAGTATTAAGCTATAGTAAATAATATTTTAATAGGTAACTTACAGTTGAACTTATCATTTCTCTGTAGTCTTTTCCCTACATTTCAGGTCAGGTCTTTCATCAGCCAAAAGTGCTTTGTGGGTATGTGCTGTGTGTGCATGTGTTCTGCATGTATATGAAAGGAGGTGCTAAAAAATCAGGTTTGTGGGTCAGTATGGGAAGGCCGTACACCTGATTTGAGTCAAAAGCTCGCAAGATAGCCA
This sequence comes from Chromobotia macracanthus, assembly GCA_036877525.1. Taxonomy (NCBI): domain Eukaryota; kingdom Metazoa; phylum Chordata; class Actinopteri; order Cypriniformes; family Botiidae; genus Chromobotia; species Chromobotia macracanthus. The sequence continues at coordinate 5,825,942 of JAZGTH010000076.1, read as the reverse complement.
ATGAAGAAATGCTAAGTAAATGTATGAGTGGGCAGCTTTCCATAAGGAAATAAGTCTCCCAAAGAATCCCAAAAGTTAAAACAATAAAGCATTGTTTTACATTTACATTTATGCATTTGGCAGATACTTTTATCCAAAGCGACTTATAATACATTTAAGTCATACATTTTCTCAGTACATGTGCTGGAAATTGAACACACAACCTTTTGCTCTGCTAATGCAATGCTCTACCACTGAGCTACAGGAGTGGTTTTAAAAGAGAAATATGAAGAATGAGAAGTGAATTGAATTATAGTGGTGGGTACTTTAGCATTGATGATGTTGTTGTAACAGTTAACATTTGGTTCGCATTAATCTAATACCCATGTTTATGCAATGTTATTTTGTTATAAAACATGTAACTCCCACTGCATGTATGATTTACAAGCAGATCCAGACATCACACACCCAGTCAGGGTATTAGATACTCATTGCTGTGGTCACTGATGTTCAGTGGGACATTATTACGTCCCTGGCACTAGTCCAGATGACAGGCCACCTTTTCTTTTTTATCCATGATTACATTTTATTCCATTATTCAAGCTTGACTTCAGCAGGGACAGTGAAATCTTTTGTTTTTGATAACTTATGCAGTCAGTTGTGAACTTGTTTACCAGGCAAACGTCACAGAACAATCGTGCCACTATGACATTAGATAACAGTAGTTTGCACCAAGTGGCATTTATTTTATAATAACATGGCATAAACATACTTTTGCAGCAAAACATTTCACTGAATAATCACTAAAAAGGTTAAAGAAACATGTAAATCTGGAATGATTTTAGAGTGGTAAGAAAAACTTCAATCAACTTCAGCCTCTTCCAAACAGCTTGACAAAACCCCATAGCAGAACTGACTTTATTATTTTTAGAAGGAAAAAATCTTGAAGTAACAAAACAAGCATAATTGAGCAAAATGAAACCAAACAAGCTTTAATCTCTCAAAGTTTGTCTGCAGTATAATCACCTTGACCTCAGAGCTTGCTAACATGCTGACATGCTTGGAACAAGGTGGACACTGCTGCCCAACCAAAATACAAATGACCATGGGAACAACAGTCACAAACAGACATTCAGTTGCATTGATGTCTACAAAACAGTTCAGCACCCAGATTTCTAATATTTGATCATTTTATATAGTGTATATGTGACACAAATCCCCTAAGCATACCATTAACGAATGATGACTGACATCAGAAAAAAACAGATTGTTGCTTGAAAATTACAGAAATATTTAAACTCCACATATTATTAGCCGGCTTATATCTCAGGGTAATTTCATCAGGTAATAGCTGCTCAAAATTTGACACAGTCTATATTAATTATGGTATTTATTCCCTTCATCTCTAACTGTGAGATTAATTTATATCCAAAGTCAGTCATGCTTGGTGACATGATGGTCTTAACCTTCCCCAAGAACTGCATATGCAACTCTCTGCTATCACCATATTATCCATTGCTTTTATGTAAGGTTGTTCGTTCATATTTTGCAGTCTGTCTATTGCTGTAACTGTTAAAAGTGACACTCTGTAACTAAGCACAGTTCAGATTAGGCCTTGTTTATTACGACATGAAATGTGTTTTAAAGCCCCTGATGAAGTGTGACTACAGGGTGACAGGTATTAAACTTGCCCTAAACACTTTATGACTTTATGAATATATTCATACAGTGTTTTGATCCTATATATCCTATGCTTATGTTAACACAGTTAAGGTATTCATACATATTTACAAGCATGTCAGGTTATATTTATATGACCTTGAGAAACTCGTAAACAGCATCTTGTTGATTTACAGTTTGTTGATTTTGATTATGGAGCCACAGTGACCTCTATGGAATTTAGAATAGACGACGAATAGTAGTTTACAGTCTCTGCAAAGCATAGTTCACTGTGATAAATGTAATTAATGTTAATTTGTTGTTTATGGTTTGTTGTTTAACTGTTTTGGCAGCATGTACAGACTGGCAGACTGCTGTCACACAGAGATGCTGACTGCTGACACTTTGAAACTGTCAAAGAACAAAAACAAACTAGAGAAGTAAAGTTTGTGAACAAACATACTTTTAAAAGTAAAACAAATAAGATATTGCTTATTTGTTTTATTGCATGGTTGCTAGGGTACAGTAAATGGTTGCTAGCGTGTAGCTAGACAGTTAATAGGGTAAAACCAAAGGGCGGTTGTGTGTGTGACTCAAAAGAACCAAAAACAAAACAACCCATGTCTCTATGATGTTCTTGTGCTGAGATATAGCTAATTTATGTTGGTTGCTAGGGTGCTTTAAATGGTTGCTAGGGCATGGCTGGACAGTTTCCATGGTAATAATTAAAGACTACTTGCCAGTCTGCTCTTACATCTATTTATGGATCATTAAATCTGCATTTCCAAATCATCACACGTGCATGGATTGCTTGAATTTGTGTGTGGTATTTTTGAGACCTTCCTGCCAGGTTGCAATTCACAAATATCTTTTTGTGGATGATGTCCTCTTTAGCCAATCACATTGATCTTTTAATTTACCAATCATAACACTTCTTTCTGCAAAAACCAAGCCATGAAGTCTAAGGAATTGTCTGTAGACCTCAGAAACAGGACTGTACCGAGGCACAGATCTGGGGAAGGGTACAAAAACAATTCTGTAGCATTGAAGGTCCCAATTCACAGTGGCCCCCATCATCCGTAAATGGAAGAAGTTTGGAACCACCAGGACTCTTCCTAGAGCTGGCCACCCGGCCAAACTGAGCCATCGGGGGAGAGAGGCCTTAGTCAGGGAAGTGATCAAGAACCTGATGGTAACTCTGACAGAGCTCCAGCGTTTTTCTTTGGAGAGAGAAGAACCTTCCAGAGGAGTGGCCAGACGGAAGGCACCTGAAGGACTCTCTGACCATGAGAAACAAAATTCTCTGGTCTGATGAAACAAAGATTGAACTCTTTGGCCTGAATAGTAAGCGTCATGTCTGGAGGAAATCAGGAACCGCTCATCACCTGGCCAATACCATCCCTACAGTGAAGTATGGTGGTGGCAGCATCATGCTGTGGGGATGTTTTTCATTGGCAGAACCTGGGAGACTAGTCAGGGAAAGATGCAACAATGTACAGAGACATCCTTGATGAAAACCTGCTCCAGAGCACTCTGGACCTCAGACTGGAAGAAGGTTCATCTTCCAACAGGACAATGACCCTTAGCACATAGGTAACAGATAACAAACGAGTGGCTATGGGACACCTCTGTGAATGTCCTTGAGTTGCCCAGCCAAAGCCCAGACTTGAACCCGACTGAACATCTCTGGAGAGATCTGAAAATGGCTCTGAACTGATGCTCCCCATCCAACCTGATGGAGCTTGAGAGGTCCTGCAAAGAAGAATGGGAGAAACTCCCCAAAAATAGGTGTGCCAAGCTTGTAGCATCATACTGCCAAAGGTGCAATAAAATTAAAGTTTTTACAAACTAGCATCTTACATATATTACATATTAATGAACAATAAAGCAATAAAAATGACACATTAGCATATCTTGTTCAAATCTGACGGTGTTTTTCTCATTAGTATTGCGTATAGTATCCAAAAGATCATGCTGATCCTTGTTTTTTTTTGTAACTAATTAAACCTGTATGTGTCAGATGATCATCATTCGCCCGCCTCCCCAGCATAAGAAGTCGTGCCCGTGAGAAAGAATGTCGTTTCCTCATTACAGGATCTTGAGGGAACAACTTAACTTCACGTGGCCATGACATAAATATGTTTTTACCTCAACAAACTGATCTCAACATGCTATGACGTTCCCACTAATTAATATTTTGTGGCCACGACAAAACTATGTAAACCAAGAATGTCTTTTGCCTGTCACTGTATATAAATTATTAAATGCCATCAGATTAAGAAAATCAACTTGTTGAATGCCCTCTTCTAAATCCATGCTGAAATCCTCCTGCTTTGTATCGGAACTGCAAGTTCACTGCACAGCACAGCATTGTGCCTCTTGAGTCTTATGACTGGGGAATTAAAAGTGCAATGAGACTGGCTAAAGAGGACATAATCCAAGAAAAGATATTTGTGAATTGCAACCTGGCAGGAAGGTCTCAAAAATACACAAATTCAAAGCAATTCATGCACTTGTGATGATTTAAAAATGCAGATTCAATGATCCATAAATACATGTAAGAGCTTTAACAAATATTTACAGGAAATTAATTAATAAATTAATAAATGAATTATGTAAATGTATTGGCAAGGGGGTGGCATGACAACTACGAGTGGTGGAATTGCAACACTGGAGCAATCATACTTGCATGGTTCAAGTGGATTCAAGAAATAAGCATATTCAGTGTATACACTGAGTAAATAACTGAAAGATTTCATATGCATGCATGGAATATTTTGATTGCTGTACTAACTAGCTATCAAGACATGACAGGCTAACCTTAGATTGAACTGTGTAAGGATATAATTTAGTTTGCTGTGTTTGTATCATCTATTTTCTTTAACACCAGATTAATTGGATGTCGTGAGGAGGTACCTTCAGCAGAGCTCTGGGAGCAAGAGACACAGACACCAGAGTGTGGTTGAATCAAGCTCGTTTATTTCCTCAAAAGAAGCAGATTATATAGAACAGAAAAGGATGCACCTAAATCTGTATCAAGCAATCAAATAGCTGGGTTATATTTTATTACCATATACGGTTGGAAACAACAGCTTCAGGATGTCTTCCAGACTTCCTTATGCGACAGAGTATATGTCATTAGAAAAGAGATATCAAAACTCATTAACCCTTAAGGGGTGTTGACTATATTCATTAGTGCGGGGAACTAAATAATCTAACAGTAGATCTCCCACGTCTTTTTCAGACACCCAGCTATTCAACTTTGAAGGCCAGCCGCACCATTGTACTAAAACCATACTTTTCTTACCGCGTCTTTTCCTGTCTAAAATTTTCTACTTTGAATGCTTTGTTTTTGCACACCGTTATTTTTTGAAGTTCTTGCTCATAAAAACTACCCTTGATAATCTCACCATCGTAGTCACATAGTTTATAGACCGGAGGGTCGCGCGGTATACACACTGTTCAGTGAAGTACTCTTCACTGATTTTGTATTAAACAAAGGCCTGATGTTTCTTATGCCAGCCGATCCATATAAATTGCGAAACACCTCGGTTTCATTTTCTTTGTTAACATCCAACAATCTCATTTTAATGCTCCTGTGATAGCCGCTGTTGTAAGCGTGTGTGACATTTTGTAACACATCAATATAACGCCTGGAATTAGTGGCTGTTAAATGTCTCCACATCCTGCTTTTTAATGTCCTGTTAAAACGCTGGCTTTTAAATCAGGGGCAGTTGTAAAATGATGAATATTGTACTTTTTAGTCATGTCTTGAACATGCTTATTAAAAAACTCTTTCCCGTTGTCCATTTGTAATTTTTGAGGGACACGACCCTCGTTAAATATGGACTCAAAAGCCCTAGTCACTTCCACTCCGGTCTTTTTTACTAAACACATCTATGCATGTTAACAAATATCTTTGATTAACATTTCACAATACCACAAATGAATAACATGCTCGATTTAAGAGATATGTCTTTTTATTTTCAAACAACAATGATTACGATGTTACACGTGATCCAGATACAGGTGAGAAACTGTATACATGTAACAATGTTTTTATCAGTCACTATTTCAACCAAAATTTGTATAATATTACAAACATTAATCGGATCTTTTCTAGACACCATGGCTAAGCATACATCTGCTACATATGTACACATAGTGAGAACATTGCCAATTTCAAACACACCGTCAGTTTCATCCATTACATCATGAACTTTTTTGACATATACATAGACAGAATCCCCAGCATTAATACACATTTGGGTCATATTAGGCCATGCATGTGACAAAGCTCTCACACCAGCCATTTCTTTCTTAAGTCTGGTAACACGTTTGGCATCAGTTACACAACCATTAGTTGGTAGACAGACGTCAGCAGCATCAGAGATGATAGCATACATTACATTGGTCAGTTCACACTTAATGTGTTTTTTTAACCAAACGCCTACCCAGATCGATACTGCTGCATGTATTCCCCATATTACAGGTGTACTCATACGACATTTGTGTCTTCTTTCCAACAATCCACAGCGTCGTAGATGACTTTCTCACTCTGTTTGTCCACAAGCTTATCTGTGATCTCACTAGGTTTTTCCACAATATAAGGTTCGTCACGCAGTTTGCTCAAAATAGCATCCACAGCCCCTTGAACCCTCTGTGGGTGAGGCCTTAAACCACAATGACTCAAAGCTTTAACTATGATGTGTTTAAACCCTGGTTTGAACAATTTATGTCTCAGCTCATTAAAGTAACCATCAAAGAAATAGGCTGTTGGTTCATACAGGCATGAGTGTTGTATCTGGCTAGGATGGTCCACTTCACAACCGTAACAAAGTTCCTTTAACTTTGTATTAACAATGTGTAACAGCAGCACACTGACAATGGCCTTTATGATTTTAAACCCGTCAGCCCCGATGCATCCATCAGTAACGTTGTTACCCCGGCAGCCTACAGCCTCAGCAATGCCTTTGTACCGAGTTGTTATGAAAGTTAAGTTGTGATAACCCAGCTCTGTGCATAATTTGTCCAGCCAAGTGTTGTCATCAGACTCGGGGGTAGGGCCCTGTTGGTTGGGTGTGTCCTCCGTTGTCGTTGGTAAGAGCTCTGGGGATGCTGGTGCCTGTACCATGATGCTTTGAATGTACGGGTGTGCCGAATTGTAAACCTTTTAATGGTTGTAGTATGTGGGTGGTGTCACATACGCTCCTTCGCACGCCCCCACACCATGTTCAGTCTGAAACAATTTAGTTTTTACAGACTTGTATCCATCATACATTTTGCACCATCTAAACATTCTGTCTATATCTGTCTATAAATGAATAAATATCTGTAAAAATGTTGTCCAGTACACGGGCATCTCGCCACTGAAACACAAATTTCATTTCATAGCAATGGTTGTGCTCGCCCGGGAGTATGGGGAATGCCTCTTTGCAAAGCTTTTTGCTGTTCTCACAGCAAAAGATGTAGATGCAGTCCTCGGGGCTCCATTTAGAATGATCGCCCACCACACAGTGTCTCAGGCCAGGTGATATGCCATCCCACTCGCCTATGTAGAGAGGTATATGACAGACGTCATGTAGATTGTTCCACACGAGCCATAACTTTGAGCCAAAACAGAGCCTGCTCAGAACAGTCTTAACTAGGCTATGCAAAGACCACATTATAATTGCATTTCAATGATTAGTCTGTGTCATCTGATTACTAATAGATATACAGGTATCATACCAAGCATAAACAGTGGAAATTTATGCAAAACCTGAGACATTCCCTTTCCTGTACTTGTGTTGACAATACAGACCTAGCATAGGTGTAACGGAGGGTCAGAGACATGAGGATCCATTTGCAGTGCTTTATAGAATAAACAGACAGGCCGGGTCAACAACAGTAACTGGTATTTCAAAAGCAGAGACGTAGTCGAGGGACAGGCAAGGGTCAATACAATGTCCCACAGTACTGGAGCCACAAGGAGCTTGGCTGGAAGGATGTTCTCCTCTGCCACAGGAGATAAAACCTCCTCTACCTGACAAGACAGGGCATCTGCTTTGGTATTCTTGGAACCAGGGCGATAGGTTACAATGAAACTGAACCGTGTTTTGCCCCCTCCAGCCAATGTCGCCACTCCTCCAAAGCTAATTTTATGGCCAAAAGTTTTCTATTGCCTACGTCATAGTTTCTCTCTGCGTTTGGATCTGGGTGACGGAGTATGGGGCCATAGTGAACCGAGTCTTGGTACTAATTTAGAGTTGCTACTACTAATTTAGGGTTAGTAGCATGGCGGTTGACTTTAGTTAAACATAGTTCATGACATGAAGAGCCTCATTTATCTGACCCTCCGACCAAGAAATGACTTAGTTATGCTTGCGCGACCAGGGTAAACCAAGAATCAGGGTATGTTGAGGCGAGGGGATTACATAAAAGCTGATCACTTCTGAGTGCAGGGCGCCAACTTGGAGTCTTAGTTTTTTGGTGATCTGATGAAAAGTACCTTCCTCAATGGGTCTGCCGTCTAACGCCTCCACTGCTATGGATAAATCACAAGCTGATAATTTTAAGAAGTGCTGCTCTGCAAATTCTGAGGAGCTGAAGTTGCCAGCGGCACTGGAGTCAATCAGAGCCATAGTAGATATTGTCTTATCTGAGGCCGTTAGTGCAACTGAATAATTGAGTGTTGAGAGGGAGAACAGAGCTGAGCACTCACCGGTTTTGCTCCTCTTGTTTGACGTACAGGGCAGGAGGATCTTTGATGACCGGGCTTACCACAGTACAGACAGAGTTGTCGTCTTCTACGGCATTCGTTCTCCTCTGATGAAAGATAAGTGAATCCTAGCTGCATCAGTTCGGGTCTGCAAGTGTCCCTGGTAGAGCGGAAGAAACTGGGTAACTCTGAGCGTCATGAACGTATTAAGTTGTGAATAGCGAGTCTGATGTACTCAGCAAGAGTCTTCCCCTCGTCACGGCAGGCTAACTCTGTAGTTGTTGATTTAAACAACGAAAAAAAATAACTTGAATGTGTCCTCAACCCAATCGGTCTGAGCTGCGAGACTACGGAAAGTAAAAGCATATTTGGCCGCTGTCTGACTGCCCTGTGTGAGGGTTAGCAGTTGTTCTCAGGGGCTTTTTCCCTCAGCCAGATGATCGAAAACCTCCCTGAATTGCTCTAGGAAGGCATTGAAAGTCGGGAAGATTGATCCGTCGACCTGCCAAACGGCAGTTGCCCAGTCGAGAGCCTTCCCGGTGAGCAGTGAGCTAACGAAGACTATCGTAGAGGGCTGGTAGAGGGCCGGTTGTTGGTTGAGGAACAGAGTACACTGGAGTAGGAAACCTTTGCACTTTGCGGGGTTGCCATCAAACTTTTCAGGGAAAGCCATTTATGGACTTGTGGATGTAGAGGGAACTGGCGGTGGTGCAGCAGTAGCATTAAGGAGCTGCATGCTCTGAAGAGTCTTCACGAGCTCGTCTGTCAGTGTAGTCATTATAAGCAGCCGGTTAAGCTGCTTATAATGAGCTGCTTCAGTAGTTAATCTGGAAACCGCTGCTGGATCGTTGTACTGCGATGTCTTCTGTAATGGAGGCTCAGAGACACGAGGATCCATTTGCAGTGCTTTAATAGAATAAACAGACAGGCCGGGTCAACAACAGTAACTGGTATTTCAGAGGCAGAGCAGAGACGTAGTCGAGGGACAGGCAAGGGTCGAAGGCAGGCAGCTAGAATCATATAACCAAACACAGTTCGGGATCAGGGCAGGCAGCAAACAAACAATAAATCCAAAGACAGTCCGAGATAAGGGTAGGCAGCAAACAATCGTATAATCCACTTAAACAATCCAGAATCAAAACGGGTAATCCAACTGGCTAATACAAATGCTTGGAATTGTTACCAAGGCAAAACAAGACTTCACAATGAGTAAAACAAAGCATAAGGTTTATATACACAGGTAAATGAGGTTCAGGTGTCCAAACAGGAAGTACTCACTCCCAGGTATGAGGCATGATGGGAAATGTAGTTCACACCGAGACTAGTATTCCGAGACTACCCTTGTCTTCCTATCTCTCACAGTACAACCTACTTGACAGTCAACAGTCTGGCTTCAAGAAAGGACATTCCACAGAGTCTGCCCTCCTGTCGGTGGTTAAAAGCCTACGGCAGGCTAGAGCCAACTCCATGTCATCTGTCCTCATTCTTCTTGACCTTTCTGCTGCCTTCGACACGATGAACCACCAGATCCTATTATCCGCACTCTCCAACCTGGGCATCTCTGGATCTGCACTCAACTGGTTCAGCTCATACCTCACCGACAGATCTTTCAAGGTTTCATGGAGAGACGGGGAGTCAATATCACATCAGCTAACCACTGGGGTCCCACAGGGATCAGTTCTTGCTCCTCTCCTCTTCTCAATATACACAGCCTCTCTAGGTACAGTTATTAAATCACATGGTTTCTCATACCACTGCTATGCTGATGATACACAGCTCTATTATTTATTTCAGCCCGACGACCCCACCATTGCTGCCCAGATCTCCGCCTGCCTTCTAGACATCTCAGCCTGGATGAAAAAATGGCACCTCCAGCTCAACCTCAGCAAGACAGAACTTCTGATAATACCGGCCAACCCATCATTAGAACACAACTTCACAGTTGAACTTGGATCATCCACTCTCACAACCACTCAGTTCGTTAGAAACCTTGGGGTGATGTTAGATGACCAGCTGAAATTCACTTTACATGTTGCAACAATCTCTCGGTCATGCAGGTATGTGCTTTACAACATCAGGAAAATCAGACCCTTCCTGTCCGAGCACACAACGCAGCTCCAAGTCCAAGCACTCGTAATATCAAGGCTGGACTACTGCAATGCCCTTCTGGCTGGCCTTCCAGCCAATGCAACCAAAACCCTGCAAATGATCCAGAATGCTGCAGCACGTCTGGTCTTCAATCAACCAAAAACAACCCATGTCACACCCCTCCTGACCTCACTCCACTGGCTACCTGTAGCCACCCGCATCAAATTTAAATCTCTTACGCTTGCCTTTAAGACAATAACCGGAACCTCTCCCTCCTACCTCAACTCACTCCTCCAGACATAAGTCCCCTCGGCCAGCTACGGTCAGCTAACGAACGATGGCTGACTGTTCCCCCACAACGAGGCATCAGATCAATCTGTAAAACTTTCACCTATTCCGTTCCTTTGTGGTGGAATGAACTGCCAGTCTCCACCCGATCTGCTGAGACCATCACAACCTTAAAAAAACAACTCAAAACACACCTAACTCAAAACAAACCCTAATGCTCTTCTGTCCTATCCCTCTATCCTATCCTTCTATCCTTCCAAAAAAAAAAAAAAAAAAAAAAATTAAAAATTCTGTCTCTAGTCCATCTTTCTCTCTAGTAACAGAATACAATGTCCGCTTGTAAATGTAGCTTTGTAGACTTGGCTCGTTGGTGTACAAGACAAATGTTCAATGCTCTCATCTTTTGTAAGTCGCTTTGGATTAAAGTGTCTGCTAAATGACTAAATGTAAATGTAAATATAGTATTCAGGCGACGGTTCCCTCTAGTGGCACGGAGGTGGTGGAGCAGGGACCACCTCCGTGCCACTATTGTCATCTGTAACAATAAGATTAAACAACATTAATAAAAGTAACGTAGAACAGAGTAATAGGCAGAATAAAATATGAAAAAAAATATATAAACTGATAATAGTAAAATAGTAAAGAATAATAAGGATAAGAAAATAAGAAATGACATACAACACAGATGTATTTCTATGACAATTTTAGTCTCTCAGATAATATACAAACACAGGTTGCTTTGAAACTCAGATCTTGAGATCTGTCAGTATATCACATAGTTCAGCTATTGTATTTAGAGAATCTGAAGTGTTCTGGTAATCCTTAACAGCTGACTCTAGAAGACACAAATCTCTACTGTTCAACATGCAAGACCTGAGTAATCCATTTGAAAGGATTAGATAATTAGCACCAAGCACTGCTGGCTGGTGTTTGGTTGTCTGCTGGTTGGTGTTTGTGAAAGATCATTGATGGTTATGAAAAATACTCACATGTTTTATCAAATGATAATAAATAGTAATAATAATGAATAGTAAATGAAAAATGCCTATGAATAGTGATTTTTGGAAAAGATACCCTTCTTTATGTTAAAAACTGTTAAGAACACATGGGTAGTTTGTGAAATATTTTTAAACAAATTGTACACAATTAGTTACTGGTTAGTTATTTACTATTTAAATTGCAAAATAAATTGGTTATTGTTATAATTGTTTTTAGTAATTATTAATTTAATTGTTTTATTGAGTACTTTGGTCAATTATTATTAATTAATTAATAAACTTCAGATAATGGGCAAACAACACTGTAAAAAAATATGTGGTAACAAAGATTGGTATCAATTTTACACAATGTATTGCGGTGTAAGTAGTTTATAAGTAGGTTAGCAAGGTTTTTTGGAGGGGTCTTCATGAATAAATCATAAAATGGCTGACTAAAAGGTTAGTTATTGACATGGTGATAATTTATATAATAAATGATTGAATTATGTAATGTTTTAAGGTCTTGTCTTTTTATCTTAAGCTACTAAAATAATTAATACATCATGCATTTAATTTTATTTCATATTCTGTGTTTGTACTGTAACAACCAATGTTGATTGGTATTACCAAAAAATGGTTGTAAAACAAACTATTAAACTTGAAACAGCACTTTTAGTGAAAATAAAATAATAAAATACATCAAAATGAAAATAATAAAGAAAAACATACTTTAGTGTGATCATTTTGTTTCATGACTCAATAATTTGTGTTGTATTCAAAATACAATGACCATCCTTTAGTTATTCTACACTGAAGAACATAATCTTGTTTTCATGGAGTCTAGTTCCATGAAAACAAGACTGGATTAGAAGGCCTTCTGAAAGGCCTCAGTTCTTTTGGGAAGAGAAGAACAGCACAGGTGTTAGCCAGATTCCAGGACACCTATGACTTGCAGGCCCTCCAAGATTATGCTGTCTCTTTGAAGACAGTAATTCTCAGTATGTGCTGCAGGAAAAATTGCTGCACATTTCCATTTTCACACTGTAAGATAAATATTTAACATTTTCTTGAAAGCCTTTTAAGCATTTTAAAGTTGACTTGTATATAGGGTTTTAACAAAACACTACAAATATCATCAACATGTCATCAAATCATTGCAGTTGTTTACATTTTAAATGAGCTGTCTCTAAATCAAACTGGAAATTTGGACAATTTTTCTTAAAAATAAGTAGTCTTCTTTAATTTGATTACTTTAATTAGTGCCTCCAAATTAAGCCCCAAAATAACACAAGTTACCTTATGAAATATCAAGAACGCAGAAGGAAGAACCCAGCTGCAGAACAGTTTTAAAAAAAACTTTAAACAAAAAACCCACAAGGGGGCAGAACAAGAATCAAAACTAGACTTGAATTAAACAGAACAAAAACCAAAACAAGACTTGAGACTCTTAACAAAACTAAAACAAAGACTTGATATTCCAAGAAGAGCTCTTCAAATTACATGACATAATGCAAGATACAATTAACAGCAACAAGAAACAATATATCAGTACAAGACAGCAAACACAAAGGCATGAAATAGAGAAGAAACCAAGACAGGTAATGAGGGCAGACAGATAAGGGGATGAACTAATGATGGGATGATTAACGAGGAAACAAGAAGGCAGGGTTAAGACTCGAGACAGGAAAGCACATGACACAAAGTAAACAAACAAAGGCCATGTGCTTCCACAGATCACAAACACACAGAACATGAGTCTAGATCCTGAATCCAAGAAACAGGAACCAAGACTAGGATTGAGTCAGGATCCTAACACCATGCACTGACACAAAACACAGGGGCTGTCAGGATCCTGGCAAGAGAATCTAGGAAAAACTCAAGACAAGAAGCCAGGACCCTGACATGAAAAGGGGGAGATTTCTTTCTTGATTAGTAAAATGTACACTTTTTTTGTTCTGTACAACACTAAACCAAAATCTAATTATTGAAATACATAGTATTTCTAATTATGAACACCCAAATTACAACACCCATAATTTTTGACTATTTTTGATTTTTGAAGTTTACTTTCGAAGTAAACTTCAAAAAACTTAGTTAACGTGGTGACATGGAGCATAAATGTAATTAAAAAAAAGAAACAGTAAAAGGTTTGGGAAATGTCTTGCCATTTCCTGGGTTTGTGTATTGGTTATGCCATAGCCCTGTGTGCACATATTCAGGAAATGTGAAAGGAAATCTCCACCCAGCATGCACAGCTCATTACAATGACATTACAATCTGACATTCCTTTGACTCTGTATTGCTGCTTGTCTGTTTATGGCTCAGTGTTTTTTCTTCTATTTTTCTACATACAATAATAAAAATATGTAGGGATTCACTTTTTAGATTTTTATCATTTTATTTTGGTTTACAATTAATGAGTTCAAAATACCATACTTGCTACTTCTACTACATTTAGTATGCAGAATTTGTACATTTCATATAATGAAGCTTGCTGTAAACAGTAGATAGCATGACTGTCTAGAGCAGACTATTTGGGGTAGTCTTTCACCACAATCCATTGTCAAAATCATGTTGAATTCCTAATAATAATTGAATTATAATTGAATAATTGAATTCCTGATAAGCCAATCTTCCCTAAGGAACCACTAGAAAGTTTAGCATTTATCAATATCATATATCATTTTTATCAATGATCAGCAATACTAGGCTGAAAAACAAGTTTAAAATATTATGTATTTTTGTAAACAAATGCTTAAGTAAGTGTTGCCATCTTAGTGACTTTTCAGACCCCTTTAGTAACTTTGCAACTAGCTGCAACTAGCAGCAAATCTAGCTACTTTTTGGAAAAAACCATTCTTTCAGTAGAGAATAGTGCATAAGCCCAGACTGAGGCTGTGTGAGAGCAAAAATACAGAAGACACTTCTAATTTTTATCAGTAATGATCATTTTACATGTAAATATATTTGAAATCTACACCTTACTTATGTGGCTTACTAACTTGTGATTTTGTCAGATTTATAAATCAGTTTAGCAGAGCAGCTTTAAGTGTAATATAGTGGCTGAATGCAACCCATTAAAATGACATTGGACATTGGGCAGAATACAGAATACTGGACTGGTACAAAAAATCAGCCCTGGCACTTTGGCCTAGACCAGCCCACTACATATGATAACAAAAACCACCAATCTTTGTGCGCCCTTGAATATGTATACCAACTCCTATTCCATAAAAGCACTAGAGCCATATAATAGGTAGGAAAGAGTAAGTGTTGACACATGAAATACTGGAAAGTGTAATTTCTTAATGCAATTAAACTTTATAATCCACATTGATGAATCCTAAGAGTAAGAGGAGACATGATAAATTATTTATCAGATGATTACTGTTTTCCATAGTACAGCACTGAATAGTCATTGAGGAGTCCCTGCTCTCTCTCACTGACACTCTACCCTCTCACTGACACTCTCCTCTCTCTCACTGACACTCTCCTCTCTCTCACTGACACTCTCCTCT
Source organism: Chromobotia macracanthus (assembly GCA_036877525.1). NCBI lineage: Eukaryota > Metazoa > Chordata > Actinopteri > Cypriniformes > Botiidae > Chromobotia > Chromobotia macracanthus. The sequence continues at coordinate 5,810,733 of JAZGTH010000076.1, read as the reverse complement.
CTCTCACTGACACTCTCCTCTCTCTCACTGACACTCTCCTCTCTCTTACTGACACTCTTATCCTCTTCTGGGGATGCTATCTTAATCTATTTTAAAAAGACATAAGGAGAGACTATAGGTGAGTTTTTGTTAACATAATACAATCAGGTACAGTATTATTATTCTCTGATAAAGAGGCAAACAAAGCTGCATCGGCATAACAATGCCATATAAGAAATGGATAAAAAGTTGTTTAATAGGTAAATAAACAAATACAGTCTTGTGGGTGTCTCAGTTTCATTTTTCATTTCTGTATATTGTCTGTATATTTGTACTGTATATTTTGTTGTCTTAAAAATACACTATTTACTTCACAGTCTATAATAAATACTGAACAAAACAAAAACACTGCCTGCTGACTCATTGTTAATGTCAATATTGAACAAAATAATGTTCTCAATTTCATTAAAGCAATGTATCAGTAACACTTAAAAAATAAAAACTTTTAGCTTAACAAGGAAACATCAAAGAACTAGCTTAAATCTATATGCTATTTGTCTTAGCCGGTGTGCACAATGTGTAAACTAGCCTTTTGGCCTTTGGTGATGTAGTCGCAGAGCAAAGCGTACAAAGCAAAGCATTGTTTTATCATTATAATTTTGTGTTTTTGGCTCAGTTTTATCAAGGGTTATCTACACTTACATAGTGTGTTTTGAAAGCAGTTCTGCTTACTGTAGGCTCTACACTTTTCCCTCATCTTTCTCCCTCTCCTTATCTCTCTCTGATTATTTTGACAGGTGCACACTGCAAGCTCGCACAGAGCCTAAAGGGAAGTTGTTTAAAGATGTGATTGTCCATTAAGAAATGAACCAATGGGCTGCTGATTACATGTCTTATGGGCCAGTCTGTCTGGAAAAAAAAATCAGATGTTGACCTTTTTGACAAATACATTCCACCAATTACCCTAGCGGCATCAATGAATTAAACAAAAAATTAATGGGCTGTTGACATAAAAGTTTTATGGGCCGATCAGACAAAAACAGTATGAGCTATATTAGCCCAAACAGTAAGTCGGCTCAGCGGGAAAATGTCCTGTCTGCCAGACGGCCAGTCCTCCCCTGGTCAGTATTCAGTATGACCTCCTCCTCTTCTGTTGTCATTTCTTCTTACCAAGAGTGGTCTGACACATCAGTCAAATGAAAGCTAAATATAATAAATAATAAACTAAAATTTCCAGCGCTTCAGACTATGGCCACAAATGTGTGATCTGTTCTGCTGAACCTCATCTGAGGGAACAATCACTCTCAGGAGTTCAGAAGCTCAGCAGATCTGACAGAAGACCTGTTCAAAAATTGTGGTCAAAGGCAGCTTACTTTAGAAATAACAAGTTCAAGTTCAATCTTGTCACCAGCAAAAGCTATAAAACATCTAGCGTTTGCTGGTCATCTAGGCAGAAGGTAAATAGCGCAGTAAGAGGAAATGAGTGATATCCCATGGGAATAAACTTTGTTAGTTCCATGAGGAGGTACTATTTCTCTGTGGTTGAGAATGATTCCCATTATCTATTCACAACATGCTATATCCTATTACCATTAAATGAAAGAACAACTCAATTTAAGAGTTATTTTGTATAGTGTTAAAAGTGCCTTCAGTCCACGTCTGTTGGGGTTCTACCATCATTTTAACCAAATTTTAAGATCTTATTTAAACAATTTGTGTGAAAAACCAAATATAGTTTTATATGAAGTTAATACATATTTTTAGTCTTTTTATTTTGTCTACAGGTAACCTCAGTTAGAGCTCACCTGACTTCTCTTACTGGCTGCAAGGATATAGTTGAGCAGTACTGGGTGGCCACTTAATCTTAATATATGTGTATGTGTGTTATTGGTTAAAAAAGTAAATTAAATATTTATATAACATTTTCATCCAATCATTGCATTTGGTCCAGATGCAATGAGAGGATGTCCTACTTGCCTGTCAAAATATGTATTTGCATACCTCCACACATCCTGTATACGCAGAGATGTGTTTTGGATTGAGATCTGATGACTGATTATTTGTTTTTAAACTTTGCCACATAACACTTCACAACACACCACATTTTTTACGCTGTAAACATTTCTCTTAGTAGAAGAGATTCCATGTTTAAGACTTTATAAGCAACCGCCTAGCAAATACAACAGCAACTACACACTAAACATCAGCAACTGCATACCAGCACCCTAGCAATTTATTATTAGTTTACTTGGTTTAGTTTGTTTTATCTTTGCTTAGACCTACAAACTCTGAAATAAGATATGCTTTCATCTGTTTGTTTTCTAAACACTTTCTCTGTTTGAATGATGTTTGCATATGTTGCATACCTGGCATGGCAGTATAAACAGCAGCAAATATCAAGCAGCTGCACATGACAGTGTGCCTAATACACTATACCTAATATAGTTCACTCTTGCTTAACTTGTGTGCTTATGCTTTCCAAGTGCCACCCCCGCCCTACTACAGTCAATAGGCTCTATCCCAAGATCTTTACTCTTCTTTATGACCTAATAGGGCCATAATAAGTCCATGTACACAAAGCTTAAGGGCAAAGACTAGTGTAATGCTTTAAAAGGATAGCCCACCAAAAAATGGGCAACATTTTCTGTTCTTTACTTATTTCTGTTCTTTACTCACTATATATATATATATATATATATATAAACATTCTTGAACCAAGATGAAACTACTTGCAAATCCATTTATTTTTTACTCTATTGGCAAATTATTTTCATTTCTGATTTTAAGCTGATTTTAAACTGAAACATATCCACATTATCCACATAGCATCCACATATATTGTGGATATATATTTTAGTCTCAATTTTGTACATAACTTTTTTTATTTATATTTTATGTATTTCTTTTCAGATTTATTGATTTATTTATTTAAACAAATCATTATACTTAGGGTCCCTTATCCTTACAAATTCTGTTTGTGACAGAATGTGTAAGTTTACAAAACCTGTTATGAGTGTACCTAATGCATGTGTGCATGATTCTTCTCTTTATACAAACACATTTGTGTCTTCAGACAAGTCCCAGGACACTTCGTCCTGTTCTTCCTCTATCCCAAAGAAAGAAAGTAATGTCACTGAAAATGTGTTGGGCCATCCCAAGCTTTTCTCCAACCAATCACGTACTGCACAGGGTGGCTCACATGGTTGCACTGAAAATGTCAAGCTTGCATGTAATGGCCCAGAAGAAGTGCAGACTTCTGAGGGAAAAGTATCTTCAGGAACCCAGTACACCCAGGGTGAACCCGAGTCCAACATGAAAACTTTTCTCAGCATTGAGATCAAAGATGGGCGAAACACAGCTTCACATTCTTCAATGTCACCATCCTCTATAGCTGTAAACAAGACCCCTCAAATCACTGCAGCTGCTACTTCACAGAGAACAGGTAAATGTTATTGCGTGGCATTTTGAACTGACATAAGTACATTAAGTACATTTAAACAACACATATATTGTTAAAGTAAAAAAAAAGTAGTTGGTGCATTAAGAGTGTTTACAATTAGCTGGTTATTACAAAGTAAACTTTGACAGGGTTGTCCAGACCTCCATTCAATTCAGACCATAAATAATGTTGCTATTAATCAAAATCCAGCCAGTAACTTTGTATTCACTTATCAAAAGCAGTTTTTACTTTTTACATTTTGTGCTTGGAAGTTTAAATGTATAAACTGACTAAATAATAAACTGATAAACGTCTATTTAAGAGTAAGCAATAATTTATAGAGTTTGATTACTTAAATTCTACAAACAAGAGTTGTGTCTTTAAATCTTTTGATTCTCAAACTGCTTTAATGCCTTTATATGTTGCTAAATACGAGTGAAATGTCACTAGACAAAAATGCTAAAGGTAACATCTACAGTGCTTGAACTAAATCAAGTGCTTGAATTAAATCAAGTCTGATGGGGGGTCCCCACAATATACAATTATTGCAATATACAGTTATTCAAAATATACAATATATTTTTTTGATTATAATATGCCTAATTATATACTATTCATTAAATACAGGCTTACATAAAAGAACATGCTTTTGTGTTCAGGAATGAAAATAAATACGTTTTCAATTCAGGAAATTCAGTGCAGTGTTATATAACAAAGACAGATTTTTTCAGCAAGTGTTTTGTGTGTGTCTGTCCTTTTTTGTCTCATAAGAAGTATATAACAGAATGGTGATGTATGGTTAACTCTTGAGGAGGCTACCTGTGCACATTGTGGAGCGTTACCGATGCATGTGCTCTGCTCCTGCCTGGCACACTTCGAGAAGGGTGCTCAGGCTGATGGTCCTTGCGGCTTTGGTCCGTCTGCTGTTAAGGTTCAGCAGCAGCTGTGGTCATAGAGATTGCAGATGGATTTAGTGGAGGGGCTGGAAATGAGCCTACCTCTTTCTCCGCCCTTATCTGGTGAATCCAGTGCTATCTAAGACATCAGAAGCTTGCACTGCATTTTTCCCCCCAAGTGAGAGCCCGATGCTGCAAGCAGTCTAGCTCTGTGGAGACAGACGTAATCAGCATTGATGCAGGAGACACTGAGGACTTGCCACCTTACTCTTTTGCATATGAGAAGCTGGTGGAGGTTGTGACTCATGCCAGAGCCAAGCTTAAAATCGATTGGCTGTCCAAGAAGCAGGATGTTTGTCCCAAAAGTAAACTGGATGAATACTTAATAATCCTGCCAATAATCTTGATTATTAAGGAAACTGTTCTTGGCTCTTCAGTGTCAACAGCTATTCTAACATTGTGGGGCAGAATGAGCAGGGGTATGGTGTGATGCTGCAAATTATTTGTCCTTCTGGGAGACCTTCTGAGGAGGGTTCCAGAGCAGTTAGCTCAGTTGTCCCGTCAGTCATCCACTTCAGGGCACTGAGTTGGTTACTCTGAATACACCAGAGGCCAGTCTCAAGAGACTGGTTTTCTTGAAAGACCATTAGGCAGCATGGAAGCTTCTGCCAAATGTGTTTGGTTGGGTCCTGCAGAATAGTACAAAAGGGTTACATAATAAATTTTGGTTCTTGCCCACCAAGATTCAGTGGGGTCATGCCCACAGTGGTTGGCCCCAAACTGGTTATGGAAGGTAGTCACTACTTTCTTAAGAAAGAAGGCCATAAAACATGTTCCTCCACTTGAGAGGGAATCTGGGTTTTACAGCTACACTAATGAAGTGGCCTGAGTGAAACAATTTTGTTGATAGGATATCTAGTTGGTGAGACTCCAAGGTTTGGGGAGGGTTTGCTACTTCCCTCTGTGCTTTGCTTCCATTTAAAGGGACTGCCCCTTAAAATGACATGTGTTAACTTTATGTCCAACTTGAAAACTTCAGTACCCAAACAGTATGCTCTGACATTTAGTTTTGTGTGCATAATGTTCTACAATAAAGACTACTGCTGAAGAGAATCCAAGTCTCACAGTCTTTACTAGAAAGTATCCAGCATACCAAAACATTTTTAGTGCTGTTTTTAGTGCCAGATGTTTAGTGCCTGTTCCAAGGGCCTGCCCCCGAAGGTGTCATGGTGAGCATAAATGGCAAGCAAGACAGGAGGTCTTGAAGTCAGTGCTAGAGAGGTCTCATATGCATCAACCCGAGCGGGACTACTGCAATGGAGCATACCATATGCCCCAGGAGGTTCTGTCCTTTCTGAGTTGTGCCAAAAAAAGAGATGATCTGTAGAAAGGAGAGCTTGCTTATTTCTCAGGTGACCTGAAGTCCCATTCGATCCAGGTGTCGAAGCACCAAGTCCCTTTGCTCACCTACCCAATCCTGTGAGTGGGCCAGAATGAGCCAGATGTCGAGAGATATAGTGTAGTATGCGTATGCCCTGTTCCCTGAGACAGGTGAGGGCCATATCTACAAACTCAATTTCCAGACTCAAACTTCAAAGGAAATTGGTGCAGAATAATGGATGTGGATTTTTTCATGATTTTGGGACAGACACAGGGAATGTGTACTAGGTAATATTTCAGATTTATAGTATGGTAAGGAGAAAATTATTGGGCAGCCAGCCCTTATCATCTAGACAGTCCAAAAAGGACTACAGAGACTGACTGTTCCCTGCCACTGTGTTATATAATTCTCCTGAGTAAACTCCCATTCAGATATTTCCACAAAACAGAATGCTTTTCTATTTAGTTCATGCAATTTAATACATTAGAATTCTAGTATTTTACTCTAAATGGTTGCTAGGGTGTGGTAGGAAGGTGCCAGGGCAATACCTAAATCCCATCAACAGCCTCTATAATAAGAGTCAAATAAGTCCTCCCACGTGTCTACAATTGAATTAATGCTGAGATATGGGTTTTTCTTTTTATTACAAGGTTGGTAGAAGACTGTAAATGGTTGCTAGGGTGTAGCTAGTCCATTAACAGGGTAAAACAAAATTACAGTATGTGTGACAGTATGTCTCTATAATATTCTGGTGCTGTGATATGGCTTATTTGTGTTGATTACTAGGGTGCTCTAAATGGTTACTAGGGCGTGGCTAGACAGTTTCCATTGTGATAATTAAAGACTACTTGCCAGTCTGAGTCAAAAGAAGCTACCCACTTGTGATGTTCTGATGCCTCTCACCTTTATCAATGTCAACTGAAAGTCAATGGGATGGTTTCAGAGCCTTAGAAGATGCTATACTCCTGGTAGAATGGACTCTAATGCCCAGAGGTGACACAGGTCACAGGCCTTATAAGTCAGAGTTATAGCATCTGTGATCCAGTGAGATAAAAGCTGTTTTGTGACAGCATTATCTCAGTTGAGGACACCAAAACAGACTAAAAGCTGGGAGGTCTTACACCACTGGCTTGGGGGACATAGATCCTTAAAGCTCTAACTAGATCCAATAAGTTAAGCCTTTCCTGCTCTTGTGACTCATACGGTGGAGGATAGAAGGCTTGAAGCACCACTGGGTGACTAGCGGGCACCTTGGGGATATAGTCTGGTCTAGGGTGCAAAATGGCTTTAACAAAGTCATGGGCAAATACAAATAGGCACTTAACTTTCTGCAGAAGAAGTAGAAGACAACTAACAATAAATAAAGCAGCAATTACGGGGTCAGACCCATCAGTGACACCAAGGGAAATGTTTGTGGACATCTCTGAGAATGAGATAATGAGAGGAAAAGCAGTTAAAGAAAACATATGTAAAAACCCATCGAAACAATTTATTTATTATTAACAATTTATTACATTTAACCAATAGGTGGCAATATCTCCACATTTTTATGAGGCTGTCAGGATATTATGACAATGATACCTACAGTTTAAAGTTTAAAGCCAAAACAAAAAAAGATTTTGTAAAGATAATTTTCATTTTAAATGCTCACCAACAAATTCGTTAACATGGTATAGAGCAACGAATCAAACAATCAACATGAGTTCCATAACTTTTTGTCACGGATGTTCATGCCACATACCAATTTTTGTGCAATTGGACAAACACTGTAGGAGGAGTTTGTAAAAAAAGGTTTTTAATGTAATTCAAAATGGTGTCCAGGAAGTAAAGTTGACTATGACAAATTTGATATCATAGTACTCGGTATGAGCCAAAGAATCTCAAAAAACGTTTCATGACAATATGGTATTTCAGTCATGTGTTATAAGCATTTACATAAATTTTGTTAGAACTCTGTAACTTTGCAGGTCACCTCAGACCTCAGTTTTGTAACAATATGCAATTGCATTTGATATATACTGCATTTAACAACAAAATTTAAAATGGTCGACACCTAAAATGGACAACCAGGGAACATCAGATATCATTTGACTCAGCATGCCTCAAGGACTCTTAAAAGACCACTCTCGTTATTTTAAATAAAAGTTTTTACAAGTTATAAACAAAACAAGCAATTGTACATCTATGGACCAGTAGGGGGCATTGAGACAAAACTCTGCATGCACCCTCAGGTCATGACTGTGATGACACATACCACGTTTTGTGTCATTACACCATACATAAGCATACAGCCTCATATCCATTTTTATGTGTTCGCCCATAAAATTTGTAAACTTTGCAAAAAAACTTTGTAAAATTTGTAAAAATTTGTATACGAGAATGGTAACAATATTGACACAAATTCAATACCTTTTTGTGAGAGGTGTCTCTAGATTCTACAAAATTAAAAATGGTAGAAATTTTTTCAGGACAGAAAATTACGGCATAGGGTGTGTGGTATGAGACGTGGAATTTTGTTTCTAGGACTTGGCTTGTTTCACACCACACACGTATCCAGTGCGTATTCCGTTCATATTTTTTCGGTGCCCATGTTAACAGATGAGAGTTTTCACACTGCGTATGGATGCGGTGCGTACAGTCTGTTCAAGGTGCGGTGCGGTACAGCAGTGCTGCGATCGTTTCGGCAGCGAGTCTATTTTTGCTGTACTGCTAATACTGGATAAAAGTGACAGTGCATTGATTATGGTCAAAATACACATGGATTAATGCAAAGCGTAGCAATTTTAATAATAAAGCACACTGATGACCGTTTTAAACAGTCATCATATGGGCAATTTATTCTCAGAGTAATCAGAGTACTCAGAGTAATCTGAATAGTAGACATAATGGATGACATAACGTCTAATTGTCTAGGTAAAACAACAAAGTTTTTTATGACCCACGTGATGTCATGTATAGAGACTTGCAAGGTGACCTTACTTTCATCTACAACTCGCACTACATGGAAAACAAATAGAACAAAAGCGATGTTAATGAAACAAATCAAAGTTATATAAACTACACTGGTAATAAAATAAGCGTATTGACAAGTCATTTCTCCTAAATGTATTTTTAAATCAAAATAATGTGAACTTTCCCATTATACAGTTTTCTCTACACAAATTGCAGATCAGCTACACATTGCAAACGCAGTTGCTGTGAAAGCACGGATATGCCCGCCCTCCGCTCTGCATATGCACCTGACCACATACGTACTGCATACACATGCAGTGTGAAACCGGCCTTAGGAGTCAAAAGTTATAATCATAAACATGAGTGAAACTTTGAACTGTTGGTGGCAATAGAGGGTTTGCAATAGAGACTCCAAATTGGTTATGGTAACATGTCAGCTTGTCCTCTATCTATGTATCTACAGTTCTATGGGCTGCCATAGACTTCATGAGAGGAAGAAAAAGAAAACTAACCAATACAACAGGAGTCTTGCAAGCAGCAATTACAGGATCAAGCCCATTAAGGGCACCAAATTTCTATGAGGTGAAAAAAATGTGCAGTAATGACACATACAAGTTTTGTGTCAAGACACTACAATTTTGCGAAGATACAGCCTGAAGTCACATACTCGCCTTAGAATGTGTTTGACATGGTATATGAGACATGTTTGATTAATCAAAAAGATTTAAATTTTTTGTTATGATTGTCTCTACATGCTTTGTTTTGAATAAAATCCAATATGGCGGACAGGAAGTATAGCAAAATATGACAAATTTGGTGCTGTAGGACCCGGCATAAACAAATCTAATGATGTAAGATTCTGACGCCCAAAATCGACAGTCAAGGAAAACTGGGAATCATTTGACTCATCATGCCTGAAGGAATCTGAGACAATCCTCATGATTTTAGGACAAAGAATTTAAAAGTTACAAGCAAAAATAGCTATTTTTCGTAGCTCTGCACCAGTAGGTGGCCCAGTGATGAAATTGTGCATGTACCCTCAGGTCATGCCTGTGATGAAATATACCAGTTTGGAAGGCATTTGAAAAAGCCTTCCAAGGAGGAATTCAAAAAAGTAGGTTTTCAATATCACAACCTATAAGAAACATCTTCTACTGTTCATCTTGTCCCTGTCATAATAACTATTCCCACTTGTAAATGCAGCTTTGTACACTAAGCTTTTTGGTTCTTAGGGCAAAATTTTAAATGCTCTCTCTCTTTTCATGTTGCATTGGATAAAAGCGTCTGCTAAATGAATAAATGTTATGTGACAGTGAGGATGTGGTCACAATGATACGTGCAAAGTTTCATGTCAATATGGCAAAGCATTGTTGGGACACAGCCTCAGAACTTTCAATCATTTGTATACGAGTTTGTATATGAGTCTCTCAATAGTCCTTGTGTGAATATATATATACATACACACACACACACACACACACACAGAGGAGAGAGAGAGAGAGAGAGAGAGAGAGAAGAGAGAGAGAGAGAGAGAGAAATGTCTGTCTGTCTCCTCTCAATATTATCAGAAGACCTTATTTGTCATAGTGCCACAACTGTGTTATCTTCCTTATTTGGAAGCACTTTGCTCATCATGCCTCTGAAAGGTCTGGAAGTATAGTTAAAAGCCTCAGGTTATAGACATGCAGTAAAGCAGTGTTCACCTCTTGCTAAACCATGTAAGGAAATAAGGTGCTATATTGTGTAATAGTTAAATGATATGAGATACAGGTTTAATCAGATAAAAAAGGTCTTTATTGGGAACTTGTGGAAGGTATAACTTTAAACAAGACAGTCCTGGAATAACTAACAAAGGTGTAAAATAAATTCAAATCCTGATGGGGTAACATTTCAGAATACTGTTTCATACTAGTTCTACTATAGAAAAGGTTAGTTCTACATTAACACTGTAATAACTAATGATAACTACTAATCAAGGGTGATTAACTAATCAGTAGGTAGTTGCATACTGAAGTTTGGAGTGATTAGTTAGCTAATTAACTAATTAGTAATTAGTTGTTACTTATGTAATAGTCTTTATTAACAACTAAACACTGATTGCCTCCTGCAGACCTATATATTAACCTAGGCTTATTTAAAATAACTATGACCACTACTCACTACTCAATAGTTGCATACAATTAATTATGTCAATAAATGTGCTAATAGGATCCTGTTTATTTTTAATAATACAATTTTAACTAGTTTTGTTTACTGTCAGGGGGTTGTCAGACTGCTTTGAACCTTCTGCATTACCTATCTCCACACTGTTATGACAAAATAGTTTATCAAGACTGAATTCTTCTAATTTCTATATTAAGTAAGCAAATTTATTGTTCTCTTGACCAGAAAGACACCTAACAATACCCCTCTCTTATGACTTATATGCTGTTGTGGTAAAATTGATGCCTTTTAGTGTCAATCCATGCTCATGCCCTGTCACCTTAAGACAGAGGGTAAGCCCATTGTGTCAGAGCATGTTGTCTGTATCCTGACTCAAACCTAGTCTTGGTTCTTGTTTCTTGGAGTCAGGATCTAGACTCATGCTCTTTGTCTTTGTCATCTATGAAAGCACATAGCCATTGTTTGTTTACTTTGTGCCATGTGCTCTCCGTGTGCATTTCTTGACCCTGCCCTCTCATTCCCTCATAATTCCTCCCACCTGTTTGTCCTTGTTACCTGCCTTGGTTTTTGTTCTATTTAATGCCCTTGTGTTTGCTGTCTTTGTTTCTGTTCTCCCCCTCAAAGGAAGTTTCTGTTAATAAAGTTTATTTTGTATCAAGCTGGCTTACGTTTGGGTTCTCCCACCCTGCGTCCCTGACAACAATATGCAGAAGATAAGTTGTATTTTGGGGGTAAAATTATATACCCTAGCCTAGATGTTTTATTTAATACTTATTAATTAAACATTTGGCATCTTATATTCTGTGTAACTTCAACGTTTTTACTATGGTACATTTATAAAAGTATCAAATGTGATGAGCCTTGTGTTTTTATATAATTACAAATGGTTTACAATGATTTTCACATTAGAATGAACAGTTTTCACATTTCCCTATTTGAAGACATTTGATTAAACGTTAAAAATGTAAAAATAAAAATATAATTGTGCCAACATATTAATTTCAATTTAATTTTTGTTATTAGACAACTACAATAAAAAAAAATGTTTTTGAAATAGATGATCTGGATAAAATAATGAAGAAAAAAGCAGCTGATAAGAGTGCAGGATATAGGGGAACAAAACTCTTTTCAAATCTTCTCAGGATGATTCCCCAAGAAACTGGGTGATGGAAAATGTCAAGAATTTTTTGGAAATTCTAGACGAAGGGTGACTATATTGAATATGCTAGAATATATCCTAATTTGCCTTATTTTTAATTTTCTTTAGTCACAACATAACTCCTAAAGTTACATTTGTGCTATTTCATAGTTTTGATAAGTTTACTATTATTCATAAATTAAAAAAAAACATATGAACAAAGAAAAAGTGTTTCCAAACTTTTGACTGGTAGTACATATATGCTCAAAATAGAGATATTTTGAGAAATGCAGTTTTGTGTCCATACAGTGGAAGCTGATAGGTGCCACTGTTGTTTGGTTACCAACGTACTTTCTGAACATTTTATTTTGTGTTTCACAGAAGACAAAAAGGTAATATAAATATATAAATGATGGAAGAATTATTTTTTGGGTGAACTATATCACACAGATGTGGTACAACCTGAATAAATAATAAGTGGTTATCATAATCTTCACTTTAGAATACTGTTCTAGATTGTAAGTAATTTCTTAAGAAGGGCAAAGTAACATTTGAATAAGTTCTAACCAGTATTTTCCAAGTGGTTACTAATGAAAACATACTTCCCAATTTTACTTTAAGCATTAAGTCATCTCAGACCTTTGCACCCCTGGTTCATGTGTTGCGTTCTTGTCAGATGGTATATCTAGATAAGCATACTGCCATGATACTCATACAAATCTTGCTTTATGTAGTGTATGTTGAACATAGCAAGCATGAACATGCATGTAATACTGGGATAATATACAACATTTACCAAAATGGACTAGAGTGTACCATTTTTGTGGAATTTACCACAGTGCAATGCATCCAACATGACCTTCAATTTCATGTGTGATGAATTGACCTTAAGCAATATAACCATGATAATAAACATTTATTTTTTGACATCTTTTATCTCCTTTTTACATGCAGTTGGATAAAAAGGTTATAGTAAATACATGTATTTAAAAGTGCACCATGCAGGGTTTAAAATTAAATGTATAGATTCATACAGAAAATAATCCCTCTCATTTATGACTTATGATCCACTAGAAATGTGTGTCTACTGAAACCCTGTCCTATGCATGTTTTTTTTTTTCTCTGGGCATTTCTGGGAGGCAGCCTTTAACTAGTAAGTGTATGACACCCATCTAGTGGGTGTGGTGGGTGTGGTAGCCAGAGAAGGTCCTAAGCACAGTGTTTACCGTAACCATAATATGTGCCCTACATTGTTAATGTGTCAGATTAAATATACTGTAATAAAAGCTTTCACTTTAAACACCTTCTATCCACTCTAACTGCTGCTGTGTTTTACACCGAAATATTTCAGTGTAAATATTCCTTGTTATGTCAAACACTTTCATTATACATTTCTTAAAAAGTTTGGTCTCATCTTAATTATGCAGCTGTCTACCCAATTTGATGTTTGTTGTTTTCCTGTGTTCTCTCAGAGCTGACACTTGGTTTAAGATCCACGCCATTCAAAATCACCAGTTCGAATCTGTTTTCTGGATCCACTGTAAAGGTATTTCATTTGACATAACCAACACACACAGACTTTTTTTTTAGCCACCAACACAAAAAAAACTTGGCAAGTTTTTGGCAAAGGGGCCAAAACAAATTTTGAGTCAGTGTTTTAATTTTAAACTAATTAAACTTCATAAATAGTAGATACAGATATTGACCAGGTATAGACATTAGACATTTTTCATTCTGTTTGTCTCTTTTTTTTTTTTTGGGAATATTTCAGCAATTATACCCTGCATGCATTAATAGCCTGTTCATACATCAAAAAATTATAATTTTGTTTGTTTGCAGTGTCTTTTAGATTTAGCATATCTGGTTTGTCACAGAAGCATCCAATTATTAAACAAAATGATCTCTGTGTCAATTTTGACACTTTAATATTGTCACTTTAATATAATATAAATATATTTATATAACATTTTTTTTGCAATGTATGTAAAGCTGCTTTAAACAATCCAACAATGACAAAATATAATGAAAAGAAAAAACGAAAACAGGAAAATTATGAGATATGTATAACACATAGCATACAGAATAAATGGTATTATTGCAAATGTTATTGTTCATTATAAGATGTATATTAATAAAACAAATTAGTAATACTAAGATTGTAATTGGTTTATTGATATAAAGTTGACTGAACTGATTATAACTACAACACATTTGAACCATTTGAAAAAAGTGATATATATCAGAAATAATGCAAAGGCCCATATCTATCTGTGGTTTATGAAACCATGATTTACATTTAGGCATTTAGAAGATGCTTTTATCCAAAGCAACTTACAAGGTGAGGAAAACAGCAAAGCGATAAATCGGAGGCAATAAAATCATTTTTACAGAGAGTACAACATTTCAACCTGTTGGGAGAGAGGAGGAATAAAGGTTAGTAGGTTTTTTTCATACTCGTGTTAGGCATTCATGGAAGAGGCAGGTTTTTAGCTATTTTTGTAATGTTGTGAGAGATGTAGCAGACCAAATAGAGTTTGGGAGATTATTCCACCAGCAAGGGATAGTGAAGATGAACCAGCGAGCAAGTGATTGCGTGCCATTTGAAGAGGGTATTACCAGGCAATGTTCCTTCGCTGACTGTAGGAATCTGGAAGGGGTATAGATGATGTTTGTAAAGGTAGGTTAGTGCAGAGCCAGTAGTGGTTTTGTATGCAAGGAGTAGAGATTTTAACCTGATGCGTGCAGCAACTGGTAGCCAGTGAAGGGCAATGAGAAGAGGTGTGACGTGGGCCCTTTTAGGTTCCTTGAAGACAAGCTGCTGCATTCTAAATTAGTTGTAGTGGTTTGAGTGCCCATGATGAAAGGCCAACCAACAGAGTAGTCCTTGAAATGACAAGGGCCTGGACAAGGAGCTGTGTCACATGTTCAGTGAGAAAGGGCCGGATTTTTCTGATGTTATACAAGGCACATCTACATGAGCATATTGTTTTGGTAATGTGGTCAGAAAATGTCAGCTGGTCATCAAAGACTACACCAAGGTTTCTGGCTGTCCTTATTGGTGTTAGGGCTGTGGAGCCAAGCTGGACAGTCAAATTGTGTAAGGGAGTTGGTTTACCAGGAAAGACGAGGAGTTCAGTCTTGGCTAGGTTGAGTTGAAGGTGGTGTTTTGTCATCCAGGTCGAGATGTCTTCCAGACAGGTGGATATGTGTGCCATTACTGTGTGGTCATCAGGGTGTAAGGAGAAGAAGATCTGAGTATCATCAGCATAGCAGTGGTAAGAGAAGCCATGTGATTGTATAACAGGACCTAATGATGTGGTGTAAATGGAAAACAGAAGAGGTCCTAGGACTGATCTTTGAGGTACTCCTGTGACCATGTGATGCGATTTGGACAGCTCGCCTCTTCATGACACCCTGAAGGATCTATCAGAGAGGTAGGACTGAAACCACTGGAATGCAGATTCTTGGATCCCCAGAAAGGACAGGGTGCTAAGGAGGATCTGGTGGTTGTCTGTGTCAAAGGCTGCAAACAGACTGAGTAGCAATAGTACAGAGGATTTGGACTCCGCTTTAGCTGTCCTTAAGGCTTCAGTGATGGACAGCAGCACAGTCTCGGTGGAGTGGTTGTTCTTGAAGCCAGACTGCATGTCGTCAAGCTGGTTATTCTGTGAGAGGAAAGATGTCGTCTGGTTGAGAACAGCCTGTTCAATTGTTTTTGCTATGAATGGAGGAGTGATACGGGTCTGTAGTTGTTAGTAATGGAAGTGTCAAGTGTGGGCTTTTTAAGCAGAGGAGTAACCAGGGATTGCTTAAATGCAGAGGGAAAAGTGCCAGTAATTATGTGTGATGTGCCAGAGTTGATGATGTGTGTGAGTGATGGTGTGAGTGAGCTTGATATGGCATGTATGAGATGGGAGGGGATATATACAGATGGCCTAACCAAAATCTAATGTACGTTTTCACGTTTTGCAACATTAGTTAATTAACGTGATAGATGACAGGTATCATACTAAGTAAAATATGCTATTCCAGCTTACATGGAGATGGCCCTTAGAGACATGATAAAAGGCAGCTGCTTGAAAATAGCAACTGATGTTATTTACACTAAGTTCAAATAGCATTAGATTTGTAAATAGTGCAAATAGCAACAAAAAGTTTTATCTTTGCATAAAACATAAATACCATTTGTTGCTATTTAAGTGTTAATATTCGATAGCTAGAGTGGGTAATGTCCAATATTTACTTGACCTGTGGAATAAAAATTAAAAGATGCTAGTGTACAAACAAAGACGCAGGACCACTTAATGTAATTTTCAGCAGTTTCAAGGGTGCATTGCATCAGAGGACATCTTATAGATGTGAAAATGTAATCTTGTGTAATGTTTTTGATAAAAAACACACATTAGAAATAGAAATGTTTTCAAGCATGTTGTCGCTGTTTCTCTCCTGGCAGAAGCTGGGCTTCACCTTCTGCTGCAAAGCTCTGTATTCTGAAAATATATATATAAATAAAATATATATAAATAAATTAATAATAACCTCATGAACAGCTTACTTATAGTAGTCTCTGCAACAGGACATTTAACAGGACCATGACATTATGAAATTTAACACAATATATTGTGTGTGTAAAAGCATATTTTTCAAATACATCATGGTTATTATATAATAATAGACTAAAGCTGCATTGGTTGGCAAAACAGTATTAGTAGAATTAGCCGAATTTGGAATATTAATTACTCTAGCTTACACTAAATTTGGTGAAAATAACACAATAAAACAAAGTTAAATAAAAAACAAAGTTTGTCAGGTCAGGCTAATCAACAGTTTGAAGTGTGGCATATTGTTACTTATGAAAGTGTATTGTAACAAGGTAGGTATTTGTTAAAGAAATAAGAAAGACTTCACTTAGATGGCTGGCTGTTTTCAGTTGTGTTCAGACTCTTCCCAGGATCGGCGCTGCATGTGTGAATGGGAGGGTTTTTTTTAAAATAGCAACAAAAAGTTTCATCTTTGCACAAAGTATAAATACCATTTGTTGCATTTAACGATGCTTTTATCCAATGTGACTTACAAGGGGAGGACAACAATGGAGCAATAAATCATGGGGAGATTTATGCTCTCAAATGACCATGATCCCAACTGACTGGTTATTTATGTTTGCACTGACCACCACATCCAGCCAACTGGTATTAAGTTCAGGGTTTGACACATCCATCCCACTCTCACTCAGAATAATTGAAATAACTTATTATTGTCCATCTGTCCACATAATTCTATTCAGCAGCAATTTCCATAGACGTTCAGATTAATTCTTCATACTATCTGCCACATTCAATTTATTCTTTGTTTTATTTAACCAACTCTCAAAAATGCAATTGTTTTTTCTCATTTTATTGTAGACTATAAGTGAAGTCTAAATCACAAAATAGTTTAGCTTGTAATAAATGAATGCATTACATTCTTATGTAGAATCATGGTACACTGACAGTAAAGAATTATAGAAAGAATTATATAAAGATGTGCCTTAATGGAAATGTAAAATTCTTTAAACCAATTGTATAAAAATACTGCACACAAATATATCATCTTTCTCAGCCAGAATCACATTCATTCAACCACTTCAAATAAGATAAATCTTCACAAAATGCCAATCATGTAAAAGAACTAAATCATATGGACAGATGCACAATTTAACTCTTTGTAGTGAGGGCCGTATCAAAGTCAGAGCTTGAGCTGGCTGGAGCTGCAAACAGTAAAAACCAAACAGTAACGTAAAAGTAAGTTGAACAACAGCATTATCTGCTGTTTTGAAAACATGTTGCACAGCTGCATGTGTGAGAAATGTGCATTAAGCTGAGAGAATCTTGTGTAAACATTTGTGTAAACGTGTTGTAAAACAGTACATTTGTTTGTTGCACCTCTTCAGTTTTTCTCTAATTGCCTTGTGTATTTGCAAGGAGCTTTCTGTTGTTTCAGAGTCAAGTTTTCTTTGCAAAAAGATTGCATTTGTTTGCAAAATGCTGGGTTTGTTTGTTTAGTTTTGGCACTATTTTAACTCCATATGTCCATTATTAAAGATTGCTTGTATAAGAAGGAGTCTGAGGTCAAATATTTTTAGACAATCCTGAAAAATATTAACATGTAGTAGAGGCAGAAGCAGACGCTTAGATTTTTTGCCGGTTTATTCCCTGCCTCTCTTAACCATGTGGAGCTGTGTAATCTCATTAAAGGATTTATGTGAGTCAGTTCATAAGCTGGTTGATAAGGCTATTCTGCACAAATAGGGATTAATATATTTGTGTGAGAGTGACAGAGGAGGACAGAAAGAGAAAACACTGAGAGAACAAGAATCATGATCACTGCTAACTGGGACAGAGGTACACATCTGTAGAATTTTAGAACCTGGACTGCTGTGGTTAACCCTTAAGAAAATTAACCCTAATTTTCTTATAGTAAAAGTGTAGTAACCATGTATTTTGATTACCATTTGTATAAAGCTGTATTACCACAAATACCATAGTTGCTGTAGCAAAACCTATAGTAGGTTTTATACTATAGTATCTATATCAGTTATAGTAACCATGTTTTTTTTTAGTTTTATTTATAGTAAAATCATGGTTAATTTTCTTAATATCTGCACTTGTGGTCATATAAATAATACTGTTCCTAATAAACTATTATTGCAATAGCCATAACAATATCCCCCTTAGCTTCCCCTGGGTTCCGTTTAAGGTAATTTTTCTAAATAGAGATTTCAGATATGAATATGTTGCTTTATTTTATATGCATTTGGCAGACACTTTTATCTAAAGCGACATGAAATACATTCAGGTTATACATTTTTTAGTACATATACTCCCTGGGAATCAAACCCACAACCTCTTGCATTGCTAACGCAATGCTCTACCACTGAGCTACAGGAGAACAAATGTAGGGCAGACTATTTAGCAGTGATGGGGACAGGACTGAAGTCAGGCAAGTAATAGAGAGGAAGAGCTTTTAGAGACTAGTAAAGTGACATGGTAATATTACTTTCACAATGCTGTAACCAGAAGTTATTGTGGCTTTAAGTGATTTTCTCACATCACTGAAAGTAAAATGCTGCACAAAACAATGAAATACAGTCATCAGAACATATTTAATTTTTTTAGGTATTTAGTTACACAGAGCAGACTGTGGACTATTGAAGTCATGGCAACTACCTTAAGCTCACGTTAACAGGTTACCCTAACATCTATGCTAACATCTTACCTCTCACAGGCTGCTGCATCATCCCTAAGAGCTTTGCTGCTCCCCACCAAACCCTGTTGCACAATATCCTCTACAGTGGGGAAAGCATATATGGTGGTGGATTTTTCTGGTGTGTGCTTGCATACAATGCCCATCCTGCAAGTGTACGAATCTGACCTAAAAAGCTGACTTAAAGATTTAGATGAGGGTGGGAAAATTGAGCCAGTGGGTCTTTGAAAGGGAACATCTCAGGTTACAACTGTAATTGTTGTTCCCAAAGAAAGGAACAAGATGTGCCTGAGAACATCTTGCTTTGACCAACAGAAGTTACCTTCTGTATGATCCGGCCTCCTTTTGTAGCTTCCATGGTACATTGTCACATCATGACACAGCACCGATCAAGACTGGACTAGTTTCACACATGCTTCCTTTTTCCCACTGAGGGCATTCCCCAACATGTCATCATATGATGCAGCATCTCATTCCTTTTCCAGGAAACAAGGATTACAATCCTTGCCTTTTTCTAATGTTAGAGTGGAAAGTTTTACCTGTCTGCATTTATCGCTGTTTATTCAATTAGCATACAAATGTATTTTTAATGTCCTGGTTTGGTTAAGTCATTTTAATATTTACACTGTTTCCTAGCCAGGCACAATGCAATAAGTTGTAACATCAAAAGCAAAATGCTGCTCAATACAAAATAATCAGGACATATTTGATGTTTGATATACACCTATTTGCAGCAGGATTTTGGATCAAAGAAATTTAAAAAATAGTTTGCATTGCTTGTCACTACAGTATATCTGTTTGTGTGTGTTTAGCTTAACTGGTAGATAATAATGCTAGTGTAACAGTAGTGTGCGTGAAGAAGGTAATAAAAAAGGCACTTAGTTAATAGTTAATAATAACTTAATAGTTAAACTTAGAAACAACAGAGAGAAACATATGCATGCACAAAACCAAGGAACCAAGGAACTAAACAGAAACCAGATTAAACTAAAGAATAAATATACCTGCAATTAGTGGGGTCCAAGATGTTCAGAAAAATGGGGAACAGGCAAATGATGAGATGGTGACTTTTCTAGTATAATGCTGTAGCTTTATTGTTATTAGAAATTTATCTAAACATTGTTAGTGTATTATGTTTACATAAATTAATTTCTACGAATTATAAAATACAGATGGCAATGTTGGACCTAAATGTTTTCTTTTACCCTGTTACTGTCTAGTCTACTCTCTAGTGAATAAACATAGGCACACATAGGAAAATTTTTGTGAACCTGAACTTTTCTGTACACAAAATACAGGCATTTTAGTCATAATCGGGACAACTGACAAATATATAAAATCATATTTGCTACAAGTTAACCAATAAACATTATTTGATAACTTTTTATTGAGGATCTAGGCATGATTCATGCCAAGGTTCATGTCAATCATGTGAACGTGCTGGGATGAATTTGAAAAGTAATTTCTTCAAAAAAGAAATTAAAAGAAAACTTTATTGCTTAACATAAAAATTAGATATACACCCATAATGTCTTCACTTGGGGCCTTTACCACTAATAAGAAGCCCCTTTCGGGCTTGACCCCTAAATATACCTGCAAGCAGCAATTTCTGAGGTTTGACCTTTGACTGCATGTGCAAAAAGATATCATGTATTGCGTGACAGTGATTTCATAGTCTATATGGAAATGTATAAAAAATGTCATCTTAATCATATATCATATTCATGTTTAAAACCATTCCTGAAGAAAAAAACTTCTCCACAATAACTTCACAGCTGAAACAACATGCATGGTTTGTAAATCAAAAAAGTCAAGCCTAATGTAAATGTCAATATGATGACTTTAATAAGTTTATAAAGGCCTTCACAATAAAGAGCTATACAGGAAGTTTTGTGCGACACTGGTGAACATTATATAAAATAATGTGATTTTAAATCACATTATAATAATTCAAATAAATAATAATTTTAAATCATGTTGCTGCCACTTAAACTGTATATAAACTTCACTAGCCTTTGAAATTGGGCTTGACCATTTCAGTTAGTTTAAAATGCCTAGCATAGCAATACTACATAAAAAGTATTACAGTAGTATTACATGTTTGAAAGTTTACCGTAATTTAGTGTTACCTTGTTTATTAGAGGTCAGTGCAGATAATAAACCAAATTACTGCTGCTTCTATTGAGCTGGTGTGAGCTTAAGAAAAAATATAATTATAATACAATTATAAAACTCAGATGAAATAGTGTTTACTTTGAGTATAATTGAGTACAGCAAGTTAGGATTAGCCTAAAAATTAGGATTAACACACACACCTGGAGCAGTGGGCAACCATTACTGTGGCACCTGAGGAGCAGCTGGGGGGTGCCTTGCTCAAGGGAATCTTGAGGTCATTTCCTGCCACCACTGGCCCACTCTCCAACCATTAGGTCACAACTGCCCACCAATGACTAGAATAAAATGATTGATAATTTTAAATTAACTATTAGTCCCACTTTAGTGAGACATTGATGAAACGTTTTCCACACATTTAAAGTATTTGTGATATACACAAAAAACATCCATATTATTCACAATACAGACATTATCAGGCTTCAGGCACTTCAAGACCATTTAATGCATTATATTATGATTTAAACAGATATGTATTATTAGCAAACCTTTCAGCACCTAAAACAGAAATGAAAATGACAACATTCATTAAATTCTGGTAATTTACAAAAGAAATACAGCATTATTAACATTTATAACTGTTGTAGGGCCACCTATTGTCCAATTGATACAAAATGTTGCATACTTCTATGGAATTACAAGATGTGCTTAGTTTTATGGTCCTCTGATGTTTTGTTTAGGAAACATGGACTT
This sequence comes from Chromobotia macracanthus, assembly GCA_036877525.1. Lineage (NCBI taxonomy): Eukaryota > Metazoa > Chordata > Actinopteri > Cypriniformes > Botiidae > Chromobotia > Chromobotia macracanthus. The sequence goes on along the minus strand of JAZGTH010000076.1, from coordinate 5,788,678 downwards.
ATTGATACACTGTGCCATGGCTATTTTCTAAATGAAACCGTTATAGCATTCAGAATTCAAAAGTTTAACATTCTGTCTGCATACAAATCATGCCCCTTCGACAAAGACAAAGTCATTTGAACTAACTTTAAAATAGTTTAAAGGTATGAGCAATTTCACATTTTAGATCACTGTAGATCACTGTGGTTTGTGCTTGAACCCCCTATAATAATAATCTTAACAAAAACAATAGCACTTTCTGGGCTGCAAGCAGCAATTTTTGAGGTCCAAGCAGGTTTGGAAAAATAGGAACAGGCCTAAAGTGATGAGACGATAACTTTTCTAGCATAATGCTGTCGTTTTTTGTCATTAGAAATTTATCAAAAGTGAAAGTACAAATGAGCTAAAACAAAGACTACAGTGGAAGTGAAACATTTGGCACAACATTGCTTTTGTTTCATAAAATGTATATCCAATAAAAACAGTGGTTTTAAAACCACGAGTATAACAAAGATTTATTTTTATTTGAGGATAACATTTGAGGATGCTCCAAAATGACAGTTGGTATCCCAGTTATCAGAGTGGGCAGAGAAAGCTTTATAGATTAGAATGAAAACAGTACTGTACTGAAATATAGCTGACAAGCATGAGATGAACTCGTTGCAAAATATCAACATAAAATTCTAAAAGACTGAACTATCACCTGGGATTTTACACATTTTTACCACAGTAATACTGAGCTGTGTGCATACTTTGTTTTTACCACAACTTTGTTGTTTTCCAACAAAGTTGGCAAAATCCAAAATATTCACTGCTTCTGGGTGACCCAGGTTATGGCTGTAGGCATCATAAATTGGCACAAAGATGAGAATGTAGCGGAAACATTAGTGGGACAAGTGTCAGGACGAACTGGAGCTGGGTTGTTCTCAAGTGTCAACCCATCCCATCTCCTCACCATCTGGTCTGGATTAGGTCCTGATCCTGCTGACTACAAGACCTTGGGGAAATGAAAGACAGTCTGACTTAGTGAAATCAGAGTCTCTGCTCTCTCTCTCTCTTACTGACACTCTTCTTTCACTCCTTCTGGGGATGCTATCTCAGCCTGGCTCAAAAAGACTATGAGGAGAGACTATGTGGTGAGTTATTGTTAATATAACGCAGTCAGGTGCAGCATTATTATTCTTTGATGAAGAGGCACACAAAGCTGCATCAGTTTAACAATACCATATAAGAAAATGGATAAAACAATATTAAATAAAGAAAGAAACCAATACAGTCTTGTGGGTGTCTCAATTTAATTTCTGTATTGTCCATAAACATTTTTGTCCTAAACATCTGGTCCTAAATATACACTATTCACTCCACAGCCTATAATAAATAATGAACAAAAATACAATAAAATAAACTTCTCAGTTTTAATACATACGTATCAGAGACACTTAAAAAAATATAACTTTTAGCTCAACAGGATGTGAGATAAATGTGCAAACTAGCTGTTCTGACCACCTTATGGAAACACTGAGATGTTACAGCATGGTAGCTAACTACACCTGCCCTCATAAATATAACAAGCCAAACTCAAGTAGTCCCAGACCACACCATGCAAATATTTTATTACAGTGTTGCGTTATCACCATAATTTTGTGTTTTTGGCTCTGTTTTATCAAGAGTTAGCTACACGTATTACATAGCCAAGATGTTTTGAAAGCAGTTGGCTCTACACTTACTTCTCCCTCATCTTTTTCCCTCTCCTTATCCTCCTCACTGTGCGTGCTAATGCTGCCAGTGCCAGTGCCACCACTACCTCTATCATCATCAGCCACAAAAACCCTGCAGAAGCAGAAAACATATCTGTTAAATGTGTCATATCATATAAATGTGTAAATGTCTGACACATTTTGCAGCATCTGTCTGAAGGGCCTGTTTCTTCTTTATACCTATTTCTCTGCACCTACCTTGCATTTCTTTTCCATCTCTCTCTGACTATTTTGACAGATGCACACATACAGCATCAATACTCACACAGACCCCAAAAGGGGAGTTGTTTACAGATGTGATTGGCCCAATGTCAATTAAGAAAAGAACCAATGGGCTGCCAGTACAAAATGCGGCAGGGAAATGCTAAACTGTGAACTGATTGTTGATATCTCAAACAGTGTTCCTATGGCAAGGCAATCAATTTATGGCAATAAATCGAACAAGAAGTGTCTCATATCTTCTGTGAGCATTGATTGATCTACATTAAACCTGAGAAATAATTTTAAGTCATCCTGAGGCCCCCTTGGGAGCCTGGCTCCCTGGTTGGAAAACACAGAAAACAGATGATTTGGCGCCTTGCCGTGCTGCTTTTTTGTCGTGCTTGCCTTTAACTTTTTTAAATAAGCAATTCACATTGCATAGCATTGCATGCCACAAAGCCCTTAAAAGGCGCCTGCAAAATATGTCATCAGATTATAAGTCTAAAGGAAGGCTGTGTAGGCAAGACCAAAGTGTGGCAAAGCAGCGCAGTGTCTCGTTCCCTGTCTCAGGGAATCGGGTTACATATATAAACAAACATATTCCCTTTCAAGGGACCTAGAGGGTCAACATTTATTAAATGAACTCGACACTGCATCAAGCTTAATGCTGTGAGGAATGATAATGCCCACTACGCCACAGTGAGAGAAGGCCTGCCCCAGATGCTGTGATACATCGGCACAGAGAACATCAGGAGTAGAAATAGACTTATCAACCCAGAAGGACCTGAGCACCTGGAGTTTAATTCAAGTCTAAACTGTAAAATCTAATAAATGTGTGTGGAGAGGACCAGCTTTCCATAGCACAATGGCTTATGAATAATAATATAGTAAGGTCCCAAGAGGGGACCCGCAAGGGTGTGACACCACACAGAAAATGAGAGACCAAGGGATGTCTCCCAATAGAGGCTCCATCAAAAGGTTTGTGGCTAGCCAACACAGTGGCCACGTAAACCTTAAGAGTAGCGGGAGCTAATCCTACAGAAAGGTGCTCTTGGAGAAACTCCAGCACTGAACCAACAGGGTAGTGAACCAGGTCAACATGGTGTCGCTCACATTCTATAGCCCCTTTTGCCAATACAGTTTTGAGCTCCTTGGCCAACACTAGGTTCTGCTCTCCTAATACTATAGTCTGCAAAACATCACTGAACCGAGGAGGTTGGGGGGCAAACTGAATTCTGTACCCTCTGTCTCCTGTACTCAACAGCCATGGGGATATACTACAGCTGAAATTTCTGTGTGTATACATATTTTATTTATTTTTAAATAAGGTTTTTAAATAAGGTAAGGTAGGCAGTTTTGGAAAAGCTAGCAACATAACTTTGAAAGCATAAGATCACACACTCCCCTCAGAGAATTATTCAAAGCCACACCTTCTCCAACACATAAACACAGGCATAATGATGCAATGATTGGATTTTTGATGATTGTACAACATTTTATGGTCTGCACCATCCACAGAAGATATATATTTATATAAATAAATTAAGACCACTTAACTAAGTATTTCCTATCAGGATGTGAAGAGACATTCAACAAGCCAAAAGCAAAGTTTTGGAAAAATATCACCTAACTTGCTTAAAAGCTGCAATCCATAACTGTTGTCCTTCTGTTGCCATCTCTGTTGTATACATAAAATTGCAAGTTGCTTGCAGAGATATTTTTAACGTAGATGATAATTGTAAATTCTAAGTTCCAACATTCCAGCACCTGCACACACGATTTAGTAGGTGGATCTTCTTCTTGCTGTTTACAGACATGACATAACCAAAAGGATTTTCCAGGAAATCTGACCCGGGAGCTCAAATTAAAAATCATTATTATAAACTTACCACTTCAATTTGGGGTAATGCAAGAAGGCCATATTGAACACTGAGCCTGTACTTGCTCAATAACTGTTTTATTATTACATTTTAATATATATATATATATATATATATGCTGTTTAATAACTATTTTAAAGATGCAAAACACAGAACGTATAGCTCATCTGTTTTTTGTCATTTTTGAGTCTTAAAGCTTGAACTTGTTTTGTAGAGCAAGTTTTACATTAAGATTTTCATCAAGTTATCCAGCCTGGCAAAGATTAGTAAGCTGCCAAGAATGTGAAGTAATATTTAGTGCATCATGTTTTTGTACATAGTTACCTCCTCCACACCACCACCTAATTAAGATGCTACTGTTTTTGTTCCAGATAAACACTGCCCTGATATTTGTTGGATATGTATTTAAGAAGATACATCCCCCCAGACTGGCATGCTATTGTTTCAAAATAACATCTCCAGCACTGATATCAATGCATTAACAATACTTTTATAATACATAACTTGCAGGCTAAAAAAACCCTCTTGTTTTCCCATTCTCTCACACACAGATGGAGACAAAGCCCATTTCTCTTCTGGTTGAACCTTTGAAAAAAATGGCCTGTGAAGTCCCTGTGCTTCCTAATGGCTCTTCCATGAAATCTATCAAAAGTGAGGTCCAAAGTGTGAAGCTGACTTCAGAGCAGCTGCTGGATATTGAGGACGAGGAGATCCTGGAAAAAATGGTATAAAATCTCTTCACTGTCATAAACCATCTAAACTGAGGTGTCATGCCGCCAATCACCCAACCATTGAAACAAAAAACAAAAATCAAAATATAAGACAATATCCCTCACCAGTTTTTTTCATTCCAGGAGGGACATTGTATGTTGACTTGAACAATGAAAATAGTACAACTTGGGTACCTGCAAAGAATGGAAACAGCTGGTCTGGAAATGACTGGCAGTGTTAAGATCATCAGGGGACTGTTTCCATTAGATTCTCTGCGTTATGCCTAATAGGGTGGTACCAAATCACTTTCTGCTTCCTTTGTGCATTTTAAATTTTACTAAAAACCTACTTTTCAAGCATTACCTAGGTCATATGTTTGATGTGCACAACATTCTGTGTGTACAAAGAACATGATGTACACATGTAATTACATGGCAAAACACCATTATATATTATATATTGAAGTGTCTTGGCAACGCTTTGACATTGAAGATTTGTATGTGTCATTGTCACCACACCCTGACCGCACCATATGAATTAGTTGACAGAATTAAGATGCACCTGTTAAGTATCTGGGATAGGGAAAGGAGGGGTAATAAGCGGCATGGAGAGAGAGGGAGACTCCTATCTCCAGGTCCCAGGGCAGATTAAAAAAATTAAAATAAGCAACACTGATTCAGATCATTCATAGAAATTTTAGTTTTATTAAACAAATTGGGATAATGAAACAAGGCTTTACAAGGGGAAACACCCAAAATAATAAACAAAAGATATTATTCATAGAGGCGATTAGAACTTTTAAAAAAATGCATGTTACGGTTTTTTTTTATTATTTTACTCCATCTCTAACATTTAAAGAAAACAGTAATTCCAAAAGAAAGCTAAGACCTCACACAATAGAAGGCACTCATAAAAAATAAAGCAAAAGGAAAGCTCTAGTCACAGGCCAGTACTTCTGAGAAACACAAGTATAGAAGTATAGGGCAGTATAACTACATTGAGCACACAACTCTTTGCAGTGACACCATAACACTATCCCAAACTCAAATTGTCGAGACTGAAAATGGAAAATGGGGGGGAAGCTTTAGACACACACTCTCCAGCTGCATTTCCATTTCCTTCAAACTGTGCACACTGAAATTACAAATTGAAAATATGCCCAATGGAAACATCAATTTCACAAAATCTCCCATATATTTTGCAAAGAAAGGTGGATCCCTTTATGCTGCGTCAGGTTAGACGCTATGGGGAACGCGTTTCAGGTGTGCCGAGTCTGAACACGTGTAAAATCAGTTCAGGCAGGTCAAGGTCATGTGATATAGCATTGCCATTGCAGGATTCAAATGCCAGACGCTTCCCTCACAGGCTGGGGTGCAGTTCTCGATGGCAAATAAGCTGGATCAAAGTTCAGGGGACAAGAGTTTATTGAAGAGAGTCGTGTAGCATAGCTGTCTTCTAGTTCTTAATCCAAGGTACTATCTGTATGACCAGACCTTATAGCAGGAAACAAATGTCCCTCAAACAAAAGACAGGTGCTTTTAGGACCTCCTACTGCAGGCCTTACAATAGGCAGAAAGTATGGGCCATCCTAGTTATAGATCATTTGATTGTGTGAGCCATTTGGTTCACACCTTTTCAGACATAAACGTTGAATACTGGGGCCAGTTGGAATGCAACACATCAGATGTTGATTTCATCTGGGGAACACATAATCCTTCAGCAGTCATACTTCTTTCATTTTCACATTTGCATGCTGTTATTTTTACATTTACATTTATTCATTTAGCAGACGCTTTTATCCAAAGCGACTTACAAGTGCGGAATACAACAAGCGAGTCAACCTGAAGAGGCAACTAGACACAATAAGTGCTCACAATACAAGTTTTAGACATTGCTCAGAGTATCATATGCTACAACAAGGGAGAGATTTAAAGGGAAGAGGGATAGGAAATGAAGGGAAAGGATTTTTTTTTTATGAAGAGGTTAAGTGCTCATGAAAGAGATGTGTTTTAAGCTGTCTTTTGAATATGTTTTTGTTACAGAAATAAGATACTCTGACATCATGCACCTGTATATAGTCAACCGTGGCTTCAAAGCATGGGACAAGAGTAGGATCTGCCCTTGGCGGTGCACTTTACCAATGCAAAAACTCTCATGGGAATTTTTATTTATATCAACAACTTCAGTTACATCAGGTTTAGGGTAAACATATTAAGCTTAAGTACCCATTTAGCACACTACCATCGTTGAGCTTAGATTATAAAAAGAAAAAATAATGTATTATTCTGCTTGATGTCTTAACCAATTGATGTGTTTGTTACTACATACCTTATGTAATTTTAAGACAATCAGACCATTGCACACTACGATATGTGTATCCATGTGTTCCCACTATGTGACGGCCATTTTGAAAGCTGTCCGAAAACTTTCACCAGAAGGAGACCCTTAAATGTAATTTTTTTAGATATTTAAACCTTTATTTTGGGTACCACTACTTACTGTGAAATGAAGAGATTAATGTTTAAACTTCTGCATATTATAACCTAGAACTATTTTAGCAACATCACAGAACAACAGATGCTACAGAACATACTTATCTTACTAGCTGTATAAAATTGTGTACTACACTACTATATTACTCACAGGCATTACTGGCTTTTACACAGGCATTACTGGACTGGACTGGACTTCTGAACCCATAATGTAACAGTTTATTGATGATCTGTGGTTTTACACTGCTGTAATTTTTAAAGACTTTTATTTATTATTGTGGGCTTAGGTGCACCACCATGATAATCACAGAGCTTTAGTTTGACATCAACAAGATAAAGTATAATTTCACAGATATTGTCAATAATAGTTTATATTAAAGTATGTATAAATTTAATACATGACCTAGATTATTTACCTAGCAAAATCTTGTCCTTTAAATTTCATGTAATACGTAGTAATTAAAAATTGTTGGTGCGCCAAAAGCACAGTGTTTCCTTTAAGCTTATCTGGTGGTATCAAGGGCTGTGAAAAAGTGTTTATCTAAGTGCAGAGACAAAAAGGGAAGTCTTAGGTTGTGTTCAGGTAGGTTAGTTTCTACATCAGCAGCAGCATGCTAATCTCACCACAAGGCACAACAATAATTATTGAACAAGCGTTTCCATCGGACATATAAACCCATACAACTCACTGTACATTTGTTAATATAATTACAACAAACGCTTACATTTGGAAAACTCTAAACACACTTTAATCACATTTAAACATACAGGCAAAAGAGAAAAGAGAAACACGCCTACCCGCAGCAGTGTCAGCCATTTTCTGCTGAATTACGATTACAAAATAATAAACGTCTGCAAGGCATTAACAGCTAGGGGGCTTCAAATTACTATTTGATTTAATATACCATCTAATTTCATGTAATTCAACACCATGTTTTTTATTAAAATAAATGCTCTTTTTAACTCTGTTACATTAGCCTGTTTCTCAGAGGTCAGTGCAGATAAAAAAGCTGCTGTTCCCAACTAGCTGATGTGAGTTTTTGAGAAAATGCATTGTCTTCATCAACAGTGTATTATTGTACTGCAAACTGTTCATGAATGTCTATTTGCAAATGAATTCATGGACATTGTCATTATTTTATGGTTCTTCAAATGAAGTTCTATGGATTTTAACACTGACTGATTTTAACAATGGCACCCAATGACTTGAATTAATTCTTATCCTGTGACTTCCTCTACTGGACAATTCAACTATTTATATTTTATATAAAAAATGTATTTAAAATTTTTTTTAAAGTTGCATTGCTACAAAGCAGCTTTACAGATGATAACATATAAAACATAGAAAAAAAGAAAAAATATTAAACGTACAACTCGGAAAAGAGAATACATGGTATTATTGCAAATTGATGTTGTTCATTATAAGATGTATTTAAGTTTAAGTTTATTTATATAGCACTTTTCACAATGGCACATTATTACAAAGCAGCTGTACAAATGTATATCAATAAAACTAATTATGGATACTTAGAATGTAGTTGAATTATGAATATAAAGTTGACTGAGCTAATGATAACTACAACACAATTGAACCATCTGAATAAATGGACCTGCATCAAAAATAGCATCATTGTGTTTGAAGGCTCATACCTCTCTCAGTGGTCTATGAGATGGTAATGTATTCAGACTGCCTAGTAAAACAGTATGTACTTCTGAGACTATGAGAAATTTAGTCAATTAACATTATAGATTACCAAAATTGCATAATGAAAGTGAAAGGGAGACAAAGAAGTAACAAAATTGTCTTTAGGACTATTGTTAGATCCTTATTGTTAGATGCTAAAAGCAATATTAACAATTTACAAAACCCTAAGCCGAGTTAAATGTCAGCAGTCTCCTAGTAAGCAAGAAGGCAACAGTGACAAGGAATTAAAACTTCAAAAATATAGAAATACAAAATACAGATCTACAGCAGTAATTTTCAGGGACTCTGCACAAATTGTTTGCAAGTCAGGAAGGAGAGACATAAAAATGTGCAGTGCTGAGGGTCCTCAGAACCAGGATTTAAACCACTGGCGTACTGCCTTCATCTAAGATGATGTGGTTGATTTTTTTAAAATGTGTTGTTATCTTCCCTTTGATTAAACTTAGCATGCTGCCTAAGAATGTCCTGTCTTCGATATGTAAACCCAAATACAGCACACATGTTTTAAGGAAGGATTATGCTAATCCTAATCCATTCTACTAAGTGAAGATAAGAAATAGCAAGTGACTGCTGCATCCTACAAGATGGTTTGAGGTTACAAGAGAATGTGTTGTCATTATAAAAATATTTAATAAATTATATTAAAATGACTTATTGACTTATTGTCCTGTCCACAAAATAAAGAACTACAGCCTACACAAAGGAGATAAAATGATGGAGCATTTAAAATGAACTATTAGTGCCACATTTAACAGACATTAATGAAACGTAGCATGTTAAATCAGAATGTTCTTTTTCCACATATTAACGTATTTTTGAACCTAAACTTCCATATACACAAAATAAAAGCACATTAGTCACAATACAAACATTATCAGGGTTTAGGCACTTCAGGGCCATTTAATGCATGATATTATGATTTGAATAGACATGTATTATTTAGCAAGTGTGTAAGCACCTAAAACAGAGATGAAAATGACAACTGTGAGTAAATTCTGTGAGCGTTTTTAACATTTGTAACTGCTTTAGTGCCGCCTGATCTACACAGAATTTTGAAGCTTCTTTAGAATCACAACATGTATGCAGAAATTATTGTCCCCAAACCCAAATAGATGTGGAAATATGATACATGGAACTGACGCTGATTCATCTGTTAATTTAAACTCAGATCCGAACCCGTACAGAACTGAGAAAATGGCATAAATGTGCTATCGACCTGGTGCCATCTATTATTTTTTGAAAGTTAGATTTGGGCTTGGCCAGGAAAAACAAATCTGAATGACACAGATGATTAAAGTCATTGGATCAAAACACTGTCAATCGCTGCCTGACTCAGAGAGTATGCGGAATACACAGCTCAAACAGGAGAAGCGTGATTCCACAGAGTGCAGATCACATCTGTGTTTATTATTAATTAAATTATTTATTATTAAAGTATTAGTAAAGTATTTATTATTAAGTAAAAAAAGAAGTTGTGCCATCTAAATAAAAGAGCCAGTTGTCGACACTAACCATACCCCTAAACCTAAAACCTAAAAATCTGAAATTTTATATTTTCAAAAAAAGATTAATCTTTATGATTTATACATTTTTATTCCCCATAGGAACATAAAAACTAAGTTTCAAAGAAAAACTTGAAGAATAATGTCTTTTTTTATTAAGGACCAGAAAAATGTCCTCAAAAGTTGGTTGTCATGATAACCTGTACACACACATACTCTCTCTCTCTCTCTAATATTATATATATATATATATATATATATATATATATATATATATATATCCCAATAGATGTAACGGGGGCAACACCTATCAGTCAAGTGATTTTACTATGTACTATTATTACTGTTAAAATTAGTTTGTTTTAGGTGGTTGTGTTTGTTTGGTTGTTTTTATAGCTTGATGATTGTAAAGATTTTGATGGAAGAAAAATGATAAGGGCTGCAATGAGGGAACTCAGAAAGAAGAAGCGAGGTAATTATGTCCATACCTTGTTTTATTTTATTGGACTTGTTATACCCCTAGCTCCCTTCTAACCTCTTTCTTTATTTCTTACTTTCTTTTACCCATATATATTTTCTTTGTAGCTTTCTCTTGCTGTCCTTACAAATCCCTTCATGTTTTGTTGCAATTCATACTAATAGAAGTCAACACATGAAGTATATCTATTTACAAGGTGCTACACATTTGTTGATCTTTACAGTTTGTTTTTGTCTCTCTCTCTCTCTCTCTCTGCTCTCAGAGGCTAAACTGGGATGCACTCAGGAGAAAATAGGTATGGTTGGATCATATGTGCTTTAGCCCAGTTGACCCTTTGCTAGACCCTTTTTCTAGTAATAATGTTAAGACAGGTCTTAGCAAAGCACCATGCACTTTATTGGCTAACTTTGTGCTTGCAGATGTATATTTTCACTAAAGTGGTATATGTAATAACATTGTTCATCTTGTCATTGTTTTGTTTGTGTCTGAACACTGTTGTTGTAATCATGGTGCAACCCACTTTGTGTTTGCTTAATAGAATTTACACGTGTATAACTATGTTTATCTTTATGCAAAATGTTAATGCAAACATCATGCTAAAACATAATTGTCAGAAAAATCAGGTTTATTGTTACAATTTAAATATTAATAGTAATTATATATAAATTTTGTATGTTTTAAAATTGAACATATTATAAATAATCAGTGTCAACCAATTAGAATATGTATTAATGTTGTCAGTAATACGAGCAGATACTGATATGCTTACTGATATATCATGCATCCCTACTCTGTATTAAACTCCTGTCTCTGTCATTTTTCCACCTTCATTCTGATGTTATTCACTCATCAATCGTTCTCCACAGAGCAGATAAAGAAAGAGAGAGATTTTCATCTGCAGGAGCTTAGACAACAGAGGGAAGAGAAAGCTCAGAAAGCTCAAAGGAGTGTCAATACCAGTGAAGTAGTGATGAAGAAGATTGGAGGATCTATAGATGGCTCCACCATCCACCAGATCACCAGTTGTGTTTCCCAGTCAGGTATAGTACCATAGTATTTGGTAATGCTGATTAAAAGAAGTGAAATTTGAAACAGAATTTAAGAGGTGAAAGGTTATAGTACTTTCACCAAAAACTGGACATACACTGTGTGATTTCCATTCAGTTTTGAGACAATTTCTGAGTACCACATGTAAATTTCACACAGTAAAATTGTCAGCTACAGGGTAGCTGATTAAAGTTGCAGCTCAGCAATCAGACTGCATAGTGTGAGTGCACAAATCATGAGCTTTGGCTTTACATCACATCTGATTTTTAGAGTTTTAACAAAAACATTGCTGACATTGCGCACTGTATGCCTGACTTCAATGGCAAGACTTAGGATTTTGTAAATTGTTACTATTCCTTTTAGCATAAATATCTTACTCCAATCCTAAAGACCCTACTATTTCGCAATTTCTTTGTCTCCCTTTCTATTTAATTATGCAATGTTCAGATATATTATGGTATTATTGCAAATCCCTTATATCTTTGTCCTTAAAAATTATCTTCTTTCTAAATGCCATCTCCATGTAAGCTGGAATGGCATCTTGCTTATTATGATACCTGTCATCTATAATGTTAAGTCTGAATACATCACCTCTCATAGACCACTGAGAGAGGTATGAGCCTTTACGCACAACAAAATGATTTTTGATGCACATCCATGTATTCAAATGGTCCAGATGTGTTGTAGTTATCATGAGTTCAACTTTATATTTACAAACCAACTACATTCTTAGTATCCTTATATAGTTGGTATACTGATATAACTGATATACATGTTATAATGAACAAAATTAATTGTTTTCTGTGTTTAATTTTTATTATGTAAAGCTGCTTTGAAGCAATGCAACATTGTAAAAAGTGCTATATAAATACAATTGTATTAAATTGAAAGACATTTATAGCATGTTTGAATGTAAACATATCTGTATGAAAGACTACACTGGCAGCATGCTGGCCCCCCATCAATAACGTTAAATCTCGGTTGAAATTGGTTCATGACAGCATGTTTTGTCACAATGCTAAGCACAAGACAGGTGAGAACCAATGAGATTCAGTGTTGTCAACAAAAATGTGCTAAAATGTACCACACAAACATTTCAGTTTGTAACTCTTGTTTCCTGATGGAGGGAACAAGCTGTTGTGTTGATGATGACACTAGGGGTTCGCTTTTGGGAGCCCCAATTGCCTCTGATCTTTAAAAAAAGGCCAATGAAAATTGGCAAGTGGAATTTTCATGTCAGTCTCTGTCCCAGATATCCAGGTATAAAAGGAAGCAGGTATGCGTCATTCTCTCCGATTTGTGTTGAGGAACCAGAATTGGTGCCTTGACTCCTTGTGCCCCAGCCAATGTTTGACACATCTGTTGTCAGATGTGTCAACTATGCATCTGGAACCCTGCTCTAAGGGCAATCTGGCCCATAGAAACACCAGGTTGGACCAGGGCCAAAAAGTTCAGCAACACAAAGGGGTCATGGGCACCTGACGTGTCCTGTGCTGAAACCAGTGCTGAAGCGGTCTCATGTATCAACCCAAGCGGAACAACGGATGCTAAGGGTTCCATATGCCCCAGAAGCCTTTAAAATGGTTTCAGTGGGACCACTGGCCTGTGTCTGATTGACTCCAGGCAACACAACACTGACTGTGCCCTCTTCTCTGTAAGGTGGGCAGTCATTCAGACCAAGTCCAAGGTTCATAAGGTTCAGATGTTCAGATGACCTGAAGCCCTAATCGGTCGAGGTGGTGAAACACCTTGTCCCTGTGTCCACACAACTCATCCTGCAAGTGATTAAAAAGTCATGTGTGAAAATATGTTTATCTTTATGCAAAATGTTGATACAAACATGCTAGAACATAATTGTCAGAAAAATCAAGGCAGCAATAGGGACATCATGTATAAATATCTTTAAAAACTTTTATGCCACTGATTAAGACCCAAAAGCTCAAGTTTAATGTTACATTCCAAAACATGGTGCACTCTGAACATTGCCACTAGGGGTTCCAACAGTCACCAACAGCCTGCTATAACAGAATTTTGATGAGCAAGTTAAAGTTAATTTATGTAAAGGTTCCTGAATAATAGTGCATACATGCTTGCAATGCTTTAAGTACACAAACACAAATGCCTGGGAAAAGTATATTTTTGACCTTGATAAATTTTTTGTTTTATTACACCAAAGACAGCTTAACTTGTCTTAAATAGGTCAAAACTGAACATATTATAAATAATCAGTGTCAGAGAGCTTACTCTTTTCCAGCTGACCTGAAGCCCTAATCAGTCGAGGTGGTAAAACACCCTGTCCCTGTGTCCGCACAACTCATCCTGCAAGTGATCCAAAAGTCGACAAAATAATTAGTATGCAAATACCCGGTTCCCTCAGATGGGCAAAGGCAGCCTCTGTAACATCCATAAAGACATCAAGTGACAAGGCAAGACTGAAAGGGAGGACCCTGTATTGGTATGCTTGCCCATTGACAACAAACCACAGGAACGGTCTGTGTCAATGGAGAACTGACACATGAAAGTACGCATCCTTCAAGTCTATTGATCTTCCTACTATACTGAGTTGAAGAATATGCAGGTAAACCTGGGCGGGCTGCTCCTTTAGTGAAAAGGTGGGTACCTGTGCCATGCAGGGTGCCAGCGATGGTGGAAGTGGGAAAGGCCCTGACCCGTTCCAAGAAGTTATGGGGAGCCACTCCCTGGGTTGCCTGTCTTAGGGCCACTTTGAAACCTTGGAACGTGACGTGATTGTAATTTACATTCAGAAGGACATTTGGTTAGACAATAGCATTATCCTACAATTTGGGATATCACCCATAACAACAGCCACTATGTGAGAACAGAAAGTGATCACTTCCACTGTGACCTTTAATTTACATTTAAGGAGAAAGCTCATTTGTATTATGGGCAGAAAAACAGTTTTAAAATGACAGTATAAAGTATCTATGCTGACATTGTTCTCTGTTCATTCTGACTCTGCTGAACTCTGAGTGCTTCATGCATTTTGTTGCTGCTATGCCACAATAAACTAAAAAAAAAAAAAAAAAAAAAAAAACAAAAAAAACACCCCCCTTTTTTTTTTTTTTTTTTTTTTTTTTGTTTTTTTTTTTTTTTTTTTTTTTTTCCCCCCCCCCCCCCCCCCACAACGAGGTGAAAAAAAATAAAATAAATTTTTCCCCCCCCACCCACCCCCCCCCACCTACCCACTTTTTTTTTTTTTTTTTTTTTTTTTTTTTTTTTTTTTTTTTATTAAAAAAAAAAAATTTTTTTTTTAAAAAAAAAAATTTTTATTTTAAAAAATAAAACCATTATTCCACCATAACAATAATATTTCCTTAGGATTACAAAAGCTTTAAGCTTCCAAGTTAAATGAACTTTAACTTGGAATGGGGTCATTCCAAAAAAAAGGTTAAAAAAATAAAGTTTAAATATTCATGAGCCAAACCGTTATGTGACAGTAAGTTTACCGACCAGATACAAAAATGTATCTACATTTCCATGTTTACAATGTTACGTATGATTTTAATATGTGTGTTTGTGTGTATGTAGATGATGCTGGCAGGACTTCCCAAAGCACTATCATGGAAGCCAGCTATGTTCAAATGTCAGAAAGTGAGTTTTTGCGTACTTGTGTCTTTAATCCCAATTCAATTCCACTTACATTTCAAAACTTTTCTTTAATTTTCTTATCAGAGGGCACAGTGCAAACTAAATCCTATGGTTACTCCAGCACCACATCTACTAGGAAGGTTGGAAGGTGAGTGTGTGAAGTCAACATGAAATCAAAATTAGCTCTTTTTCTTTTGAATGCATGTTCCAGTATATAACGGAGCGATTTCATATGCACGTATGGAATATTTAGATTGCTGCATTAACTAGCTATGAAGACATGACAGGCTAACCTTATATAGAACTGCTTCCACAAACCTGCTGTTCAGCTGTCATATAACTAGCAAGCAACCACCTCAGGCAATATTAAGAAAATGTTATGTGACCAACAGTTATATATATATTTTTGTTGTAATTTTTTATCCTGATTCAACATTTATCTGTAAAATATGACAGTAATTAAGTACCTGGATTTGTTGATGTAATCCTCAATTTGGCACTGTCCACATTTGACGGACATTGCCAAATGCCTTGTTGTCACGTGAAGTCACTTGTCAAAAGTTCAGACAATCCTGAAGATGCAAGCTGATACTAAACAACATTGGCATTCAATGTTGACTCGGGCCTTTGATTTAGTCATAAGCAAATGCCCAATAATTCACAAGAAGGGTCAGAGGCACCATAAGGTGATTATATTCTGCTGTGTTCATCCTAAATGCCCAATGTAATGTATATCACATTAATATTTATCAAGCCCTGAAGAAGCGAAGACCCCTGTTGTATTGTTTAGTTTTCTTTTTATTATAATTCTTTCGCCATGGGTGTCTATGACAGCACATAAAACGGTGATTCCTTGGCTCATGCCGATTCCAGTGCCCTATTATGTCATTTTCCATCTTGAAAATTTCCCTGCCTTTTCATTTTTCCATAAAAATACATTTCAAACTCCACCTACAGTTTGTCCAATTTGAAATTTGGTATGTAGCATTCAGAGACACTGATGACAACAAGTTATTCAAAACTTTTCAATAAACCTAACTGTTCCTGTACACCATATCAACAAATTTGATAGCGAGCATATAAAAATGGATGAGGCTATCTTCACAAAACTTTTGTGTATTGACACAAAACTTTGTACGTTATCACAGTCATGACCTGAGGATGCATATGCAGTTTTATCAGCGCCACCTACTTTTGAAAAATTTGAAAATTATGAGAGTGGTCTCTTTAGTTCAAGTTTATTTATAAAGCACTTTTCATAATGACACATTGTTACAAAAGCTGTATAAATGAAAAATATCCAAAGATATTTAATAGTGAAGTAAAATTAAGATTTTTTTTTGAACATGAAATAAAGAAAATGAAATTTTTTGGAAAAAAATAAGAAAATTAAAATTAATAAAACTAATAAAATTATTAAACAATGATAATTAACACAATGTACAAAGCAAACGTTCTAAGCCAGTGGTCGCCAACCCGTCGATTGCAATCGAGTGGTACATCTTTATCATTGTCCCAGTAGATCTCGAAAATTAAAACAAATACATCATGCCTGATTAATGTTTTGTTTTGCAAGCATCTGTAACTTTTATGTCTTAATCTAACTGCTGCATTTATTTTAAATAAAGTGACCAATGACATAAGAGATGAGCACCGGTATGTTAACTGTCGGTTAAGTCAGTTAAGGGCGAGGCGAGGGTCAAGTTATGGCAGAGGCTCCACAAAAGAAGGCAAAAACATAAAATTTCCATCCAGAATGGGAATTTATTTTTACCGTAGTAAAAGATAAGTGTGTGTGTATGCTGTGCCACCAAAAACAAGCATTACGTAAAAGAGGAAATCTAGAGCGGCACCACAATACCAACCACCCTAAATTTAAAGACAGCTACCCGCCAATGAGTGCGATATGTACAAGGAAAGTTAATGAGCTGAAATCTGTGCTGAAGGCCCAGCAATAATTTTTTACAAAATCTGCTAATCAAAATAAGGCTGCTACAGAAGCATTGTTTTGTGCAAGTTATTTTCTGGCTAAAAACAAAAAACTTTTACAGAAGGCGAATTATTCAAGGAAGCAATGGCCATTACTGCAGAGACTATTTTCAAGGATTTAAAAATTGTCATTGTTTGATTCATCAGCAGACCTTGGCAGGGAAAGTCGTGGACTTTTCACGTAATGTCACTGGTGGTCAAACTGATAAACTCGATACAAACAAAAGCACTTCAGCATCGCTTATTCAAGTCATTACTGGACGAGCTCGATGCCACGTATGGAGACCTACTACTTCATGCTAATGTCCAGTGGTTGAGCCACGGGAAAGTGCTGCAGCGGTTTCCTGACTTACTGCCTGAGATAAAGACTTTTCTGTCTGCAAGAAGAGAGGAGCACAATGAACTGTCAGATGATGAGTGGCTGCTGGACGTGGGGTTTCTGACAGACTTTACCGCAAAACTGAATACACTCAACAATGAGCTCCAGAGAAAACCCCCACATCTGCCCCACATGATCAGTGCAGTGAATGCTTTTAAGTCTAAGTTCAATCTGCATTTTGGTGAGTTAAATGAAATGGAGTGTATTGCTGCATTTGTCTCAAACCCATTCATGCTCATTGATATAGAACAGGTTGCAGCCAAATTCCAGCAAGTATTTTCTTTGTCAAGTGGAGTTGACATGGAGATGGTTGATTTGCAAAATGACAGAGCTGAAAGCCAGATCAAAGGACAGTGAGTTTTGGGGGCTTTCCTCTCCTCACTGCATGTGCATTAAAAGTGAGTGCCTACTTTGCATCAACTTACCTCTGTGAAATGGCATTTTCACAGATGAGAATAATTAAATCAAAGTACAGGAGCCACCTCACTGACAGACACCTCACAGACACCTCACAGATCTCTAGCTATGAGCCAAACTTCAGAGAACTCACAGACAGTCTGTCATCACACTGACTTCTCATGGAATTGTGAAAAGTGATGATGTTGCATAAGATTGGAAATAAACTGTACTTAATTGAGATTGTTGTTAGAATTTTGTTAGTAGCACTTTTTCAGTTAAGTGCCACTTTGTATGATCTGATCACTGCAAGTGATACAGTGTTGTTACACTGGTACAGCATTTTCTTGGTTGTATCTTGGTTGTTAAAAGAGGAGAAAGTCTCAAATTAAATGATTTAAACATTTGTATGGATTAGAACTATGGGTTAGTGACATGTCAGAGAAAGAGAAAAATAATGGATGTGTCAACCCCACCCTCAACAAGAATGGGGCCATGATGTTAATAATAGAAAACCGAGGAAGGTTTCACAGAGATGGCGGTAATGGCAAACTGCTGTTACAAGACTGAAAGTATGTTAATGTGAAAAGTCTATATCTACATAAAAGTCTAACTTTACATAAAATGTAAGCAAAAAAAAAATGTTTGATGTAAAATCTAAAATCTTAGGAGCACAATAACGTATCTACAAATCATTGTCTGAGGGTACCTACAAAGTTTGAAGCCGACACAGACAGTGGTCCAAAGTTCTAACAACATTTTTTAAACTGCTTATCTTTTCAGATTCCATGTCCCACATCGAGTGCTATGATACCCAATTTGTCATATTCGACTGTACGTCCTGTCCGCCATTTGGAGTTATTTTAGGGGACAGTTGTGGCCTACTAGTTAGTGAGTTGGGCTTATAATCAGAAGGTTGCTGGTTCAATCCTAGCGCTGGCAGGTATCAACTGAAGTGCCCTTGAGCAAGTGCCCTGCTGCCCATTGCTCTGTGTGTGTGTTTGTGTGTGTTAACCTGATGGGTTAAATGCAGGTCATATTTCAGGTATGGGTCAAAAATGACAAATTTTCAGTCAATGCTCCACATTGATTCTCTCCTTTTCTGAATCATAACGTGCTACAAAAGATACTGTACACAGATGTGGTTATTTCACATTATTGCATTGGTTAAAATAAATTTGAAAGTACAAATTAAAAAACTAATTTACTATGCTTTTTACAAATTCAAAGTACAAAGTAAAATTTACAAGCAGCACTTCAACTAGAAAAATAATGTTTATATTTCATTTACTATTACAGTCACATGACATTGTCACAAGTTAACAGGTTTACAAAGCAGTTTTATGAGAACAAAACGGCAAGGAACAAGACAATAACATTAAGTTGTTGCAAAAATCAAATGAGACATCAGACAGTCTCCGAAAATTTACTATGCTTTTACTATTATAACCAGAGTTTAGTGATTGCTTCTGTAGTAAAACCATAGCAAATTATGCAGTCTCACCACCATAAATCCATTTAAAAGTAATCAATTCTTCAAAAAAACATCTTTGGTCACTATACTTTATAACCATCCCAGCTACTCTAGACTGGTATTGCTAAAAAGAAATGGGGAGGATCAGTTTTGCAAAAGGTCTTACAGCGTAAGGTGTTTAAATTTGGTGGTAAATGCACAAAAAAAAGTGTAAATGCTTTACCAATATGTATTAAACTATTTACATAAAATATATACAACCAATGATTTTACAAATACACAAACAAGAAAACTCACAAAGCAGGCAAACACAGAACAAACAAACAAAAAAGAATAAATAAACAAAATAGAAATGTGCAGGGGTTTGAATGCAGAATGTTTAATAAAGGTGTTGATGAATCAATCTAATTCAGGTTAGTGTTTGCAGTTCATGGATAAGCCAAAGGTCTTATCTGGAGATGAGATGATCAATGTAATGCAGAAGGCTTTGAGGAAGTAGGCCGGGAATTCTTTGGGTATAATCCTTGGGCAGTTGCAATAATTCACTCAAAGGAACACCAAAGTTGTACATCCACACAGCAATAAAGTTTTAAATATAAAGGCATTAGCTTGTACTGAAGCAGTTACAACAAAATAAAAATACTCTAGAAAAGATAATAACTAATCAGAATCCATAAACAAGCCAAACAAACTTTTGCAAAATAATATTCATTAGCTTTGTTGAAACAAAATGTTTCTCAAACCAGGATTGTTTGTTTCACATCAAGAAATCAAGTTTAAACTGAAACTACTTCAGTCTCACTTTACGTCCCCCTCTTTAATACAAGAAAGACAGAGCTACTAGTGCCACCTAATGGCCCAAAGGAACATAGCAACATAAAATAACAACATGAACCTTGTGACAGGCTGTGACTGTTGCAACTTTCTAATAAAAGCATGATCAATTTTCATAAGTAGTAAACACAGAGGTCACAGGTTAACATGGACACATTTCATTGATTCAGCCAACTGCATAATGTACCGCTGAATATAAAATCCTGACTTGAACTTAAAGATCTGAAGTTTAGCTGTTGCAATCAGGTAGCTCGAAAACTTGTGTTTTATGAATTTTATGAATCAAAGCACAACATTTTTAGCTAGAAATCTTCTGTATTGTTCTGCTGAAAATAAAGAGTCATTGGATTGCGTGAGTGAATTAACAACAGATTTTCATTTTCTGGTGAACTATCATTTTAAGCAATCCCCAAAATTTCCTCTTTACATAGTAGGTCAAGAAGTCATAATGTTTCACCTAGTAAAACGGGTCATGAATGCTATTTCATGTTTTTCATGCTTGAGGTTTAAAATAATTCTTGAATTACCATGATTGACATTTTGGCCATGTTTTCTTGTCTGTAAAATGTATTTTGTTTTAAACTTTTAATATGTTTTCTCTTTCAGTGTTTTTGACTGTGAGCATGACATGTCTCATAGTGGAAGTAGAGCTTCCACATCAACTCCTAAGCATAGACAGGCAGATAAAACTGAGCTCATGAGGGCTCAGAATCAACCCAAAATATCTGCAGCACAGGCACGAAAGGCCATGACTGAGAAACTTGAGAAAGACACTGGAAGGTAAAGTTTTGAAAAAAAAAATGGCTACAGTTTTAAAACAACCTATTCAACAACATTTTTTATTTATTTTATCTTTTTTATTTTCATTCAGCAACTCTGCAACTTTGCAAGTAAACAAAGTGCAGCGTTCCACAAGCTTTGGTATCCCCAACGCAAACTCTATCAAACAGATTCTTTTGGACTGGTGTAGATCCAAGACCCGTTCTTATGAGGTAGGACAATCAGGGCCTGACCCTGTATTTTCAAAGTTATATGACTATTCTCAATGGAACACAAAGTTTTATTTAGCAGAATTTCTGAGCTGCTCCTTTTCAATTAAAACTAAACAGAAGTATTCTGTACAGCTGTGTGCCACATTTGAAGTCTTTTAAAGCCATGTAATACCTTTAACTCTGTTTCTCACCCAGAGCTAAGTAATTTTTTGTTAAAAATTGCACCTTATTTTTAATTGGGTATATTCAAACTTTGGATTGTATCTGATTGTTAGCCATTTATGTCATTGGTTCTTGCATATCTCAAACACATGCAGTGCTTTTATATAATGAATTGTATGCAAGCATGAATGGGATTTTTGGAATTGTACATTTCATTTTTGTGTGAACTGTGCCTTTAAGATGAGCTATATTTGTACGCTAACATACTTGCCATGGCAATTGTTGCTGTCTTTGTCATCGCCGACATGTCATGAAGAATGTGGACATTCAGAACTTCTCCTCTAGCTGGAGTGATGGTATGGCATTCTGTGCTCTAGTGCACAACTTCTTTCCGGAGGCCTTTGACTACTCCAGCCTTAGTCCCAGTAACCGCAGACAAAATTTTGAGGTGGCCTTTAGCACAGCTGAGTGAGTATATATGCATGTCACATGACCAAGTTTGTTAAGATTTAGAGAAAAACATTGACAAACAAATAATAGCAATCTTAAATATTAAGTTTGAAATATTTTCACAATCTCCACATTTTCTATTTAAGTTCTCATGAAACATTATATTTTCAGTTGGCTGCCATTTCTATGAAGGAGTGAATTTGTCTTTAAACATGTTACTTCTACTGGTACATGCACTGTACTTTTTATTGTTTTCTTTTCAAGCCTGTTTTAATAATACATCCAAACTCTTAACCAAGTTTATCCAGTATGTATCTCTGATCATCTCAGATTAATCAAATGCTTCTACATCATTGATTTTCGTCAGGTCCATCTAAATGACTAAGTCTTCATTACTATAGCTTTCTAACTATTAACATTTTATATGCCATTTTCTTCCCTCTTTTAGAAATGAAAAATGTTTGCATTTGAACTCCTTTCTAAATTATAAATATTTACCTGAAGGCTAACAAATTTGCAGAGAACAGTGTGTTCCGAATGAAAGAGTATTACTCAAAGCAATTACTTAAATAAAAATAGGTCTTCACCTGCTTTGCCTTTCCCTACTCTACCTGCTCAGAGTACAGTATTAGCTATTACCTGATATTATTATCAGGTAATAGATCAGTAATACTTTATCAGAGGTGGGTAGAGTAGCCAAAAATGTACTCAGATAAAAGTACAAGTAACTATAGAAATAATTACTGAAGTAGAAGTCAAAGCGGTATCTTAAAAATTACTTCATATATTTATATATTGTTTTAATGACCACCCATACTTTTGGTGTCCTTTTAATTAAGATACAAACTGAAAATACAGGAAATATGTAAACACAATTAACAATTTTCATAACAAAATGGCTTCTTTAGGCAAAAGTGTGACTTCCCTTGGCACTAAGCACATCTTGAGTAATAAGACTGGCAGTCATTAAATTAGAATTAAGAAAATTAAATTAGAAATTAGGGTTCCATTGCATTTAGGTTTAAGAGAGCCAGTTCCTGCTATTGCTTAAGTGTATGGCGAGCTTGCACTAAATACTTGCCACTTTAGCCTATAGAAACTGTTTTTCTGTTTTTTTAATACTTTATACACATTTCCTGTATTTTTTGGTTGGAGACTAAGAACTAATCATATATGGTCATTACACCATTGTTTAAAGCTGGTTAAAAAACTGGTTTGGTTAAAAATGAACAGAAATCAGTTATTGAGCAAGTACATAACAGATGTGTGATCAAACATTCTATTTACCTTACCTCGATTCACAACGGTAAACTTATAATACTGATTTATAATTTGAGCTGTCATGTCTGATTTCCTGGGAAATGTCAGTTTGGTTTCATTTGACTTTAATGTAAGAAAAGTTTGTAAAGTAACCTGTAATTTATTTCTAAAACAGAGATGATGATAGAGTGGAAAAATGTAAAGTCTAGTCTCAATTCAATAAATTCAGCTTCTTTAGACAATGTCAAAATAAAGTGGACTTTGAGTTTTGCGTTAACTGCATATCTTTCCTGAGATTGTCTGATAACATCTGCAGTGCTCACATATATGAAATACAAATTGATTTTACACAAAACTTGTTTTCTTATGTTGTGAAACTCATGTTGTTGCTTGTGTGTGTTGTGAAAAGTACCCACATCTGAACATACAACGAATCAGACTTAAATCAACAGATTTTCTTAATTCTGTGTTTCAGGTGTATAATTCTGGAAGTGTGTCACTGTGTCTAACAGCTCACACATGTTTAACCCCAGCTATCCAAAACATAACTGTTACGTAACAGCAACGTATTCTAATAACCAAACTTTTGTTGTGGCAACGTAACAAGTTATGTTGTTGCAACCGGAAAAGTGAAAGTGCCAGTTTCGTTGCCACCACTTAACTTTGTGACGTTCCATGTCCCAATGTTGTGACAACGTCAGGCTGGGGTACTCATTTTGCAATTTTTTATTTTGTAGTCTAACAATACATGTCCTTTTATTGTCCCAAACTAATTGAAAATATAAATGAGGAGACTCAGATTCAGTTAATTTATTTTTAAGCTTGACACCATTGCTTGACACCACTATTAAAATGGATATTTACCCTAAAAATGCAACATTTGGTATTACTAATCACCTAAGCATTACCCAAGAGTGTAACGCATCATTTGTTGGGTTTGTATATTATCTTGGACAATATCTTGGACAATACATATTCCTTAATACATATCCCTAAAACTTACATGTTCCTTACATGTTTTTTAATGTACATAAACAAGCATAATGTTAGCAGACTAAATTTTGCGTAATGAAGCATAATTCAAGCATAATGATCACGCAGACAAGATTAAATATACCAAATAATTACAGATGAATAAATATTAACCAAAACACGTTTAACTAGAAGCTAAATAATGTTAATTATTCTGAGGTTGTCTGTGTTTTGCCATATAACTGACTGGAGTCTGAGAAGTTGCTGTCCTCAGTTGTCTGTTCTAGTTGCCATGGTAACTCTGCTCTCAATCCGCTATCAGTGGCGTATAATAGCCTGTTTAACAGTTAAAATAATATAATAAAGATTACAGAACATACACATAGACTTCATGTGCCTAATGTTCCTAGATTTTAATAAAAGTCATTAATTTATCTAGAAGTATTAAGTGTCTCACCTGATTAAAGGAAATTTCCTGTCAAAGGAACTTTCTTGTTAATAAAGAAGCAGCTAAAAAAAACATGTTATTGTTGGAATTATTACAAAATTCCATTAAAGTTATGTCATTTTAAAATTTTATTTTCATAACTCCTAAGGCACTGTTATAAGTATATTATCAAAATAAGATATTACATAACTGGACCGTTTTTGGTTACCTTGGAAAGATAGGAGATCATAAAGGCGATGTTGTGAATTGGTTACTTAAATAGACCTTTGTCACAGTGCAGCTGATTATCCGGAAGTGCTCGTCAAAGCAGTGTATTGATTCTTCCGGCTTGGTCAAGTCAATTGCAGTGTCAATGTATTTACTAGTTTTCCAGTTTACTGGTTACTAGTTATCTTGTAAACTTCAGCTTTTAACTAAGACAATTTGCTGCGAATTGTCTCTCTAACACTGATGTAGACTGAATAAAGCAAATAGTATATCAATTTGCAGAATTTGAACACATAAACTGTTTGTTTGCGGCAAGCCATTTCTATTCAGTTTGCACAGTCTACAAAGTAATAAATGCTAATGCAAGCCTACTCATGTCATTTTATCAATCGGTTATAATCAAGACTAACTTTTGTAACTTTTAGCAGGATAAGTTTGAAGTTAGCAGTTGCCAATAGACTTGCCCTGCTTCCTTTGCATGCAGTGTCAGATGAACGGAAAGGAATTGATACAGGAAAGATGCTACCAGTCAATGCAAAAAATTGAGTAGCACCATAAACTGCAGGTTGCTCAATGTTCATAAAGTTTAGCCCTCATTCCGAAAACATACTCTAATCCCTACCTACTAAAACATCAACATTCATTAGAGGTATTTTGTGCTGTCTTGTGTTCAGTATTTGGACACAAATTTATTGCAGTGTTTCAGAAGTTCTCTACTTTTAGTTTCAGACATAGCTTAAAAATTGCAAAGAATCTTTAAAATGGTCACTCTGTGGGAAATAGACATCCTCATTTTCGAAATGCATACTGCACAGGAAAGTACTCCCGCGTATTATTTTATAAGAAGGATCTTCATCCTGCCGTATTAGTGTCTCCATTTTATTTTGTGTTGGGAAATCGTGAAAACTGAGATATGTGTAATGTTGTTTAGAATTAAAGCAGCCGGGTAAGCTGCAATAACACCAGCGAGAAGATTCAGCCATTAGTTTTGACTGCATTGCGATGGTACCGGAAGTACCAATACACTGCTTTGCTTACTGGAAATAGCATATATGGTAATGGTAATGGATACTACTATGGTAATGAAATTACATGCCTGTGATGTTGCAGTTATGTTGCCAATTAGTGAGTCATGAAATTAGTAAAGTATGAATAAATTACGTAACTGGTATGTCATGTGTTAGCTGGGTGCCTGCTGGACAGGTTGTGTGCATTTGGGAGGTCTTCATTAAGAGGACACATTTGCAGCTTTTGTAGATACATATCCACGATTAAGGTCATGCAGAGAACTAAACAAATCATGCAAACTGATTCACAAATAAATTCAATTCATTTGTTCAATTCAAATTCAGTTTTGCCTGTTCAATCAATAATTTGTAAAGAATGATTTACATTTACATTTAGTCATTTTGCCTCTTTAGACTCGTTTGTCCAAAGCGACTTTGTCTTTAGACTCGTTTGTCGACAAAGGACGAGAGCATTGAACATTTTGCCTTGCAAGCCAACAAGCCAAGTCTACAAAGCTATATCTACAAACGGATATTGTACTCTGCTACTAGAGACAAGATGAACTAGAGACGGAATTTTTTTTTGTTAGGAGGATAGGATAGAGCATTAGGATTAGTCAGGTGTCTGCGAAACAGGTGTGTTTTGAGTTGTTTTTTGAAGGTTGTGATGGTCTCAGCGGATCAGGTGGTGGCTGGGAGTTCATTCCACCACAAAGGAACAGAATAGGTGAAAGTTTTACAGATTTTACAGATCTGGTTCCTCGTTGTGGGGAAGCAATCAGACGTTGCTCGTTAACTGACCAGTATCTTAGGCACATTAGTAGGCACATTGTTAGGCACATTGTCAGTCTCCTTGTGCATACAAAAATCTTACTGGATTATTACAATTAATGGCAAAAGGAATGTTTGGAAATGTAAACGTATAATTCCTACTAACACTACAACAAAAGATATAAATAACTAGCTTAAAACCATTTTTGGATATTAAAATACTAATGCGCCTAAGACTTTTGCACAGTACTGTATGTCTGAAGGAGTGAGTTGAGGTAGGAGGGAGAGGTTCCGGTTACTGTCCTAAAGGCAAATTTAAATTTGATGCAGGCGGCTACAGGTAGCTAGTGGAGTAAGGTCAGGAGGGGTGTGAGATGGGCTGTTTTTGGTTGATTGAAGACCAGACGTGCTGTAGCATTCCGGATCATTTGCAGGGGCTTGGTAGCATTGACTGGAAGGCCAGCCAGAAGGGCATTGCAGTAGTCCAGCCTTGATATTACAAGTGCTTGGACTAGGAGCTGCGTTGCATGCTCGGACAGGAAGGGTCATCCAGGCTGAGATGTCTAGAAGGCAGGCAGAGATCCGGGCAGCAATGGTGGTGTTGTCGGGCTGAAATTAATTGACTAAAAGAGTCATTCAAAGAGTCATGAAAGTGCCAGCAAAAAGTGACAGCAAAAACTATACATTTCATAATGCATTAAAATGAAGTAACAAAGGAATGTTGCAAAGTGTAACGAAGTAAAATACTTTTTCATTAGAAATATACTTGAATAAAAGTATTCACCTTTAAATTTGCTTTTAAGAGTACATTTTACAAAATGTTACTCAATGGAGTAAATGTAGCACATTACTACCCACCTCTGTACTTTATTTCATGATTTATACCCCTTTATCTGACTGTTAACACTGTTTTTACATTAAAAGCACATTATTGTCATTACTGCAATCACTCCAGGTTGCCATGTTGTCTTATTGTTGGTTGCTGTATTCACATTGCTTCTATTTGCATAGTGCTTTGCTCTTTTTAACTTTGTTGTATTAACCGAATGAAAACTCATGCTTTAAAGGCAGGAGTTTTTTTTAAAAATGTATGTCTTCCTATAGTATTTGCACATTCCTTTAGTATTTGCACAAAATTGCATTTTATTTGCATAAAATTGCATCTTATGTTAAACCTTGCATATTTATTAACATATTTATTTATTAACAACTTCTTAATAAAGTCCCCCTTTTTTACAACACAAGGGATTGTGTTTGCATTGCTATCATTATTTCTCCACATGTAAATAAGATCACTGATGCATACTATTGCTCTATTTGTGACCCGCGCTGGCAAAAGTCTAGCAATCCAATGCTCCAAACAGCAGTTAAACATCAAAAATTATTTGTACGTTTTCTGAAAATCTTTCTGAAAATCTTTAAAAAATTTTCATTTTTAATAATCCATGACAAATTGAAGTTTTTTTCTGCTCTCTTCTCGGGAATGTGAACAAGACTCATAACAAGAATTAATTTTTGAAAATTTGCTCATTGTGACGTATTTTGCCAGCACAGGTCACATTTAATGTTTTTTTATGTCTGCCTGTGCACACGCATTTGTTATTAAAGGAATAGTTTGCCTGAAAATGTACTTTCTCTAATTTTGTTCCAAACTGGTATGTTTTCTTCCCCTTTCTTTTGTGGTACACAAAAGAAAGATGTGGACAGTGGTATTTTTACTGTGAAAAAGTCACAGAGTTAAATTCTAAGTATTCTGCAGCCATTCTAAAGCATCATATGAGGAGCATACTGAAATTTCAGTATTTGCTGAAAGGCTTCTTCTGTTGCTTACAAATTTCAATAGGTGTGTTTGACTTTGAATTTGCCTTGTCTTACCGTTTGGCAAGATTAAATTATTGAAGCTGGGGGTAGCTGAAAACAAAGCCATCAAGTCTGACACTTTGTGTTTCTCATAGTGTGCTGAACCTACAATCATGGCAGATCACACAGTTTTCAGTAACATTCACAGTATATATTAATGTAGTATATTAATATTAAGACCAAATGAAAAGAGGTTGTAACTGTTATTAAAACATAAATTGAGAGAGTAAGTGTAACTACAGGTATAAAAAAATGAACGTTAAATGCACTTCATTATCCAATTTACATGCAAACTTTTTTGTCATTCCAACTGAAATCAATCTGATTAAAGGATATCCTTCAATTGGAATGGAATTTGAATAAGAATGACAAAAAGTGTGCATGTAAACTAGGCTATTGCGGAGTCTGGATGAATGTGTCATTATTAGACCTGGTGCAGCCACTCTGCGCCAGCTGAGGCAGACAACTGCTCTGGTATGATTGTTGTGGTGCTTTTATGATATATGACACAATAATGCGGTGCTGAGGCTGTCTGGAGTCTAACTAAATTTCTGACATTCTGTGCAGGATCATGTCTGACTTGAAGTCAAATGCACCTATTCTATCTTAAGCATATACAAACCTGACACAGCATAATTGATCATATGAGAATTTGTTCTGCATCATTTACATGAAACCTGGCAGTTAAAATTACAGTTGGCTTCTTTAAAATGTATAATAAAGAGAAACCAAACATTTTTCAAAGTTTCTTCTTTTGTAAGTCATAAATTCAAAACGTTAGTGAATGAGGATGAAAAAATATAATGCAGTTTTGATTTTTGGTGAACTATGCCTTTAAGATTGTGAAGCATGAAAACACAATTAAATATGCTGACATAAATGGAAGTTTTATGTTGGCTTTTTGATTTTATGTGTCTCATATCTTTCTTCTTACTGGCCCTTATATGACACTCTGTAAAATTCCTACTTTTCATCTATTTATATTTCACTCTGTTGTTTACTCCCTTTGTTGTCCTTTTCTATGTCCTTTCTCTTGTCTTTAAATCCTCATTTCAACTTCTGTGAGAGTAGGGAGCTGACAGACTGTCTGCAGCTTTTGGATGTGGAAGATATGGTGCAAATGCAAAAGACGGACTGGAAGTGTGTGTACATGTACCTTCAGGAGTTCTACAAGGGCTTGGCACAGAAGGGCTTGATCAAAACCAAAAACTCCTCTCAGGGTCAAAACATAATAAATGGTGAGAGTTAGATCAGACCCTGAAAGGGAAATGTGACAGGTAACAAGACACTGCATCATGGCTTGATGCTATGGGGAATGCCAGGCAGACATGCCTGGGTCTGAACATGTAAAATCACACCTATTTATAAGCAGGTCAAGGTCATGTGTAGTTAGACTTGAATTCAAGTCTAAACTGTAAAATCTAAGGAAGTGTACGGAGAGGATCAGCCACAGCAGCACAAACTCCACAAACATCACTTAGAAATGCACTCCTAGACAGATGATGCTACACTCCTGGTAGAGTGGGCCCTGATGCACAGGGGTGACACTAAGTCACAGGCCCAATGGACACAGATCCTCAAAGCTTTAACTGGAGGACAGAAGGCCTGAAACACCACTGGGTGACTGGCAGTAGCCGGTACCTTACAGATCTGGTCTAGAGTGCCAGACAGCTTTAACAAAGCCAGGGGCAAAATCCAAACAGGGTCTACAGAAAGAGCCTGAAGATCCCCATCCCTATTGAGCGATGTCAGAGCTAATAATAGAGCCACATTGAGATTCAGAAACTTATCAAAGGCTGACTCTAGAGGATCAAATGGAGCCTGATAAGCCCCTTAACATTACAATAAGTTCCCTGGCACCATGAAGAAAACAAGACACCAAAGGATATCTCCCAATCAAGGCTCATGAAAAGGTTCATGGCTAACAGAAGTAGTGGCTGCATTAACCTTGAGGCAGGAGCTAATAACTGCTTAGACATTAGGTCCGAGAACCCAGACTCAGTTTGGCCAGAATAGCAATACCAGGAGTAAACAAACTTGGTTCTGGTAAACCCTCGATAGGACAAAGGCTTCAGACACATCCTGGGCCACATCTAAACCATGGTGTCCAGCCCCAAGTAGACCTTCCTAGCTTCACAGTATCTGTGTCAGTATCTGTGGAGCTAACAGTTTCACTGAACAGACTGTGAGTAGAAATCATGGCGTCTTATTATTTTCTTTAATTCTCAATAAGCTGAGCCACAGGTGTCTCTCCATTGCCACCAAAGCAGCCATAGAACAACAGATGGAATGGGCTGTCTGCTTAGTGGCATGATCAAGATCTTAGTGGAGGGCAAGATCTGTAGCCTGGCAGAGCTCCTAAATCTCACCTGGTTCTAAATCCCTGGTCCTGGGTTTTAAGCAGGTCGGCCTGGTATGCCTGCAAGACTGCCAAAGTGTGCAAAAAAGCACCAACCTGACCTGCTGCTGCATAAGCCTTGTCCACTAAACAATATGTAAACCTACATGGTCTAGAGGGCAAGGCAGGTTTCCTCCATGACAACGCAGTAGAAGGGGAAAGATAGCCCACAACTTAGGCATTACCCCATACCCATGCTTGTGGAGCCTCACAATGGAGGAATAATTATTCATAGTGATAAGAATCTATCGTCCAATTTAGATCGAGTAATGTGCTGCCGTTCATCTGGGCATTCAAGACTCAGTTTTAACAGCATGAGAAATCACCTCAATCAGCTCCTCGAATGCGACTGAAAGTGAAGGCTGATTTGCCTCAGCACACGTCAGGCTGACAGTCATCAGATCATCATCTGACGCTGACAGCATGAGCTCATCATCTCAGCAGAACAGGCTTCTGAAGCCAATGTGAGCTTATCCAATTTGGTGGAGAGTGCAAGTGAAAAGGTGGAGCCCATCCCCTGCTGCTCCTCAGCTGAAAAATCAAGCTGCGACCCCCCACAAGTGAAGCCTCCGCTCTGCCACAGCTAAAGCTGAACTGACCCGCAAGCTGCAGCTGCCCAATTTCATTGGGGTGAAGAGAGCCAAGAGGGAGCATTAACTGAGGTTAGCTAGCTCTCTCGAAAGCTAATCTAGCATGCTCTGCTCCCAGACAAAATACACACATATTGTGCGTCACCAGCCGAAATGTAGCATAGGCAGTGTGGCACGTTTAAATTCTTTGAACTCATCTCCCTTTTTTTGCTTTCTTTCTAACTGCTTGCTAATGCTAATATCGGACAGACAGACAGACAGACAGACAGGCTACCTGGAGACAAGAAATTGATGACATATTTTGCAGACACCTTTTAAAGGCTCTGTGGCTTGCAACACTACATCTCATGACCTTGACCTGCCTATAAATAGGCGTGATTTCACTTGTGTTCAGACTTGGGCTCATCTGAAGCGCATTCCCTATAGCATAGCCAATCTTCAGACTGACAAATGAATGTTAATTAAATATAATGGTGGATTTTAACAAACATTACTTTAACTTTGGATAAATAATGTATTTAAATTAAAAAATATTAATATCTTTGTTAATATGTGCATCAAATAAATTAAATACTAACAAAGTGCAGTACTGTATATTACATGAGACTGCAAACCAGATTCACTGTAACACAGCAGCTCTCTCACAACAATCTGGAAAAACTGACATTACAAACTATATAAAAGAATTAAACTAAATAAAAGAATGAGCTGACAAACAAGTTACATTTTAAAAAATAAATTAGTAGACATTAGATCAAATAATACTATCTACAGTGATCCCAAAAGGTATTGAGCAACTAAGCCACCCTTAAATTATTAGAATGTTATTGCGTTAGATAACATATCAAACCAAATGTCATTTTAAAGGCAGACATCACAAGCATACTTTATAGACAATATATATTTTACTAAAGTTTTTTAAATAATAAAAAATATAAATATACTAAACAATATGGATACAGACACATTGTTCAAAATTAACAAGTATTTGACTCATATGTATAGTTAGTCTCTAAATTTTTGTTTAATAATTAAGAAAAATGAACAGAATACTAAGAAAAGCTCTACTACCATTTATATTGTTTTTCAGTTTTTGTTTGTCATTATTTCAGGGTCACTGGGTTTTTCAGAGTAAAAATAAAAAAAATGATTCTCAGGTTACGTATGTAACCCTGTTCCCAGAGATGGGAAAAGCGCTTCAGGAGTGCCCAAGTCTGAACACGTGTAAAACCAGGCCTATTTATAGGCAAGTTCAAGGTCAAATGACGTAGCATTGCGCGCCACAAAGCCTTTAAAAAGCGCCTGCAAAATACATCATCAGCTTAGGTCTGAAGAAAGGTCGTACAGCGTCTCGTTCCCCATCTCAAGGTACAGGGTTACATACAGTCATGTGAAAAAATTAGGACACCCTATGAAAGCCTGTGTATTTTTGTTACATTTTTGCAACATTTTGGATATATGGATATTTAATCTCAATTTTAACAATACAGAGAGATTAAATGAATATATCTAAGCAATTAAAACTGAAAAGGGGATTTTCTATAAAATGTAATTCCACAAAATGCAAATTCTAACTGAGGCAAAAGTTAGGACACCCTCACACGTATTCCCTCTTAAAATGGCTCAAATCACACACAGGTGTATCACACCAGGTTCACATAATAGTAGATCATTACTCAGCATTTTGAATAAGGCTTGCCCTATCTAAACCTCAGACATTTAGTTTGGTGTGCTCCTGACTGTTGAAGTGAGGGTGAGCACCATGGGGGGAGCAAACAAGCTGTCAAAGGCCTTCAGAAAAAAAATGTAGCATCCTATAAGTCTGGTAAGGGATTTAAAAAGATCTCAAAAGATTCTGTAATCAGCCATTCCACTGTCCAGAAGATTGTCTACAAGTGGAGGGCGTCCAAAACAAGCTAAATGCTAAAAGAGGTCTCCAAAAACCCTAAAATGTCATCTTGGTACCAACGCCTCTACAATCAGAAAGAGACTGCACAAGTTTAACTTGCATGGGAGGTATGCAAGGAGGAAACCTTTGCTCTCTGAGAGAAACATCAAGGCCAGACTGACATTTGCCAGAGAGAATGTTGACAAAGACCAGGACTTCTGGAATAATGTTCTTTGGACAGATGAGTCCAAAATTTAATTATTTGGACACCAGAGCAGAGGACATGTTTGGCGTAAACTAAAGACAGCATTCCAGGAAAAGAACCTCATACCAACTGTGAAGCATGGAGGTGGAAGTGTCGTGGTTTGGGGCTGCTTTGCTGCAGCAGGACCTGGTCAGCTTACCATTATAGAATCCACCATAAATTCTACTGTGTATCAGAAGGTGCTTGAAGAACATGTGAGACCATCTGTTAGAAAATTAAAGCTGAAGCGGAACTGGACCATGCAACATGACAATGACCCAAAACATACTAGTAAATCAACCAAAGACTGGCTGAAAAGGCAGAAATGGAGAGTCCTGGAATGGCCGAGTCAAAGACCAGATCTGAATCCCATTGAGATGCTGTGGGGTGACTTGAATAGGGCTGTACATGCAAGAAACCTCTCAAACATCTCATAGCTGAAAACATTCTGCATTGAGGAGTGGGGTAAAATTTCCTCAGACCGATGTCAAAGACTGGTAGATAACTGCAGTGAGACACTTCTTGCAGCCATTTCAGCCAAAGGAGGTAACACTAGCTATTAGGGGATAGGCTGTCCTATCTTTTTCCTTAGTTAAAATAGGCATTTTTCTAGAATTACATTTACAGAAGATCTTGAAAATACGTTTCTTCAGTTTTAATTGTTTAGTTATATTACTTTAATCTCTCTGTATTTTTAAAATTGAGACTAAATAACCATATATTAAAAATTGTTACAAAATACACATGCTTTCAGAGGGTGTCCTAATTTTTTCAAATGACTGTACATAACCTGAGACGTTCCCCTGGGGAAGAAATACCCACTACGTCACAGTGAGGGAAGGCCTGCCCCGAATGCTGTGAAACATTGGCACAGGGCAAAGGAGCAGATTTAGACTTGTTAACCAAGGAGGACCTGAACGCCTGGAGTTGAGTTCAAGTCTAAACTATAAAATTGAATAAATGTGTGCGGAGACGACCAGCCTGCCACAGCACAAACATCACTTAGGGATGCTCCCCAAGACATAGCCTTAGATGACACTACACCACTAGTAGAACGGGCTCTAATGCCCAAAGGTGACACAAGGTCACAGGCCTCATAGGCCAGAGTAACAGCATCTGTGATCCAGAGATATAAGCGCTGTTTTGTGACTGCATTACCTCGGTTGCGGCCACCAAAGCAGACTAAGAGCTGAGAGATTTTACGCCACTGGCCTGAGCGGTGGACATAAATCCTCAAGGCTCTGACTAGACACAACAAATGAAGCCTCTCCTGCTCTGGCGAATCAAACAGTGGAAGACAGAAGGCTTGAAGTACCGCCGGGTGACCAGCCGCAGCAGGCTGTGTTAAATGGCTTTAACACAGCCAGGGGCAAAATCCAAGCAGGCAGGATCTACAGATAGAGCCTCCTCTTTTGAGTGATGTAAAAACCAAAAGTAGAACCACCTTCAGAGTCAGAAATTTATCCAAGGCTGACTCTAGGGGTTCAAATGGAGCCAAAGATAAACCCCTTAAAACAATGGTAAGGTCCCAAGAAGGGTCCCGCGTGTGAAAGAAAGGCCTCAGCCATCTGGCACCATGCAAAAAAAGAGACACCAAAGGATGTCTCCCAATAGAGGCTCCATCAACAGGTTCGTGGCTAGCAGACACGGCGGCCACGTAAACCTTTAGGGTGGCGGGAGCCAACCCTGCAGAGAGGTGCTCTTGAAGGTACTCCAGCACTGAACCTACAGGGCAGTGAACCTGGTCAACATGATGTCGCTCACACCACGACACAAAGAGCTGCCATTTCAGGGCATACAGTCTCCTAGTAGATGGTGCTCTGGAACTCAGAATGGTCTCTATAACCTCAGTTGAGAGACCAGAATTTAAGAGCTGGCTTCCCACAGGGGCCAGATCCACAGTTTCCAGATCTCTGGCCGGGGGTGAAAGATCGACCCCCGAGCCTGGGATAGGAGGTCCCTCCAGACTGGGATCTCCCAAGGAGTCCCGTCTAGAAGAGACATTATGTCTGAGAACCAGACCCGGGTCTACTAGAAGCAGACGAACTCTGTCCTGACGGGCCCTGGCTAGGACTCCCAGGAGGCTAGGACTCCCAGCAAGGTTATCGGGGGGAATGCATACAGACGTAGTCTCGGCCACGTCTGGACCATAGTGTTCCGGAGCTGGATGAGTGAGGCTGAACCAGAGGGGACAGTGTGTCGACTCCTCGGAGGCAAACAAATCCACCTCCGCTGTGCCAAATCTCCGCCAAATGGACTCCACCACTTGTGGATGGAGCCTCCATTCCCCGGGCCTCAGCCCCTGCTTCGACAGGATATCTGCTCCAAGATTTGCATGCCCTGGGATATACATCGCTCTGATAGAGAGCAGCCTGGTCTCTGCCCAAAGAAGGATCTGCTGTGTCAGTCTAAACAGGGGAGGCAAACGCAGTCCTCCTCATTTAGAGACAGTTTATGTTCCAGGAGAGATGAGGGTCCTGCCACTGACCATGGACTGGGCGGCCATCGAGAACCGCACCCCAGCCTGTGAGAGAGGCATCCATCGTAAGAATCTTGCAATGGCATAATGCTCCTAGAGTGGGACCCAAGGTAAGAAACCGGGGTCTGAGCCACATAGAAAGGGTATGAAGCCCTCAACGTGTAACCCTTACCACCCTTAGCAGGTGGATTTTGGGATGAAACTTGTTTGTTTTAGCCAGAACTGAATGGTGTCATGTGCAGCAAACCCAAAGGAATCACATTGGCTGCTGCAGCCATGACACCTAACAGCCTCAGTCAGATGGCAGCCTAGCCGAACGCTGCCCACAGCGGTAAAGATGGACTCCACACTTGCAGGAGACAATTGTGCCCGCATCGTAAGTTAGTTAATTTAAGTACTGGAGAAAGCATACTCTTCCTGGGATTGAGTCTCAGCCCTAGGCACCTCATATGAGCTAACACAACATCTTGATGCTGTGTAGCTAACTCTTGAGAGCTGGCCATGACCAACCAGTCGTCTATGTAGTTCAGAATGTGGATTCTCTGGAGTCTCAATGGAGCCAGGGCTGCATCCACGTACTTTGTGAAGGTGCGGGGCGAAAGAGCTAGCCAAAAGAAGTACTCGATACTGGTAGCTCTATTGTTCTTAACAACAATGGGGACAAACTGGGCAGAATTTTCCACGCTGCCAGAAAGTCAGAGAGAGGAACCATCCTGTCTATCTGTCCAGTCTCCTGAAACAGAGGACTGGCAAGAGAAGTTTGGACAGATAAACCGTTGGGTGCTTCTACCCCCCGAAACACCTGAGGTGGTGGGGAAAGTAGAAGCCCCACTGGGGGCTCCAAGAGGGGTTTGGCACAGTAGGAAGCCGTGCACAGGGACCCCTCATGGTGGGGCTGGCCCCTAGTATGCTGTTTCTGGCGTCAGGTTTTCTTCTTCTTATCAGCCTTAGAGAAGATCATGGTCCTCAGATCGAACTTCCTCTTTGGCTGTGAGGTCTGCGTAGGCTGCCCAGTCCCCTTAGATCTATGAGGGGGAGCTCGAGCAGCCACGCTGGCCTTCTGCTGCTGCCTATAAACAGCCGAGGTCTTGGAAGAAGCCGAGGTAGATGGACCACTTGAAAAGCAGAAAGAGGAAGCCAGTCTGCCTCAGCACCCATCTGATCTTCATCTGATACTGCCAGCATGAGCTCATCCTCCAGCTCAGAAGAAACCGCAGAAGCTGGCGTGTGCTCATGTAATTCGTCGGCTCATCCGCCAAATCGAGCTGCGAGCCCCACGAGTGAAGTTTATTCTCTGCCTCCCCCCCATGGGGTGCCCAGCTCCCGTCAGGATTGAAGAGAGCCAGGCGGGAGTGGAGCTTTCTCAGCGGGAGAGATTTGCACTGAGAACAGTTAGCTTTCTCAAGAGCTGACCTAGCGTGCTCTGCCCCCAAACAGAAAACACACATATCATGCGTGTCACCCGCCACGATATAGCGTGGGCAAGGTGGCACGCATTTTTTAAAGTTTGTAGCAGACATGTTCTGTAACTTCTTCCTAATCTCTCTCTTTTTTTCCCTCATTTTGCCTGGCTACATGCAGACTAAGAGCTTTCTGAAGACGAAAAAGCTGATGACGTATTTTGCAGGCACTTTTTAAAGGATGCTACGCAATGCTACGTCACTTGACCTTGAACTTGCCTATAAATAGGCCTGGTTTTACACGTGTTCAGCCTGAAGCACTTTTCTCCATAGTGTCAAGCCGACGCAGTGTCGAGGTCCCTCGAAAGGGAACTTGGCTTGTGCTTTGTACATGGCTTGTTTACCATGTTACACAGATTGGATTGTCACATGGTTACAGCTTTTACTTCCTATTCTAGCCCCTTAATTAAAAAAGGGTAGAAAAGGGGTAAATAAATATTTTAGAGTTTAATACAACAAATCAATGAAACATGCAGCGCTGGAGCGATGACTGTTCACACATAATATAACAACACTTTTTATAAGAAAGACTTAAATCAGACTCCATGATCACCACCTTATAGCACATATATTGTCACATATATGCATATATTCATACCTTTTACATATTGTCTGTCTTTGATTGTACCTCAAAAGATAAATGACAAATAAGGTAATATAATAATTATTATAATAATATAAGGTATTATAATAGTAATTACAAATAATGTTCTTCATCTGGACTTCATCTGTTTATTTCCTTAATGCATTATCACAACTTTTAAATGTGTAACTAAATTTAACATTGACATTGTGTCAATGTAGTGACACTAGAGATTCGCTCTTGGGAACCCCTATGACCTCTAATCTTGGAATTTGCATGCCAGTCTTTGCCCTGGATTTCTGGGTATATATTTGTGCTGAGGAGCTGGAAGTAGGTCCCAAATATGATAGTGGTTCAGTTCAGAGCAGTGGTAAGAGGGTATATTTATCATTCCCTTCATCATACGTAACAGAGACAGTGTGCCCATTTCACACAGTGCCCCAGCCTGTGTTGGATGCATCAGGAGGCCTGCTCTTAGAGCACCCCTGCCCATAGAAATGTCAGGTCGGGCCATGGACTGAAGGAGAAGCCCTGCCTCAACCCTTAGTGTCACGTAGAGTTACTCTGTCCTTGTGTTGCCCATCTCAAGGCCAAAACCTTGGCAAGGCTCTTAGTGGTGTCCTGATGGGCAGACAGCAAAGCCTGCCTAAGATCTCCAGGGCTGACTCTACTGTCTCCTTGGCATTCTTGGGCGTAGGTACTGATGCCTCCTCGAAGGCTGGGATGCAGATTTTACTCACCAGTTTTCATTGATCTTTTTATATAAAGATCAGAAAAGATTGGGGCTGCCAAGAGCGAACCCTTAGTGTCGCTACAACAACACAACGTTGACCGAGTGACAGAAGAATATTTTTTCTATGAAATACTTGTGGATGGAGTTTGGTTTACATAAACAATCTGTGTTCTACAGATAACAAATCATTGATTATAGTTACATCACATACTTTTCTGGTATCAATGTGCAAATAGGTTTTACAAAAAATAACACTGCACAAAGTTAACTGCACAAGTTTAAAAGCAACAAGTTTATCATCAATGCTATTTTTTTGTATTTAATGCTTATCCTGGTGTACCTATAGACTTTAATTGTAAGTGCATTACTGTCCATATGAGCTGGACAGTATGAAAGTTTTCACAAATGCAGAAGAACATCAGTTTTAGGTTACCAACAACAAATACAGTGCATTCAGAAAAGATTCAGACCACAATCACTGATACTACAATAGTTTAAATTCTATTTCTTTTTCAATTTACACTCAGTACCCCATAATGACAAAGTAAAAAACGAATTTTAGAAATGTCTGTAAATTTATAAAAAAATAAAATTGAAATATTAACTGAATTATTCAGACCCTTTACCCTTTATTGAAGCACCCTTGCCAGCAATTATAGCCTCAAGTCTTCATGGGTATGATACAGCAACCTTTGCACACCTAAACTGGGGCATTTTCTGCCATTCTTATTTGAAAATCCTGATTATTGGAAGACAGACATATTCAGGTCTCTCTGTGTGCTTAGGGTCAGTGTCATGTTGGAAGGTCAACCTTCAGCCAAGTCTGAAGTCAGAAGAGGTTTTCATTGAGAATATCTCTGTACTTTTCTCCATTCAGCTTTCCCTCAACCATGACCAGCCTCCTAGTCCCTGCTGCTGAAAAACACCCTCATAGCATGAGGCTGCCACCACCATGATTCACTGTTGGGATTGTATTGGGCAGGTAATGTGTGGTGCCTGGTTTCCTCCAGTCATAACATTTAGAATTGAGGCCAAACAGTTTAATCTTGGTTTCACCACACCCACGAATCTTGTTGCTCGCAGTCTGAGAGTCCTTTAGGTCCTTTTTTGAAAACTCTTTTTTGAAAGCAGTCTTTCAGAGGAGCCTCTCTGCCATGAGCTGTGAGGCCTTTTAAACAGAGGTGTGTGCATTTCTAAATCATGCCCAATCAATTTAATTTACCATTTTTGGACTCCAATCAAGGTGTAGAAATATTTCAGCAACCATCAAGAGAAATGGAAGGCACCTGGGATAGATTTCAAATGTTGTTGCAAAGAATATTTATGCCAATGTGATATTTCATTTTCTTCATAAATTTACAGACATTTTTAGAATTCTTTTTTCATTTTGTCAGTAGGGGTACTGAGTGCAGATTAATGAGAAAAATACTGACAAAAGTGAAGTGGGCCTGAAAACTTTCTGAATGCACTGTAAGGTCTGTAAAATAACACCACCCACCTTCACCTTTTTACAACAGATTTGTATGCTTAAAAAGTTCTAAACAATTGGACAATTCAAGAAACAGTTTTTTACCTATCATAATTCTGGCATCATAACTTAAACATGGCTTCCTAGACAAGACATTTTTGCTCTATTATTTAAATATAAATATAGGAAATGAAGGAAATGGAAATGAAAAACATTGTCAGTTAGTAAAAATGTACATAAAAATATTTTGCAGACCTTAGTGTTTATTCCCAAATACTAGATAATGAACAAAATCTGTATTCTGTAGTAACACGGTAGTAACAGCTTTTTTATTCCATCTGATTTGATTAACACTGAAGTAAATGCTGTCAAAACAGTTTAAGTTAAACACATAAAACACATGACTATATGACTACGAAACTCATATGACTACACCCGTTGGTAAGTCATAATAAAACAACAGCAATCAATTATTTTTACATAATAAAAATGGCAAGGGTATTCAGTTCAGACAGCACATTAGAAATTGTTTCCTTGAACTGTTTCAGAACATAATAATAATAATCAGAATATATATTATTATTATTATTATTATGTGTAAGAATATAATATCATTCTTTCTCTGTTTTTAAATTAGGGCCTATGCTAATTGTATGCCTTTGCTGGAGGTTGAGGACATGATAATAATGGGTAAGAAACCAGACTCCAAATGTGTTTTTACTTATGTGCAGTCACTGGTTAACCATCTACGCAAGTATGAGATGATGAGGGCCAGGACTCAGCAGACCACTGACTTCTGATGCAGCCAAGTAACATCCTGACATTTCCTGGTCTTTACACACATCTTTACCAGTATATGGAACTTCCTCGAAACCTCAAAAAAAATTATTATATTTATATAAAAATATATATATATATATATATATATATATATATATATATATATATATATATATATATATATATATATATATATATATATATATATATATTTTTTTAGAAGAAGAAAAGAAAGCCAGCATGTTGTTTGATTTAAACTTATGTTCACAAAGCCAACATAAATTCTTTTCCTTCCAATATGTAGTTTGTCCTCTAACTTTACTATCTAGTTATTATTATTATTATATTTTATTATTATTATAATAAGTACTAGTAGTTTTAGTATTATGGGACTAAAATTTCTGACTCCTACTTTCCAGCTACATCCACTAAATTTTCACAGGCCTTCAAGGTGTTCAGACAAAGTGTGCTATATCTTTTCTAATGGATCACACTTATGGAATTCCTGAATCTGACTTCAGAAATCTCCAAAATTCCCTTAGACTTTCATTGAAAGAATGTTCAGTTAAGCTCTTGTGACATAATTAAACATGCAGGCATCATGCCGGATAGTTCTAAAACATGTTAAAACATACTAACATCATACTAATCTCATGTTAAATCATGCTAACATCACATTAAAACATGTCAGTGACATGGTAACACATGCTAGTATCATGTTCAAATGTGCTAGCATCATGCTAATTAATGTTAAAATTCACATTATGCTAAAACATGCTAGCACAAGGCTAAAAGCATCATGTTAAATGTTAACATAATGTTTCTAACATTACGATAAACCATGTTAAAATTATATAACACTCAAACCTCAAACTACTAGGTAAACTACTACAATCTTATTTTCTTTAAAGTTGCAACTTTTAAATTATTTCATATACACTTTTATATACTTTTTTAATCTCAAGGTTACATATGTAGTGTAATGCCCAGCTTTCTGTTAATGCCTACCACTTGATTTTGTGTGTTAAAATTAAAACATTGTTTCATGTTGATGCCCATATCAAGTATTTTTACCTGGATGCTTTATTACACAAGTTTACTTTTTAGTTCTGGCTTAAATAATTAAGATCATATGTCATTTGTATGTATTATTGTGTTTAAGAACTTTGAAGAAATATTCTCACTGGTTATGGCTTTACCTGTTTAATGCAAGATGCAGCTTATTAAGCTTTAAATACTTGTTTCACAAATACTGATATTTCTTTAAAAGTACTATTAGTTTGGTTTAACACAGAGCAGAAACTGCAATTGTTTGTGTTCACAGTAAGAAAAAAACATTTTTATATAAACTAACATAGCTGCATGCATGTATACATGTATTGTCTTTACTTATAGATAAGTATGTTTTTTCTATTATGGGCTTATTTTGGGAGCAAAGTCCCCCATGTCCCCAAATCTATCCCCTACATCTTCAACAGGATATATTAATGACCCTAGTCAAGAATGTTTTACCAACATTCTTGTAAGTTATCTGTTTTTATTCAGTAAGTTTTATCTGAAACGTTTACTGATATTTATAGATTTTACATATTTTGGTTTCAACGAGGGATTTAGGTTTAATTTAATGACTGCACATACACACAAAAGCAGGTATTTGAAGACCAAACACAAAGCTAAAGTGACAACCTGATTTGGTAACATTGCTTGGTACTTACTTAAAGATACACATATTCTTGCCACACTTATTCAGAATTGTTCACTATAAATTATCTACACCAGGGTTTCATCTAGTAATCATTAAAATCATAAATACCAATGTGTTTGTTGTTTATTTATAAAGAGTGTATGTAAATGTCCAAATGAAAGTCTTTACTTAAAAGACTGTACTTAAAGTACAACAATGGCAGTACATCTTTAATAAAGCAACATACTAATTCAGAACTAAATAATTTAAAATTTATATTTAAAATCATATTAAATATAGCACTTGATAAAAGAAAAAAATGTTTTTTTTGAAAATTGGCACTTATAATAAAATGGTAAAGTACTAGTTGAATGTGTGCATTATAGTGATTTTTACTATTATGCAGAAGATAATGCAATACATTTAGTGCATAACACCTAGTTCCCATAATTTACATTTATAATTCATATTTAATAAAACTCAATTGCAGTTAAGATATTTAAAACATTCTCGCAATGGTATCTTTATGTTCCCACTGTAGTGTTTTTGGGGCCATGATTTTTTTTCCGTGAGAACATATAACATCAGTCGCCTGCCAGCCAAAACATTTTACAGCTGCCAACATCATTTAGGTTCCCTTCAGACAGAAATAAGGTTACACACAGTTGGAGCAAACAACCATTAAAGTAATAGTTTACTGCACAATTTGTGTGCAGACCTTAGGAACTATTTTAAGTAATAATGTGACCACATTAAACAAGAAGTGTATCTCTCCAGAAAAGGTTTGTCTAACAGTTTAGTTCAGATGATAAAGCATCTAAATCTAACAACATTGCCTTCCTACCCAATCTCTTTTATGTTAGAGATTATAAATCTGGGTGCTGGGAAACCACCTCTAATTGGTGTTCCTGAGCTATGTAAGTCTGAGGGACTGATTGGTTCCCCTCAAAGTGGCTGTCTTTCACTCATAGTACAGAGTCTGATCTCATCAGAATGGCATATGATTTGCTCTCATCGGCTGATTGTGGCTGCATCTCTCTTCTAGTGCAACTCAACCGTAGTGCATCTTTTGACACTATTTACCACAGCATTCTCCTAAATAGGTTTGAAAATTATGTTGGCATAAATAGAACTGCAGTGGCATGATTTAAATCATATTTATCTGACCGATTCCAGTTTGTTGCTGTGAGATAAAAGGTGTCATACTGATCATAAGTTTAGTATGGGGTGGCTTTGGGCTTGGGCCTCTACTTTCCTTCTCTGTGAGCAATTATTAAAAGATATGGAGTTAGTTTTCATTGTTATGCTGATAATACTAAGCTGTGCATTTCTTTGAGGCCCAGCAAGATGCATAAAATACACCAACTAACAGCATCTATAGTCAATATCAAAACTTGATGACTAGCAACTTTCTATTACTAAATTCAGACAAAACAGAAGTTTAATTTATTGGACCAAAATTTTCCACAACACACACTGTCTTTCCATTGATGGATGCTTTATAAAACCAAAACAAGACTTGAGAAAACAAAATCAAAAATATAGCTGCAAGCAGCAATTACGGGATCAAGCCCTTCAACTGCATCAAGGGAAATATTTGTGAACATCTGTGAATTTTTGAAAATCAGGTAAAAGCCCTTAAAACACAATAAAACTGCTTATAATTTGTGACCAGTAGGTGGTCAAATTTATGTGAGGTAAAGACGATGAGCTAGTTACAAGTTTATTATCGATGCACTGAAGTTTTGCAAAGATACAGCCTCAAGTCCTATTGGCAGGCTCACCTTCGAAATTGACGCAGTATATGAAAATCGTTTGATCGATCAAAAATCTTTTAATTACTTTTTTCAGGGGTATATGATATATATATTTTTGATCTCTTGACCACTAGGGGGCACTGACCTAAAACTGTACAGGTCCTCTCAAAACATGGCCTCAATGAACCAAGCCGAGTTT
The DNA here is from genome assembly GCA_036877525.1 of Chromobotia macracanthus. NCBI lineage: Eukaryota > Metazoa > Chordata > Actinopteri > Cypriniformes > Botiidae > Chromobotia > Chromobotia macracanthus. Next base: position 5,743,853 of record JAZGTH010000076.1, on the reverse strand, counting down.
CATGTTGATACATTTATGAGTTCGTAAAATACAGCATTTTATGCCAAAATTCAAAATGGTCGGTGCCCTAACTGACCGACCAAGGAAAATTGGATATCGTTCGACTCTGCATGCCTCAAGGAATAAATTGAGACTTATGATTTTAGGACAAAGCATTCAAGACCATTCAATGGCCATTTTTCCTATCTCAGCACCAGTAGGTGGCGCTGTGCCGAAACTGTACATGTCATGCCATGTCATGCAAGTCATGCCTGTGATTACACAAACCACATTACAAAAGGTATTACAAAAAAAACCTTTTTGATATTACAAAAAGGTTTGGTGTCAATATGCCTAAGCATTCTGAAGATACAGCCTCACATCCATTTTTGTGTGATCTTTGTCAAAATTGTTTGTGCATTATTTGAGAATGGTTGGTTTAATCAAAAAACGTTTGATAGCCTTTTGTCCTTAGTGTCTCTAGATGCTACATACAAAATTTCATGCTTATCGGACAAACAGCCTAGGAAGTGTTTGAAAAAGTAGGTTTTTCAAAAAAAATTCAAAATGGCAGAAAATTTTCATGATGGAAAATGACTTCATAGGGTGCATTCGAAACGGCATGAGCCAAGGAATCAAGGAAACACAGTTCAAAAGTTATTAGCACAAATGTAAGTGAAACTTTTTGTAAAATGAAAATTGGTGACGCTAGAGGGATTGAGGGAGTCCAAAATTACTGTGGTTAATGTTCCTACAGTCCTCTATCAGCATGCTAAATTTCATAACTTGCCTATATATGGTTCTATGGGCTGCCATAGACTCAAGAGCAAAAGAAGAGGAAGAAGTTGTTATTGGTCTTGATATCAATATGATAATACATCCTGTAAGTTTCATAGTCCTCCTTGTCAATAACAAAAGCATTCATGTAATCATTCTCCGGAAAAAAGAATGAATGCTGGATTTGTGACATCACTAGCTAGATTTATTTTCATATGACCTCGCCCAGAACAAGCCTGCTCCAACAGACAGAACAACATCACAGAAACATTGTCTTTGTTTGGAATTAATCCACTATGATATTGCGCAACAGGCTAACGAGAATACTCTGGAGGAGCAAGTGGATCCGAAGGTCTTGTTACACTCACGATACAATTGTGACAGCAGTAAGATGCCAGTCAAATGCTGTGCTGTTACTCACTGTGGAAATCTTTGCTAATTATTTTTGAATGCTTTGGTCATCTTGTAAATGACGATGATCCTGATTGGTTGGGTATTGTTACTTGCACTGGCCACTTCACCCTGCCAGACGCTATTAAGCGCAGACTTTGACATGTCTATCTCACTCTCACTCAAACAAATTTAATTATTATTGTGAATCTATTCAGCAGCAATCTTTACAGGCTTTCTGTTAAATTCTTCATATGATCTGCCACATTTTTTTACATTTTCATTTAAACTAACCCAAAATGCAGAAAAGGTTTTTCTTGTTTTATTTCAGACTGTGAAATTTGAATCACAAAATAGTTTAATTAAATTCTTTTGTACAATCATGGTATACTGACACTAGAGAATTTCATATAAAGATGTGCCTTAGTGCAAGCCTATGAATCTCTGTGGCAATTGCATCACTCAGTTTTCTGCATGGTTTATTGCCCTTAGCCTATTTATGTTTGTAAACTTAAATATGTACAATGCTGTTCATTTTGTGTTTATTTCAAGCAAATTTTTCAAACAAAATTCCAAAATATGTTTGGAAAAAAATACTTTGGTTTGACTGCAATGTTATAAATGTCATTAAACCAAGAAATATCAGAAATAGTTAAAAAAATTAAAAGCTTGTCTAGCAGTTACCATGATGCGGCCACTGTTAAATGATTAAAGTAATAATAATGTATATTTTTGTATATTCATGTTAAAACTGCCCACTATATATATATATATATATATATATATATATCAGAATCTTCTAAGTCATAATTACAGTCATTCAAGTAATTAATGCAATGAATAAATGCAATCAACCTCCTGAAAAATGCCAATCTCTTTAAAAAGGTTTGTTGTAAAACAATACATTTGTTGCACCTCTGCATTTTTTCTCAGATTGCCTTTGTTTTTGCAATTCCAACTTGCTTTCTGTTTGCTTGAGAGTTGAGTTGCCTTTGCAAAAAAGTGTTTGTGTTTGTTAACAAAATACTGGGGTTGTGTGTGTGTTTGGTTTTGACACAATTTTAAAACCGTAATGTTGGCTCCATCAAACGTGACAATTTTTCCTATACCATATTTGCATTGACCAGCAGGTGTCCCTAGCATGAATGTGATACCTCGAGAACGAATCTCAAATTCCTAACCCGATAAACGAGTGCTGTGAACCCTAAGAACTAATGATGATTGCCTGAGACAAAATAACAGGATAAAACCTGTCACTCAGGTTCACAGACACACTTCTGGTCTCTCTAAAGACATCTCTCTCCAGAAGTGTCTTTTGTCAATGTGTGTGCGTTAAACCTCCTTTGCACATTGACATGATTGGTGGTGACAGAGTAAGGAGAGAGAGACACTGTAAACAACTGTGCACTGTGAAATCAGAGCTGGAAGGTAAATCTGTGCTCATACATTTACAATGAAGTAGAGACTGGAGCAGCATCTAAGGACCATAACAAAAAAAATGAGCTTGGAGGTGTGCAGTAAGTAACCATCTAGCAACCACAAACAAAAACCATAACAACTACAAATCAACATGCTGGCAACCACCTAGAATCTATAGCTCATATAGCAACACCTTGGCAAATGAGCAGGGCACCCTATAACTAGATACTGACATGCATTTTTACTAAGATGTTAACATATTTTACTTTTGTGTGTTATTTTTTTTTAAATAGGTTGCCATTTTTTGGTTTTATTTGTTGGTTATATTGTTCTGTACAACACTTTGGTCAACCTTGGGTTGCTTTTAAATGTGCTTTCAAAAAAACAATAAATAAATTAATGTCAACAAGCTCTTAAAATACCCTAGTGATGTAATTACAGTCTAGCAACCACATTTTGCTTGGGAAAGCACCGCTTACGGTATTTATTAGCTTTAAGCTGTATTTAAAACCATAGAAACCATAAATGTTTTCATTAATCACAAAAAGTACTGACATCACTGTACAGTGATGATATCATTTGATAATATCGATTTATAATGTATGTCACAATCATACACAATTATGATATTACTATGGTAGTATACTGTACTTTAAAAACTTAAATATTTTAGCTTTGATTAGTTTTAAGCTATTAAACAACCAAAATATGTTGTGCTTACACTTACAAATACATTAGTGACAGAGGTGAGTGAAAACTAAAAAAGTTTCCCTTTGGGGACATTTGGGATATTCTCATTTGTTCTCATTTGAGAATAAAACGTTTTTACATCTGCTGATGTTCTCTCAAAAAAGGTTGAGAGGTTGTATGAGTTGCTGTGTTTGTGTCTGTACTATGTTCACAATATTGTGTGCATCTTTGTTTATGTTAGACCAAATGTGTGTGTGAGAGACAGAGAGAGGGACTGAGAGTCTCTCACAGCCCAGTGCACAGCTAGATTGCCTGCAGAAGAAACAACAGCATGAAGAGAAAAATGAGAGGGTCTCTACAGCACACCAATGAGAGCTGCAGAGATGTATTCATCTGTAGTGTAAGATATAAACATATATATATATATATATATATATATATATATATATATATATATATATATATATATATAAAAAGCTAACCTTAGACAGGTAATGCTGAACTTCAACCAGTACATCTCCTGTCCAACGAGAGGGGGAAATACATTGGATCACTGTTACACATTATTCAGAAATGGTTACAAAGCCAACTTGCTACCAGCTTTTGGAAAATCGGACCACGCCACCATTTTCCTTATACTGAAATATAAACAAAAGCTCGTAGGGAAAGCTCCTAAGAGGTGAAAGGTGAAACGCTGGTCCACCCAATCAGAGGCTGCGCTACAGGACGCACTTGAGGACGTGGCCTGGGATGTGTTCCAGTCTAGCTCTGTTGACATCAGTGAGTTTGCAGATGTAACCGTGAGCTTTGTCAGTATGCTTGTTGAGAAGGTAACACCCACCATTACATTTAAAACAATCAACAGTACAATTAGGGCAGCGTTGAATGCACGCACAGCAGCGTAAAATGTGGGACTCCTGTTGGGGGACATGAATGACTACAAGTTAGCATGCTATGCTTTCCGAGGCGCAGTTAAAACTGCTAAATAACGGTACATAGAGCATGTGGAGTCTTACTTCCAACTGAATGACTCCAGACATGTCGGCAGGGTCTGAGGACCATCTGTGCTTTTAAAAGTAAACCTGCTGTCGTGGTTAAAGCTAACTCTTCAAAGTTAGCATGCTATGCTTTCCGAGGCGCAGTTAAAACTGCTAAATAACGGTACATAGAGCATGTGGAGTCTTACTTCCAACTGAATGACTCCAGACATGTCGGCAGGGTCTGAGGACCATCTGTGCTTTTAAAAGTAAACCTGCTGTCGTGGTTAAAGCTAACTCTTCTCTGGCAAACGAGCTGAACACCTTCTATGCGTGTTTCTATACGCGACAAAGTTCGTAAAAAGCTCTGAAGCAGGTGAACATCAGAGAAAGCGGCTGGGCCAGATGGCATTCCTTGGACGTGTATTGAGAACATGTGCTGATCAGCTGGCTGGTTTGTTTATATCAATCTTCAATGAGTCCTTTGCTCAGTCAATTGTCCCTAGCTGCTTCAAAAAATCCATCATTGTTCCCTTGCCAAAAAACAACATGCCCTCCTGCCTAAACGATTATCAACCTGTGACACTCACCTCACTGATCATGAAACTCTTCAAGAGGCTTATCAAGAACACCATCTGCTCCTACATCACATACAACATTGACCCCTTCCAGTTCGGCTATCGTCCCAATAGGTGTACTGACAATCCTGTTTCCCACATTCTCCATCCCAATTTCACACATACAGACAGCAATAAAGGGAATTATGTAGGACTGCTGTTCATAGACTACAGCTCAGCCTTCAACACCATAATTCCTCATAGACTGGTCTCCAAACTGAAAGATCTTGGACTGAATTCCCACCTCTGCGAATGGGTTCTGGATTTCCTTTCATGCAGACCTCAGGTAGCGAGGGTGGGCCAGATCACCTCCAACATCATCACCCTGAGTACAGAAGCCCCACAAGGTTGTGTTCTCAGTCCCCTGCTCTACTCCCTGTATACATATGCATTTATTTGACATGCAGTCATGTGACAAATAAATCTTGAATCCTGACCAGCCGCAGCGGACATGATGTAAGAGCCAAAAGCAGAGCCACCTTCAGAGTCGGAAACTTATCCAAGACTGACTAGGGGTTCAAATGGAGCCAAAGATAAACCCCTTAGAGCAATGGTAAGGTCCCAAGAAGGGACCCGCGTGTGACAGAAAGGTCTCAGCCATCTGGCACCACACAGAAAACAAGACACCAGAGGGTGTCTGCCAATAGAGGCTCCATCGACAGGTTTGTGGCTAGCAGACATGGCGGCCACATAAACCTTCAGAGTGACAGGAGCCAACCCTGCAGAGAGCTCTTAAAGGAACTCCAGCACTGAACCAACAGGCAGTGAACCGAGTCAACATGGTGTCGCCCACAACACGACACAAAGAGCTGCATAGAACTTCAGGGCATACAGTCTCCTAGTAGATGGAGCTCTGGAACTCAGAATGGTCTATACAGTTAGTTGAGAGACCAGAATTTAAGAGCTGACTCACCTCTGTGGCTAGACCCACAGTTTCCAGATCTCTGGCCGGGGGTGAAAGATCGACCCCCGAGCCTGGGATAGGAGGTCCCTCTGGACTGGGAGCTCCCAAGGAGTCCCATCCAGAAGAGACATTAGAGGCAGCCGAACTGGCTAGGACTCCCGAAAGCAAGGCTATCGGGGGAAATGCATACATACATAACCTCCACCATGTCTGTACCATGGCGTCCAGCACCAAGAGAGCTGGATGAGTAAGGCTGAACCAGAGGGGATAGTGTGTCAACTCCTCAGAGGCGAACAAATCCACCTCTGATCTGCCATACCTCTGCCAAATTGACTTCCACTTGTGGGTGGAACCTTCATTCCCCGGGCCTCAGCCCCTGCCTCGGCAGGATATCTGCTCTCAGATTCGCATGCCCTGGGATATACATCACTCTGATGGATAGGAGCCTGGTCTCTGCCCAAAGAAGGATCTGCTGTGTCAGCCTGAACGGGGTGCGAATGCAGTCCTCTTTGGTGATTCAGGTATGAGACCACTGTGATGTTGTCCGTACGGACTAGGACGTGTTGGCCCTTGAGGTGTGGGAGGAAGTGTTTCAACACCAAAAACACCGCCCTCATTTCCAGACAGTTTATGTGCCAGGAGAGATGAGGGTCCTCCCACTGACCATGGACTGGGCAGCCATCGAGAACCTCCTCTACATAGAAAGGGTACGAAGCACTTAGTGCATAACCCTTACCATCTATAACAGATGGATTTTGAGATGAAACCCAATTTTTCTTTAGCCAGAACTGAAACAGTCTCATATGCGGTAGGCCAATGTGAAAGTAAGTGTCCTTTAGATCTAATTTGAAAAACTAGCCCTCAGGCTGAATTTGACATGATCTTAAGCGTTAACATTCTGAATCTGTATCTCCTCAGAGATTGATTCAAGTGATGCAAATCTAGAATTGGACGCAGCCCCCGTCCTTCGTGGGAACTATAAAACATTGGCTGTAAAGGACCATCATGTGAGGGGGAATGTGTTCTACAGTCCCTTTCTCCAATAGTCTTAAGCTCTTTGGCCAACACTAGATGCTATTCTCCTAATTCTATAGTCTGCAAGATGCTATATAAGCAAGGAGGATGGGAGGCAAACTGAATTATGTACCCTCTGTCTGTTGTAGTCAACAGCAGATAAACTGGGCAGAAGTTTCCACACTGCCAGAAAATCTAAGAGAGATATTATCCTCTCTACCTGTCCAGTCTCCTGATTTAAAGAACTGGCAGGAGGTATCTTTACTTGAAAGAGAGAAGATGGGATAGTAATAGTATAGTACTGCTGGCGTCAGGTGTTCCTTGCAGCCTTTGAGAAAAGCACGATCCTCATTGCACGATCCTCACCCTTCCTCTTGGGCTGCAAGGCCTGTGTGTGCTGCCCAACCGCTGACCTTCTGCTGCTGCCAGTAGACAGAAGGCTTAAAAGAAGAGGTGGATGGACCACTTGATGCTGCAGCTACCTGGCCTTGGCAAGGGAGGAGTTTCTTGAACCACATCCAGTTCTAATCCCCCACCTTGATTCAGGTCCTGGCGTGCAGGGAAGCACCAGCCTGACCTGCTGCTGCATGTGTATACTATGTATATACATATTTATGTATTTTCTAATAGGGTTCATATATGGGTATTGTATATGTGTATACAATATCCATCTCACGCTGCTCTTCCGCCAAATCATGCTGCAAACCCAAGTGCAGCCTCCGCTCTGCCTCAGCAGAAGTGGTACTCGACCTGCGAGTTGAAGCTGCCTGGCTCCCATCTAAATTAAAGAGAGTGAGGCGGGAGTGGAGAATATTTAGTAAAAGCGATTCACACAGAGAGCAGTCAGCTCTCTCAAGAGCTGATTTCGCATGCTCTGCTCCCAAACAAAATACACACATATCCTGTATGTCACCCGCTGTGATGTAGCGTGGAAAGGGTGGCACACACTTCTTAAAACTCATATATATTTTCTCTTTTTTTGCTTTCTTGATTTCTAGCTGCTTCCTAGCGTTCATATCTATACTTTTTCCCACACACTCAGACAGACGTGTTTCCTGAAGACAAGAAGCTGACAATGTATTTTGCAAGCACCTTTTAAACGGTTTGTGGCATGCAATGCTACATCACATGACCTTGACCCTTTACACGTGTTCAGACTTGGGCACTCCTGAAGCATGTTCCCCATAGTGTCAAGCTGACGCAACGCTAAGTTCCCTTGAAAGGGAACAGAGGGGGGTAAAGCAACTAGGGAAGGAGTTGGTAAACATGCCAGGAATCATATGGTACTTGGGAAGTTAAGTGATTTTGTGGTTTTGTGATTTAAGTGGTTCACTGATTCACATTTTGATGTACCCCTGTAAAATATTAATCTAGAGTGTTTGAAAGTTTGCACAGAAGCTCACAGAGGACTCGGGGCTTTAAAGGAGAAAGAAGTGTGCTGATAGCTTCTTCTCTGTGTTGTATTATGCCAGTAGTATTTATTAATGGTTCTAGGATTTAGGACTGCATATCTTCATTGCCCGATGGGACATTGTCAAGACAGGGACTTTTACAACACTCATATAAAAGACTTGCCTCTGTATCCTTTTCTCCTGCTGCATTCTGAATTGTTCGATACACTTTCCATATCTCATTTTGTTTGTTTCTGTTTATTTAAGATTATCTTCGGTACTCCATTCCAATAAGCCAGCTGTATTATATGTGGTAACACTTTGTTATTTTGGGTTTGCGTTTGATTAATTGTTTCAAGTATTAAGCTTTATTCACAAAACTGCATTGTGTTCATCAATGTGTGAATTGTTACTGTGTTATCATTCAATGGTTTTCATTTTCTTATTGGGACTCTTGCAGTTTGAACACAATCTATTGGCAAAAGTGAATCCCCCTTTTTTATGTAGCTTTTTGTCTTAAAAGAAGGCAAGACAGTTACACCTCTCTAGCTACACCCTAGCAGCTATTAACTGTACCCTAGAAACCATATAATAAAATGAATAAGCCATATCTCAGCATTAGAACACTGTAGAGACATGTGGGTGGGCTTATTTGACTTTAGGTATTTAGGCTTTAGGTATTGCCCTGGCAACTTCCTGACCAAACCCTAGCAACCACCCTAGCTCTTAACCCTAGCTCTTCCCTAGCTCTAGATCACCCTAGCTCTTAACATCATGAAAAAGCCATATTTTAGTATATCTATCATATTAAATCATGCTAGCATCATGCTAAGTCATGTTAGCATCATGCTAAGTCATGTTAGCATCATATTAATATCATGTTAAGTCACGTAAGTATCATGCTAATATCATGCTAAGTCACGCTAGTGTCATGCCAACATCATGCCAAGTCATGCTAGCATCATGCCATTTCATGTTAAAACATGCTTGCATCATGCTAAATCATGCCAGCATCATGTGTAATAATGTTAGCATCAAGTTAAAACATGTTAACATTGTTTAAATATTCCAGAGTTTTACCACGGCAAGCACCACTTACATTTTCTTTCAAACATACAACACAGAAAACAGAATACATGGTATTATTGCAAATCATTATTGTTCATTACGAGAAGTATATTAACAAAACTAATTAGGGATACTAGTTCAAATTTAAGTCATTTAAATTGACCCAATATATCAATGTGTATATATATATATATATATATATATATATACATTAAAAAATAATGTAACAAATATATGAAACCAAACCATATTAGTGATATATTGGTTATGTATGTCACATATGTGTAGCCAAGTGGGAGAACATAATCTAATGCTAGGCAATAATTGGTCATGAACCCTTTTAAAAAATGGAGTTTTGCGCCAAATGCAAAGAGAATTGCAATTTCTTTTGAGTTTTGGCAGACTCAGTACGCCTTGCAAATGAAATTGCAAATGGGTAATTGCTAGTGAAATTTAAATATGACAGGGTCATAACTTGCAAGACATCGGAAATGCAATTGCAAATGGACTTTAAAGTTTGGCAGACATTGCATGGACATGTAAACGAAAATGGAAACAATTTGCATTTGCAATTGAATTGTCACAACTTTTACACTCACAAATAGAAAACTCAATTGCAAATACAGTTTGCAATTGCTTTTTAAAATTGTCCTCAATAACGCTCCATAGTTCCATGGGAAATGCAATTGTATAACGCTCCAACGCACTCATAAGACATAGGAAATGCAATTGTAAATGGACATTTTACAAGTGATATTTGAATTTGGCAGACATTGTAGGTTAGTGTAAATGAAAATGCAAACTATTTTCATTTAAATTCACAACATTTACACCCACAATCACAACTTTTACACCCACAAATAAAAACGCAATTTCTAATGCGATTTGCAGATCCTTTTTAAAATTGTCTGCAAAAACACACCATATATTACAGATTTTGTAAGGTGAATATACATACTCATACAGCTGAACAATGAACAGCTGAATGTGTGTGTAACCCTCTTCGTTTGTGTGCTCCACCCAGTTGTCTCTGCATTGTGTTGATGTGTGGGAAGAATGAAGAGGACACTGATATCGCGGTTGAGTCAACCATAGTAGCTCTCTTTTATTAGGCTTCCTTTTCCACATCAGTCGCTCACCAGAAAATAACAGGACTGCGACAGCCTTTTCACAAGGAAATAGAAACTGTGTCCATTACAAACTAACTTCAAAATTGCAATACATAAATTACAGCAGCCTGGCAACCACAAGGCTTTCTGGAACTCTCTTGGAGGACTGGCTCTGCACCAGAACTGTGTACTGTGTTTTGTTTTGTCTACCCAATACCCTGCCAATAACATCCTGCTCCTTACTGGCTGGTTTTTGTATTTGGTAGCCAGCATACTGCACTTGACCCACTTTGCCCTCAACTCCTCCAGGTTCACTTTTACACTTCAGGTTTCACTTTTACTTCAACAGCCTGAAGAGCAGAGTGCCACTATCGATTATTCAGCCTTACCATGGCAAGATATTTTCTGCCATATGATGCTTGGAGGTTATTTCTGGAAACCCATATGACATTAGTCCCAATGATCAGTACTCGATCGGTGATGATAGTCCCTGGATTGGTACACTGTTGTAGGAATAGCAAAGCCAGGAACACTTAAGGTTAATACAAAGCACACCAAGATAAGATACAGGTTGTTCAGTAGCACCTTCAATGGGGATGTCTGATAACTGCAATTTTTGAGTACTTACGACAGGATGTCATTGCCAGAACCCATCAATAATTGTTGTTACTTGAGAGCCAGAGTCGATGAGAGCCTTACACACCTTCCATCCATTTAAACCACACTCCTTCATTACAGGTTTAGACTTGCCCATGCTTCTGGGGACTCTATTTCATGTCTGGGGTTGCACCGGTAACCACAGGCCTTATGCATTTAAATCCTGTCTGGTCTCTGTCTCATTTTACCAATATTGCAGCTGGGTCAAGTAAAATAGCTCTCTTGTACCAGGAATCCTTTTCCACATCAGTGGTTACGACAGCCTTTTCACAAGGAAACTGTGAAACAATTACAAACTGACTTCAGAATTGCAATACATAAATTACATCAGGAAATAATACAGTTGAGGCTGCAATTAACGGTCGTGGTGGCTTGTGAACTCATTAAAGCACAGAAAAGATAAACAACACAATCTGCCAGACAATAATAAAGGATAGTGGACATATCCAAAAATAAAAAGAATAAACCCCAAAATACACAGATAAACTTCAGTCACAATACAATATGCAGAGAAATATGCTCTGTCCCATGGAACATACAAAACATTGAATGATATCAGAAATATGAAACCATCCATCATAAATAATCACACATACATGTTAATCAGCATCTTAACAGAAATGTATTTCTTTAACTAACATGGATGGTAAATATAATTAGATAAATTAAATAAATATCATAGAGAACGTCAACGACAACTGTTCCTATCCACCAGGAGAAGGCACCTCAGTGCACGGGTCTCCTTCCTCTCTTGGGATAGCCATGAGAACATTGGGGGAAGTGCCCCATTCTAGGAAAAGGGCGCTGCGGAGACCACACCCTGCTAATAGGATGTAATGTGTGAAGATGAGGTATAGACTGACAAGGCCGTACTACCTATAAGAAAGGTCTCCGTGCAGGTCCTACCTACTGGGACGGCACTACTGTCAACATAGTCTTGCAGCAGTAAGCACCAAGGGTTCACCAAGCACATCCTCCCACCCACTACGTAGTGGGCCCCAACACATGGGAGGATACGGGCTCCATACCCTGAGATAGTTAAACCTCTCAAGGGTGTTAGGTGTCACCAAGCACACAGCTTTACGAATGTCTGCTAGAGAGCACACCTTGGGAGTGGTACACCAAGGCAATGGCTTACACTATCCAGTGGGCCAACCTCTGTTGGAGAGGGCCTTTGCCTTCTGCTGACCTCCGAAGCAGACAAAGAGCTGATCTGAGTTTCCGAAGCAATGAGTACGGTCCATGTAAATGCACAGGGTGCTAACAGGACACAACAGAGCTGGGTCTGTCTCCTCCACGGGCAGCACTTGCAGGTTCACCACCTGGTCCTTGACAGGTGTGGTAGGAACCTTGGGCACGTAGCCAGGCCTGGGTCTCAAGATAACATGAGAGTAGGCAGGTCCAAACTCTAGGCACTCGCTGACTGACAGTGCCTGCAGGTCTCCAACCCTCTTGATGGAGATGTGCTGTCTTGAGAGACAGACTCTTCAGCTCAAGTGACTCAAGCAGCTTGAGAGGGGCTCCCTGTAGAAAGGTCCCAAGAGGAAAAGAGGGGCGGCCTTGGGGGGTTCAGTCTCCAGGCACCCTTCAGGAACCTGATGACCAGCTCATGCATTCCTAAATACTTACCTTTTACTGCTAGGTGATGGGCCAATATAACAGCCATGTACATCTTCAGGGTGGAAGGGGACAACCTCCATTTCAACTCTTCCTGCAGAAAGGAAAGCAAAGAGCTATTCGGGCAATGCAGGGGTCTTCTTCATGTGAAGAACACCAGACAGAGAAGAGGCTCTACTTCATGGCTTAGCCCACTGGTAGGAGCCCTCGTCTGAGTGATAGTGTCCACCACATTCGGGGGTAGATCACTCAGGTTCTCCATGTCCCGTCCAAGGACCACACATGGAAGTTCTGAAGATCGGATGTGGGTGCCAGGTAGTGCACACAGTGCCCCAGCCTGTCTTGAAGGCATCTGTTGTTATAACAACTTGCCTGGACAATTGTTCTAAGGGCACCCTGGCCTGTAGAAAGACAATGTCCGACCAAGGGCTGAAGATTCAAAGGCAGGACAGTGTGACAATCACACAGTGTGTGCCGCGTTGCCATGCCCATCTCAGGACGTGGTCATGTAGCCAGTGCTGCAGCGGTCACATACACATCAGGCCAACTGTAGCCATGGATGCCATATGCCCTAGAAGCCTTTGAAAAAGTTTCAGTGGGACCAGTGTCTTGGCTCTAAACAGGTTCAGGCACAGCAGCAGTGACTGTGCACACTAGCCGGAGAGGCACGCCACCATAGTGACCGAGTCCAGCTCCACACTGAGACAAGAGATTCCCTGTTTTGTGGAGAGCTTGCTCTTTTCCCAGTTGACCTGAAGGCCCTGGTGGCTGAGGTGCCGGAGCACCAGATCCCTGTGTTCGCACAACTCAAGAGTGGCCAAGATAAGCCAGTCATCGAGGTAGTTGAGGATGCGAATGCCCACTTCCCATAGTGGGGCAAGGGTGGCCTCTGCGACTTTGGTAAAGATGTGGGGAGACAGGGACAGCCTGAAGGGGAGGACCTTGTATTGAAACGAGCACAAACTGAAGGAACAGTCCGTATCAAGGGAGAATCGAGACGTGGACGTACGTGTCCTTAAGGTCGATTTCTGCAAACCAATCATTGGGACAGATGCACGAAAGAGTGCATTTCTGCGTAAGCATCTTGAAGGGTATCTTGTGCAGAGACCGATTCAAGATATGCAGATCCAAGATTGGCTGCAGCCCACCTACTTTTTCTACCACTGGGGTAGAAAGGATGCCTGAACCTGGGCGGGGTCTGGCAAACTGAATCGTGTAACCGAGTCTGCAACAGACATGCCTGGCTACTAGCCCTGGCAGGGAGGCAGGAGGCACACAAGGAGGCAGCCTCACCTGCCTTGGCAAAGTAAACTGATGAGCTCGGGAGTGAGGAAGCGATGCGTCAATCACTACTGGGCAACGTGCAGTTGGGCCTGGACTGGGAGGAAACTGTTCTTGAGAATGAAGGTACCGCTAGGTGAACAAACCCAATATTCTATACCCGGCCCTTCTCTGGGGGAACATACACCACCTCCTAATAAAGAACATTCCTTCTTCACTCCAGGCCAGTTCTCTCAGGGCTGCTTAGCCGTTCTTCTGGAGGGCTTATCAGGGACCTGAAGAGTGGGTGTCAACTTCCTGCGGCTGGCTCTATGACGGGGATGAGGGACAGCCTCAGTCCGCGACGGATCCTGTTCCCTCAGCGATAAACAGTCAAGTCATGCCTGGGGAGGATGTGCCTGATAGCCTCCGTCTCCTTCTGGACTGTCGAAAACTGCTGAGCAAAGCCCTCATGCAAATGTTCATTGGTCCGTTTTTCTACTACTAAGGTGATAGGGCTCTCAAGCGAGACCCCATATGTCAGTACGTTGACATAACGTTGAACGTAACTGACAGAGAGGGAACTGTGAACTAACCCTCCCTACATTTTCACAAGGAAATAGAAACTGTGGTTAAACCACAACCCCACTCGTGTAAAGAAAGGAATACTCCCCCTAATGAGACACTTGACACACAGCTCAGGGAGAACAAATTAAATCTTCCCTACATGTACATTATGTACCTAAGGAGTAATATGTGTTAAAGGTGAATGTTTTATCGATCATCTTTCGATCAATCAAGGAAGCCTGTGATTGAATGTGTGAGCTGGATCAGGATTGAACACATTTTGAACACTTGCAAGGACTGGGTACAGGGCATTCAGAAAGTATTCACGGCACTTCACCTTTTCCACATTTTGGAAGCTGGGCACACATATTTTGGGGGACTTGAACCTGATTGAACATCTCCAGAGATGTTCAATCAGGTTCAAGTCTGGGCTTTGGCTGGGCCACTCTAGGACATTCACAGAGTTGTCCCATAGCCACTCCTTTGTTATCTTGGCTGTGTGCTTAGGGTCGTTGTCCTGTTGGAAGATGAACCTTCACCCCAGTCTAAGGTCCAGACTGCTCTAAAGCAGGTTCTCATCAAGGATGTCTTGATCCTGACTAGTCTCTTAACTCTAGTCTCTCAATTCCTGCTGCTGAAAAACATCCCCACAGCATGATGCTGCCACCACCATGCTTCATTGTAGGGATGGTATTGGCCAAGTGGTTTCCTCCAGACATGACACTTGCTATTCAGGCCAAAGAGTTCAATCTTTGTTTTATCAGACCAGAGAATTTTGTTTCTCATGGTCTGAGAGTGCCTTTTGGCCACTCTACCATACAGGCCTGATTGTTCTTTTGGAAGGTTCTCCTCTCTCCACAGAGAAATTCTGGAGCTCTGTCAGAGTGACCATCGGGTTCTTGGTCACTTCCCTGACTAAGGCCCTTCTCCCTCAAATCCCTCAAATTGCAAATCCCTTATACCCCTGTCCCATAAGATGTTCTCTTTATATATGCCATCTCCATGTAAGCTGGAATGGCATATCTTGCCTAATAATTTTGTTGTAATGATCGGTTCAGTCAACCCTTTTTCATAACCATACTATAAACCTGGTACACCTAATTAGTCTTATTAATATACATCTCACACATATTATTTGCAATAATACCATGTATTCTTTGTTGAACATGTCTGACATTTGTTCTGTGTTTCATTATTATTATTCTTTTTTATTATAGGTAAAGCTGTTCTGAAGCAATCTAACATTGTAAAAAGTGCTATATAAATAAATTTGAATTGAATAAGCAATGCATGTGTGTGTTTGTGTGTGTGTATATATATATATATATATATATATATATATATATATATATATATATATATATATATATATATATATATATATATATATATATATATATATATATACAACCCCAAATCAGAAAAATTGGGACAGTATGGAAAAAAAAAGAAAGAAAGTAGTGATTTCTAAATTTACTTTGACTTGCAATTTAGGGCTAGTAATCAGGTAAATTGGTTAAATAATGATGTGATTTGAAACAGGTGGTCAACAGGTGATTGTAATTATGATTTGTTAGAAAAGCAGCATCCAAGAAAGGTCTAGTCCTTTAGGAGCAAAGATGGGCCAAGGATCGCCAGTTTGCCAACAAATACGCGAGAAAATTATTGAAATGTTTAAAAACAATGTTCCTCAAAGAAAGATAGGAAGACATTTGCTTATTTCACCTTCAACAGTGCATAACATAATTAAAAGACTTAAGGAATGTGGAGGAATTTCAGTGCGTAAAGGACAAGGGCGCAAGCCTAAGCTGAACAACTGTGCTCTTCGATCCCTCAGGCGGCACTGCATCAAGAATCGCCATTCATCTATAAGCAATATCACCACATGGGCTCAGGACTACTTTGGCAAACCTTTGTCAAGTACCACAATATGTAGTTACATCCACAAATGCCAGTTAAAACTGTACTGTGCCAAAAGGAAGCCCTATGTTAACAGTGTCCAGAAGCGCCGTCGACTTCTCTGGGCTCTGAGGCATCTGGGATGGACCATCACACAGTGGAAATGTGTACTGTGGTCAGATGAATCAGTATTTCAGGTATTTTTTTGGAGAAATGGACACTGTGTGCTCCGGACCAAAGAAGAAAAGGATCATCCAGACTGTTACCAGCAACAAGTCCAAAAGCCAGGGTCTGTCATGGTATGGGGTTGTGTCAGTGCCCTTGGTAAAGGTAACTTGCACTTCTGTGATGGCACCATTAATGCTGAAAAGTACATAGAGATTTTGGAGCACAATATGCTGCCTTCAAGAAGACATTTTTTCCAGGGACATTCATGAATATTTCAACAAGATAATGCAAAACCAAATTCTGCACACATTACAAAGTCCTGGCTGCGGAGGAAGAGGATACAGGTACTTGACTGGCCTGCCTGTAGTCCCGACCTGTCTCCAATAGAGAATGTGTGGCGCATTTTGAAGCGCAAAATGCGACAACGAAGACCCCGTACCGTTGCCCACCTTAAGACTTGTTTGCAGCAAGAATGGGACAAAATTACACCTGAAACACTTCTTCACTTGGTGTCTTCAGTCCCTAAACATCTTTTAAGTGTTGTGAAAAGGAATGGCAACATTACAAAGTGGTAAATGCTTTACTGTTCCAACTTTTTTTTAAATGTGTTGCAAGAACCAAAATAGGAATTTTTTTTTTGAAGAAAAAACAATAAAAATCATGAGGAACACATTAAATAATGTGCTGTTGTATTGTCTGCAATGAAAAACAAGTCCAAGTAAATTTAGAAATCACTACTTTTTTTTTATTTGTGTTTTCCATACTGTCCATTTACTGGTTGTAAATACACAAACGCACACATGCATTGCTTATGGGAAGGTGTGTGTTGTCTATATATATATATATATATTAGACATCAACGCAAATATCAATTTTGAGGCCCAGAAAAGTGATAAAGACATTGTTAACATATGCCATGTTGAACTATTAATTAATAATAAATTAATTTTATAAAGCAACAAGAATACTTTCTGTGCGTAATAAACCCAATAAAAACATAATGGCTTAATTTATCAATATCTTCTCTTCCATGTTAGTCTCCAAATGTTCATAAGAGCACCACAGTGCATGTTTGTGGTTCTGATGGAGGACGCTACGTTCTGACATAGAATCCAGAAGGCAATTTTGCAAGTAATCCTCTAGGTCGGCATCTGCACACGTATGCGGTGTGGTGCTCTCGTGAACAGTGAGAAAGGGTATTAAATAAATATATAGTTGTGGAAAGCGGGGCGTGGTTTCGATGTCGCTGCCGGCGGAGAGACAGGTTTGGAGACGAAATGAATAAGGGAAACGCCTCCCTCGTAATAAACTCTAACAGCTGTTCCCGTTTTGCAGTGAGTCAAGAGACAGGTTAAAATGGGGCTACTGCAGCAGAAGGTCGGGGTCCATGAACGGAACTCGGACGAGACAGAGGATAACGGCGGTTTTCCCCTATTGGACGTTTGTGGAATGCTGAAAAGCCCACGGAGTAATTTTTATTGTGTTTTTTTCCCTGTACTGGAAATAAATATACGCTTCACCCGTCCTCCGACCTGTTTGTTTACTACTCCCTTAACCAGGGAAGACACGAGCAGTGTCACAATAGTGTTGTCCATAAGTATTGGAACAGTAAAGATCTACTAAGATTTATGATTAAAAGATGAATATGGGACAAAAGTACAAAATGTCACATTTGGGTGTTAACACATAATTGTTTTACCAATTATGAAAAACGCTAAAATTGTTACGGAGGAGGTCCCTGTTCCACCTCCTCGCACCACCAGCGGGAGCCGTCTCCAGAATATTAGGGCCATTGCGGACTACGTTTCCCATAATACCCCAAACCTGGGTTTGATCACTTCCTGTTCACCTGAACCTCATTAACTGTAGTATATAAACCCCATCCTTATAGTAACCCATTGCGAAGTCTTGTTTCGCCCCGGCGTGGTTACTGAACAATTTCTACGGGTTTTTGTTTGTTTTTGTTTTGGATTACCCGTTACTAATTTGGATTTATTATCGGACATTATTATCGGACTGTCCCATGTTTATGATTGTTTGCTGCCTGCCTCGACCGACGCCTACTTTACGTTTACTCTTCTGCCTTGTCTCCGTTGTTCCTATTTACTGTTGCCTAACCCCGTCTGCCTGGTTAACGATTAAAACACTGCAAATGGATCCTCGTGTGTTTATCCCATAATTAAAAAAATGTTATTGTTATAATGTATTCCTAGAGCCTAGGTATTGGGATAATTGGTTCACAATTGTGTTTTACATGATTAGCTGTGTACTGTTGCATTATTTGTTCATACATTAAAAGCAGGGAATGGATCTGTCCATTATGAACAACAACATCATGAAATGTTGTGAACATGAAATGTAGAACAAAAAAAAATACATGAAATAACAAAGAAGAAAAGGGGGGACCCAATAAGGGGTATATAGACACAATACTTATGATGGGGAAACAAGAAACACCTGGCACAAGAGGGCACAGAAACATGAAAGAACCACAAAGACCATGACAAAGACCATGACAATGACTACAAAATACATGATCTAAGACAAAACATAGATACATGACAGTGTTTAGTAATGCCAGTGAAGTCATAGTCTACAGACTTATTGGGTTTCTTGACTGATGTTCTTTGGCTGTATTACAGTAATAGCCTATTGTAGTTGACAGCCATACTGTATTGGCTTCTTATTATCCCATGGCTCTCTGTAAGACGGCACAAACTTCATCTGATATACCAAGTCTCTGTCCCCTCATTGCCTCGATGCCTCCCTCACTTTTTTGCTCATTAAAAAACTCATTGAAAAGTTCTGCGCACTGCATTAACACATTTCCAATGCTTTACAGTATACACCCCGATGGAACAAATACCATGGATGATTGTGGTTGCCATATGATAAAAAAATTGCACAAGAACTTTTTTTGACCATATCATTGTACTGATACAGTACTTTTCAGACGCACACAAATAATTAAACGAGGTAAAACTCTAGAGCTGCTTAATCAATCATTAAGGGAAGTCAAATTAAATGATAGTCAAAAGAGTTTTGGGTCTTGCATTGAGACCATGCATTTTTAATGATCTTGTGGTAAAGATTTAATACTTTCAATGTCAGGTCCGCGGTGTGATCGTCCCAGTCCGTGTTTGTTCCACGTGTTATGTTTTTTTCTGTCGGGGCACACGGCACTGTTTGGTGGCACGCCACGTGTTCCAGCGTTCGCATTTCCCCCCGCCTTCCTTGTTTCATTTTTACCATGTTTCCTTGTTTCTTCATTATTCCCCACACCTGTTCCCCGTTGATTTCTTCCCCTTTATCTTCCCCTCTCGTGTTGAGTCTGTTGTCAGATCGTCCTGGTAGAAACCACTACCTGACCTCTAGTCTTGTCGTTGTTTGTTTGAGACCCAAGCCTTGTCGTGTCGTGTCGTGTCGTGTCGTGTCGTGTCGTCGTGGTCGTGTCGTTTCTCTTTTCCCTAGCCTCTGATACAGATCGCTTCCCTGCAGTGCCGCTCCTGCTCTCCCTGCCCGCCTGACTGCCCGCCCGCTTCACCACCCGTCCGCCGTCCAGCCTCCCTCCTGTGCCGCCACCCGTTACCTTCCCGGTTCCCGCTGCCCCGCTCTCTCCCTCCCGCCTGCGCCGGATCTGTTTCTGTTTGCTTATCAGCTGTATTGAACTCTCTGTCCAAATAAAAACTGTTAACTGCATTTGGATCTCTGTTGTGTTCCTGACATTCATTAACACCAAATGATTAAAAACATTAAGGCCAATGGTGAGGCCATTTTTCCAACAGGTGTAAAATTAAACTGCAAACTTCTAGTATTGTTTTGGATTTATGTGCAAAATCTTTAAACAGTAAGAGCAGGGCATGTAACTTTAATGTTTCTAAATATCACCTCAGTCAGAACAACACTGGTCAGGTGTAGCTGGTTGAATATTGGGATCAATGTCTGTATCTTAATACAGTCAACAAACACTTAAAAGATGAACTGTCATCACAATATGACAAACTAGAAGTGAGGACAAAACAGTGGTATAAACTGGTATAGTTATATATTTTTTATCACTTTGATACATGTCTGGAACTTGTTAATCATCAAAAACAGTGTCCAAATGACTCTTTTAGGCTGGCTGGAACATCATATCAGAGAATGCTGCTGGTCTAACCTGTATTTGTATGTAGATTTAGTTATAGATTGATGAAAAAACCTAAAAATTAATTTTAGACCTTAAGATGATGATACATTGTTACAGCGCTTTATCCCTTAATGTAAAAAGTGTTGTTTACATTCAGTGCTAACACATACTGCGTTGTTTCTTTGTCTAGTTTCAGAGGAGCTTAATGAGTTGATATTCCTAACATTTAGATTGAGCTGTTGTGTTGATCACATTCTAGTTTAACATTATATGTTTTCATTTGCCATAGTTCGTGGCTAACTGTAAAGCTTCAGGACAGGTGTGGTCAATATGGTGTGTGGTATTAGTTCTAAAATTAGTTTTGCTTGGTTTATGAACCTGCATGAATAATATGGTAGGATTTTAAAATCTGAGTGCTGCAATCAATGTAATGTAATGATGGTGTGTCTAAATAACCCTTGAACAGTTTTTATGTGGCATCAGAGCTAGAAAAGAAACATATTACTTCATGGCTTTATAATAGCCTAATATTAAATTAACAGTAAATACAGACTGTATAATACTAATAAAGAACATGAAATATTTAAACTTTCATGGCAAAATGTGAATCATACCTGCATTGTGTTAGACTAACGCTAGTCATATCAGCTCGGTCAAACCCTCACCTTGTGGCAAGTACTCATTGCTTGATATCAACATTAACTTATCTTTCAGTCCACACTATACAGATACAACACCTGCATGCACATGAAAGAAAAGTTGTGCTGGCGTAATTTTTGTAACCTTCTGTTTGTGCTGGTGTGTTCCAAGAAAATAATAGCACTTATGAAACCAACACTTATGCATAAAGCATTTAAATGTAAAATGTTTGTATGATTTTATAAACGTATGTGTCTGCTAGGAGACAATGTTCTTAAAAGAAAACTAACCTAAAACACCTTGTTAACCTGAGTTAACCTTTATCAAGAACTATTGCTGTCTGCGTAAAGTATTGTTGAAAGTGCAAAAGCATAATTATTACACACCCACAACAACAAATAATAATACTGGATAAAGAATGAAATAAAACAATGACATTAAGACAAAGTCAGTTATAAATGCTTTTTTATATTAAACCAAATCATACATCCAAGAACATGGCCATGTATATGAGAAACTAAAAACAACTAGATCTCACCAGCATTACTGTGAAACAACTTGGAAGGAGAGGAAGGAAAATGAGACGATGCAGCATGACAATAAAACGAGATTTCAAAACAAAGACGGGCTAATTCCAGGTCTGATCAAAGAGTGAAAAAGTGTTCACAATAAATGGCGTCCACTGGTATTTTTGTGTAACAAGGGGATTTGAATCAGTGTGATAAAGTTGAAAACTCAAAGGGAATTCAATTTGACAAGTGGAAAGAGTAGCAACGACTATATTAAAGCATAAAATAAATGCCCTAATGGGCCTATGAATTAGTACCACTTTAAGAGTTGACCTGCTTTACGTTTTACTGGTCAACAAATAAAATGTAGACTGAGATTTACCAGTGTTTTCATTCATTTGGTTTGGTAAGACATGTAATGAAACTAACGTGTAACTGGCATGCTAAACACATTGGAGTGCATGTCATCTATGAATATTGGCAAACATTAAGAAAAAAATGTAAAAAAAACGTAAGACCAAAAAAGAAAATTCGTTGCCATGCTGTCAATGAGAGGTCCAATTCATGCTATAGCTTTAGGATTTGGCCATTTTCTATACTCTCCACTTACAGTACATGTATTTATTAAGGCAACACGGTATCACAGTTGTAGAACTTCGCTGACTGAAATATTCACACTTCAGATAATTAGTTTTTTCAAATGATTCATTCACTGATGCGGCGGTTTAACAAAGAACATACAAAGATCCATGCTACCTTTAAATCAGGAACTTTCTAAGAGCTGAAAACATAAAATGTGTCTTAGTAGCTCTGGAAGAGTATGTTCTAAACTTTGACAACCCATTTACAATACTTCAAAAGAAGTTATTAAGATGCAAATTTTCCTGTATACTATAGCCACTTTGTTAGTCACCTGTAAAACCTGAATTTAAACTAGATATAGGGTTTTTTAGAAACCCATAAACGTAATTACATTTTGCTGCTTACCTGTATTTTAGAGGGATTACATGAACCAGCTCACAATCTATCTGAAAATAAAAAGATTTTTAGCTACACACATAGAAAAGCTTCAGATATATACAGAGGGGACTTCCTATTATAGCCAGACAACGGACAGAGCGGCAACTATTATTATTATTCTCAGTTACTTTGTGTTAGAAAATATAATGTATCCAATACCTACACTGAGTCAAAAACATGAAACAATGTTGACAAATAGATAAAACATACCCTGTTGATTCAGTTATGTTTTTGTATGGAAACTGTTGTTTGATCTACCTGAAGCGTTTATAGTTTATACAAAACAGTACAAACATCATTTTAAATACCACAGTGACACACAAATTATTTTTAATGTATATTCGTACAAATACAAAACATACAAATGGAACACACTTACTGTTAGGCTGGAAAGGCCTTTTTTCACAGTACTACCTCAGTTTCTCTGAACCTGAACCGTTGTTAAGATGTCACCAGATGATACACCAAACTCTAACACATAGCCTATAACAGAAGCATTCAAGCAAACTTTGTTGAACGACTCAGAGGTAAACTGTGAAAAGTGGTCTATAAGAGGTGGAAACCCAAAACTTGCTAATTACTATAACTTTGACACCAAAATTTATTTACATTTATTGTGCAAGTTGTTTTGAATGTAAAGTTTACAACACAGAGTCACCAAAAGGACTGAGCCTGACAGGGATGACAAGAGAGCCAATAGCGAAAATCCATTTTTTCACAGAGCAAATTAAACAGTCAATGGGGGGAGAGAGAAGAGAAAACTGCAGCTCCGGCGTAGGTGGGAGAGAGGTGGGCAGCAGGAACCGGGAGGTTGACGGGCAGAGTAGGAGAACAGCTGAGTGGCGGGTGGGCGGAGAGGTGGAGGGAGAACAGGCGCGGCACTGCAGTATCAGGGGGGAAAGGGAGAGAGAGAAACTGGAATGGCTTTCTGGAAAAATAATGGAAATAAACAGAAACACAGCAGGAACTGGCCCGTAATCTCTGACAGGAGACAAGAGACAGGAGACAAGAGACAAGAGACAAGAGACAAGAGAAGACAAGACGGGTCAGGAAACCGGTAACAACCGAGACGATCTGACGAAAAAACAGAGAACACTAGGGAGTATTAAAGGGGAGAAAATCAAACCAGAACAGGTGTGGGTAATAATAAGAAATGAGGAAACAAAGGGGCGGGAAAGACAAGGACCCTGGAGCACGTGGCAAGCTTTCAAAACAAAACTGCGTCCTCCAAGACACGAAAAACCGAGGACCTGACAGAGTCTTTATCTGGGGTGTGATGCTATGAACATCTAGACACAGCTTCTGTACACCCAAACACACAGGATTCGTTATCTGAGGCATGAATTTCAGTGGAAGTGGAGGGAGTCTATGTGTGTCCAGTCAGGAAAGAGGCTTGGTCTTTAAAACTAGATGAAGACGCAGAATACTAACCCTAAACCAGATAAAACTTTTTTTATTTGTCAAAAATGTCATTCCTTGATTATCTAGACATCTAGTGCAAGCATTAGATTATCAACAATCATATTAAGAACATTCTTCACTCTGGATAGGTATCTTCCCAAGCCAGAAGGGGTCAGACAGGATAGGGGCCATGTGCTTTGTTAAAAACTGTTATTCTGTTTTAATAGCCTCTACAAACCAATAGACAGCATCAGAGTTTGTTACCATCAATAAGGATATATGCACTCTTTAGAAAGTAAACATAGGGTTATCATCCCAGACCAGAAGAACCTGTTGGGGCATGTCCTTTAATCAGAAAACTAGCTGTCAGAAGGGGCCAGACAGGATAGGGGTTATGTGCTCTGTTAAAAACTTTTATTCTGTTTTAACAGGCTCTATAAAGCCATTACCTTAGGAGGTAATGTTACACACACTTTTGAACGATACACCCCACAGGCTGGAATAAACAAGCCTGGAATACACAAGTTGGGGACGCATGGTCTTTAATCAGAAAAATAGCTGAAGACACATTGAGATAAAATGGAAATCCCTGAAAAGGTGGAAAAGTCTCAGATCATACACTTTCATTTTGTGTCTGAAGTGTGAACACCACAGGCAACACAGCTCTTACCTCTGTCAACACAAACACACATACATTTACATTTAGTCATTTAGCAGACGCTTTTATCCAAAGCGACTTACAAAGGACGAGAGCATTGAACATTTTGTCTTGTACGCCAACGAGCCAAGTCTACAAAGCTACATTTACAAGCGGACATTGTATTCTGTTACTAAAGAGAAAGATGGACTAGAGACAGGAAATTGAAAATGAATCGTCGGGCTGAAATTAATAATAGAGCTGTGTGTCATCAGCATAGCAGTGGTATGAGAAACCATGTGATTTAATTACTGTACCTAGAGAGGCTGTGAATATTGAGAAGAGGAGAGGAGCAAGAACTGATTTCTTTGTTTACGGGGCATACACCCATAAACATTTATTTACCCTATACAAAACTTTCACACATTCAAACCTAATTGCTCACAATGGAGTTAAGAGATGTGGTGTTATGTGTTAATGGTTTTAAGTGAGAAAACATCTGTTGTAGAAAGGTGGGGAAGGGGTCAGATCCTCAGGGCGATGGACAGAGCCAAAGTGGGGAGGGGTCAGATTCTCAGGATGGTGGTGGACAGACGTTAGAGTAAATTTTGCTCATATACATAATTGATATGTAAAAACTAGACTAAAAATTGGACAAACCCCAAAACAGGATAATAAATTAATGAATTTTGATTGACAGTTTGACACAGTCACTTGTAATCACTACTCATGGACACAGTTCATAATTGAAGATTATCACACATTTGTCACACAAAAGGAAAATTACAGGAAGAAAGTAAGGATCAAAGTGCACTGCTTTATAGAAGCTAGGAAACACATGAAACCATGGGGTTTAAATGCACAAACTAAACAGGAGTAAAAAGACAAAAGTGAGAACAATCAGGGAAAGGAAAACCAAAAACAGAGCAAGCTGAAAAATAAATGTTACTAATGTAGAAGTACCAGAGACAAACGCAAACTGTTTAAAATATTTATCCATGTAAATGATATAAATGATCTAGGGAGTATTTAAAAAGCACATATTATGATTTGTGTTATATTCATTGCAAGTGTGCTTATTGCATTTTCATAAACATATGATTATTAGAAAAAATGAACAAATAACGCCCCACGTCTAACACCGACATCACTGGCCCAAGGCAAGAGAGAAAGCAACCCCAAATTGCAGTAGTGGCAGCTAGCTGTGGCATGATATTCGAGAGCAAGTATATATATATATTATATATTACACACAGTCATGTGAAAAAATTAGGACACCCTGTGAAAGCATGTGTATTTTGTAACATCTTTTGGCTGTACATGCAGGAAACCCCTCAAACATCTCACAGCTGAAAAAAATCTGCATTGAGAAGTGGGGTAAAATATCCTCAGACCTATGTCAGAGACTGGTAGATGGCTACAAGAAGCGTCTCACTGCAGTTTTTTCAGCCAAAGGAGGTAACACTAACTATTAGGGGCTAGGGTGTCCTATCTTTTCCTCAGTTAAAATAGGCATTTTTTGTATAATTACATTTACAGAAGATCTTGAAAATACAAGATTTTTTTTTCAGTTTTAATTGTTTAGTTATATTACTTTAATCTCTCTGTATTTTTAAAATTGAGACTAAATAACCATATATTAAAAAATGTTACAAAATACACATGCTTTCACAGGGTGTCCTAATTTTTTCACATGACTGTATACTACGTATAAGCTATGCATAAATATTTTTTAAGGCTTGTGGAGCATCCACTGATATGTGGACTGATGATTTTCGAGAGGTCAGCTACACATGCATCACACTCAGTGTCTGGTAATATGCACCTGTGCTTTCCCATTTGACTCAAAAACGGCGCCAAACATAAAAACAGAACTGCTGAAACAGTTGCATGGCTTCGGACTGTCACAGGCTGAAATGGACAAACTTGTGTTTGTTAGTGATCAAGGTGCTAATATACAGGCTGCTCTCAGCAGCTGGAAACACAGAAGCAGTAATGTGCACAACACTGTGCTGAAACACTTTTGAGAAGGGAGGAGATGAGGAGGAAGAAGATTTGTTACAGCCTGTGAGAGCATGCATTAATCGGTGTAAGTCACTGACGACATATTTTAAGCATTCTGGTTTGCAGCTCCATCTGACAAGCACTCTAACAAGGAATGTGAGACTTGCTGGAACACTAAGCTCGCAATGGAATTAGTACTTGGTGCTTTTGATAATGTGCAAAGAATTCTCATGACAAGGATATATACACAAAATGAGTCACATCTCAAAAGATGTTTTTCAAATGCTAGTTAAATTTTTGACCCCATTGAAAATGGCAAGCGATGAACTGAGCGCATCAAACTATCCTACAACCCATCTGCTGGCTTTATGGAATTCTTTACTACTTGATCACTGTGTGGTTACTCTGGCAGACTCAAAACTACAGGAGATTCAGAAATGCAGAGCGAAACACCTCCTGAATAAACGACTTGTACTCGACCAGTGCTCTTGAGGCCTAAGTTTAAGAAACTACGCATGTTCACAAAAGAGGAGAGAGACGAAATATACCAAAGTGCCCAGAGCGAGTTGCAAAGCCTTCCTAGTCCAACACTGGCCCTGACCCTCAAGTTCCTATCACAGCCACAGAATGTGCCGCAGTGGCTGGTCCATCAGTTAAGTTCAGCCAGTGGGAGAATGTAGATGACCCGGACACTTCAGTGGATGATCTGAATGCATACTTGCACAAAAAAAAGGTTATGCATGATAATGACAGTGACATTTTAGGTGTATTGAAAAACACTGAACACCTCTTCCCAAAGATGGCAACGCTTGCATGGAAGATTCTGTGAGTTCCAGCCTCCAGCGTAAGTTGTGAGTGTGCTTTTAGTGTGTGGATGTGCTCTGGAGAACAGGACCTCCCTTGGTGAAGTTGGGACCTCCCAACTATAATTTTAACTTTCTGTGACCTCAATGAATAATTAGAGTGGTGCAGCAAATATAATAATAAATACATAATATGCAAATGCAATTGTCTATCAGTCCTACATAACTAATGTTATTACAGCTTATCCCTTTGGGTCTGAGGATAAAAAACACTTCTTGATTGAATATCCGTCAAGAAAAGTTAAATATAATTTAATTATAATTATTTAAATAATTTAGAAAATAAACTTTAATTATTTTATGGACAGGTAAATAGCATTACGCCAAACATTATAGGTTTTATTTAGGTTTCAGTGTCATCATTGAGTGATGAATGATTGACATTTAAGAAATTCAGCATGTACTTGCGCATTGGTATTAAGTGCATTTTTGAGAAACGAACGTAGAAAACAGAAACATACGTTTGTAACCTCACACACAGAAATCCATCTTAAGTATGAGTTCCATCAGGAGATCCACTTGTTTCATTACGGTGCACATTTATGCAGGAAAGGGCTTTTCTTTTTTGTGTGCAGAATCCCTTCGCCAGAGATGAGGCAAGCAGTATTCTAGACAACACTAGCAATTTCGTGATCTAATTTAATTTTTAAATTAGGCTGTCGATTTAATTTTAATCAAACTATCACATTTTTTTAATCCGCTGGTCACAATTAAAAGCCGAATTAGGAAATACCTTGTATCCACCAGACAGGCAAAAAATATAAAGTGATAATAAATAAGTAAATAAATGAAAGTAATGGAACAGCGGCCAAATCAGTCAGCAAAACAGTGGGATTTTTATCCTGACTGACCGGGGCCGCAATCTGTGCACACGTCAATGCCATTTACGTTCTGGTCCAGTTGGGTTTGAGTCGGGTTTTTACTTATTTATCTATTTGTTTACTCATTTACTTTTTACTTTGTTTATTTACTCCATTATTTTGCAAGCAGGATGGGGTTGATAGTAAAAAAATCTATTTGCCTATTAGGCAACATTTTAAACTACACTGTTTTTTTTTTTTTAAAATATCAAGAGTAATCCTTATTTTTATAACTCTCACAAGCATGTTCAAGCCTAAAGCATTAGCTAACAGTTGTCCTCTGGCACGTAAAAGCTGCAATTTGTAACAAATTTGCAAGTTTGAATATAAACAGAGAGCTGATAACACTGATTTAAAAATCTAAAAACAGTCAGGTCTGATTTTGTGACAATGTCAAGCACTGAGGAATGTTGAAAACAAAGATGGCGACAGAAACATAATATTACTAATTGCAGCTATAACATCACACTAGACAGAGAACAACTGTGACTAGGCAGAGAACAAAAATATAGAATCAAACTAGTGTAGAGGTGGGTAAGTAAACAATAGGAAGTTAATAAAGAAGTCCATCATATTCCTACTGATCTGTCTCAAGGGTCATCCCATCCTTTCTTCCCACCACCTGGTCTGGATAAAGTCTGGATCCAGTCCCTGTTTCCAGTTTGCCTAATTAATGCAGCCTAACAACAATCCCTTAAGGGATTTTAGTAATAAACCCATTGGACTAGACTAGATTAAAGAGGTGGGTCTATAATCTATATTTAAACTGACATGGTGTATCTGCCTCTCAATACTGGGAAGGCTGTTCCAGTTTGGGTGCCAAAAATAATAAAGATCTACCACCCACACTTCATTTTGAAATTCTGGATATTATCAACTGGCCATGATTTTCAGATTGCAGTGAATGTGAAGGACTGTAATAAGAGAGGAGCTCGCTCAGGTATTAAGGCACTAAACCATTCAGGCCCTTGTAGGTAATCAGCAGAATTTTTAAGTTTATATGATGTTTGCTAGACATCCAGTGCAGTGTTGACAAAAGTGGGCTAATATGGTCATATTTGTTCGTTCTCTTTTGGCTGCTGCAGTTTGAACCACCTGGAGTTTTTCTATTAAACCCGCAGGGCAGCCACATGAAGCTTAATGTTGAAGTTAAATGACAATATGTTAAATTTTTTATAAGAATTTTCATAAATGTTATTATATCTCTTGACCACGTGGGGGCCTCGTGGTATGAACAATACCGAGTTTCATGATTTGTTGATGCATTCGTAAAATACAAAACTATCATTTGACTCTGTATGCCTCAAGGAATCTAAAGAGACCACTCTCCTGATTTTAGGCCAAACTGGCATGAGCCAAGGAATTAGAGGAAAAATAAAAGAATTTTGTTTCTAGGATAGTTCAGAAATTATGAGCATAAAACTGAGTGAAATTTTGAACTGTTGGTGGTGCTAAAGAGTTGTGGCGCTAGAGAGGTAGAGACTCCAAATTTTCTATGGTAACATTTTAGACTGTCCTCTATCTTTGTGTCAAATTTCACAAAAGTTTCAATTCAACTTTTTTACCATACGGTTCTATGAGCTGATATGACTTAAGATATTTAAGGCTTAAGGAAATCTAAAAATAACATAAGGGACTTGTGAAATGTTGAACAAGACTTAAGTAGCGTATATGCATAGCAATATAAATATACCACAATAAGATAACCCGCTTTAACCATTAACAGAATAGATTTAAACCCTGTTCACATATATGCAGTAAATACAAGTGTGTGTGTGTGTATAAGGTCATAAACTTCAACTAGAGCATAGACAGGAAGGATCAATCTGATGAAATGTAACTGTGTGTGTGAGGGTAATGGGAATTGATATTGCTTTGAGATTGTTGTGAGACTGTGAGCATCTGGGAACTGCTTTAATGACATTGACTGTTTTTGTGTGCATAGAGTATATGTATGTGTAGTATCAGAGGGTTGACAGGGATTGATTGGGACATGAGGGCAACAAGGGCAACCTCCCCTCATCTCTTCCCTCCACCCCATATGGACATTTGTCAGACATTATTGATGTCATTATTTGTTCTTTTTTATGCTGTGAGAGTGACATGGGGGTGAGTAAATGATGACATCATTTTTTTAATTTTTGGGTGAACTTTTTCTCTGAAACATTGGACATTTCTTGCGCGCAGTTATTTAAACCACTTTTTTAAACTGCTCTTCTGTATTTATAATGTTTGTTTGTGTTGCTACACAATTTGCCATGTCAAGTATTTCCAGTGCTTACTTTAAAGCGTGGCACTGCTCTACCATAGTATCGTTTTCAGCCATTTACACACTACAGGCTTATTGTTATAATTTGTTAATTTTAAAGGTTTGCTTAGCTGTATTCACTTAGCCTCTAAACAGTCATGCACTTAAGGTAGCGTTAGCCCTCGTGTGAAGCCCTCCTCAGGTAAAGACCTTCGACTCTACCTGTGCGACTCCACCGAGCAAGGACACTGACAGGGCACATAAGTATCTTTGTCTTCTTTGTTTCTATTATTATTTCCTTTCTTTGGACTATTCTGCTTTCCCTATTTATAATATGTGCTTTCAGCATATTCCTGTCATCCATCATAGGCATCAGAAATATGACCATATAACCCTAACTTTGTCATCTCTACACTGGTTACCTGTTAAATTCTGTGTAATCTATACAATTCTCTTGCTTACCTATAAAGCCTTAAACGGGTTAGCCCCTATGTACTTAAACGTATCTTCTCTCATGTTACAAGTCAATGCGTGCCTTACGCTCAAAAAACTGGACTTCTGATTGTACCCAGATTTGCAAAGTCCACTTAAGGTGGCAGAGCTTATTTGCACTTGGCTCCTAAATTCTGCAATAGTCTGCCTAATGCTGTCCAGGGCTCAGTCACACTTTCTCAGTTCAAAACTAGATTTACGACACATTTTTAGCCAGGCATTCTCATAATGCATCTCATCACTTGTTTTTCCATTTCACCTCAAAAAAAGTAAATCAATTTTTATGAACAGCAGGTATGCTTTAATTATTCTCTGTTTTGGATTTTTATCCCAGGGTTTCAATCCCGGTGTAGCTACAGATTAAGCCTGCTACAGAATGGATCCAGCATCCGACAGACCGACCCAAGCTCCAGTTCATCCTGAAAATTGGCTCTGCTCCAGTACAGTCAGGTGCTCATCCTCACACCATAGAACAATGTCTACAGCGATAGCCTGAGACACACAAAGGCACTGGGAAAAATGTAACGGACTTCTTTTTAAATTTTACATAGGCTATTTAATGCTCATCTGCATGGTTGCCTGTTCATTTTTGTGTGTAAATTTTCCCTTAGACTTTTCATATTAACATACATTCAGTCTTGTCAGTTCGCACTAACATGTAATCGCAAATTGTCATAGATGCATATTTGGCGTGCTGTCTGGGGAAGGGCTCTGAGCTCGTAATTTGGCCCGAACCCAGAGTACTCCCCCCATCCTTTATTGAGATGGATATCAGCCAAGACTGAAGCAATGGGGTGGCGGAGGGATGCTGCAAAACTGTCATTGGACGGAGGTGAGGGACGGCTATATATACACCCCCCTGCGCAGTGATTGGTTAATTACATGACCGTGCTCCTCCAGAATTTAGATAAATAAACTTAATTTGCTGTTAGAGCTGCAATCAGTAACTTTATGCCATTACTGCCATATCTGTGAAACCTTCCTCAGTTTTCTATCAGTTTCTTATTAACATCATGGCCCCACCCTTGACACAGCCCTTATTTATCTCTTTCTCTGACATCAACTCTATTCTAATCCATACAAATCTTTAAATCATTTAATTTGAGCCTTTCTTTCTCTCATTTATCTAGTCGTAGTTATGGACTGCAGCTTTAGCGTGACAGAGAAGAACAGGCCCTCACTACTAAGCCTGTTCCCTTTCGATACTACACTCGTACTGTGTTGCTAGACGCTATGGATTAAACTTTTTCAGTGACAATGACATCTCTTCACTGATCTACGAAACTTGAAGCCGCTCGCTGTTGAAACGCCTTGCTGCGGACAGAAGCTGACTCGTCTGCACATTCCTGCTGTTTCGCCCACTCTTCGAAGTGCCAAGGACCCCGACCCAAGCTGATGCTGGATCCTGTGCCTCAGGCATCGTCCTGATCCACCGGACAGAAAGAGGAGGGGGCAAAGTCTCTCTATCGCCGGACTACCCCCCAAATTGCCTCTAATAGGCCCCCAAGCACTGTTCTGTTCCATGTCCTGGTGGCAGTGTGTGTGTGTTCCAGTAATCAGTGTGTGTGTTTGATTACTGGGCCCACACAAACAGCCGCTGTTATAGAGAGGAAAAATAAAACACAAACATTTTAAAAAGAGAGCATATTTCCTCCTCAACTTATCACAAGTGTCAGGTACCCTCACGGCGATGTACCACCTGAACCAATCCAACCCTTTGCCACGTGGGCCAAGGCCTGGCAGGCCATCCTGGAGTGTCAGATTGGGTGTTGGGGATTATAAAACGAGGTTACTCACTTCAGTTCACTCGAAGACTCCTGCGATTCAGTGGCGTGGTTCCCACATTAGTGCAGAGCAAGGATGCTTATGTCCTGCGCTCAGAGGTGATGGCCTTGCTGGCAAAAGGGGCTGTAGAGACAGTCCCGCCAGCTCAGAGTGAGTCAGGCTTCAACAGTTGTTATTTCCTTGTCCCCAAAAAGGATGGTGGCTCTGGCCCATCCTCGATCTCAGGTGCCTGAACTGCGCCTTCATGAAACAGCCATTCAGAATGATTACATCAATCTGAAACAGATTCTTGCATAAATTTGTCCAGGGGACAAACCTCGACGACTGGCTCATCTTAGCCCAGTCACAGCTAGTATCCCACAGATTCTTCCTCCTCAGTCACTTGGAGTGCCTAGGACTCAGGGTCAATTTTGCCAAGAGCTCACTGTCTCCCAGCCAACAAACCTCGTTCCTGGGAGCAGTTTGCCCGCATAAGGGCAGTAGTCGTGCCAGAATGTGCACTGGCCATATGGCAACTTGTGGAATCTTTCAGATTTGGAGCCTCTCATCCCCTCAAAGCATTTCAGAAGATGCTAGGCCTCATGGTCTCCATGGTGAAATGCCTCTTGGAGTGGGCACATCGCAACCTGAGATCTTTGAGAGCAGAACATGTGCCTGGCATATTGAACCTAGGAACAGACATGCTATCTCGGAGCAAGGTCCCCTCAGAGGAGTGGATGTTCCACCTGCAGACGTTTCAGAAGATCTGGGAGATCTTTGGCAAGGCAGAGGTCAACCTCTTTACCTCAAAAGACAACTCTCACTGCCCAATCCTCCTTCTGTATGCTTTTCCCCCGATTGTTCTGAATCCTCAGGTAATCAGTAGATCTTCCCGAGAGTGTCCTAAATACAATATTACATGCTAGAGCTCCATTTATAAGATGCCTCTATGCCTCTAAATGGTCTTCTCCGTCTGGCGCACAACCCACAAAGATTCTACTTCCTGTGACATATCGGTGATATTGTCCTTCTTACAAGAGCTATTGGCAGCTATAGCAGCCTTCAACGCTCCTATAGCTGGACAGTCTGTGGGCCGGAACAACCTAGTTTTTCATTTTCTGAGGGGATCCAGGATGTTCAGTCCGCTTTGGCCCCTTCTGTCTCTGTGTGGGACCTGCCCACGGTCTTGAGAGCCCTCAAGGGCTCTTCCTTCGAGCCACTACGGTCTGTGTACCTAAAAACCCTATCATTAAAAACCGCCCTGCTACTAGCAATAGCATCAGTTAAACGAGTAGGTGACTTGCAGGCACTCTTGGTGAACCCTGCCTGCCTCAAATTTGGGCCTAATGATTCCAAGGTCATCCTAAAGCAGAGGCATGGAGGTTATCACTCTCTCGCTGCTTCCTCCGGCGAAAAACCAGGAGTTGAACCTCCTATGCCCTGTCAGGGCACTGAGAATTTACATTGAGCATTCCACCCTGTTCAGGCGGTCAGAACAACTCTTTGTATGCTTTGGCGGCCACACAAAGTGGTTTTTAAACATTTCAATAATTTTCTTGCGTATTTGTTGGCAAACTGGCGATCCTCGGCCGATCTTTGCTCCTAAAGGACTAGACCTTTCTTGGATGCTGCTTTTGTACCAAATCATAATTACAATCACCTGTTGACATCACCTGTTTCAAATCACATCATTATTTAACCAATTTACCTGATTACTGGCCCTAAATTGCTCCTGTTCCAACTTTTTTTGAAATGTGTTGCAAGAACCAAAATAAATTTTGTTTTTTTGAAGAAAAAACAATAAAAATCATGAGGAACACATTAAATAATGTGCTGTTGTATTGTCTGCAATGAAATACAAGTCAAAGTAAATTTAGAAATCACTATTTTCTTTTTTTATTTGTGTTTTCCATACTGTCCCAACTTTTTCTGATTTGGGGTTGTACATTGTGTTAATTATCATTGTTCAATAATTTTATTAATTTTAATTTATTATTTTATGAATTTTAAAAATTTCATTTTCAAATAAATCTTCATTTTATTTCACTGTTAAATATCTTTGGACAGTATTCATTTATACAGCTGCTTTGTAACAATGTGCCATTGTGAAAAGCACTATATAAATAAACTTGAACTTAAACCTGAACATGAGAAACAATGTATCCCCACCAACCTGCGGGCTATCTGTTCTTCTTCTCCTCTACTTATATCTTGCTCTGTAGGATTGTGGAATTACCAATCAGCAGTGAACAAGGCTGACATCTTTCCAGCCTTTGCTACCCATTCTGCTATCAACATATTAGGCCTTACTCAGACCTAGATTCCTCTGAAAGACTCAGCAACTTCTTCAACCATCTCCTCTAACTACTCTTTCTCACACCTGTCACCAATTAGGCAGAGGTTGAGAAACAGGTTTGCTTATCTCCAGTAACTGCTTGCTAACAGGTTTGCTTATTTACTACCTTCACTATGCACTAATCACTCATTTGAATATCATGCATCCCATTCCTACACAAATTCATGTTGTTGAATTTATACCACCCCCTAGGTCCAATGCATAACTTCCTGGAGGAGCTGGATGTGCTTCTTTTCTCCTTCTTAGAGAATGGCAGACCACAGTTTTTAGGGACTGAAAACTTTCAGGTACTTCAGCATCCACCTGGAGAAGCCCTTTACTGCAAACTTTCAAGATGACCTTGCCTTGTTGGACCTCACTCGTCTCAACACCACAAGAACTCAGCTCTGGCAGCCAGCTTGACCTCATCTTTACATATAACTGCACCACAGATAATATTAATGCTTCACTTAGTCATACTTTGTACCAGTTTTTTATTACATATAATATCCACCTTCTTACAGGTGGTACACCTCCACCAGTTTTATTCAGGCATAACCCGAACTCAGAGCTGCAGAGAGAAAATGTGCAAAACTAAATATCCTTCTGACCTCAGTCAGTATCAGTAACTATTTTTTTCTTTCTCTATCAGTGTTTACTCTACACCTTGTACTACAACACCAAACTAGTACATCAAACTCTTAAAAATCTCCTCTGTGCCCCTCCACCCACTTTCTACTTATTAGCCGATATTTTTGCAGATAAGCAGCCATTTTTCGCATCCATAAGCAGCCATTTTAGCCACCACAACCCCCAAGATATAAAACATTCACATCCAAAACCTTACTCTCAGTAAGGCTGAGGTCCTAACTTCTCTCCAGCCACCCCACTACCTGCCCCCTCAACCCAATCTCCTCACATCACACAAATTGCCATCTCATCCCTTCTCACTGGCACTATCCCCACTAAATTTAAGCAGGTCAAGGTTACTCTCCTGAACTCCCCTCTTACTGACAACTACAGACCTGTCTCAGTCCCCTCGTTCATAGTGAAAACAACTTATAGAGCTGTTTCAACCAGTTATCTTCTTTCCTCTCTCAGGAAACCTACCTGATGACAAGCAGTCAGACTTGAACTCCACAGAGACAGTGCTACTGTCAGTCTCTGAAGCCCTGAGGGCAGCAAAGGTGGATTCCAAATCCTTTGTCTTATTCTACTAGATCTATTTGCAGCCTTCCATATAGTAAGTCACCAGATCCTCCTAGCTAACCCTATCTCCACTGGATATCACAGAAATTGTGAGCTGTCAGATTACATTGGTCACTGGGGTCCCTCAAGGTACAGTGTTTGGCCCTCTTCTGTTTTACACTACATCATTAAGCCCTATTATACAGGGACATGGTTCCTCATATTACTGCTTTGCAGATGACGCCCAGATCTTTTTCTCTTTCCAACCAGATTATCACACAGTAGTGGCATGATTCACAGCCTGTCAGAAAAACATCTCAGCTTGGATGAAAAAACACCACTTAAACTCAACCTAGCAAAGACATAACTTCTTTTCTTTCCAGCCCACCCTACAGCTCTGCACAATCTCACAGCCCAGCAATGTTCTGCAACTATAATACCAACAAAAACAATCAGAAACCTAAACATAGTCTTTAATGTTCTCCAATCACAGTGCTAATGCAATCATGTAGATTTGCAATATACAACATAAGGAAAATCAGACCTTATTCCAATGAGCATGAGACCTTGTCCAGGCACTTGTAATTTTTAGACTGGACTTTAACTGCAAACATTACAAATGAATCAGAACGCAGCAGCTTAACTTGTCCTCCAGGAGCCCAAAAGAACATTCCAGACCTCTCCTCATCATTCTCCACTGGCTACCAGTTGCAGCATGCATCAAATTTAAGTCATTACTGCTTGCATATAAAATGGCCACACCGACAAAATTACTCTCCACATTTCTTTGCTGGTGGAATGATCTTCCAAACTTTGTTTGGACAGCTGCCTCCCTCACAATTGTTAACAAACAACTGAAAAACCTCTCTCTTAAATCCCATTAATACTTGACAGGAATATATTAACTATTCTCCCTAAAAAAGGTAAAAAAAAATAATCTCAACAGGTATTATCATGAACAATTGTAACTTTTTAGCTCTGTGACTTTGTACAGCATGTTTTCATATTATTGCCTCCCTATGGTATCAATTCATTGTTTTCTTCACCTTGTAAGTTGCTATGTAAGTAGAGGCATAATAAGTTACAAAATTATCTCCTAAATGTAAATGTGTAGTGTAGTGTTAATCATCGTATTGACCTCTCTAACACAGAGATAATACAAATGGTAAATTAAACACACAGGCACAGTTAAAAGATATCAGTTCCACGGGCAGTCTCAATACATTTGCCTTTAATCACATAGAAAAAAACATACTTTATACAAAATAGTGTTTTAGATTTTCATTACACAGTCTGACAAAGGAAGAGAGAGACATATTTTTGAAAGCTTTAAAAAGACATTCAGACAACAACACATTCAGTGTTTCTTATTACTTGGTGAGGGGATGAAACAAACAAAAGACAATCAACAAACAGTTAGTCACCTTGTTACAGTCTGCCTTTAAAAATCATTTAAGATTAGAAAATCACAAATGTTTTTCAGGTTCTTTCTGTTTAGGACTGATAGCAGCATTTGTTTACTCTCTGGGCTAATATAATAAGACAACATCATTGAGACAACAACAATTAATGAAATAAATATAACAGATATAGAGAGGAGTCTCATAGTCTCATAGCAATTCGAAAAAGTCCGTTTTTCATAAAAATTCAAAATGATGGAGAAATTTTCATGATGGAAAATGACATCATAGGGTGCAATGGAATTTGTATTAATCAAGGAATCAAAAAGTAATGAGCATAAACCTGAGTAAAACTTTGAACTATAGGTGGCATTAGATGGTCTGAGTTAGAGACTCCAGTACCATATCAGAGTGTCCTTTATCTGTGTGCTAAATTTCATAACTTTCCTATGTATCGTTCTATAGGCTAAGATTAGGGTAAGGGTAAAGATTAGGGTTAAAGCAGATAAAGAAGAAGAACACTCATGGGTACAATAGGGGTCTTTGCCCCTAATAATAATAATAATAAGAATAAGAATAAATAAGAATAAAAAATAGAAAACTTTACCAATAATGTGTTTGGGTATAAAGTATGCAGTTTATTGTCAATTTTAATGATCAACAAGGGTTTAGCTCTTTATTTACTGTACATAACAAATTAACAATATTTGTTTTAGTATGTTTATTCATGTCAAGCGTTAAATTTTAGTGTATTCAGTTCTGCTGAAAGAGTTGTATGTGCTTAAAACAAAAATACAATATATAATACAACAACAATACAATAATGTACAGTGTAAATACAAAATGTTTCTATAATTTTGAACAAAACTTTGATGGTTCTAAACTGCTAAATAGTTGCTAATTAATAAACTATATGGAAATACCTTGAAGATTGGATCTAAAATGGTTTACCAGTATTTCTCAGAACTTTAAGTCTCTATAGGCATGGGCTCATTAATTGCCTTCATACATAAATTAAATAACAAAACAGCCCTATTTCACCCTTCCACCCTTCCATAGAAAACAGGCAAAACAATGGGATATGAAAAGAAGGCAGGACTCTGCTGATGTCATAGGTATGTTTTCACTTACTATGTACTTTCTTACAATATAATGATAATTTTACACTCTAAAATGTTTCCACATTTGTAATCCCAGCGATTCTAGATTTCCAAATTTTATTATATTAAATTTTACTTAAGTTTTCTTTTAAAGCAATGGCTACAAGCAGAGTCACTATAACACTAAGGACACTTTAAGTGTCCATAGTAAGGAACACTGCTCTTGCCAAAGCAACAGTATCTGAGTCAGAATTGTGTGTATGGGTAAAAATATTGCTGTTGTACAGAATGAATATGCAGTTTGAGCTAATGTCTCAGAGGTGACAACAAAAGGTGTACGTTTGTATATATATAAAAATGTGTGCATGTGCAAAGAGACATCCACATTAATAGGGTGCAGGTGGAACAACTGCTGGTCCAAATTACAGAGTTTGCAGATGATTTGAACAAAATATTTTTGTTTAAATGGAAAAAAAATGCAATAGGAAATGCTTTTACAGAATGACTCTGCATTTTGAACCCCAAAAGAACATCCACACACACAAACAAGACAGGCTATGTAATCCCTGTTCATGCTGCATATTAATATAAAATGGCGGCAGGTCACAGAGGAATAAACTCCATTTTCATTGCAATCTTAGGAAATGTGAACTATAGAGTAAGATTTAATGCAAGGCACCATTTCCTCCTGCAGAGTTATTGAAAACCATGCAGTCTCAATGCCTTTGTTAACAGCTGTTTGGATCTGTATTAAAGTAATCATAAAATAAAATTCACAGTTTACTTAAAAGGTTTCAGCAGTTCTTTAGGGGCAATAAACATTCTCTTGAAAGCAGCTAAAAATTATGCCTGAGATGAATATGATTTTAAAGGATGGTTCACTCAATAATGAAAAATCATGGCTTTTTGCAATAGGCTATGAAATAAGCGAGACTTAATGTGGTTTTATATCATTTATGTCAAACCTGTGCTCTGTTCCTGTAAGTTTAAATGAGTGCAAGCACAAATAAAATGTAAAAGCTATAATGTAAGGCAAGATTGTGTGTTCAGTGAATAATGATTACATATCGGTCTACTCTTGTCACAAAGCTTGTACCTGTAGTTTTGGAACACTTGGAATAGTCTTTTAAACATATTGACTATTGTTATTGTGCTTTTATGGTCCATTTTGTACTATGACAGCTGCTGGTGACTGTATGCTTTTGTTGAATAAAAAGTTAAATAAAATAAAAAATATAGAATAAATAATAAAAATATAATAATAAAATAAATTAGTTATTTTATAATAGTATTTTTATTGTTGAATAAGATGTTTTGGGTTTGCACTGATATAAGGAAATCTTGACACAATTTTATTTATTTTTTGTAAACTCTTCCTTTAAACTTGTTGCCCTTGGGTTACAGAAAATATAAAAACAATCAACCAGAAAAAGGAACAAGAGCAATACTCTCCAAATTGAGGTGCAGTGGGTAGTCAAACATGCTTGTGGTACATATGAGCTGTTTGTTCATGAGGTTTGAGTTTGGCCCGCATCATGTTGCAAACCTTTTCCCCCTCCCTCATAACACATAACAATAAGCAGTTAATTAAATAAATGTAAATAAATAGGTGTTTAATAATGGCAAATGTTGTTTGGTTTACAAAACAATCAATTTGAACAAAAATGGCAGAAAGATTAATTTCCATTTAGGAAAAGTCCTTCGGAAAGAAGACAAGGAAGGAGATACAGCAACAGCAGACAGCAAGATGACAAAATGTATTATGCACAGATTGTTAAGGCGCTGCTTGATTATAGACTGCATTTTTAATGTATGTAATACTTTCATGTTTCTCAGACTCCAACTATTCTATCCATACCCTCTTTCTCCTTTCGTCAAATATATTGTCAAAAAGCAGAAAGCAAAAAACATGCATTTATATTTATTTATAACATACAGAAGACCAGAATTGGGGGAGATCTCTTACACACAGAAAACATTCTCTGTACCTTAGTTCCACTTTTACATCTTTAATGGCTAGCTTAAATTAGTGGGTTGAAGACATTAAATGCTTAATATCCACATAAGGAAATAAGGGAGGAAGAATCATAAGGAAGAAATAATTCCACATTAGAACATTATGTAACATTATAAAGCCCTCTTAATCTCTCACAGTGATGGTCCACAGTGTTATAGTTTAGATTCTCAGTTTCCTTACACCACCTTTCCACAACCTCTCGGGACTACTCTCGGGTATAGCAGCTGTGGTTAGCAGGGAGGCCATAACCTTACAATGCCATTTGGAGACATACTTGGTGAAAATGTTATTTGTGCTAAGAATGTAGTTAAGAAATTATACACCAACCATAACTAATTTTAACTTTGCATTACACTGTCTTGCCTGTAATGCAAGACAGTGTAATGCAAAGCATTACAGTGGCTGCAGTGGTTGTGTACTTTTTTTACAGATCCAGAATCTGATTTTCACTTAATTTACCTTTATCAGGGTAAACGTCTCTACCATAACCAGACATGAACAATTTGATTAAATGTTTATGAATTTAACATTGGATAAGTGACAACTCACTGACAGTTGTTTAAAACCTTGGCTACAGATGAAACTGCTTGGTTGATTATTACTATAAAACTCTGCAGGGCTATATGAAACAAGAATGTTAAAAAAGCAAACAAAGTAAGTAACTAGGGAACAGTCATAACAATGTTCAAAATTTAGAGTGTTTTTTATCTATCAACACTGTGCATCAAGTTGAAATGTTAAAATTTGAAAGAGTTCATTTTATGACCCATTTTATACAGCTTCTAAACATCTTACCAAACTGAAAGTAAATCAGTCATCATAATGCTTTTTAATTGTCTTCATAGTACCATTAGGAAGCTTTCAGGTGTATAAGATTAATTGTCATTTTTGAGGCTTTTAAACCATACAGTAGTTTCTCGATATGTCTTTGTTTGTTCCAGACACTTTGCAAAAATTATCAGTCACTGTCTTGTGCAGCTCATGTCTCCAACTAAGTGAACATATCCCATGCACAGATGGTTCACTTGCCAAAACCACTTCTGTTTTCCTATGAGAAGAGTGGCTGTTTTGCTTGACACTGGAATCAATACCATTTACAGCTGAAAAACAGTCATGGTTTAAATATTCAGGGACCTTTTAACCTATAGAAGACAAATATTGAAATGTTTGCCAGGAAAGTTATTTCTTATGAAAAAACTGCTGTGCTACCAGCGTATGTAATGAGTTCCCTAATAAACGTCTGTGAGGTGAATGTGGTGTGTGCTGCCCTTTATTTACCTTCATGTGCCAGCCAGAGATAAAAGAGCAGGGACACTAATCATTATATTAGAAGGTGAAAGTAACATCTGGTATCACCACCTGAAAAGATTTCCTCCTGTCACCACACTTATAATGCTGTTTGATATAAGCATCTATGCCAATTGGAAGTTTCATTGTCTCATAAACAGCAGGCTACATTGTCATATAGACCAGAAGGCACAAAAGGGATTCTGTGGAGATCACATAGATTAAAATCTGTGTTTCTATGCAGTACATGACTCCTAATTGTAGACTTCTAAATCAGGGCTATCATGTGTAGGAGTAATTTGTATCTGAAATGCCTCCTCTATAGCCACGGTTGGAACCAAATCCAGAATTGGTCATGTTATTGGGTGGCTTGAATAGACCTCTGCCATTGGTGGGGAATATGGTGTGTATGACGTAATCTTTTTGTACATGTTTGGGTTTTGCTGCCATAGGTGTCATCTGAAATCCAGGACCGCTAATCTCTAAAATGGTATTATCTTTCTTGGTGCCCGATTCAATGTAGTTATCATGGTGTTTGCTTTTGCGAGAGCTACTATGGCTGTAGTGGTCTCTTGAGTTTAGGCATTCTGCACGGTGCCCATACCAGCAAAAAATGGCAATGATTATAACCAGGGAAACTATTGCTGTAGCACCTCCAATAATTCCAGCCAGTGGAAGAGAACTT
This sequence comes from Chromobotia macracanthus, assembly GCA_036877525.1. Classification (NCBI taxonomy): domain Eukaryota; kingdom Metazoa; phylum Chordata; class Actinopteri; order Cypriniformes; family Botiidae; genus Chromobotia; species Chromobotia macracanthus. The sequence goes on along the minus strand of JAZGTH010000076.1, from coordinate 5,700,772 downwards.
ATTTGAACAGAGCTCTGATCTTGACCTTGATTATCATCAGAGTGGGTGGGATCAGCTGTTTCAGTTCTGGCACAAACTGGAACGTCATTTAAGTTTGTGTATCCCCCAGGCAAATTACTTCTGCTTCCGCTATTAGACACTAGAGGTACCATACAAATGATGTAGCTGGAAGCAGGCTGCAGGGAGGTAAGAAGATACTCCCGTCGATCACCCCTAACCAAGGTCTCTGTGATAGACCCCATGGTAGAGCTGGTTCCCAGGCGAAGCCAGCTTAATCGAAAGGAAGAAGATGTTTGCGCCACGCTCCAAGTCACCCGGATGCTATCAAGAGATAGAGGTTTCACATTCAGGGCAAGGTTCTTGCCCACAACGCTGCTGCTTAATGTGTAGTCCAACCCTGCTTCTTGGAAACCCAGGCCTGGTCGTTTGGATCTAAGTGTAAATAGAGACCCTTGAGGGGGGGAGAGAGTAGTAGAAAAGGCTACGGCTCTTCCACTCACTCTGTTACCACCAACCCCTGCACCAACTCCACCACCTCCAACAGCAGCCAACTCGCATTCATCCATCTGATTTGTGAGGTCTCTTAGTGCCATGTCTCTGACTCGCTCTGGTGTCTGACAGATGAATTCTCTGACTGTAATTGTATTACCGTTTGCCTCCAGCCAGTCATGTAGCCAGCGCAAGTTGCACGCACAATGCCAAGGGTTTCCCTGCACCAGAAGCTGGCCTAGACTCTCCAAATCCCTGAACAAGCCTCTGGGAAGAGTGGTTAAATTGTTTCCAGAAAGATCTAGGTGTTGTAGTCTGTGCATACCATCAAGTGAGCCCCGAGGCATATGTATAAGAGCGTTGTCCTGAAGGGAGAGTCTCTGCAGGTGGGCACCGGGCAGGTTAAGTGGGGGTGTTTGAAGAGAATTACGCACTAGAGAAAGTTCTGTTAAGTTTGACAGGCGTGAGAAAGTATCATCAGCTATGCGCTGATTAGCTAAAAGATTACCATCCAAGACCAGGCGACGTAAAGATGACAAACCACGGAAAGCATGAGTGGGAATAGTAGAGATCCGATTGTCATCTAAATGAAGTTCCTCAAGTGACGCAGGAAGACCAGATGGGATGCTGGAAAGGTGGTTTCTCGAAAGAAAGAGTAGACGTAGCCGAGGGTTGTCAGCGAAAGCCTGGTCTTCAATACTCACTGTAGAAACAGAATTGTCATCCAGATGCAACTTTTCAAGGAGTGGAAGTCTAGCAAGTGCAGCCCGTGCCAACACTCTAATGTTGTTGTTCTGGAGGTGAAGCTCTCTTAATGAAGGTGGCAAATGCATTGGAAAGTCACCCAATTCATTATCATAGAGATATATAACACGGACTGTAGTGTGATGCTCCAAAGACTTAGGAAGACCTGCATCATCAATGTGATTATTCTGAAAATAAAGCACAGTTGCAGATGGTGGTAGTGGTGGGATTGCATTCAGTCCACGGTCATTGCAATAAATAAAGTCCTTATTACAACGACACATTGATGGGCACACTATGTCACCCTCACCATCCAATTCCTCTGAAGAAGCAGTAGCCATCTCCAACAGCTCAGCCAACAGTGTCAGTGACAGCAGCACAAAAAAGAGTAAGTCTCGAAGCTCCCCGAAACCTTCAGAAGCCATCATGCAAGCAGAGAAAGGTCACCTCACCTCCACTTTTCTTTTATAGCACAGTTCAGCCAAGGTAATGGTTCTTTACAGAAGAAATGTGCTCCAACTCCAAACTGATGTTTCTTATGTTTTCTTTTGCCCTGGAGACAAGAGTGAGAAACAAACTAAAATTAATGCACGAAACAGATTTACCTGATGTTCCAAGAAAGTCAATAAAATGGTCACATAAACCCAAACAGAGTAATGAAATTACATGAAATTGGGCATGCTTAGTATCTAAGCTATGTTTCTCTAAAGCAGTTAAGCTGCTGGCAACATCCATCTATACATTGCGTATAAGATTAACTAACCATACTGACATTCTCATTTCAGATGTAACATGCATTATAAAACTCAAAACTTTCAATAATTCAAGTAACCAATGCTATTTATAGTAATTCTAAAAGTAGATGTGCATGGGCAAAACTGTACAATTTATATTAGAACAAATTAGATCAGGTTATATTAGATCAAGTTTCTGATCCACACATACATTGTAGATCTAATGTTTGCCATAACACAGTATCAGTACATTTCTGTCTGACATCTGGTCAAATAAGCCTTTATCTCAATGGAGGGTATTTGGGTTACTTCATACTGAACAGAGATGTAATACAGTGAACAGACTCATATGCAGAGATACGCTTGATTAGTGAGCATATCAGTCTGGAATTGTGTGGATTAAGCAGATGTTTTATGAAATGGCACACAGCTAAACAGTAACATACTCTTTCAAGCTTACAAGTTTCAATGTTCCTTTAAGCCTCACCTGGCAGCATATGAGTAATGTGTCAGACCAATAATCATTTATCTAACCACCAAAGGGAGCCATCACAGAAATATAACTTCTCTTCTTGTTTCCACTATCCATTTCCTGTTTGTAACATATAAACCACACTGCTGCATTTCACCATTGCAAAGTATTACCAATTCCACCTGCTTTACCAAGCATTGTTATTTGGATTGTCTGATTTTTTGAAGTGTATGATTTTGCTGCCTGTTTGTTAACTTTACAGTACATTTTTGGATTATTGTTTGGACTTGTTTGCATCACTACTTTTACACTGATCACTATGTTTTGCCTTTTTTGTTTCTTGTTCTGTTCACTAATGGCCTCTGACTGTGTTACTTTGTTAGCTTTCTGTCATTTACATAATTAAAATATATTTACTGTCATTAATTCCACCTGTGTCTTGTTTCTCCCAATGTATTTACATTTCCAATTTCTTTGTTTGATGTTTGAACGTCTCATGCCATCTATTGTTTTCCTCTGTTTTGCGGGTCACACTGGCAATGGCAATTTAATCTATGTTAAACTAATAAAAAAAATGCTTAATAAAGACAAACAATTAATAAGGCTTGGTTTGTAGAATATTAGATCTCTCTACAAAGTGCTTTTTGTTAATGATGATCACAGATCATAACCTAGATGTGCTGTGTTTGACAGAAACATAGCTAAAACGAGATGATTACATTATATTAAATGAGTCTATCCCCCAAAATGACTGTTATAAGCATGAACCTTATCCAAAAGGCAAAGGGGGAGGTGTTGCTGCACTTTATAGGAATATTTTTGAAGTTACCCAGATATCTGATTTCAGACACAATTCTCATGAAGAAATGGTGTTCAAGAGACTTTTATTAAATTTTCTTATTTCCGGTAAGTAAAGCAGTGTATTGCTACTTCCAGAACCATTGCAACACAGTCAAAACTAATGGTTGAATCCTCTCGCCGGTGTTATTGCAGCTTACCCAGCTGCTCTAATTCAGCGTCATCCTCAACGTCACCCTTATCTCAGTTTTCACGATTTCCCAACACAAAAAGAACTGAGAAAAGCATGGGTAAAAAAAAATCTGGCAGAATAAAGGTCCTTCTTTTAAAATAATATGTGGGAGTAAGTTTGCGTTCGGTATGCATTTCAAAACTGAGGATGTCTATTTCCGACAGAGTGACCATTTTTAAGATTTTTTGCAATTTTGAGGTTATGTCTGAAACAATATGGAGAACTTCTGAAATACTGCAATAACTGTGTCCAAATACCTTTAATAAATGTTGTTTCAGTGAATAGGGACTTATGGATAAACATCCTGAACATTTAATAACCTGTAGTTTATGAAGCTCATCGTTCTTTCGCATTAACCGGCAGCAACTGACCTGTACTAATACCTTTCCATTCACTATATCTGACACTTTCATCCACATCTGAGGAGCTGACTGAGGTTATTTCTCGTGCTGTCGTGAAGCTGAGACTCAAGTGGCCAGATGAACGGCAGCAAATTCTTCCATCCAAGTTGGACAATAGATTTTTATTATTCAACCAAGAACAAATTCCCCGCCGAAATCTCCCATTCTTCACTGACCTTCACACCAAGGTGTCGAAGTCTTGGAAGAATCTATATTCAGCTCAAGTTTTAACACTGGCCACCAATAATCATTTATGTACCGTTGAGCTTCACAGAGCCACAGATCTTGCCCTCCGTGCTACCAAACAGATGGCCCATGCCAATGGCCATTGTATGGTTTCTCTGATGGCAACGAACAGCCATTTGTAGCCATTTGAAAAAGGATAAAGGTGCTTCTGGCATTGGAGCACTTCCTTCCACATCTCAAAGGCCAACATGTTCTAGTCTGCATGGACAACACCACAGTGGTCTCTTGTATAAATCAACAGGAAGGGCTGTGTTTGCAGCTCTTGTTCAGGCTGGTGCAGTAAATCCTAATCTAGGCAGAGACCAGACTGCTCTCCATCAGAGCGATGTACATTACAGGCCATGCTTGTTCTCCTGGGAACAAGCAGAAAGGCAATATGGAGAACTTCCATATTGCCTTTATTATCCTAGCGAGGGTTTGCAAGGACAGAGTTCATCTACTTATGGTAGCACTATTCTGGCCAACCTGAGTCTCCAGTAGATGGAGTTCCTTGGGATTCTCCAGTCCATAGGGATCTTCTATCTCAGGCTTGGGGGTTATCATTATCCCCGGCCAGGAATATGGAAACTGTGAGTCTAGCGCCTGAGGGGAGCCAGTTTCCAAATGCTGGTCTCTCAACTGAGGTTGTAGAAATGATTCTGACTTCCAGAAATCCTTTTACTAGGAAAACATATGCTCTGAAGTGAAAAATCTTTGTGTTATGGTGTGAGCAACACCACGTTGACCCAGTTCACTGACCTATTAGTTCAATGCTGAAGTCCCTTCAAGAGTGCCTGCTACCCCCAAGATTTATGTGGCTGCCTTTCTGTTAGCTTGATGGAACCTCTGTTGTGAGATATCCCTTGGTGTCAAAGGATATCTTCTGTCACATGCAGATCCCTTCTTGGAACCTTACTGTAGTCTTAAGGGGCTTATCAGGGGCTCCATTTGAGTTTCTGACTCTCAAAGTGGCTCATTTACTGACATAGCTTAAGAAGGTGGGGGTATACACACACTTTCTGTAGACCCTGCCTGTTTGGATTTTATCCCTGACTTTGTTAAAGCCATTTTGCACCATAGAGCAGACTGTATTTTAAGTTGCCGGGTTTTTCTGGTCACCCAGTGGTGCTTTAGGCCTTCTATCCTACGCTGCATCACTGGATGCGAGTCACTGGAACAGAAAGGGCTTCACTTGTTGTGTCTAGTCAGAGCTTTGAGGATCTATGTCAACCACTCAAGGCAGTGGCATAAGACGTCTTAGCTCTTAGTCTGTTCAGGTGGTTGTAACTGAGATAGTACGGTCACCAGACACTGCTTATCTCATTGGATCACAGATGCTATTAACCTTGCCTATGAGGCCTGCGACCTAGTGTCACCCCTGAGTATTAGGGCCCATTCTACCAGGAGTGTAGTATCATCCAAGGCATTGTTTAGGGGTAAACCTCTAGGTGATGTCTGTGTTGAAGCAGGCTGATACTCTCTGCAAAAATGAATTTGATATTTCAGCTTAGACTTGAATTCAACCCCAGGGGTTCAAGTCCTCCTGGGTTGACAGTTTCTTTGTCTGCTGCTGATGTTATCTGTGCCTGTGTTTCACAGCATCTGGGGCTGGCCTTCCCTCAATGTGATGTAGTGGGCATTAACATTCCTCAAAGCTTCAAGCCATGACACAGCATCAAGTTCCCCCTAAAGGGAACCTCCCGGTTTAGGTATATAACCCAGGCCTCTGAGACATTTGGTTTTTCTAAGCATATTTAAAAACTTTTTTAAAACTTTTTTTTTTTCTAGTGCTTTACAATAAGGTCATAAGGGGCACAAAAATAAACACTGCAGACAGTATGAAACACCATAAAGATTCTAAAGAAATAAAAGCCAAAGAAAAGGTTCTAGGAATCTGGAGTAAGTTTATGTCCAGAGATCTTACACCTCTTAAAGGAAAGTAGGGGTGGAGTAAGTTTGTCAAATAAATTGGTACAAGATTCAGTGTGTAATTATTTGTATATAAATAGCAAGATTATAAACTCAATTCTATACAGCCAATGAAGGGATTCTGAAAAATGGATTTCGAAAAGGGAGTAACATGAGTACATTTTTTACATCCCCCTAAAAACCTAGCTGCTGCATTTTGAACTATTCGTAAATAAGAGATTTGAATCTTACATATGTCGTAGTAAAGAAAGTTGCAATATTCCAGCTGAGACATAATAAAAGAATAGATAGCAACCTATAAAGACCTCTCAGAAAGGAATGGTTTGAAAGTGAGAAAAGGTAGAAACTTGTGGTACAGCTGATTTACTGTCAAACTCCACACACAAATTCTGCACATAAGGAGAAACAAAGGAATTTAGATGCTTAAGATCTAACTTATTTCTTGCCCGAGAATCCAAAGGGACAGTGACTGCTGTCTTATCTGTGTTTAAAAAGAGAACATTTTTAGAAAGACAGGATTTAACATCATCATTAAGTGACATTTCATGACTTACTTCAACATTAAAATGGTGAATTTAATGACTTTTTGCAAACAACAATTCATTATTGATTGTAAACATCTGATAAAAGCTTTATGAGATAAAGCATTTGGTAATTTGAGCAAATTAAACACTGCTGTCACAAAGTAATAAAACTACTGCACAATTGTGTCCAGTGTTCAGCATGAATGTTAAATTACATTATAATTATATGCAAGTATTATTTTTTATGCTATAAGATATTAATTAAATAGTAAATACATTTAACTTGCAGACTGCTCATTTGTATTGGGAGACAGAAAGTGACAGGGAATGGTAGGGGCACCGAAATAAATGTTCGGCTTTATACAACTATAAAGCAATGCTGTTCACTGACTTGTCTCACTGCTAATTTCTTAAGTTGTGTAAATGCTCATACTGCTTTTCTCTGCAGGTTGTTCTACTGCAAAGAGATGGGTGTGGACATGCCTTCTATTAGTAGTGTTAGAGTTACAGTTGTAACACTACTAATTACACAGTGTAACACAGTGTTACAGTGTTACAGCAATCTAAAGAACTACCATTAGCTACAGTAACTTGCAGCATCAACATGAAAAGTATAAGCTAAGACTAAATAACAAATGAATTGGCTCTTATTTTGATTTCTTTTGAAACTTATCTTGACTTTAATTATGCACAGTTCTCCCTCTCATTGCAGCTGTCCACCACTGAGTCATAGGCTCCAACAAGGACTGGAAATGGAAAACTCTTGCTGGAATTTTAAAATAAACTTCCACAGCAGAAAGAGCAGATTTTTTGTGCATTCCTCAGCCAACTGCGGTCAAGCCAGCTGCCATTTTGAAATGCACATCAATTTAGCCCCACGTTGTTTCTGTGTGCACATATACTATGCATTACGTTCACATTCATTTATTTAGCAGTCTGTCAAAAATGATTAAAGAAGTCAATAAAAAATGAACAATATAAACAACATAAATATAAAAACGCAAATATCACAACAGATTGAGCCTGATGATGTTAAAATGACTTTAAATGTAAGGTAGTGTAAGATAATTATAGATAATTATACAAATAAAATAAAAGCATTTATTTCTACTGATTAATCTAAAATAATATAAATATTAAAATAGGCCTGATGAAGTGAAAATGTCTCTAAATATTAAACAATAGCCTAATAATTAAGCTTCACAAAATAATATCAAAATAACTGTCTGATGTAGAATTACAAAATAAACGGTTGACAGCAGACCTTCTCAGGTTGTCACTCCCCCAATATCAGGACTGAATGATGTGGCATTACACATTTAAAGCCTTGCAAAAACTCATATACATAAGGTTTTACTTTAAAGTCCCTGTTTTTAAAGACATTTACATTACATTTATGCCTTTGGGGATCAAACACATGACCTTTCTGCTGCTAATGTAATGCTCTACCAATTGAGCTAGAAGAACACCAGTTTATTTCTGATTTATTTATTCAGAACTATTTGGTTGAGATTTTTGGTTCTGATTTATTTATTCAGAACTATTTGGTTGAACTATTTGGTACTCAGGTTGAGAGTATACTTGCTCACAGTGTCACTTACACAATGACAAGACATTGGGATTGACATTAAAATAAAAATAAAAAGATAAATATCCATGTCCACTTTAAACAGCGGATTTTAGGTTTTGAAAATATCACAGAACTGCTGCGTACACAGAGCCACAGTTTAATATTGCTACTCCTTTACATTTTCCAGATCTCCAATTCACAAGTGAAAACTCATCAGTTTCAGATCCAATAGGCTTTGTCACTGGACACATTACACAGTTATTGGCCATATCAACCACTAAGTATAAACAATATAAACAAGTATTAACAGTATAAGCATAAACAGCAATAATGCTGTTTGGTATAATTTGGTAACACAAACAAAAAGTTGTTTACTGTTCATTTCACGTCCATATTTAATGGAAAAACCAACAATAATACAATATCTAATACAATATTTAATAAAAAATACAATATCAACTTTACATACTGCAAAGACTGCATTAATTCCAGTGGCTTTGTACTAAACAACACACACACATTCAGGAAATTATGCAGCCTCAGAATCAGGCTTTAATACAGTGTACTACCTGCAGACACAATAACTATGTGTATAACTTGTGTCAAGACAAAGGTACAAAAACAGCCTTATTGCAGATAAAATACTTCCATGCCTCTGCATAGTCATCTGGCATGTGTTTCTCTTATTTTCCAGAGTTGTTTATTTCAAAGTTTATTTACCCGTGATTTACAGTTTTTTCCTGCTCTGTCATCTTTGTTTGTTAAACAAGTTGCCCCCCTCTGTGTTTACGACTGCATGTGCTGCATTTGAAGCCATTGCCAAAAAAACTATAAATACACCACTGTGACTAAATTAGATTAGTATTGCTGTGCTGCTGTGTTTGTTGTTGCCACCATTGTGTATAATGCTGTTGAAGAACAACATGCTTTGGTGAAAGAAATATGCCAAAGAATTTGTTAGCAAGAAATAATTGGATTTTTGTTACTGTCCATTTATTTTATGAATGCTTAAAGGCTGCTCTGTGTTGTGGCTCACAACGCCCATACGTTCTTCTGAAATCACTGTTTACCACCTTCATAGGCCTCCAATAGGCTTTGTCACTGGACACATTACACAGTTATTGGCCCCTGTTTTCTACTGGACTGTGTACATGCTTTCAAATTTTGACCAAGTAAACCCTGTTAAAAAGAAAATGTATTACGTGTTTTATTTTGTCTCTTTCTTTCCCTAAAATGTTTTTTATTAACTTCCTCAATTTCAGTTAGACATTAACCTATGTACAGAAACTCGCTATTAATAGGTCCCATGTAAAGTCTCTGAACAACTCATTCAGGAAGATAGCCTTTGAAGATTGCCTTTGTCTTTAACTTACAGGTAAATTAAATGTCACCCCCTAATGCATAGAGACATATTATATAAATTAGTGTGGCTACTGTTGTTACGGTGGAGGCTCCCGTACCGCCTCCTCCGAACCACCAGAGGGAGCCGTCTCTTGAATACTAGCTTCAAATGGACTACATTTCCCATAGGGCCACATTCCTGTGGCTGATTACTTCCTGTTACACCTGAAACCAGTTTACCTCTGTATATAAACCCCTGTCTAACATTCAATCATTGCGAAGTCTTGTTTTGCCCCAGATGATATTTTTGAGCTTTTTCCTCTTGTGTTTGCTGCCTGCCCCAACCTTGGATTGTTTATACCGTTCCGATTGTTTGCTGCCTGCCACAACCCTCACCTGTTCACCTATACTGATTTGCCTCATCCTTGTTATACCTGTCTTCCGGTGTTTTGACCCTGCCAGTTGTGTTAACGCTTAATAAACCTCTGCACATGGATCCCTCCGTCTCTGTGTCATCGTTACAGAAGACTTCGCCACCGAACGATCCAGCAGCTATTCCCCGGTTATCCTCTGAGCTAACAGCACAGGCTTTGCAGCTGAGCATGCATTATTAACAGCTAGTTCGTCTGACAACACTCACTGAGGAATTGGTGAAGGCCTTCCAGGGATTGCAATTGCCACCAAAAGATACGGTCTCAGCTCCACTGGCACCCACTACCGTTGCTCCAACTTTGACCTCTCACCCAGACTAGCTTTCCCAAAGAAATTTGATGGTGGTGCTTCTCATTGTAAAGGTTTTCTGTTGCAATGCTCATTGTTTGTGGAGCAGCAGCCCACATTGTACCCCACAGACGCTAGCCAGATTGCCTTTGTGTGCTCCCTACTGACCAGAAGAGCACTGGACTGGGCCACAGCTTTGTGGAGGTTGGATAACTCCTCATTTCCTACCATTGAAAAATTCCTGCAACTTTTTCGTGAGGTCTTCGATCATCCTGCTGATGGAAAATGTCCTGGTGAGCAACTTCTCACCCTGAATCAAGGCAACCAGACCGCCGCCGATTTCACTCTGAATTTCCAAACTTTAGCAGCCCAGACTGACTTGAAGGAGGATACCTTCAAACTACTGTACCGGAAGGGTCTAAAACCAGAGCTTAAAGCGGAGTTAGCATGTCGCAACAAGGGAAGGAACTTGAGTGAGTACATTGAACTTTCTTTCAGAACCTTTTACGCTCTTGTCTGCCTCCTCGTGTGTTGTCTCAAACCATATCTGCCTTGCCACCCCGTGGGGAACCAATGCAGCTTGGATTTACTCCTCTCACCCCTGAGGAACGTCAACGCCGTAGGCAACAACGACTATGCCTGTATTCTGGTCAGAGCGGTCACCTTAACTTGACTTGCCCAGTGAGAATTTCCAGACAAACGGCAACGGTGAGTGAGAACAATGATTTAAATTCTCCATGATCCAACTTTGAACTCTCAGTAGAGATTTCTCTGGTCAAGCAGTCAATAAGAGCAACTGCTTTAGTAGATTCTGGGGCAGCTGGAAACTTCAAGTCTTACAAATTTACTAAGCAATATCAGATTGACCTAATACCCTGTGGTTCTCCTCTAGTGGTGGAGGCATTAGATGGTTGACCTTTAGGAGATGGCCTTGTTTTACAGATGACTAAGGAAATCAAGTTGTGCATTGGTCTACTACACTCCGAGAACATTCAATTCTATATAATACCAGTTTCCAAGTATGCTATCATCCTAGGTCTCCCCTGGCTACAAACTCATAATCCCATCATCTCCTGGAGAGAGGGTCAGATTCTGCAATGGGGCTCTTGTTGTCCCCAGCTGAGCAGAATTACGATGTGGATAATCGTGAATTGCTGGCCATGAAATTGGCCCTAGAAGAGTGGAGGCACTGGCTAGAAGGGGCAGTACATCCAGTTACCATCCGACCATAAGAACTTGGAATATCTATGCTCAGCCAAGAGGCTAAATTCCAGGCAGGCTCGCTGGGCATTATTCTTCACACGTTTCAATTTCTCTGTTACTTACCACCCAGGCTCCAAAAATACTAAGGCTGAAGCTTTATCCCGTGAGACTGAAAGAATCCCTGATCCCTCCACACAAGAGAATATTATCCCTGAGAATCTCCTAGTGGCCCCAGTACAGTGGGATATAGTGACAGAAATTAATCAGGAAAATAACCAAACTCACCCATCTCCTGAATGTCCTGACAACTTAATCTTTGTTCCAGCTCCTCTATGTAAGCAACTCCTCTCTCAAATCCACAAGAATCTCAGTTCTGGTCACCCTGGCATAACAGAAACCGTCCAATTACTTTGTTTCTGGTGGCCATCTTTAACCTCAGACACAATCCAATACATCAAACAATGCAACAATTGTCAAGTCACCAAGACACCCAGGCAATTACCCGCAGGCTTGCTACAACCACTAACAACCCCTCAGAGACCCTGGTCCCACATAGCCATAGACTTCATTACAGACCTACCTAATTTATGTGGCAATACTACTATTTTCAGCTTCCCACTTCCTTAGAGACTGCTGAATTGCTTTGCAACCAGGTCTTTCGATTCTATGGGCTTCTTGATGACATTGTATCGGATCGCGGACCTCAATTCACCTCACGAGTCTGGGCTGCCTTCTTCAAACACCGAAACATAAATATTAGCCTCACCTCCGGGTATCATTCCCAGTCTACAGATCAAACAGAGCACCTCAATCAGGAGATCATTTGGTTCCTGCGAGGTTACTGTCACCAAAGACAGGGTGATTGGAGTCGATATTTGATGTGGGCAGAGTATGCCCAGAACTTCCTGGTGAAACCATCTACGGGCATGACTCCTTTCAAGTGTACTCTGGGTTTTCAACCTCCGCTGTTTCCATGGTCAGGAGAGCCCACCGGTCTACCCTCAGTAAACGTCTGGCTTCAACGAAGTGAAGAGGTTTGGGATTGAGCCCACACACACCTCGCCGGTCCAGTCGGCAAGGTGGATGGGGAGCCCCGGGAACAGGGTGACGAGGCTTACCGAGTAAAGGAATTACTCGACTCCAGGCACCGGGGTGGCGTGCTCCAGTAGCTGGTGGACTGGGAGGGGTTCGGTTTTACGTTGGAGGCTCCCATACCGCCTCCTCCAAACCACCAGAGGGAGCCGTCTCCTGAACACTAGCTTCAATTGGACTACATTTCCCATAGGGCCACATTCCTGGCGCTGATTACTTCCTGTTACACCTGAAACCAGTTTACCTTTGTATATAAACCCCTGTCTAATATTCAATCATTGCGAAGTCTTGTTTTGCCCTGGCTGACATTTCTGAGCGTTTTCCCCTTGTGTTTTGGATTACCCGTTACTGCCTTGGATTGTTTATACCTTTGTGATTGTTTGCCGCCTGCCCCGACCTTGGATTGTTTATACCATTCTGATTGTTTGCTGCCTGCCACAATCCTCACCTGTTCACCAATACTGATTTGCCTCATCCTTGTTATACCTGTATGCCGGTGTTTTGACCCTGCCTGTTGTGTTAACGTGCAATAAACCGCTGCACATGGATCCCTCCATCTCTGTGTCGTCGTTACAACTGTAATATTGCAGTAATATATACTATACTATATTGTATTTGTAAATTACTGTTTTGTATTTCCTGAGCTCTATAAACATGTGATACTACTCTGACAACTCTACATTTTGTGGTAGCTTGAATATAATAGTATACATTTTTGCTGTGTTTTGACCTTTTGAAGACTCTTAACTGGTGTGAAATCTCTCTTTGCTGCTCTATGAATTTCATATTATTAAAATAAGTTTTGTCTGAAGCTACATTACAGATTATTTAATTTAAATTACAACTTCACTGAAGTTAAACAAAATATTAAACAACAGAAAATATGTTTAATGTTACACGTAACTTTTGCCTTTTGTATTTGAATTGTGGCTTGAGTCAGATCCGTAAAGCTGCGTTTTATTTACACACAACAGACAAACTCTTGATTTAAAAACCTGATGCTTCCAGTATCTGGAGAGCCATTATTTTCCATTCATGGGGCATTTATTTTTTGAATGTTCCAAAACGTAAAACTGGAACAGCTGGAAACACCTTGATTATTTACCTTGCCATCTAAACAAACAACAATTTTTAAAACCATCATGTGTACTTTATCAGACTCCAGCAACAAAATGTATAACTTATTCTGTCATTTTGTACTGTTAAAGGTTTATTGAAACGGAAGCATAGACTTAATTTACCGAAGACAACAAAGAGATCGGTATTACACTTTACATACCAAGATGGAAAAGACCCCACAGCTACTGCTATCCTGAGACAACCTAAGAAGGTCTGTGGAAACAGGGACTTTACTTAACTATAGCTATAACTATAGGGTTATCTAAAATACTTAGGAAAACACCTCATATATGAGTTTTTGGAGGTCTTTTATATTATAATGCCACATCAGATCACATCATAATATTGGGTTAGTGACAAACTGAGAAGGTTTACTGTCAATCTGAAGTGAAACTGTCTCTGTGATGTTCTGGTACTGGGAAATAGGTAATTCATGTTGGTTGCTAGGGTACTGTAACTTGTTGCTAATGTGTAATGTGTTGCTGCTTACTAAGCCGAGCGATAATGTGCAGCTATAACATCACAAAATTCAGCCCAATGTCTATGGAATTTTTCACCCACTTTATCCTACAAAATCAAAATAACTGATGTCTTATTAAAAAATAAGGGCCTCAATTTACATTTATACACTTGGCGGATGCTTTTATACAAAAGCAACTTACAGTACCTTCAAGTTACACATTTTATCTGTATGCCTGTGCCCTGGGGATCAAACCCACAACCTTTGCACTGCTATGGTGTCTTTGAATGGATTAGAGAATGACCAAGTTCCCGTTTCTATTTTGCAAGATTCTTATGCGTCCCAGTCTTTTGTTATGGATAGTGTTTTGTCTTTTTCGGATGAACATACTGTGGATCTGATGTACCTGTGCAAGGAGTAAAATGTGGGTTTTAAAAGTTCCATTACATTGTTCATATTCGTTCTGAAATAGTAACAGGTTTTGTAAAAGGCATTTCTGTCAGGACTTCTGTTTGATCACCTCAGGTTTTGTTGTCTGTCCTTTGTCTTCGTGTTTTTGTTTTGTTGGAGCACATGGTTTTTGTTTTGACAGCTTGCCATGTGTTCTACTGTCTTCGTCAACCCTGCCTCCTTGTTTCCTTGTTAGCTCCTCCTCCTTGTTTCTCGTAATCACCTGCACCTGCTTTCCTTTTGTTTTCTTCCCTTTATAGTTCCCTTTTGTTTTCTGTCCATTGTCAGATCGTCTTGGTTTATGTGCCAGTTTCCTGACCAAGTTATTTAGTCTATCTTTTTGTCTTTTGCTGACTTCAGACCTCGTTTGTTTTGTTTTGTTTCTCTGTTTTATTTTTCTCTCTGTTCCCGTTTCCAGTGTTTTCCTGGATTATTATTTCCCAGTTCATCGTCGGCTGACTCTCTGTTCCTCTGCCCGGATCTCCCGCTTTGCATCCAACCCTTCCCCGCTCAGTTCACTTTCCTGCCCTTCCCGTCACCCTCCCGTTTCTCCTGATGCCTGCTTCACCAGCGCTGTGTCGAGTGGTTTGCCACCTGCCATTTTGTCTGTCTGAATTTTGACTTTCTGTTTCTCCTGTGGTTGTTTCAATAAACTATTGGTACCTGTAGTTGGATCTCCTCGTCCTTCCTGACAATTTCGAATGATCTGGCTGGTGGAAAAGTTCTTTCCCTTCCAGAGGTTGTTAAGAATCTGTTATTTAATCACCTGGCTTCACTGAGTTAGTTAAAGAGTTTCCGTCTGTGTTCGCTGCTTGTGTAATTATGCAAGTTTGGGGATGATGTTGATATTTCTGACAGTTTTCTAGTAGCAGATGGCTCTCCTGATTCCCTTGAGGTTTGACATGATGTACCTGTGTCTAAGTCACTGTACACAGCTGGTGGTGCTGATCCCGACTTACTTAGCTTTTGGCCTAACAACATTTCTTTCGGCCTGGCATTAAATCTGATGTTGCGCTTTGTAGGTCATGTCAAGCGTGTCAAATAGTGGGAAAACCTAATCAAGTTATTCCTCCTGCTCCTCTTAAGTTGATTCCTGTTATCAGGGAACCTTTTAAACGCATTATTTTGGATTGTGTTGGACCACTGCCAAAGACAAAATCAGGACATAGCGACCTTTAACGTTAATGTGTGTGGCTACTGACTACCCGGAGACTGTGTCATTTAGAGTGGTTGCATCAAACCTTAAAGACTATGTGTCTGAACGAATTTTGTTGACACAGAGAAGGAGTGCAAACTATGCAAACTATGCCACATTACATGTTGAAACCTTTCGTTGTTCTTTCAGTTTGTTCTGCTGTTCTAGCAACTCCATCTTGCTCAGATGAAGATGGTTTAAATCTAAAAGTTAAATGTAACAGTTTCTGGTGTAAGACTAAATAATTCTGCAATCTTAAGAGATTTACAATACCATTTGCTTCACTGGAATGAGTCTTAAAGAGCTGACTTAATAAACTAATTAGGTCCTTCTCATCTTTGTTTTCAGATGTTCTGTCCAGAACTTATGTTGTTCACCATAATATTGAGGTGGGGTGTCTCCTTCCAATTAAGCAGCATGCTTACCGTGTAAATCTGACTAAACGTCAAACCATGGAGGTGGTGGTTAAATATCTTGTTGACAATGGTTTGGCAGTTCCTTGTTTGTGTGCTTGGAGTTCACCTTATTTGCTCGTTCTGAAGCCCGACGGTACTTATCCATTTTGTACTGACTACAGGAAAGTAAATGCTGTAACAAAAACTTATTTGTTTCTACTTCCTTTAATGGAAGATTGCATTGCACCTTGCAATTGGCTCTGCTCAATACATTACGAAATTGGACCTGTTAAAGGGATATTGGCAAGTACCCTTAACTGAGCGAACAGTTGAAATTTCCTCAATTGTCAACACCAGATAGTTTTCTAAATTATACTGTGATGGAGTTCGGTCTTCGAAACACCCCAGTCACCTTTCAATGACTTATGAATAAAGTTTTGTCCGGTGTGTCACATTGTGAGGCTTATCTGGATGACATTATAGTATATTTGACTAATTGGGCAGAGCAAAACTTTGCAAGCAGCCTCTCTCACTCTTACTTTGGAGAAATGTGAATTCTCCAAGGCCACAGTAACCTATCTGGGGAAACAGGTGGGGCAAGAAAATGGAGAAATTCCTGTAGCCATTGAGGATTAGGCTATTGTGAACTTTCCGCCGCCTCAGACTAAACAGGATCTTAGGAGATTTCTAGGGATGGTAGGTGACTACACAGGATTCTGTATTGGCGTTTTTCTGATGTAGTTTTGCCTTTGACTAATTTTCTTCATTCTGCTCAAGAATTTGTGTGGACTGATGATTGTCGTTTTGCTTTTGAAACCATAAAGACGCTTTTGCTCCCCACTTTACCTGCACCTGACTATTTCCATCCATTTAACTTGATGTTGACGCAAGTGCCATTGGTGTGGGAGCTGTTTATACAAGATGACTTTCAAGGTGTGGAACATCCTGTGTGTTATTTTTCAAAAACGTTTTTTTTAAAAACGAGTAAACTACAGCTCTATTGAAAAGAAACATTTGCTCTGCTATTGGCATTGCAACATTTCAAAGTTCATGTTGGATCTAGTTGTTGTGTCTACCCGTTGTTGTGTATACTGACCATAATCCTTTAACATTTCTGTCTAGAATGTGCAACTCCAATCAGAGGATTATGCAATGGTCTCCATTATGTTTTTATGTTTTTCCAAATGTTTTTTTCAAAATTTTAATCTTAAAACCTGTGTAAAAAACTGCAGACTGCTTTTCAACAAATTGTACTCCAAGACAGATATTAGGATAAGCTCATCCCCAAAAAGGCTTTATTATCATACAGACATGTAGGTCAGCCAATTGTGCATAACACCTGAACTAATAGTGATTTAATTAAAGAAAGCAGCAGAGAAACTTCAAGAATCAGCTTTGATCAAAGGGATATGTGACTGTTATTTTGCATTTAGAAAGACATTTGCTCAGATAGTATCACCCTACCACAATAGGTGATATGTGGGAAGGGAAAGTGATTATTTCTACCGCAACCCTTAATTTAGATTACGGGCGAGAAACAGGTTTATACAACAGTATAAAAGGTCCACATTTATATTGTTCTATGTTTACTTATATATTTACTTTTTTTTCTTATGATGTTTTCTGTTCTACGTATTACTTCCTGTATCACCTGAACTCAATTTACCTGTGTATATAAACTCCAGCCACACGCTGTTACCTCGCGAAGTCTTGTTTTGCTCTGGCAAAACATTACTGAGCGTTTTTCCTTATTACTCTGTTGGATTACCTGTGTAATGTTGTTTATCTCGTCTTACCTGTTTGCCGCCTACCCCGACCCTTGGATTGAGCGACTCGATTCACCTCTGCACCAATACTTAAACATCCTGATCTGGCTCTACCCTTCATTGTGGAAGTTGATGCATCCAACACTGGAGTCGGTGCAATAATTTCACAGCGCCATGGCTCATCCTCTGAGATGCCATGCACCTTTTCCCGAAAGTTATCTCCTGCTGAACGAAACTATGACGTCAAAAAACAGAGAACTGTTAGCCATGAAACTAGCTCTGGAGGAATGGCAGCACTGGCTCGAGAGGGCTATTCATCCTTTCGCAGTACTCACATATCACAAGAACCTCAAATATTTACGGTCAGCCAAACGTTTGAACCCCAGGCAGACCAGATGGGCTTTGTTCTTCACTTGTTTTGACTTTATGTTACCTGTTGCCCTGGCTCAAAGAACACCAAGGCAGATGCTCTTTCTCACCAGTCAGATGAATCTCCTCTTCCAAGTTATTTACAAATAACTTAGAAGTTACTCCCAAGTCACATTTACAAATCTGAGAAAACACCGAAAACATAAGTTGTGCAGACAGCAGCTGTGAAGTAATAACAGATATATCTACATGTAAAATGATAATTAGAGCGAAAGTTAGAAGCGTCTTCTTTATTTGTTTCCCTCACACAGCACACCCAGTGCATCTCCTTCTGGTTATAAAACTATGTGCACTACAGTCTACTGAATAAAGCTTTGTCCAAAAAGACTCTAGATTTTTCACTAGTCAATCTTGCTAAGGGGGTCTGAAAAGTCACTAAATCTGGTGACAAAGTCATCAAGTTGGCAACACTGAGTGCAGTGGAGAACATATTAGCTAATTTCTTCCAATGTCTTGCAACGTCTACCAGCTTTAACCAGCTTGACCAAAATGGTCCACCATAACAATTTGTTAAAGTTCAAATACAATCTAATTAAACAATTAAAGTATCCATTTGAGTTTCTCAAATTGCAAAACAGATCATTTACAACAACCTGGAACTAGTTTGATGACAGAAACTGGACAGATGCAAAAACAGGCAACTGAAATGATATTGTAATTCCTAGAACATTTGAAATGTCACATGAGAAAATCATCAGCCTAAAAATTATTTTGAACTACTTCAACTATTTCTAAACTTTTTAAAGTTATGTTATGCATTTTCACTTTTCAACTGCAAAGGAAGATATTCTATTTAACATAAATCGCTTTTCAAGAACTACAACAAAAGGCTAGTAGGGACTACAACATGCTTCTTAGTTAGATAAACCTTCTTAGTCTTTGTGAATATGCAACAAAGGGATGCAGAGGAAGAGTCACTGTAGTAGTGTCATTGCCATGCCAACAAACAAATCAATCACTGTCAATCAGAGCACATTATATATTTTAGAAGGCAGGGCTTCACAGAACCAGGAACTCAACAGCCCATTTTTGACAGACTGAGAAGAGTGGTGCAACAATAAGGTGAAATAAGCAAAAAATAATGTGGTTTTCTTAACAATGAAGCATAAAAACCCATTCTAGTGCACCCAAAAACAAGAAAGGCATAATAACGTGACATTCCCATAGTGGGAATTTGACCTCTACCTTTAACCCATTCAGTTAGTGCACAGACATCGTGGTAGTGAGTGGTGAAAACACACACCTAGAGCAGAGGGCAGAAATTGGGGGTAAAGTGCCCCCAAGGTTGCTCAAGGGCACCTCAGTTGTTTCCTGTCAACATTGATAATTGAAGCAATGACCTTCTGGCTACGAGCCTACATAACACATGACTACTTTAAAATTGAGTAATATTGATTTTGCTGTTAGCAGGCATCAGTTCATATAATTAATTATTATTAATAATAAAAAGTTAATAGGAATAATTAAACATTACTTATTTAGGGAATTTACCTAAAAATGGCCAGGCACAGGAGATCACATCATTTACATTTTATTGACCAAATAACAAATATTTCATTTAAGAAAGGTAGATAACCCTGAAGATTCCTCCAGTTAGGGTACTGACTGACCAGTTGTGACTTTGTGTTGAGTTCAGGTGCCTGGAGTTAATTTATTTTAGATGAAAAGTGCTACAAATTCTTCTTGTGTGTACTTTATATGTTTTCATATTTCTGTGGAAGATAAAGAAAGTCAAACTTTTAAGGGCATCAATTAATTAAAGTCTTCACTAATTCAAGCCATGTACTATTATAGTTTATTTATCAATGTAGGTTTTTATGCAGTAAGTTTTACGCATTTTTTATGTTGCAGTCAGTACTGTTAGGGAATAGGTAGTGTATGTAGAATGTACCCATTATAATATAACTTAAGAATCTAACTGATTTGCATGAGTTGTATTTACCCCCTGCAGAATATTTTTTACAGTGTGGCAGAGGTAAACATACTTTTAGCTTTCATGTTCAGGTGCTTTATTTAAACTTCCCAGCAGCGACCTAACTGACCTAAGAAATATTTTACCAACAATTGTTTTGTATTCTATATGTGTAATGACGGGTCACACACATGAGGATCCATTTGCAGAGTTTTATTCGATAACCAGGCAAACAGGGTCAAGCAACAGCAAACAGGAACAACATAAATAAGGCAGAAGAGTAGAGACAGGTGTGGGTCGGGGCAGGCAGCAAACAATCATAAACATGAGGCAGTCCGATAATCAGGGCAGGCAGCAAAAACAATCCAAAACCAGGTAGTAATCCAACAAACGAGGCAGGCAGCAAACAATCAAAAAACCTAATAACAATCCAAATCAGTAACAGGTAATCCAAAAACAGGTAGAAGAACGCTCAGTAATGTCGCTGGGGCAAAACAAGACTTCACACTGGGTTAGCATGAGGCTGGGGTTTATATACACAGGAGTTAACGGAGTTCAGGTGAGCAGGAAGTAATCAAACCCAGGTATGGGGCATTGTGGGAAACATAGTCCGAAATAGCGCTAATATTCTGGAGACGGCTCCCGCTGGTGGCGCGGAGGAGGAAATCGACGTTGGGGTCTTCCGTGAGGTCAAGGGTCCTTTCCTGGATGCATCCTGTGGAACTCTTCTGTAAGAGTTGCCTGGGGCTGAGCTTCTTGCACAGGAGTTTTAGGCGTAGGTCTCTTGTGGACAGCCAAACCCATTGACCTGGTGAGTAGACAGGGCCAGGACGTTGCTGTTTGTTGGCTTGCTGGGTTTGGTGCCGAATGGCATGTAGGAGATGGGTGTGCGCTCGGTTTCAGACCTCCTCCCTGCGCTGTAGCCAGTCGGTGACCGAAGGGAGATCTGTGGGTTCACTGCATCAGGCGAATAGTGGTGGCTGGTATCCCAGGACGCATTTAAACGGAGTCATCCCTGTAGCAGGCTTGACCAAGGAGTTTTGTGCGTATTCAGCCCACATTAGAAATCGACTCCAATCATTTTGTTTCTGAAGGCAGTACGACCTCAAGAAGCGGATGATTTCTTGATTGAGGCGCTCCGTCTGCCCATTTGACTGGGGATGATAACCTGAGGTTAAACTTATGTTAATATTTAGACTTTTAAACATCAGGGACCAAACTCGAGAAGTGAACTGAGGACCCGTCGGACAATATCTTCGGGGAGCCGTAGAACTGAATTCGGTTATTAGTATTCAGGTTTAAAACCGAAGGAAGTTTGGTAGAGGAACAAGACGACAAGCGTTAGAAAACGTCATGAAGAACCCAGATGTTAGGTGGTTTTGAATCAATAGAGATGTTTGACCAGGGAGGGTGTTAATGAATTTGGCAAACGGTACAGATGGAAACATTTTGGGAACATTTTGGGAGGAGTGCCCTGGCGTTGAGAAAGAATTGCCCCTACTCCCGTGTTTGAAGCATCTACCTCCACTATGAACAGTTGATCAGGGTCTGTGAGTGCGGTTACTTAGTGAGTGCGGTTAGTGGTGTGGCTATGGAGCTGAAACCTCTAATAAATCTTCGGTAGAAATTAGCAAAACCTAGAAAGCGTTGTAATTCCTTGACTGTGTGGGGACGTGGCCATTCAGTTACTGCTTGAACCTTCTCATCCATAGCCACCCCCTCCTAACTGATTATGTAACCCAAGAAAGAAGTGCTAGTGCGATGAAACTCACATTTCTCTTGAGAGTTGTAGAGTGTAGAGCTGATTCTGAATGAGACGATTTAGTACTGCCCTTACATGTGTCACATGCTCCTCGAACGTGTTGGAGTAGATGAGGATATCGTCGATGTAGATGATGACCCATCTATCCAGCATATCTCTAAAAACATCATTCATGAATGATTGAAAAACGGATGGACTGTTAGCTAGGCCGAAAGGCATCACCAGATATTCATAGTGACCACATGTCGTTGAAAATGCAGTTTTCCTCCATCCTTCTTCTTTACAAAGAAAAACCCCTCTGCTACTGGTTAATTAGATGGCCGAATAAAGCCCTTGTCCAATCCCTCCTGAATGTACTCCCTCATAGCTTCAGATTCAGGCTGGGATAGTGGAAAGATTTTACCTCTGGGTAATTCTGCTCCCGGGATGAGGTCGATTGCACAATCAGTAGCTCGGTGCAGAGGAAGTTGAGATGCACATTTCTTGCTGAAAGCCTCTCTTAAATCAGTGCACACAGACGGTAAGTTGGATTCATGCTTGGAGTTCTTGCGCTGCTAACGCAATGCTCTACCACTGAGCTACAGGAGAACCTTCCTTGAGATAATTTGAGCAGTTGTTCCCCAGGACTTCTACCCTCAGCAGGATGATCGAATACTTCTTGAAACTGTTGTAGGAAAACTTCAAAAGTAGGGAAACTAGTACCATCCACCCACCAGACATCGGTAACCCAGTCCAGTGCCTTGTCGGTAAGGAGCGAGCTGACGAAGGCTATTCGGCTGGAGTCTGTGGAAGACTGAAGACTGAAGTAAGAAAACCCTTACACTTGGCGGGGGTTCCGTCATACTTCTCGGGGAACGCCATGCATGGGCTGATCGAGGAAGTGGGTAGTGCCAGAGTTGTGGCCAGGACCGGTTGTGGAAGTAACAGGACTCGTAGCTGGCCGGGTGCTTTGGAGTGATCGCACAAGCTCTTGGGTCTTCTGTAATGACGGGTCACACACATGAGGGTCCATTTGCAGAGTTTTATTCGATAACCAGGCAAACAGGGTCAAGCAACAGCAGATGGGAACAGCATAGATAAGGCAGAAAAGTAAACAAGAGACAGGCGTGGGTCGGGGCAGGCAGCAAACAATCCAAAACCAGGCAGTAATCCAAAAAACGGGGGATCCAAAAAAAAACAAATAATCCAAATCAGTAACGGGTAAAAAAAAACAGGTAGAAGAACGCTCAGTAATGTTGCCAGGGCAAGAAGAATTCTGGATAAAATAACTGTATTCCAATAATAAATTGAAGGAAACCTGTAAATTAATTAAATCATTAGGTTTTGTTAGGTACTAATAGGTTTTATATTATTTAATTATTTATTTAGTTTTTTTTAACCTAGTAGCATCTGTTGGTAAATACATTTACATATGATTCATTTTTGTAAGTCTTTCAGAAAAATGCTTTTAAGGCCAAAGTTTTTTGCAAAAAGTGTGTGGCTATGCAACTAGACAAAATTTGTACTGGACATGGCTTTTACATTTTTGACAAGCTACTTTATTTTTAGGTTTGAATGCTTAACCATTCAAAAACCATTACATTTTACATATTTTACATTGGCTTAAGCTTAGGTAGCTGTCTTGTTATCTCACTGCTCTATCAGGCAATAACTTTGCAAGCAGCGTTTGCACACAGAGGTATCTTCAGACAGAGTGTCAAGCAGGTTTCATAGGTGGTGTAACAATTGTCTACAGACAATTCCTTGGACATCATGGCTTGGTTTGTGCTCTGACATGCACTGTTAACTGTGGGACCTTATATAGACAGGTGTGTGCCTTTCCAAATCATGTCCAATCAACTGAATTTACCACAATTGGACTTCAATCAAGTTGCAGAAATATCTCAAGGATGATCAGTGGAAAGAGGATGCACCTGAGCTCAATTTCGAGTGTCATGGCAAAGGCTGTAAATAGTATATGAATGTATGTGTGATTTATTTTGTTTTTTATTTTTAATAAATTTGCTAAGATTTCAAACAAACCTCTTTCACTTTGTCATTATGGGGTATTGTAGAATTTTAAGGAAAATAATTAATTTAATCAATTTTGGAATAAGGCTGTAACATAACAAAATGTGGAAAAGGTAAAGCGCTTTAAATACTTTCTGGATGCACTGTATTTTTCATTTAAAGAGGCCATAAAGCGTGGAATTAATTAAACAATGCTGTAAGAATCATGCTCCAAGAATTCCTTCTCAATGCAAACAAACATGAAAATGCATCAGATGTTTAAGATGTCTGTAAGGATCACCAAAGGCTGGTTGCATAAACTGCTTAGACTAGTCTTACACGTTAGTCCACTGTTTTTTCTTCAAGGCTGGTCAAAATGTTTTTAAGTCAAGTTACATAAAAAGGTGGATTGGTCTAATCTGAATCTAGTAAATCTGATTAGCCCTAACTAATTGCTATTTGGTCATACTAGCTCTTAAGACACAGTCATAAGTGAGCAGTTATGTTTATGCAACTGGCTCCAGATGTGTTCCTTTTCTCAAAAAGTGTTATCCAGGCCATATTGTTTTTATTAGGATTAATAATAGGGCCCAAGCACTGAAAGTGTGAAGGGCCCTGTTGTTTTCCTTAGGAATATTTTTTTATTTTTTCAAGGCTTTTGGGGTCTTTGGGCCCCTTAACATGCTCAAAAAGTGCTAAAATTTGGAACACTCACCATCGGCCATTAGGGCCGGGAAAAGGCTGGCACACAGGGGCAGGGGGGCTTGATAGCACCCCCTGATACGAAAAAGATACACACATGCACGCACCTGTACGAAATTTGCCTTAACAGCTTTTGAACTAAAACCCCTTAGCTCCGCCCAACAGGAAATCATTTATTATTTTCTGAAAATAACAGTGATCCTATAAATTCTCCTCCTAGGGATGTCATGTGCTTGTCATGTGGATGTTAGGACACCAAACTTTGTGAGTACCATGCCAAAACACTGAAGATTCAAATTGCAAAGGAATTGCTTCGTTTTTTGAGAAGCACCAGGTGACTATGGCCTTAGTGCTTGAGCCCGTCATTTATTACTACTATTATTATTAACTATTATTACTATTACTATTATTATTATTAAGGGTTCAAGCGCGAAGTGCTGAAAGTCTATTGTTTTTGTTTGAATTTTCATTATTATTATTATTATTGTGGCCTAAAACTGATCGTGCAGCCCAAACCTTAAGTCCTAGAGACCTGAAACTTTGAGGGATGGTAATACTAGCCCTGTCAGGGTCCTGGCTTCTTATCTTGAGTTTTTCCTAGATTCTCTTGTCGGGATGCTGACAACCTCTTGTGTTTTGTGTCAGCATGATGTTTGGATCCTGACTCTATTCTAGTATGGTTCTTGGTATATTAGAATCAGGATCTAGACTCATGCTCTGCGTTTTTGTGACCTGTGGAAGCACATGGCCATTGTTTGTTTACTTTGTGCCATGTGCTCTCCTTTCTTGAGTCTCGACTTCGCCCTTATGTTTCCTCACTAATCATCCCATCATTAGTTCATTCCCCTCACCTGCCTGCCCTCGTTACCTGCCTTGTTCACTTTCCTTTTTAATGCCCTTGTGTTTGCTGTCTTGTGCTGGTATATTGTTTCTTGTTTATCTATAAGTTTTGTTTAACCAAAAACAAGACTATGAATTTCTTATTCAGATTATTTCTAGTCCTGTTTAGGTTCTTGTTTTCCCCCTCATCTGAGTTTTGTTTGAATGAAGTTTATTTTTGTTAAAAGCTGTCTGTGATTGGGTTCTTCCCTCACTGTCCCTGACACGCCCAGTCTACAGTCTCAAAGACTTGCTTGATCAGCCAATATCATTACAGTGATCAAAAATGTGTTAGTGCTCAAACCTCCTTCATCGTTTCTTGTATCAACAAGTGCCTTATATCGTTGGAATCCATTCAATGGTACAAGGTTTTGTTCACGTTCCTGATGGAATGCCAAAATATTTGATGTGGGTGGGGCTACTTTTGGTTACGGGGCTTTTCCGACTTGTAAATGGGATGAGATATATGTAGGAGATCTGTGGTCATGTGAAAAAACAAATCATGACGATTTGCCACTAGATGGCACTACAAAGTGGAAAAACTCAAATATGGCTGTAACCCATGTAATTTGTTTCTCTGATCATGTGCAAATTAGTATGCAATGTCATTTTACAACTTTGTCTTTTTAAAAATCCCTGCTTCAAGATAATCAGATTTTATTGTAAAATTAATAGAAATTATGATTTTGTCTAAAGTAATATAAAGTAAACATAAAACTGATCCGTTTCCCAAAATGTGCACTCTTTCAGACTTAAAGTTATAATAGATGTTGTTTAGCGAAGCCCTGTGGCTATAATACATATACAACTAGCAGTGTAATGTAAATCTGGAATACTCTCTGCAAAATAAAACTTTTTTCTAAATGTCCATAAAATAAACCATAAACTGGAAAATATAGCTGCAAGCAGCGATGACGGGACCAAGCACTACAGTGCCATCACCACTTGGTTCTTCTCAAGGAATGATGCATGGCTGTCACATTCATTTATTTCTGAAAATAATTGAGGACTATTTTAAAGTCTGTTTTAAGTAAGTCTGTTGAAGTGACACTTTTTGCTGTCAGTTGGTGCTGCTATTAAAGTGACTTGTCACATCATTGTGATCAGCCTGAAACACCAAACATACTTCACAAATTTAATGTAAATTACACAATGCACGAAGAATCACAAGATATCAACCATCCAATCACAGTTTATCATCTTAAATATCTCTTCTTTTTTCCTGACCAAGTATGAAGCGACTTGGGTAAATTTAAAAGAACTCTTTTAAACTCTGTTTTAAGTGACACACCAGTTGGTGGCACTATAACTGTGACTTACAATAGCCACCTCTATGATATCAGTCCCTAGGAACATACAGCTCAGATTTATACAAATCACTAAATTCACGCAGCAAATGAGCTATTTCCTGTTTATTGTCATAAATTCATTGCGTAACTATGGAAACACCATTCAAGACATCAAAAAACTTTTCACAATTTAACATCTTTAGTGTCTTGGCATAATATTTGCCAAATTTGATGACAATCCTATAAATCCTTTAGGAGGTGTATTTAAAACATTCAGAGCCTGAAACTGACAAAAAATCCACATACAATCAAAAATTGCAGACTTGCTGTTGGGCAGAGCTTATGAGTGTAGGCTTAAAAATTGTTCAGCTTAATAAGAATAATACATGTACCAAGTTTGGTGACTGTTAGAGGCTTCCTGTTTTAAATTTGAACACATTGCCATGGCAACAATATTTAACATTAAAAATCCTTTAAGAATTTTAGCCATGCCTCTACATTATCCTGAAAAAGTCTGAAGTTTGAAGTGACTTTGCTAAATGAAAGTTGATGTTATTTTGAGTTGTACTGGAAATCTGATGTATAAAAAGTAAATAAAAAAGGAGCTAAAACCATTCCTTGATGAAACACCAGTGTTACACGTAACTACTTGAGACACTTAGTTATGCATCCTTACATACTGTGGTCTATTTGAGAGGTAGTCTATTAACCAACTGGCCATACTCTGGTATAATCCAGCATTTTCTAACTTATTCTTGAGTAATGCAGGCTGGATAGTGTTGAATGCACTAGAAAAAAAATGTGATTCTAATGATGTTACATGAAGTCTCTAAATGAATTAGAGATATATATAAAAGATAGGTAATTGCAACCTCAACCCTAACACCAGTTTTGTAAGCGAACTGCAGTTTATCTTCAGCAGCACACAATAGCTGCTTAATATAATTTAAGACCAACCTCTCAAAAGCCTTCAACTGAGCCGTTAAAGCTATTGGTCTATAATGTAAGAACTCAGTGGGATTAGTTTTCTTAAGGACTGGTACTACACATGATGTCTTCCATAAAACAGGTACCCTTTCCAAACACAAACTTAAAATAAAAATGTAATGAACAGATTTGATCAGCACAGGCTTTAAGAACTCCAGCACTAATACCATGAGGGCCTGCAGAATTCTTCTTTTAGAAAATTTTTAATCACTAGATCCTCCATCAAACCTATTAAAAAATATATTCATTTAATCCACCCATGTCTGTCCACTAGGGGCACTATATCCCTGTACTCTATTACCAGACATCCTCTTTAAATCACTCCATACCTCTCTCACATTCTTCTGTTGAACAAAATAACTTTTGTTCCATTTTTAATTTATAACACCCCTTCCCCTCCATAATTTTACATTTTAATAATTTACTACTAATCTTCAGTGTCTTGGCATAATGCTCAACAAGTTTGGTGCCAATCACATGAAATCCCTAGGAGGAGTATGTCAATTCATGTCATGCGCCTTTCAGAAGATACAAAATGACCGGTTTCCTGTTGGGCAGTGTAGGGGTGTCTCAAGGGGTGTCAGTGCAAAAGTAGTTCGGGTCAACATGACCAATACAAATACCAAGTTTCATACAGGTGCATGCATGTTTGTATGATATGTGCATCATCATTTTGTGCCCTGTACCAGGGGGCGCTACCAAGTCCCCTGCTCCACTTATGTGCTAGCCTTTGCCCAAGTTTCAGTACTTTTTGGGCACATTAAGGAACCCAAAGGCCTTGAAAGCTTTGAAAAATGACAATAATCCTAAGGAAAACAATAGGGCCTTTTGCACTTTCAATGCTTGGGCCCTAATTGAACGACTGGCATATTACTGAACAAATTAAATGAATGAAATGACCCATGAATGGTCAAATCGACAGGCTTATTAAGGAGTGCTATGACCAATTGGGTATATTGATTTTTTTTGGCATACGAAAAAGTGTGCAAAAAATTCTATAGACTTTGCAGATTTCCTGTCAGAACTGGTAGTCACCGTAGGTAGGGCCTTAATCGTTGGTGACTTTAACATCCATGTCGATAACCCAAATGATGCGTTACGCACAGCTTTTTTGGAGATCCTGGACTTGCTTTGCGTTAGTCAAAAGATGTTGGGACCCACTCATAAATGTAATCACACTTTGGACCTAATCCTATCATTTGGGCTCAATATAAACAACATAGAAATATTACCTCAGAACGATGCTGTTTCAGATCACTGCCCCATCTTCTACACTGTAATGTTAGATGAGCCCTCTCGTCCAACACCATGACAAAGACCAAGCAGAACAATCACATATACTACCAAAGATAGTTTTATTAGCAATCTTCCGGATCTGTCTCAAATGCATCATGTAATAAACAACATTGAAGATTTCGATGCTGTGACAGAAACCTTAAACAAAGCTTTTTCAGGTACCCTAGAAGTTGTCACACCAATTAGGCTTAAGAAGGTGAAGGAGAGCACGCCAGCACCATGGTATAATAACAACTTATCAGCTCTTAAAAAGGCAGCTAGAAAAATGGAACGTAGATGGAGGAATACAAACTTAGAGGTATGGCGTGATGCATGGAAAGAGTGTCCACAAATACAAACATTCTCTAAAAATGGCAAAATCTACCTACCTAAGCAAGCTGATCTGAGAAACTGAGAATAATCCACGATTTTGTTTTCAATATTGTTGTAAATCTGACCAAAGACAAAGCGTCAACAGACAGAGATGTTAAACTACAGCACAGTAGTAATGATTGTATGAAATTCTTTGCAAATAAAATAGAGCAAATCAGAAAAATATTGAATCTATTCAACCAGCCTTACCTCTGTCTAATAGCATTGCGTACTGCAGCATGCCTCAAGTACTACTAGACTCATTTTCTGCCATTTCATTAGATGAGCTCTTGAAAATATTGAACTCATCAAAATCGTCTACCTGTATATTAGATCCCATTCCCACAATACTGAAAGAAGTTTTTCCTGCTGTGTCGGAACCAGTGCTCAATATTATAAATTCCTCATTAGAATTAGGTTATGTCCCAGCAGCCTTTAAAACAGCAGTTATTAGGCCAATCATTAAGAAGCAAAATCTCGACCAGAGAGAGCTGACCAACTTCAGACCAATTTCAAATCTCCCCTTTTTATCAAAAATACTGGAAAAAGTAGTGTCTGGACAACTCCAGACATTCTTAGCAAAAAATAGCATATATGACAAATTTCAATCAGGATTTAGGCCCCACCATAGCACAGAAACAGCCTTGCGCAGAGTTACAAACGACCTCCTTTAAGCATCTGACCGCAGTGAAACCTCCCTTCTTATATTACTGAACCTCAGTGCAGCTTTTGATACCATAGATCATAAAATTCTTCTTGATAGACTGCAAAACTGTGTTGGCATTAGTGGTCAAGCACTAGCCTGGTTTAAATCCTATTTAACTGACCGTTACTACTTTGCCTATGTTAACGAGGAACAGTCCTGTTATTCTCAGGTAAAATATGGCGTGCCACAGAGTTCAGTTCTTGGTCCTATTGTTTTCTCATTATATATGCTTCCGCTTGGAGATATTATTAAGAAATACGACATCAGTTTTCACTGCTACGCTGACAATACTCAGCTTTACATTTCCTCAGAACCTGGCAAAACCCATTGCTTTTCTAAGCTAACAGACTGTATTAACGACATCAGAAAATGGATGGCTAACATCTTCCTTCTGCTTAACTCGAATAAGACAGAGGTCTTGATTATTGAACCCAGTAGCTCTAAACTAGATATTGACAGACTACAACATCCTTATTGAAGGTTGCACTATTGTACCAGCTTCCGCAGTTAAGAACCTCGGTGTGATCCTAGATAAGAACCTTTCATTCGATAGTCACATTTCCAATATGTGTCATACCGCATTCCTACACTTTAGAAACATTTCCAAGATTCGTCATATGCTGTCTGTCTCAGATGCTGAGAAGCTTATCCACTCATTTATGATCTCAAGAATTGACTATTGTAACTCATTACTAGGGGAGGTGTCACGCAAAACAAATAACTAAAGCTTCAGCTGGTCCAAAATGCAGCTGCAAGAATGCTCACTAGATCTAAGGAATATGACCACATAAGCCCAATTCTAGCAACACTGCACTGGCTACCTGTAAAGAATCGCATACATTTTAAAATAATATTAATTACTTATAAAGCCCTACATGGTCTAGCGCCTTCATATATTCGTGAATTACTTTCAGATTACAATCCATTGCGGACATTGCGCTCGCAAAAAAAAGTGGTCTACTAATAATTCCAAGAATATCTAAAACGTCTAAAGGCGGCAGATCTTTCTCCTACCTAGCACGAAAACTATGGAATGACTTCCCCAGCAATGTTCGGGACTCAGACACACCCGAGAAGTTCAAGTCTAAACTAAAGACCCATCTCTTCAGACGAGCATTCACTTAACACAATTACTGTCACACCTAGGCCGCAACAGCTAGGCGTAACTGGAACCGAGCACACTTTTTACCCACTTTGGCACTACATGGCTTCCACATTCTGTGTGAATGGCCGCTACGCTAATATAAGCCTGTTTTGTTTCCCTCTCTCTATCTTCCTCTCTCCCTCCCTCTCCTCCGAGGGACTCTGAGCAATACAGATTCAATGTCCAGTTCGACGAGACAGCACACAACAGCTCACAACAGCCTAACCAAGGAGGGAGTGACCACCATGGGAACTGTGAAAAATCAACCGCCACCATCACCTATTACTTTAATGCAACTGTTAATCTATACTCATATTTTTAGCAAAATACATGATTCTGTCTATACCAGCAGTTTGATGTTATAGCTGCTCTCAGTCTCATTTAACGTCTGCATCCTCGTCTAAACATCCCTTATTGTATTATGTCAGCCATCAGGCTAACATAAAATGAATATAAAATCACCAGACCCAAATTAAAACTAGTCATTACTATAAATAAATACTGAAATCATAACAGCACTGATTATGATGCTGCAAATATATAAGACTTGAAATCAGAATATTGACTGCGATGCTGTAAACCTATAAACCCCTACACCAAAGTACTGTTTGCAGCTGTAACGCGTCAGAGGAGAAATGACCCTCCCGGTGAGCCTGGGTTCTCCCAAGGTTTTTTCTCCACATTCATCATTGGAGTTTGGGTTCCTTGCCACTGTTGCCGTGTTGGAGTGCTCACTGGGAGACTGCGGATAATAGATATTTGATACCCCATAGTTAATATCTGACTTGATACTTAGTTATTGATAATTGATTGATAATTGACTGTTGTTACTGTATCATTCTATATATTTGTTTTTTTTCTTTTTCCTTCCTGTAAAGCGGCTTTGAGACAATGCCACATTGTAAAAGCGCTATACAAATAAAGTTGAATTGAATTGAATAAGTCATACTAGCATCATGTTAAATCATGTTAGCATCATGCTAATTCATTGCACTGTGAATAGAAACCATCAGCCAGTCATGTCGTTTTACAGTAGTTATTGTGCACCTCACATTATATTGCAATGATTCCAGATGTGTTAAACTATTGATTCTTTATTAACTTGTGTTGCAGCATGGTAAACACATTCATACAACTAAGTGGTGATAGCCACACACCTGTACATATGCAAACAAAGAAAACAGGGCTCACTCTCCTAAAAGACTACTAAAATAGCCCAATACCTTTTAGTATAGCCTATTAGAATGAACAAATCATATTGCATCTCTGGACATATCATTTACTACAATAATCTACAGTAGTGAATAACTCATTTCTATGGACAAAACGCACATGGAAAGTAGTGGAGGACACAGAGGACATAGAGTGAGCTGCTGTGGGAAAGAAGCATGGTATAATTTGTTAGAAACATGAGCAGGGGCGCATCTTACATGGGCTGAAGCCCAGGGGCCTGCACTGGGGAGTGGCCTACTAAATGCACAAAAAGACACTTAAATATTGTTTATAAATATTTTTAAAATGATTTTTAGGTTTGCAGATAATAGTAATACACTAAGGCACATCCTTATGTCAACCAGTAAGAAGTGACTGCTTACAACGATACAGTGTGAATGATGGCAGATTTCAAGAAACACAAGAGTGGTGCACAAAAAAGAAAAATGCATACATTGATAGAACAACACAACCAGCAGCTTTTAAAAAAATCCCCAGACTTACAGGATATTTCAAGCCTGCAGATAGCAACACCTCTGCAACAATTTGTGTTAATCAGCTTTTAGAGGACACTATCTAAAACATGCCCTGCAGACACATCTACACTTGTTATTGGCCTCGATAATGTCTGTAGTGTAGCAGCTAATGTGCACATAGACGACTCGAGAATGTCTGCCTCAACTAACCTGGTGGTGGTGCCGGCGGAGAGTGAGGAAATAGACACAGCAAGCCCTGACACTGATGCCTTTAAAAGCACCGTAAACAATTCTTTCAGTTTAGATCCTGGAGTTTGGGATAAAATGGACAGTAATACATGAGCATACTGGACCAAAATTGGACCAGAACTGTGTCAGAATAAAAACATTGACATGTTGGCTTCAGAACGCATGTATAAGCACCAGAAACATCACTTTTCTCAAAGCTATTTAAGATGTGAACTTGGTAACGGAGAATGTGTGCCCAGAGAATGGGTTTTGTATTCGCCTTCCAAATAAAAAATGTTATGCTTTACATGTAAAATTTTTGGAGATAAAACCAGCATATTCACAAGCGGTTTTAATGATTGGAAGCATGCAAGAGAGCGTATAGTGGAGCATGAAGGCTCTGAGACACACCATAAAGCCATGCTAACTTATTTGTTTGAAAGCGCAGGGAAAGGATAAGTGGACTCTGAGCTAAAGAAGTGATTTCAATCTGAGCGCGATTTGAACTGTTAAGAAGGGTGGTCGCAGAGTGTGGGCTTTCTTTTAGGGGTCATAGCACTTTTGGTAATCCCAACAATGGGAATTTTTGAGGAATTTTAGACTTAGTTAGCCAGTTTGATCCCTTCTTAAAAGCACACATTGAGAAATATGGGAATGCAGGAAAAAGACACCCTTCTTATGTTTCTTAGCGGACCTGGGAAGAATTTATTCAGCTGATGGGGCAGAAGTTTCTTTATCATATCCTGAATTAAATAAAGATCGCAAAGATCAACTCACATGAATTTTGCAATATGTCTCAAAAGAGGGGTGCATTGAGGAATGCCCATACGCTTAATTTGGTTGGCGTAAACAGTGTGAACTGCTGCCTAGAAACAGAAGACTTTTTCTCCTTTGTTCAGACACTTTTTAATTTTGCTCGAAATCACCTGCTTGACGGAAGAGTACATACGCGATCTTACTGTTTGATCGCTATTGCTTACTATTGCTTTAACAGGACTTTAGAGCATGTAGCAAGATCAAACACAGTTTAAGTGACCTCATTTGTGAGCATTAAATGCAGCAACAATCAAGGGTGAATACAAATGGGTGTTTATTAAACTACACTACAGGGGAAACATGTAACATATAACTAAACATGCACACATTAAACACAATGAGCGAGAGAGAACGGATGTTGTTGGTTCTGAATGAACCATCAGTCGAATCACCTTGGAAAAGGGGCACAACTTAATGCAGCTATTCTATGTACATAGAAATCGGATACTTGCATTGAGCTCTAGTGCAGAGTACAAATCCGAATGCGCGTGTAGAGAGAGTCCTGTGAGTGGTTCAAATATTTTGTGTGGTTCAAGTTCGTTCCGGAGATCAATGTAGTTAGCTGAAGTGATGTCCAGAGTCTGTATCAAATGGATTGAGCCAGAGGTTCCCCCCTTTGTGGGGGAGGAGTGCCAGGACCAAAGATCCTTGATTAAAGAGTGGAAGAGACCAAGAGAGAACTTAGAGCTAAGAGAGTTTAAGAGCGTTGGTGGTCATTTTAAACTTGACACCGGTCATGCCCAGTGAAACCAAAACCAATAGGTGTTAATTAATTTGGATGTTTAATGGTGGGATGGCACATATTGCACAAATATTAATCCAGGTTATGTAGAAAGACTGTCATTTACAGAACAAACATAGTCTGATGTGAAATTAGAAGTCAATCTGTTAGATACTCAATATGAGTTTGAAATACATTAAGTTGTGATTCATCCTAATACATGAGTACAAACAGAACATCAATCCAAACTTGCATAACTATCTACAGAGTTACAGTTAAGATACATAGTATGTTAGCCAACATACAATGAGAATATATACAAATATCTGCAGTTTAGTTGTGAGTTAAAGAGGGTCCTTCCTTTGGTGTATTAGAATGTTTTTTAGTCTCTCTTGGGCCACGTGATGTTACTCTTGGAATTTCTTTGAAGCTTGGGCAGGGTGTCACAAATTGTCCTGTTGGTGTCAGAGGTGCCATTTGGAGAAAAAGTTTGCCTCCAGACTCTCTGGAGCCCGGGGTTTACCTCCATGCTGGGTTTGGAAGTCTTAAGTGAAGAGGGCATGGCCTAATATTTGGATCATGTATAGATCATAAAATATCTCCTTTTACTTGAGGCATACAAACCTAGTGTGGGGGTTGAAAGACCCTAGGCTCCAAAGAGTCTGGAGGTAAACCTCCCTTCCAGATTGCTATCAGCAACCTCTGATACCAGGACAGTTTATAACACCCTGCACAAGCTTCAAAAGAATTCCATGGGCACCATATGGAGTTCCAGTAACCCCAGGTGGCCCAAGAAAGAACACTTCTATCCAAAGGAATAACTCTTTTTAACTTACAACTAAACAGTCCTAAACTTCATATAGTTGTATACATTTCTATGGTATGCTAGCTACAAAACCATGTATCTTTACTCTATGTACCTCTGTAGATAGGTATGCAAGTTTGGATTGATGTTTTGTTTGTATTCATGTATTAGGATGAACCACAACTTGATGTATTTCAAACTCTGTCATGTTTAATATCTAACAGATCGTCTTCTAATTTCCCATCAGACTATGTATGTTGGGTAACCATAACAGGCATGATAACCTTTCCACAATAATCCAGATTAATATTTGCAAATGTGCCATCCGGCCATAAAACATGCAAATAAGGTGTTGAGCGAGACAAAGAAACTTTGCCTGTCTAACACCTATGGGTTGTTTTAGTTTCACTGAGCGTGACCGTGGTGAACTTAAAAATGACCGCCAACGTTTAGTCTTAGTCTTTGTTCTTGGTCTTCGTCTTCTTGCAAGGATCTTCGGTCCTGGCACCCCTCCCCATGGGGGGTCCTGCCTCTGGCTCAGTCCATCTGAGACAGATTTTGGACATCACTTCAGCTAACTTCGTCGATCTCCAGAACTTGACAAACTCCATCACTTCTGAACCACTCAGGACTCTCTCTCCATGCGCATTTGGATTCGCGCTCTGCACTAGAGCTCAATGCAAGTATCCATATTCTCCGTATAACAATAATTCCATATACACATAGAATAGCTGCGCTAAGTTGTGCCCCTAAGTTGTGATTCTACTGGTGGTTCATTCAGAATGCTTAGCTGATTTGACTTGCACAGGCTTAACATCCTCTCTCTCTCTCTCTCTCCTTGCTCTCCTTACTTTTGGTTATGTGCTTAATGTATGTAGGTTTATGTCTAGTTATATGTGACATGTTCCCCTGTAGTGTAGTTTAATAAACACCCATTTGTACAAACCCTTTATTGTTGCTGTGTTTAATGCTCACAAATAAGGTCACTTAAACTGTGTTCGATCTTTCTATATGCTCTAGTTAAAGTCCTGCTAAAGCAGACAAATAATGTTTCTTAGATTCAAAAGACTGCATATGCACTCACTGGACGAATGCAAAGGCTGATTATTGGAATCACCCCTGCTGATCAGGTACTACAAAATATGTATATTTAATAATGAATAATTATATGTATTTTCCTTTGAGTTCCGTTCCATGAATGAAATGGTGTTTTAAACAACACCATTTCATTGATTTGACATTCGATTTGCTACATAATTGTGGTGCTGGTTCATGCTTATAATCTGGAGTCCCTAATTCTGCTAATCTTTGCTACATGCTCTTACCACAAGAGTGGTAGGTCAATGTATTACATTGATTAAGAATTCCCCAAATCATTGATCCTGGTTAATTATTAATAATTTTATATGTGCATTTCTATCTATCTATCTATCTATCTATCTATCTCTGTTCATAAATAATTACGTCTGCAATGGAGAGTGCTTATTTGTGAACAAGCCTCAGTAATAATTTCCCTTAAACACATTTTCGCTACATATTTATGCTCCAGGAGGAAAGGAGAGATATGAGTAAATGGGAAATATGAGTCAATGCATTATGTGAACAAGAAAGATTCATTCACTTTGTTCACAAACGTAACATCACTAGTGATCAAAAAAGGAATGAAACTGTACATTAAAAGAGAAAACCAAACATTGTTTTTCCATGGAACCCAAAAGAAGTTGAAGAAGAGATGGCTGAACATTCAGATAAATGCCCTGTGTTGTATTAAACGGACAATGGAAATATTTTGAGTGGGGATGAGTGAGGATGTGTAGATGATGACATCCCTTTAATTTCATATTCCATGCCAAAACAAAAAAAAAAAAAAAAAAAAAAAAAAAAAAAAAAAAAAAAAAAAAAAAAATTTTTTTGGGGTTTGGGGGGGCAAACCACCCAAAAAAAAAAAAAAAAAAAAAAAACCCAATTTTTTTTTTTTTTTTTGGGGAAAATAAAAAAAAAAATTTTCCTATACGGTGGGTTTAGCTTTGGATGTGGTGGACTTCATCAGTCCAAGCATATGCACTATGCTAAAGCAAGGTGTTGCATTAATTAAACAAGGTCTTACAAGGCAATGCAAACAGAAATTCTTCCTTATTTGAAAATGAATTTAAGTGTTTTTCTTCCAACAAGGATTGGCCTAATCTTGTTTCCATGGCGACTGAAAGGTGCTCTTGATTTGTATGTAAGAGTGTGCAAGCTTTGAGCTATCAGCTGTACCATTTCACAGTTTTCTACTAAATCCACTTTTATACAATATGCTAACATTTACCTACTTCTGATGTAATGGAATGCACACTAGTTATCATGGTATATGTATTGGAGTATGTGTGTGAATTCACCTGAGTGTCCTACAGTGCTAAACTGCATAGGACATTTCAATACAATACAAATGGCATACATAGAATTTATAGTGTGTATAATGCAAGAGTACATGACAAAAAAAAAGATTTATAATATTACAATTTTGTTATTTATTGTACTATCTTTGCTATATGAATTAAATGTGTTGTCACATTCGCATTTGCATGATTTAGAAGACAGGCTATGTATAAAGTTGAGCAAACTTGTATTATACATGCTATGTATATTAAACGTAAATGCATAATGCACCATGCAAAGCGTATTTTTAGAATAGCAATTTTATGCACTAAATGTGCTACATCTTTTTAATGTATAAGCTTTGCTTATAGGTAGTGATAGATAGCGTCATAGTAGCTTTTTCTAACAAAAGTCATAGCTCAAGTACAAGCTCTTCTGCTGAATGTCCACAGCTTGTGGGCAAAAGCAAGGCACAAAGCAAAAATGACATTATTTTGCAAAACACTGCCAACTGTCAGGGCAAGCTGACAGACACCAGCCCATCTTTAAAAAAGTGTTTCAGACAGACACCACTAAGCCCATCTTAAAAAAAAAATGTTTCAGACAAACACAGACCAAGGGCAATGTCAGACTTCCCGACAGACAGACATCCTGATTTCTTTAAATTACTTATTATATTGTTCTAAGTTTTTGTGTGGTATCATTTTAGTATTTGTATTGAGGTATTTCAGTTAGCTATCGTATCAAAGTCATAATTTTGGTATCATGACAACACTAGCTTGAATACATGTATGTATGAACAGCTGACGTCACAATCGCATTCAAGTGACAAAAATGGCAATGTCCATAACATGGAAAGTTTTATTTCAATTGACAGCACATTATTAATTGAGTCCAGTCAAAGCACGACCAAGCCATCTGATATTTTAAACAACAAACAATAAATTTAAATTCTTTGTAAGCAAGTGCAAAGAGTGTTTTTGAGCTATACGCCTCACAGCGTGCACCCATGGCAGCTCTGGTGTTTTAACATGACTTTGCCTGATAGTAGCATGAATTAGCATAATGCTAACATGACTTAGCCTGATGCTAGTATGATTTAGCATAATGTTAGCATGATGCTAGCATGATTTAGCATACTATATGTACTAAAATATAGCTTATTCGTGATGTTATGCAGTTGCTAACATGCTCTAAATGGTTGCTAGGGTGTGGTTCGAAGAATTCAAAGAATTCTAATATAAAAATTCAAAGTCAGTCCAAATCCATAAACACTTCAATGGCTAATGAATGCTTATTTTAAAAGAAATGCTTAAATCCAAAGAGGAGTTGTATTTTGAAATGTGTGATTGTTAACATCACAATGTTGCCTAGGCAACAATGGTCATTTCGGCTATAACTCACGTTCAATAAAGGAGTAATCAACAGCAAAACAGGGGTTCAACAGCCTTTAAAGGGGTTCTATGTGGAACCTTTTAGAGGTCCCAAATATTAAGCCCCTGATAGAACCTTTTGGGGTTTTATAGAGAATTTTTGCTTCTAAGACTGCATGGACGCTCTGTGCCACTGTGCTCTAGGGAACCTTCTGTGCAGCAGAATTTTTGTTGTTGCCAATTTAATTTACCATAGTTGGCCCCAATCAAGAGAAAGGCCCCGATCAAGAGAAATGCGAGGTACCTAAGCTAAATTTCAAGTGTTCTTGTGTTAAGTGTTAAGGGTTCTGTTTTCACTTTGTCATTATGGGGTACATAACAAAATTGAAAAAGTGAAGGGGGTCTGAATACTTTCTGAATGCGGAAATGTATATGGTATATCAGGGTAAGTTTTAATGATTATTCCTCTAGCTAGAACATGAAGCTCCAATATCTTTTCAGAAGTGCCCCCCAGTTGAGTATTATATGAAATTATCCAAGCAGGGATCCCATATCCTACCAGTCTTCAAAGTAGAATTCAGCCGAAGGCCAGTTAAATCAATCTATCAATCATTTATTTAAATAGTTAAGTACAGCCAAGCAGTAGAATCTGGATATGTATTTCAAGGTCTGAGACCAGGTCCTTGTTGGCATTTCTACTACTTTTAATACTTTAACCTAATTTGTCAGCAAGAACAAAGTCACAGATAGTCTAGAATACACTATCCAAACATGTGCCACACAGAATGCTAGACCTATGACATGGAAGAGTTGCTGAGTGCCATGGTGCTCACAGATTTTTTCTGCATTTTGTGGCATAGTTTTCACACATTATTTTTGCTTTCATTTATTTAAACTTGGCCAGTCACAACTGGTTAGACTCTTATATTAACTAATACTCAAATGAGGTTTGAGAGCTACTATACAAGCGAAAGACAAGACAATTATGGTCTGTTCCTCACACAAAGCCTCCCACAGTACTTGTAATATAGCAACTAGTTGGTAGGTTATAGCTGCTTTTTATTGCAGCGTGACTGCCTCTGTCCTGATTCCTGTTTATTGTTTGGAAAAGAACAACATACACATTCTTTGAAATAAATATTTTGTGTCCCACAGAACAAAGACAATTCTGTAACAAAATAAGGATGACAACCGAATTTTCAGTTTAACCATAAGCTGTAGCCTTGCTTGTTTTTGCAAGCTCACAGTCAAGATCACATTACATGCAGTCAGAATACTCATTTAAACAATCAACGCTCCACATTTCCAAACGCTCGAGGCCAGAGTATTCATTCAGCAGCACGATATCAATGCCGTTTTATCCCGTCTGCGCCTTATGATGATCTCTTTGGTTTTCCCTATTCGTTATAAGGCATATCTTATGTTGTCAGTATACAGCGGCCCACGTTTTGCTTACTATGGTAAAAGCTCTATTAAAGGACGACAGCATCGTTCAGCATAAAATCAGTGCCCGCTACCTCGTTAGCCGCTCCTGTTCATTGAAAACTATGCACCGCATTAATAAGAATTCAATATTAAAACTGTCTATAGACAACCAAACAGGAGTGGGATACATGTTGTTTCAAACATGCTGTCATACACTACCACATTACCAATTGTAGGCGCACTGTCTGCTAAAAATCGAGTCAAAGCGAGATACCATACCAGTGTTTGTCAAGAGAAACACCTGCACACGCATAACACGAATTTCTGTTGAACTTCTGTGCCGATTATAATTAAAACACTAAAGAATTGTTCAAACAGGACGCGTCCTTGCGTTTTGAAATGGAATGAATGAGCACAATAGGATGGAACAGAACACAAAGGTGTTTTAAGTGCGTTTTAAAAGTGAAATTGTTTATAACTTAATAAACCGTTTTTTCCCGATGCGCGATTTAACAACCAAAGACGTCCGTCTGACGCATGTGTGTATAAACCAGTAATTAAAACGGCGCACATAATAACGCAGACAGAACACGAGAAAGCACCAGCTGTAACTAAATGCCTGTCTAGCTAAGCGAATTTATTCGTGGGTCTTATTTCTGGGGAAAAAAAGGACATGGTGAGAATTCTTTGTATGCTGGGCTCGCTCTGCTTAATTCTGACTGCGCTAAACGCGTCTGTTGTGGATTCGCATTTATTCACACAACAACGCGTTTGCTTGTGATGGGCAGCAATGCTGGAAAACTGCTTAGACTCAAATTACATGACAAAACAAATTATATAATGACTTACCTTTTTATCAGAGAGTCCTTTTTACTTGTCTCTCCATCCATCTCTCCGTACGATAAATTAATTTTTTAAATATAATTATTCTCCAAAATTGCAAAGTTCCACATGGTCTCATCATAACAGGACACTGAAATGAGATTGATGGTATAGCTGTGCCTACTGTCAGCCAATCAGTCGTTAAAATCATACACCTCTCTCTCTCCCTTTCACCGACCATGTGATATCCAGTACCGTTCTTTTCTTTTCTACAAAATCCAACCTTGGCTACGTAGCAATAAACAAATAAACACTGTAGTAAAATAATCACGCGTGTGTGTATAAGATGGCAAACAGAAGCCGCTACACATAACTTTACCGCCTTAAACGCATCTTCGCAGAGTCCTCTGTCCTCTACTTAAAGCATAATTTTCCTTGTAAATCGAATGGAGGCATAATCCACGCTCGGTTCAGAGCGAGTGTGATGTCTGATTCGTGAACCCTTCTTTTGAATTGGTTCTTCATAATGATTCATTCGAACAGATTCGCAAAGCGTTTGAACTGCAAGAGAGAACTTTGTTTTTGGAATAATACTGTATGGCTGGTGAGGTGAAGCCATACAACAGCAGGCCTATCAATATTAAACAGAGAATACAAATTTAGAATATATTACAAAAACGACATTTAAAAGTACATTACTGTAAATAAATAGTGTTGTGGTCTCGTCTGTAACGTAAGTTATCAATGTTCGTGGGGGCGTTAAGAGAAGCACACAACAAAGATGATCCGTTGCAGGAACTTCACTTAATAAAGCATAACTTTACAACAGCGGGTTTGACTACGACCATCCACAACGGAGCCTGCAAGCATACTGATGATTAACATAAACAAACAGCGAACTAGTACCCGTGTAATTACTCTGTATTGTCCAATTAGGATTAACATCTAATTTGACAATACAGAACCCATTAACCTAACTTATATTTCATTAACTAACACTAACAATATCATAAACTAATAATAATAACTAGATTTAACTACATATTTTGAAGAAAATGTGAATGGTGCTTGCCGTGGCAAAACTCGGGAATATTGAAATGATGCACACGTTTTAACATGATGATAGCATGTTTTAGCGTTAAATGGCATGATGCTAGCATCACTTAGCGTGACGCAAGCATGAATTAGCATGATGCTACCATGATGTTTGCATGACTTAGCATGATGCTAGCATTTTTTTTATTTTTTATTGGAAATCTATGGAGGTAGTTGCTAGGAAACTGTAATTGGTTGCCAGGGTGTGGCTATGAAGTTGTAATGTCACCATTTGTTGCTGCTTGCTAAGCCGAGCGATATGGGCCCACTCCCAATTCTCTACGACATTCTGATGCAGAGCTAACATCACAAAATTCCCAATGTTAAGTCTAAGGAATTTGTTGCCCACCCTTTGTACACCCTAAAAACACTGTACACCTGATCCCTTATTAAAGTCATAGCACACCTCTAGAAGCCAGTCAATTTGACACATTGTTCATGGGTCTACGACAAACCGTGTAGGATGAGTTACATACCAAAATTTTGCCCAGAAAAGAAGTATGCAAGAGAGTAATTGTGCTTTGCAAGCACCACTAATAGTAATAATAAAGTTTCAGTACGGTTTGAGGACAAACTGCCTGAGGCCTGAAATGTATGAGGTGCCTTGTAGGCATTTATTCACACTTTGCTTATGAATACATATAGTTAGTTGTTTAAACATAAGAAATACTATGTGCACAGTACTATAAAATCCATACCAATACATGTTCGTAATGTGTGCATATACACTTGTAAATAATTCACCTATACATATAAACGCAGTGCATGCAGTTACATTGCATTACGAGACCTTCATATGAGGTGTGCCTATAGTGTTAGATGCCCCTACAGGAAGTTACCATCCATTTGTTGTACTTATGAAAAATGATGATTCAATACATCTTTGCAGTTGATTCCATTCAATGCTTTAATTCAATTCAATTTTATTTATATAGCACTTTTTACTATGTTACATTGCTATTGCAAATAATTTGTGAGATGTAAATTAATAAGACTAATTAGACATACTAGGTTTATAGTAGGTTTAAATAAAATGGAAATGGCATTTAAAAAGATAACCTTTTATAGGACAGGGGTATAAGGGATTTGAAATAGTACCATGAAATCCACACAACACAAAGTAAAATGCATACATAAAATATATACAATAAAATACCTGAAAATTATGCAATGAAAGAGAATGATAGACAATTTGAGACATAGGAGTAGCAAAATAGAAGAGTCTTTTGGACTGTAATTATATTGCTAGAAGCAATATTAACAATTTACAAAACCCTAAGCTAAGTTAGATGTCAGCAGTCTCCCAGTAAGCAAGCCAATAGAGCGACAGTGGCAAGGAACCAAAACCCCATGGTGTATAGCTGGAGAAAACCTTGGGAGAAACCATGTTCAACCGGGAGGGCCAGTTCTCCTCTGGCACGTTAAAGCTGCAATTTGTAATTTTCGTCGTGTCTAATTACATCTGACAATATGTC
The DNA here is from genome assembly GCA_036877525.1 of Chromobotia macracanthus. Classification (NCBI taxonomy): domain Eukaryota; kingdom Metazoa; phylum Chordata; class Actinopteri; order Cypriniformes; family Botiidae; genus Chromobotia; species Chromobotia macracanthus. The sequence goes on along the minus strand of JAZGTH010000076.1, from coordinate 5,656,658 downwards.
AGGCACTGAGAAATGTTACCAACAAAAATAGCGTAATGTTACAAGCGTAATGGAAAGGATGTTTGTCTGCATGGCAAAGGATTTTTGTCTGCATGGCAAAGTCCTAAGCAAAACCACTATATGTAAAAGATAGTATGGACAGGGACATTTACCACTGTAAACTATGGTGGTAAATGTCCACTATACATTTTTACATTGTACAACACATCCTATTCAGAATGCAAACAATTAAAAAAATACTCAGTTACGATCCAAAAAACTAGTAACACAAGCAATACCAGAAAACCCAAAGAACTACACAGAGTAACTTAAATTGGGAGCAAACTTACTCAAAGGCAAACAGAAGAGGTGTGGAGCTACAGAAGACAGAAACGAAACAAGACACGACAAAAGAGTTCATAACCCTGACACCAACTAGATTAAACATGCTATGGGAGGCCAAATAAACTTTTAATGTTCTCAGCATCATTCGTTATAATTGCATTTTTACTAGTAAGAACTGAATTAGAGAGCTTTTTAATTCAATTCTTACTAGTAACAATTACAAACAGAGAGCTATGTAATTCATTTTCTACTAGTGGCAATTGATTAGAGAGCTCAAATTAAATTAGAGAGATGTAACATATTGAATAGTTGAAAATTTGCTTGTTTTTTACAGTGCTTTGCTTTGGTTGTTTTTTACAGTGTATTTTTCACCATAGATTTACATTGGGGAAATGTGGAGTGCTTATGTGCTCGGAAGGGCAGAGGCAGTCTCTGCCTGGTTTAGTTCAATCATTACATTACAGAAGCCAACCAAGCTATGCATTCAAGTTCCATACATATTCGTCTCACTTTACAAATATTATTAGTCTAGAAACTCCAAAAATATTTGTTGAATAATGTTAGACACATTTACAAGATTCCATTTATTTTGACTCTATTTTGACTTCTATTTTTTTTAAGTGGATTAATATTTTGGTGGGGCACTGCCCCTCCTGCCCATACAGATGAGCCTTAGCTGGGTTACTAATTAATAAATGGTTGGTTAATAAATTAACCAAAATAACTGAATGAGTCTCCTCAATTACATTTTTAATTAGTTTGCGGCAATAAAAGGTCATACATAGTTAGACTACTGCAAAACAAATCTGAAAATATAGAGTACAAATTACCAAATGACTACCACAGCACAATGTTGTCACAATGTGGACACATCTGGATTGCTACCAGAATCCAAAAATCACTTTTCGGATTGCAACAATGTAATTAGTTACATTGTCACAAATGTCAATTCACAAAGGTTTGATCATCAGAATATGTTGCCATTACGTAACAGTTATGTATTTTGGCAAGCTCGGTAGGTGTCTATGCATGGATATGTATACATATGCGTCAAGTTTATATGTATATGTAAATTATCCATCAGTGTAAAAGCATGAGTCATTTATGTGTGTATACACATTTTTATATGTATATTTTATATGTATACATAAGCGTGTGAAGTGTGAATGAGACCCAGGCCCGGCACCTCATGCTGACTTTCTCCAACACAATGGTATGTAGTTTAACATGTTTTAATATGTTGTGAACATTTTAACAATGTAGTATGATTTTAGCATGCATTAGCATGATGTTTACACATTAATTAGCATGATACAAGCACATTAAAGCATGAAACTAAAACTTTTAACGATGTACGTTTTTGCATAATGCTAGCACATTTTAATATGTTGTCAGCATGTTTTACCAGGATGCTAACATGTTTTAACATTTATAAGCCTCATGTTAGCACATTTTACCATTAATTAGCATAATTTTAAAACGTTTTAACATAATGTTAACACAACTCAGAATCAGGCTAACATTAATTAGCATGATGCTAACACATTTCAACATGATACTAACATGTTTTAACATGACATTAACACATTTTAAAATGATGTTAACACATTTTACATTAATTATCATGATGCTAGAACATTTTAGTATAATGCTAATACATTGTAGTTAAGTCCTAACATTATTGCATAATGCAAGCATATTTTAACACCAATTAACATGATGCTAATATGCTTAGTCATTAATTAGCATGATGCTACCACATTTAACATCAATTAACATGACGTTACTAGGTTTAAATATAGATTAGCCTAATGCTAACACTTTAAGCTAGATGCTAGAACGTTTAAGCATAAGGTTAACACATTTTAACATGATACTAGCACGTTTTAGCATCAATTAGTATGATACTAGCATGTTTTAACATTAATTAGCATGGTAATATGTTTCAACATTAATTATGCTGTTGATGCAGCATGATGCTTACACATTCTAACATCATGTTATCATGTTGTATTTGGCATGATGTTAACACTATTTAACATGATGACAAAATGTTTTGTATAAAGCTAATACATTTTAACAACCTGCTAGCAGGTTGTAGCATTAATTAACATGATACTAACACATTTCAGCATTAGTATGATGTTAGCATGTTTTAACATGTTATCGGCATTATTTTATGCTGATATGTTTTAGCATGATCGATACATTGGATATATTGGATCGATAATATGGCTTATTCATAATGTTATGCAGTTGCTAGGGTGCCCTAAATGGTTGTTAGGGTGTGGCCATGAAGCTGAAATGTCAACATTTGTTGCTGTTTGCAAAGCTGAGTCCTATAAGCCCACCTCCAAGTCTCTAAAACATTTTAATGCAGAGCTATGATGTCACAAATTTCTGCCAATGTTAAGTGTACGGGATTTTTTAATGTAAGTCTGTTGGGTTATTGCTAGGGTACTGTAACTGTTTGCTACGACATGGTCATGAAGTAGTATCATCAATTGTTGTTGCTTGCTAAGCCAAGCGATATGAGCCCACCCCCAAGTCTCTACCATATTCTGATGCAGAGCTTTGACGTCACAAAACTCAGTCTATGGAATTTTTTGCCACTTTTTCGCAAACTGGGCAAAAATTGTACCCCTTGTCACTTACAGCAGTCATAGCACATCCCTCATTTATAGGTCTATCACAATGGTTAGAACATAAAAAAAGAAAAAGAACATAAACAAAAACATAGCGATGCTTTGTTTTGCAAGCACCACTAATAGGCTTAAATACAATAAAAAATTTCTTAGCATTGTCAAGACAACATAATAATAGCCTGCCATAGTTGGCATATTGGCAACATTGATATTGAATGATGTTTCCGGCTCCTGTCTGCCTTACTGCGAGGGGTTGTGACTTTTAACAATTTAGACACCAAGGAGTAATGAGAAAATGTATTTTTTTGCAATTTTGGTTATATTAAATTAATTTGATACTATTAGCTTTTGTTTGTTATCCGCTATAGATTAGCTGATCTTCTGTGTTTACTGTCTTTTTCTCCTGCATTTTCATTTATTTCTAGTTTGTCGATTAACTGTGGATACATGGCATTTTCTCCTGTTGTTGTTATATGCCACATGCTTAGTGTAGTCTTTTCTGTCAGCACTGAGAGTTTCATGTGATAAATGCAGGAAAAAACTTCAAAACTGGAGACATGCATTCAAACTCTACTGTTCCAATTACAGTTTCAGACAGGTTTTTCCCACTCAGTGATGCACCCACCAAGACACCTGTTGAAAGTGCCTTAGTTATCTAAGATCCTACTTTACATAATGTAAAAATAGAGGCACTGGCCTCTATTTTATAATATCATATAATATAAATATATCATATTGCAGTGCACCAAAACGGCAAGTACAAAATGTCCCCATATTGAGGCAATTTAGCCTTAATTAACACACCGGTCTGTCATTGTTACATTCCTTGTTTGGTCCCCTGTTTAATGCCTTTGTGTCTGCTGTCTTGTGCTGGTGTATTGTTTGTTGTTTCTTCCTTCTTGTTGAGAAAAGTTTTCTGCATTGTGTCTTATTGTTTGACCTCAACATTTAGTATTTCTAGTCTTGCTTTGTTTTTCTCGTCTTGATTTTTTGGTTTGAAGTAGTTCAAGTCTTCTTTGGGTTCTTGTTCTGCCCCCTCGTGGGAGTTTTTGTTTAATAAAATACATTTTTTGTTTAAGTCTGTCTGTGTTTGGGTTCTCTCTTCCATGGTTCATGTAGTCTGTATTTTGTTATACATATTTCACAATTTTCCTGTTTTCTGTTTTTCATAATATTTAAAGCTGCTTTGAAACAATTGAGCATTGTTAAAAAAGCACTATGAATAAATTTGAATTGAATTTAATTTCAAGTCAATTGGGACAGATTATTCTATTGAGTCATCTAACAATAAAAAATACCTGTGTGGAGTTTTATTAGATAACTTTGTAGTATAATGTTATACAAGGGGAAGGTTAATGATGCTTGTTTAGTGAAACTAGCAATTTGTAAAGATGAGTGTGACTCACAAAGATCCATTTGCAGCGTTTTATTAGGATAAACAGTCAGGGTCAATCAACAACAAACAGGGTTAGCAGAGGCAAGACAGAGGCATAAAAGTTAAACAGGCAAGGGTCATAGGCAGGCAGCAAACAAACATATAATCCAAGTTCAGTCCAATAATCGGGACAGGCAGCAAACAGGCAATAATAAGAATTATAGTCCAAATTAAAGGAATTGTAGTCCAAATGCAATCTAGTACTCTGGAGACGGTTCCCTCTGGAGACAGTTCCCTCTAGTGGCGCGGAGGAGGTGGAGCAGGAACCTCCTCCATATCACAATTACACTACTACAAACATTTTAAAATCAAGTCAGATGTGGTATGCTTGTCTTGATGTTTTGGTTTGTATTTTCTTGTTGACTTGTTGCTGGAATCCTAAGTCACTTTAAAACAATTACGAATCATCACATCATCACATCATTACATCATCACATTAAACTAGACTTTATGTTTAGGGTTTGTTGAAATCCTTAATATGATCAGGGTTCTCATTTGAATTCACTGGACCCAGGGTGGGTTCCAGCTACTACAGTATACTTAGTTATGAAAAGATGCATTTAATGGGCCGCTCTTATATATATCCCAGGACAATGTTCCTGGTTGACCTGACCCCACCTTCCAAACAATAATCTTCAGTATGAGCAATAGTCATAGCTTAGTATAGCTTGTCTTATAGTAAATATCACTAACTCCAAACCTTTCCATCCAATGACATACCTAGACAGATATAATCTCAAAACCCACCAAAATCTTTTAAAATGGAAATATGGGGAAAATATATACATTTAAGCCCACCCTCATCTGTTTCCCTTTCACAGGTGGGTGGGGGCTGCTACTGTATTATTACCTTATTTAAAATGACTGTCATTTTTAATAAACTGCACAGTGGTAAGGTAACAACTGAGGTGCTTCTGACGAAGACACCTTACCCCCAATTATTCCCTGGGTGCCTTGGTGCTGCTCACTGCTCCAGGTGTGTGTTCACGGTTTGCAATGTGTGTGTTCACAACTCACTACTCCAATGTGTGTACACTAACTGGATGGGTTAAATGCAGGGAACAAATTCTGAGTATGGGTAACCATTCTTGGACAACATATATTTCTATGTTTACCCCCATGACTCAGTACTTCTGATAAGTAACTAAATACTTAACTATGTCACATTATTTATAATTTGATATATTTCATAGATTTCAGTGTGTATTTCAAAATAATAGTTTATTATTTATACTTTAAATTATATAATTATATATTTATACTTTTTATACTTTATTGTTTATATTATTTATAGAATCATTTTTTATTAATACAAGTGAATCGGGTTTGCGGCAAGGGGATGTAACATCTCCGTTCCCTCCTTCAGGGAATGAGGGTTACATACGTAACCAAGACGTTCCCCTTCAGTCAGTCACGTTCAACGTTATGTCAACGTACTGACGTATGGGCTCCCTGTGGAAAACGCCGCAAGCCGACCCACGTTACGGGCTAGTAATGCAAGTACTGGCAGGCAAGGCGTGCCTGTGTACGACAGCTCCCATGTCTCCGTAACCTACCCAGTGCTCCGCGCAGGCAGCCATCGCAGCCCCACCGAGTATGGAGCCCGGACGCGGAGAGATCGTGACAACTGTTTCTATTCCCCCAGGAGAAGGCACCTCGGTGCACGGGTGATGTGCACGGGGGAAAGTGCCCCCTACGAGGGAAAGGGCGCTGCGGAGACCACACCCTGCTAAAAGGAGGTAACATGTGGAGATTAGGTCTAGATTGACAAGGCAGTACTACCTATAAGAAGGTCTCTGAGCAGGTCCTACCTACTGGGATGGCACTACTGTCAACACAGACTGGCAGCGGTAAGCGCCAAGGGAAAGACACGGGTTCACCAACAGGGAAACTATATTATCGTGGAGAATACACCCATGGGATGACCAATGGAGAATCACTACATATCTACACATGTAGCCAGTGTTGCAGCGGTCCCATATGCATTAGGTCGAACGGGGTGACCGAGACCATAGATGCCATAGATGCCTGCAGTCCAGGCCAGTTCTCTCAGGGTCACTTAGCCATCCCTCTGGAGGGCTTATCAGGGACCTAAAGAGCGGGCATCTACTTCCTGCGGCCGGCTCTACAACGGAGATGAGGGACAGCCTCAGTCCGTGACGGAGCCGGTGCAGCAAGCGCCTTCGGCGATAAACAGTTGGGGGTCAGGCTGTGGCGTGGAGGTGGAGAATGCGCCTGATGACCTCCATCTGCCTCTGAACTCCCGAGAACTGCTGAAGAGAACTGCTGATCTTTTAGCTGCAATTAGTAACACTATGCTTCGGTTGCCATTTCTCAGTGCTTGACATATTGTCAAAATATTAGACCCAACAGTTATAAATCGATGAATAATTATAAGTCATTATTATAAACTCTACATTTATATACAAGACAGTTACAAATTGCAGCTTTAACGTGCCCGTGGACGTTTGTTTGTCAACCATCACATGATATTCAATCGCTAACACACCTCAGACAAGATAGTTTAAGGTAGTCATGTTGGAGTTATGTTGTACCTTGGAGAACCTTAAGACCTTAGCGTGGGTCCAAATATATTAATGTTTAATGTTTGCAGCTGTCATAACGCCACCTATTGCCCAATTGACATGAAATTTTACATTCTTGTTTAGTATAACAAGCTACATGAGCTCACCTAGTTTAGTGATTGTCTGATATATACAATATTTCCTGTTTAGGAAATATAGACTTATTGGTACACTTGGCCACTCTCCATTTTTAAAACAATAAAAGTTCACTTTTTTGATAATTGTTGACATAGAGTCCTGAGAATTGTACTGTATTGGTTTGATTGAGGTTGAGTGAAAGACCTAGTTCGCAAAAAGTTTTTCAAATAACCTTAAATGTTTAAAGACTGGTTTGATTGACAGCAGTGGGTCTAGAGGCAAAGTTGTTCAGAATTAGGTTGTTCAGAATTAGGTTGTTCAGAATTAGTTCTGATATCAGTATCACATGATATCAATATTTTGTCTGTTTGTCAATTGTCGCATGATAGGCAATCATTAACCACCAAAAAACAAGATAGCGCCCCCGATGGCAGATTTCTTTCAAAATTCTTACAGACTATTGGGGTCATGAGTCAAACATGCCCACCACGTTTTGTTCTGATCAACCTTTGTTAACCTTGTCTAATGGTGCTTAAACTTCATTGGCTTATGGTGGCCATGTTTATCAGTTGTGTAAATAGCATCTTCCTGCATCCATCTACTATTTACATCTGGTGTAAATAGCATCTGTCAATTAACATTGAGTGTAAATAGCATCTACCTACTATTAACAGTGTAAATAGTATCTGTCTACTTTTAACAGTTGGAATAAATAACATCTACCTTCTATTGACACTTTGTGCAATAATGTATTTTACACTTAGTGTAAATGTACACTTTTTTAGTGTAAATAGCATCTAATGCTATTTGTGCTTGGTGCAATAAGCATCTATTGCTATTTTCACTTATTGCAAATAGTCACTGCCTTAGCATTTTTATTTTTTTCCCTTATGGTTATATAGTTGTCATGATCCTGGTCTGATCAACCCAAGGCTTTGTTTGTCTTTGCAATCTGTCCGCGTGTTTTGTTGTGTTTGAGCATATGACTTTGTTTTGACAGTTCACCATGTGCCCATCTGTCATTGTCCTGTTCTCCCCCCTCTTTCCTGTTCTCTCTTGTTAACCTGTTGGCAAACTGGATTCTGATTAACATTTCTCTGTTTCCTTTCCATCTGTGTTCTGGACCATTACATGTTACTGAACTTATATTTCGTTAATATCTAACCTGCAACTGAATCTTTCTGTCCAAATCCTGACATAATCCGACCAGAAAATGGATTCAACAGGTTCAGACCCTCTACACTGGGACAGCAGTCTGGGAGTCTAAGGCCCCTTTTTGCACCACCTTCGAATTCAGGCAGGAGATGATCAAGCTGTTTGATCAGTAGGTCTGGGGATTTTCTTGTTTCCTTGATGGGTTGAAGGAGAACATCCCAGATGAGACTTCTATCTGTTAGCTGCCCAAGAAGTTACAGGATCTCATCAGTTTGGCTATTTGCATTAAGAGTAGCCTTAAATGCTGCTGTCAATGCAGGGCAGCTCTGTCATCCTGGGTGTTGAAAGGGGTACCATCTCACTCAGTTCCATCTTCGCCTACGGTACCTCCTCCTGCAGACACCGAGCCTATACAATTGGGAAGATTATGTCTCACCCCACAACAGCAAACAACAATGTCTGGCTTGGGGTCTTTGCATGTACTGCAGGAAACCTGGACATTTTGCCATCTCCTGTCTGTTAAAAGACAAAGCTCATCAGTGGAGTGGGGAGTCCTGGTGGGCGCTGTTCCTAAATGGGTGCTTCCTCCCCAACATCCCTCTGTTATCTGGATTGTCAGATCTCTTTTAACAACTTCGTCTAAGGTTTTGTTGGACTCAGGGGCAGAGGGGAATTTTTTTGGACTATTCTGCAACTAAACAGTGGGGCATCCCGACGGTTCCTTTTTCCCCTCCTTTTCCTGCTTGGTCTTTGGCTGGTCGACCCCTCACTACTGTCACCCACTCCACTCCCTCTGTAAGTCTTGTGTCCCCGAGTACACCTATTATATTCGGTCACCCGTGGTTGTAGCACAACCCTCATGTGGATTGACTCAGACCCTCTGTGTTAGCTTGAAGTCTGTCCTGTCTTAAGTTTTGCCTGGGTGCTGCCTTGTCTCCTGGTTAAGTGTCTTCTGTTTTTCTGGTTGAGGCAGCAAATCTTACCGAGGACCCACTGGAGTACCATGATCTTCAGCTGGTGTTCAGTAAGCCCCTAACTACAATGTTCCTGTGACTGTGCCATAGACTTCCCGGTCACTTTTCCACTTAAGGGTCTATTATACTCACTGTCTGGTCCAGAAAAAAAGGCTATGGATAAATACATCCGTGAATCATTAGAAGCTGGACCTCCACAATGCCTATTATCTGATTCGTATGTGGTAGGGGGGTGAGTGGAAGACAGCATTTAAAACTCCTATGGGACATTTTGAATATTTGGTCATTCCCTTTGGTCTGACCAATGGTCGGTCCTGCTGTTTTCCAGAGCCTCATTATTAATGTGCTGAGACACGTTAAATAAGTTTGTCTTTGTTTACCTGGATGACATTCTCATTTTTCTCTTCTCTCCAGGAACACACTCAGCATGTTAGGAGGGTCTTACAATGGCTTCTAGAGAACCAGTTGTTTGTCAAGGCAGAGAAGTGATAATTCCACGCTAAGTCAGTAACGTTTCTGAGACATTTTAGCTGAGGGGATCAAAGCTTATCCTGCTAAGGAAAGGGCCAATGCAAAGTGGCCATCCCCTGACAATCGCAAGGCTCTACAGCGCTTTCTGGGCTTTGTCAACTTCTACAGGCAATTCATCAAGAATTTAAGTCAAATCGCTGCACCTCTTACCACTTTGTCCTCTTTTAAGGTATCCTTTAGGAGGCCTTTGATGAGTTAAAGTCCCCTTTTTATCTCTGCTCCTCTCCTTTGTTTTCCAGATCCTGAACAACAAATTATTGTCCTGAGTATCAGTTATTTGTGCCAGCTGCACTGCATCCTGAAGTCCTCCAGTGGGGTCATTCTTCAAGGTTAGTCATTCAGGTATTTGGGAGCCTCTGGCTGCTATCCACCTAAAATTTTGGTGGCCTTTTATGAGATCAGATGTCAGACAGTTTTTGTTGGCTTGCTCTGTTTGCGCCTAAGGCAAATCCACCAATCAGCTGCCTGTTGGTCTGCTCCACCACCTTCCTATTCCCTCCTGTCCTTGGTCACACATAGCCTTTGATTATGTCACCAGTCTTCCTCCCTCTAAAGTGGTCCATTTCATTCTCCTGTTCAAGCTCTTCTCAGGCCAAGAAATTGCTCAAGTTATGATGGATCATGTCTTTATGGTCTGCTGTTGGATATTATTTCCAAATGGGGTCTGCAGTTCATTTCTCGGTTAAAGAATTCTGTCATCAGATCGGGGCCTCTACGAGTCTGTCTTCAGGTTTTTACCCTAGTTCAAACTAGCCAAGCAGGATCTCTGACTTGCTCTGAGCTCTGCCATCTGACTTTCAGCAATTCAAGTTCCTGGTGCCAACAGCACTTGTCCCAGGGGAGTCTTGGCCCAGACCTCTAGACGAACTAAGGCGACCGCTGATCGTCACCGCACTTCTCATCCCTTCTACATTTGTGGTCAACATGTATGGCCTTCTACCAAGGACCTATCTCTCCAGGTGCCATCTCGCAAGCTGGCTTCCAGGTTCATTGGCCCATACCGGATCACTAAGGTGTTCTGTGATGTTAGACTGAAGCTCCCTCCTTCTCTTGGTCGGGTTCACCCTGTCTTTCATGTTTCCATGGTTAATTTTGTGCATTCGTCTCCTCTTTATCCTCCTGTTGCTACCCCTGCCCCTCACCCCTTGTCTAGTGGATGTCTCTCCTGTTTACACTGTCAGGAGAATTCTAGATGCTCATTGACGGGGCAGTGGCTTCCAGTATCTTGTGGACTGGGAGGGCTATGGTCCTGAGGAGCGGTCTTGGGTTCCATCTCGGGACATCTTGGACCATTCCTTGAGCGAGAACTTCCATCGGCAACAAAGTCAGTCCCCTCCTTGAATGCAATTTGCTGGGGGGTGTACTGTCATGATCCTGGTCTGATCAGCCCAGGGCTTTGTTTGTCTTTGTGATCTGTCTGTGTGTTTTGTTGTGTTTGAGCACATGGCTTTGTTTTGACAGTTCACCATATGCTTATCTGTCATTGTCTCGTCTTCCCCGTTTTTGTAGCAACAAAATTCTCTGTCTCTGCCATATTATGTTTTATTTTGATATTTACAAATTAGAAATGGTTTTGCAAGTCAAACCGTGCTTTCCCATGGGCATCTATTATTTAAAATTTTCATCAAAAGGTGACTTGTTACTAACTCTGTGCCTGGACTGTTTGCATAATTGGAATGAAACTACTATAACAAATGTAAAGGGGATTAATATTGAATTTTGTTCACAAATAAAGCATTTTCCACCACAGATGTAATTATTAATGAATAAGTCACTCACAATTAATATTGATAGATCTGTTCTCCACCATTATAATAATCTAGCGAATTGAGGGCCAAATGAATGAAACTGTACTACACCACTAATAAAATACATTTCTTTACATTTCTAAATGACATTTCTAGTTTATCAGCAAAGTTTGTTTTACAGAAAGTTGAATAACATCTTAATAATCCTAATTAGAAATACTGAAGAAAATGACTTCCTATTATAGTATTAGTAAAAAGTTATAGTAAAAGAAGAACTTTGATACTAAACACAAATAAGTGAAGATTCCAGGAATAATAAATTTTTCCAAGGCAAATAAATCTTGAAAAGTTCATTTTACAGACAAGGCTAAGTATATCTATATAAGAAAGATTGGAAAGTTGCAGTTAAAGATATGCAAATCTAATTTGTATCACCCCAATGCAGCATTTGTGAGGCAGATGTTTTAATGTTTCAAAATCTTTAACAGAGAGATAATTAAAATAGTGGTTTTGTTCAAACATAAATAATTTGATGGCCTTATGACTGTCAGATAAGATGTACAGTACATCACTGCAGTGTGAGCAGGAAACTGTGTGTGTGTATTGTAGAAGAGACAGATTTCTCAGATCCACTCCCAGATGTTGACTATTGCAATATTGAAGTACCTTGTGTAAATGTCACTGACCCTATCCCCTCACACCTACTACAAGCAATCTCTCCATCACTCTTGCCTGAACTCACACACATTGTAAACATGTCAATCTCTACAGGAAATGTTCCCTCTCTGTTCAAACAGGCTTGGGTAACCCCACTGCTCAAAAAACCTACAGTTGACCCCTCAGTGGTCAGCAACTATAGACCAATTTCACTCCTACCATTTCTCTCAAAGGTTCTTGAAAAGGTTGTGTTTAATCAGCTGTCTTCCTATCTCTTACAGTACAACCTACTTGACAGTCAACAGTCTGGCTTCAAGAAAAGACATTCCACAAAGACATTCCAAAGAGTCGGCCCTCCTGTCAGTGGTTGAAGGCCTACGGCAGGCTAGAGCCAACTCCATGTCATCTGTCCTCATTCTTCTTGACCTTTCTGCTGCCTTCGACACGGTGAACCACCAGATCCTATTATCCACACTCTCCAACCTGGGCATCTCTGGATCTGTACTCAACTGGTTCAGCTCATACCTCACCGACAGATCTTTCAAGGTTTCATGGAGAGGCGGGGAGTCAATATCACATCAGCTAACCACTGGGGTCCCACAGGGATCAGTTCTTGCTCCTCTCCTCTTCTCAATATACACAGCCTCTCTAGGTACAGTTATTAAATCACATGGTTTCTCATACCACTGCTATGCTGATGATACACAGCTCTATTATTCATTTCAACCCGACGACCCCACCATTGCTGCCCGGATCTCAGCCTGCCTTTTAGACATCTCATCCTGGATGAAAAAATGGCACCTCCAGCTCAACCTCAGCAAGACAGAACTTCTGATAATACCGGCCAACCCATCATTAGAACACAACTTCACAGTTGAACTTGGATCATCCACTCTCACACCCACTCAGTCCGTTAGAAACCTTGGGGTGATGTTAGATGACCAGCTGAAATTCACTTCACATGTTGCAACAATCTCTCTGTCATGCAGGTATGTGCTTTACAACATCAGGAAAATCAGACCCTTCCTGTCCGAGCACACAACGCAGCTCCTAGTCCAAGCACTCGTAATATCAAGGCTGGACTACTGCTATGCCCTTCTGGCTGGCCCATCAGCCAATGCAACCAAACCCCTGCAAATGATCCAGAATGCTGCAGCACGTCTGGTCTTCAATCAACCAAAAACAACCCATGTCACACCCCTCCTGACCTCACTCCACTGGCTACCTGTAGCCGCCCGCATCAAATTCAAATCTCTTATGCTTGTCTTTAAGACAATAACCGGAACCTCTCCCTCCTACCTCAACTCACTCCTCCAGACATATGTCCCCTCCCGCCAGCTACGGTCAGCTAACAAGCGACGGCTGACCGTTCCCCCACAACGAGGGGAACTGATTGATGGTCAATTTGTAAAACTTTCACCTATTCCGTTCCTTTGTGGTGGAATGAACTGCCAGCCTCCACCCGATCTGCTTAGACCATCACAACCTTCAAAAAACAACTCAAAACACACCTGTTTCGCAGACACCTCTCTGAACCCTAATGCTCTTTTATCCCTCTATCCTATCCTTCTATCCTTCCAAAAAAAAAAAAATTCTGTCTCTAGTCCATCTTTCTCTCTAGTAACAGAATACAATGTCCGCTTGTAAATGTAGCTTTGTAGACTTGGCTCGTTGGCGTACAAGACAAATGTTCAATGCTCTCGTCCTTTGTAAGTCGCTTTGGATAAAAGCGTCTGCTAAATGACTAAATGTAAATGTAAATGGTTAGTCTTTGTAGGACTAAATGATAGCTGATGATGAGTGGAGCAAGTTTTACATTTTGATGAAAGATTACAAAAAACATTTTCCTTGCATTGAACTATTGCATGCTCCACAAATATAAATATAGTAGGTCACTTAGGTGTTCCATACAAACTGAAAATCTGTATACTGTGAAAACTTTACACACTTGTGTACTGTGAAAGTAAGTCATTTGTACATGCAGTATGTGAGCAAGGAACTAAAGGCAAAGGAGGAGTTTAGCAAACTTATGTTTGCTAAACTATGACTTACAAGCCTGAGCATAGTAGCTTGTTTATGCAGAATTCAACAAGCCTTCCTCATAAGTACATTGGCATTAAGAAAATCTATTATTTTTTCTATTAATAATTATCCAGATGTTTTAAAGGGGCAATGGATACAGTCTTGGTAAAAGACTGGAAACTATTTCGGGAACCTATTCCGGGAACCAAAGGAGTCTATTCCGTTCATTTGTGGTGGAATGAACTCCCAGCCTCCACCCGATCTGCTGAGACCATCACAACCTTCAAAAAACAACTCAAAACACACTATTTCGCAGACACCTGTCTAAACCCTAATGCTCTTCTATCCTATCCTCAAAAAAAAAATCCCTGTTTCTAGTCCATCTTTCTCTCTAGTAACAGAATACAATATCCGCTTGTAAATGTAGCTTTACAGACTTGGCTCGGTGGCGCGCAAGACAAAATGTTTAATGCTCTCGTCCTTTGTAAGTCGCTTTGGATAAAAGCGTCTGCTAAATGACTAAATGTAAATGTAAAAATAAAATCTAACATGTCTGTTGCCTCTTGGAAGATACTGAATTAAAGTACAATACTTACCATAATGATATCACACATCTGTATATGGGCCCCTAATGCATATTAAGTGTTACTATTTTCTCTGTTTGACAGGCAGGCTGAGCTTGTGTTTCACATAATACAAGTATGATATAGAGCACAATCCACTCTTAGTATCAAATTAGCATCTTGTACTTCCCATACACATCTTGTACTTCTAGGCACTGAAAAATCACAGTTTCACAGAGGTGCAGCACTGAATAACAAAATATTTACTTTAAAATGTCAGATAAAGGAGAAAATAGAAATAAAAAATTTAAAAAACAAGCTGGTAAGAAATGGCCTCTTTAATGCAATATAAAACTCTGTTAGCTGTGTATCTGGAACCCTGTTTTTAGACATGACTATAATATCTTTGTGGCTCTGGGTTGGGCCATTTGACCTGGGCCAGTTAGTAACAATACTAAACATTCTAGCAAAGCCATAGCAACAATCAAAACGCCCTAGCAATCATAAAAACAATGCACCACATAGTAATGCAATGGCAGCCACCCACAACAATCTGACGTGGCAGCATATTTTGCACAGGCAACACTAGTCACATTTTCTTCCAGAAACATACAATTCTAATTTTACTTTTTTTATAAAAATATTTTTAAATATAACTTAAACCTATATGTTGGAGTAAAGGATGATGGCTAAAGGCTATGCTGAAAATCTTTCATAGGTGTCTTTGTTCAGGTTCTCACTTGGTATTAATCTGTGTGTTCTCTGCTGTTTTACGTGGTAAGGACTACCTGGACGTATTAGACAGCATTATACTCTCATAGGACATTAGCTTGAGAAGTCATTTGTGCCAGATAGGCAATAGTGCTGTAGCCTGCTCATATTTGGCTTTTTAATAATGAAATGCTTTTTTGGAAAGGCAAGTTGAAACATTTATGTAGAAATATGAAGATATGCCATGAAATCAAGCTTTTACTAACACTGGTGGGATCACACTCACTCTCCAAAACCTCAATTATTCAAAAGTACCGGTGAGAGAAAACACTAAACCTAAAAGTGTGCGACACTTTAGCTTACTACAGGTCAACAGAAACATAGCTACTGGCTCTTTCATTTACTAAAGGCACTGATTGAATGAATTTTTGTGTCTGTACATGTAGGCT
Organism: Chromobotia macracanthus; assembly: GCA_036877525.1. Classification (NCBI taxonomy): domain Eukaryota; kingdom Metazoa; phylum Chordata; class Actinopteri; order Cypriniformes; family Botiidae; genus Chromobotia; species Chromobotia macracanthus. The sequence goes on along the minus strand of JAZGTH010000076.1, from coordinate 5,640,781 downwards.
ATACATGTTTTGTATATTCATGAGTGCTAAAACTTTGACAATGTCTCACAAATATAAATATAAACAAATATAAACATGTAAAAATGACTCAGTCCTACAAATTGGTCCCCGCTATTGGAAAAGGCTAATAAATCAGCTAAATGATGTTTTAATAATGTCAACAGATTTCTGTGAGAGCTAGGTTTAAAGATAGGGTTAGGATCAGTGGTGAAAATGTCAGAGATTCACTGGGGGACCCTATTGGGGACATATATTTTTAAACCATAGATAATCCCATTGTATAAAATATGTCTCTTTGGACTCAGTCCCCTCAAAACCAACACTAAACCCACCCCTCTTTGGGATATGGGATGTTACTTTTAGGAGAGATCTTTTGCTAACTCTCTCTCACTGTATGAATATACTCTTAAACAAAAAGCAGTGTGTTCATAGCTGACACTAAGACCTTGGGTCACAGCCAGAAAAGGGGTAATTATAATTGATGGAATCTGATGGATGTATCAGTCGGACTGAGTCATATTGTAAGTCGCTTTGGATAAAAGCATCTGCTAAATGAATAAATGTAAATGTAAATGTATCGTTTCATTAATAGCCATTTGTGTCAGCCTCGATATATCATAATTTATTATGGATATGATCTGCTTACACATCATTTTGATTAATGGCATTGACAGTCGCACTTGGGCCATGTTTACCTGCTGTGTTCAGTGTATAGTTGCTTGCTGAGAGGCAACAGGACTCACACCGACATCTAGTGCGCTTTACTGCAACACTGAAATAATGTGTTTCCCCTGTATCATTATGTCATACCACATCTGAAAGATTACTTGTCATATAAACCTAGAGAAATCATCCACTAAAGATTAACATATGTGCCATAACCATGTATGCATCTTCTGCTACCAGTTCCTCACCTCTGAAGCCTCCTTGAAACTTTCTCCCTCATCCACTCTCAATTCTGAGTTAACTTCTGGCTCTGTCTATTAGACTATAAATAATAAATAATAATAAGTGTTTAAAATTATTTTTTTATTTTATTGTATTTTAATTTTTTATTTAGTACTAAAACACTTAGATTTTAACTGTTAACTGTTAATGTATATAACCCTAGGATGCCTGTTTCTTGTTTTAAACTTGACAACACAGAAAAAAGTACAATTTGTGCAATAATGAGGATCCTATTAAAAACTATATCAAAAGGTTAATGCATACAACTGCATACTGCATTTCTATTAAACAATACAATGCAAAAACGGTAGGGTTAAACACATTCTAAAAAATATGGCTCTTCATAGGTTCTTTACCGATGATAAAAGTTCTATTTAAAACCATATTTTTCTAAAGAAACATTTTGTGCAGAAATGGTTCTTTGCATTGGGAAAGGGGTCTTTAGTTTTGCTGTTTTCTTTTTAAATTTGTAAAGGTTAATCAGTTGTTTCGAAGCTTGCGCTGCCTTCTGATTGAATGTTGCTCATGCACCAAAGAATACAGCCGAGCCAACTTACAGGGCTTGAATGTTTTGTAAGAAAAAAGGAGTGAGGAGTTGGTGTTTTGAACTCATCACAGTGTCAGGAACACAGAGATCCAGTAGCAGTTAACAGTCTTTATATCTAGACAGAGAATATCACAATCAGAATGCAAGAGAAACAGATGCAGGGTGGCTCCAGTGCAGGTGGAGGGGAGAGAGCGGGGCAGGGAGAGAGAGAGATGGTGAAGAACCGGATCGACGATCTGCAAAAGAGGGAAAGGGCAACAAACAGAGAGAAGACAACGAACAAGGCTTGAGTCTTCAACAGGACAGGACAGGACAGGACAGGACAGGACAGGACAGGACAGGACAGGACAGGACAGGACAGGACAGGACAGGACAGGACAGGACAGGACAGGACAGGACAGGACAGGACAGGACAGGACAGGACAGGACAGGACAGGACAGGACAGGACTAAGGGGTCAGGGATCAGGGATCAGGGATCAGGTAGCAGTTACCACCGAAACGATCTGACAACGGACGCAACACAAAAGGGGTAAATAAAGGGGAAGCAATTAATGGGGACAGGTGCGGAAAATAATAGCGAAACAAGGAAACAAGGAGGGCGGGGAGACGCGGACGCTGGAGCACGTGGGCTGTCAAACAATGCTGCATGCTCAGACAGAAAATAACAACACAGACACGAGGACCAAACAAAAACTAGGACAATCACACCACGGACCTGACACACAGTGAATATGAATATGTTGGATACAGCCAGTGCTGATGATGCGAGCATGGGCACGCCGTAACACATGACAATTGTGGGCCCACAGAATTCCCACACTGTGGGCTGGTGTGGGTAAAGTGTGGGAATATGGTAGGCATACTAGGTACACTGGGCAAAGTGTGGGCATACTGTCGGGGTACAAAAACTTAACATTTTTGCGTGGGTCTAAAGATATTAGGAATTAATAAGCAGGTGCTTAAAAACGCCTGCTTAATAACTTTTCCTTTACGCATATCTTTTGTAATGTCCCATTTAATGTTGGCAACTGTAACCTATTGCCTATGCGCCACCTATTGCCCTAATTCCTTGATTGCATGCTTCTTTAGTATCATAAGTTTCATGAGCTGCCTTAGTTTCGTGATCGGCTGATGTTTCGTATAGATATTATCTATATAATATCTTTTGATACACTTTGATTTCTAAAACAACCCTGGTATAGCTTTCTAAATGCGAAAGTTCAACTTTTTTGTATAATTATTGACCTAAAGAGTCCAGAGATTTGTACTGCACTAGTTTTATTTTGTATCTCTTTCCCTTCATGAGTTACAGCTGCATTACCAAAAAGTGGCCCCGCCTACTTCAAATGTTATGGCTTTCTATCTTGAACATGAATAAAAAATGCAACTTTTTTTTATAATTATTTACAGTTAGACTAGAGAATCTTTCAGCATTGGTTGATTCCAATCAATTGAAAACCCTAGGACTGGTTTGCAAAAAGAGGTTTTGCAAAAAATTCGAAATGGCGGCAAAATTTTAATTGCGGCAATAAATTTGTTGACAATTTGTTTGTCTTGAGCCAAGGATTCCAACGGTATAAGGCACTTGTTGATATGGGAAATGGTGAAGGAGTTATGAGCACTAACATGTTTTGAATCACTGCATTGCCCCCATTGGACAATTTGGCTTTTACAATAAGTCTTTGTACCTGAGTAGCCTCATGGAGAACTACAATCTGACTAAGTTTCAAGTCACTGGGCCTTATGGTTTGGTCTACACAGTCAGTTTTAGGGTGTAATAATAATAATAAATATAGCTGCAAGCAGCGATTGTCAGGGTTCAAGCGCCTTGAGACCTTTGTATGTGACTAAAGATATTAGGAATTAATTAGTAGTTGTTGGTGGCCAAAGGGTGGGAAAAAGATAAAAACTGCCAAATAACTTTCATTTCATTAGAAATGAAAACTATCATAGCACCACATAGTGCCTGTTCGCCACAGAATTTTGCATGCTTTAGTATCACAAGATGCATGAGCTCAATTAGTTTTGTGAAAATCTGTTTAGGAAATATAGACTTATTATTGCACTTGGCCACGCCCCATTTTTAAAACAGCCCTGTTTTAACTTTCCAAATGAGAAAGTTCAAGTTTATTTTGATAATTATTGATCTAAAGAGTTGCACTGGTTTAATTGAGATTGAATAAAAAACCTAGGACTAGTTCGCAAAAGTAGGTTTTTCAAATAACCTCAAATATTTGAAGACTGGATTGATTGACAGCAGTGGTTCTAGAAGCAGAGTTGTTCAGAATTAGGCGTTCTAACATATGATATCAATATTTTGTCTGTTTGTCAAATGTCACATGATAATTCAATTATTAACCCACCCAAAAAATAAAATAGCCTCATTAAAATAATAAAATATTAGGGTCATGAGTCAAACATGCCCACGAGTTTTCTTCCAATCGACTTTTGTTAACTGTGTCTAATAGGTGCTTAAATTTTATTGGCCAATGGTGTTTTTCAAGATAATCAAATGTCTTTGTATACTGTCATGACACCTTGACAAATACATCTCAATTTTCTAGTCGATTAAGCTAATTTCGGATTAGTTAGCCAATCTTGTTAGTTTTCTTCTTCCTCAGCTTTTGAGTCTATGGCAGCCCATAGAACCATACATAGGAAAGTTATGAAAGTTGGCACTGATAGAGGACAGTAGGAACATTAACCACAGCAATGTTGGAGCCCCTAACTCATTCCCTCTAGCACCACCAACTGTCCAAACTTTTACTTACGTTTGTGCTAATAACTTTTGAACCACAAGGGCAAGAAACAAATTTCCGTTGTCTACAGATTCCTTGGCTCATTCTGATTCTAATGCATCATGAAATACTTTCTCAAACTCCTCCTAGGGTTTGCATCATCTACAGACATACCTGATAAAAAGTTATTAGAAGATTTTTGATTGGTCAGTCTGTTCTCGTACAGAGCGTCAACTAATTCAACGAAGAGCATGCAATATTGAATATAAGGCTGTATCTCAGCAACGCTTTGGTATATTGACATGAATGGTACATGTCATCACAGGCATGACCTTAGGGTGCATGCATAGTTTTGTCACAGCGCCACCTACTGGTCCAGAAATATGAAAAATGGATATATTCTTTAGATTCCTTGAGGGATGCCAAATAAAAAATATTTGATGATATTGACATCAACGAATTTGACGATGAGCATGCAATAATGGATATAAGGCTGTATCTTGGCAATGCTTTTGTATATTGACCAAACTATAGAGGTGTTATTGTCACAACATCCTGACCACATTAAAACAAAATTGGTGACAGCTCCACCTATTGGCCAAACATTATAGATCACTTTATTGTGTTGTAATGAGTTTTACCTATGTTTTCTTTAACTTTTCTAATTTTATTTTTCTAAATCTCAGTGCTCAAGCATCAAACGCTTCTCTTAGTGCCATTAATGGCTCAACCCTGTAATTGCTGCTTGCAGCTATATTTATAGTTATTTTTGTTTTTTCACATTACAGCGCCACTAAGTGGCAAATCGGCACTTTTTTGTGACTACAGATGAGATTCTTACACATGTGGACCTTGTTTGGTGACCATATTCCCTTCCCAATTTATAGCTATGTATTCCAAAAGTGGCCCTGCCCACTTTGAATGTTTTGGCATCCTATCACGAACGTGAATAAAAACGTCAACTTTTTTGATAATTATTAACAATCTGACTCCAGAGAATATTTCAGCACTGATTTGATTCCGATCGGTCAAAAAACTGTTTTGCAGAAAATTCAAAATGGCAGGGAAATGTTAATGGTGGAAATTAAATCCAACGATCCTAGGATTCCAGCAGTGTAAGGCACCTGATAATCTGGCAAACGGCGAAGGAGTTATGAGCACTAAAGCTTTTGTGATCACTGTGGTGCCCCCATTGGTCAGTTAGGGTCATAATTTGTTTTGGCATGAAATGTTATTATGCTAACATGACTTAGTATGATTACCATGATTCTAGCATGAAGTAGCATGACACTAGCATGATGTTAGCATGACTTAACATTAGTTAGCATGATGCTAGCATGACTTAGCATAATGCTAGCATGAGTTAGCATTATAGATATTCTAAAAAATGGCTTATTCATGATGTTATGAGGTTCTTAGGATAAAGAATAATAATTATTTAGATAATTTAATAATTATAATGTGATCGTGTGGTAAGGCTATGATCCTAACTTACACTTAAACAACTATCGCTTTTTGTTGTTTGCCAGAAAAAATGACAGAGAGTAAAAGTATGCTCTCTGTTCCACCCACCTTGTGGGTTTTTGTGAGATTTTTTCAAATCTGGAGAAATTCTAAAAGAGAAGTAGGCTAAGTTCTTCTGTAAGCCTCACTTCCTGATCGCTGGTCTCTCAATTCCTGAGGAGGGAATCATCAGATCATAGATGTTTAGCGGTCATCGTGGCCTTTAGTCTACTTGTTAGAATCCCTGACTTCCATGCCACACTGATTGCCGGTTGTGTAAGATCAGTTACACTTTGACAGTAGAGAAATTATTACTTTTGAATAAAAGTCTTCATATGTAACACATGTGAGATATTCTGTCTTGAGTTCTTTTATTAATCTTCATTTATCATGACCAAAATAACTTATAGTTATTCACAATGAGGAGCCTACAGGTTACAAAACCAAAATCATGTAGTTGTCAGACAGATATTAAAAACATGCCAGTCAAAAGCACTATCCACTCTTCCACACTTTTCCACTTCCCTCTTTTGTAGGTAATGTAGGTATAATACATCAATTTAGATTAGATTCAACTTTATTCTCATTATGATGAATAAATATGAATACTGTAAGTAACATGACCATTAAACAATGTACAGTATGTGCAAAATATGAGTAGTACAAGTAATATGACTGTTAAACAAAGTACAGTATGTGCAAAATATGAGTAGTAGTAGTAGTAGTAGTGAACAGATTTGAAATGTGGGTGTGCAAACCAATTGTATGTGCATTATCACTAAATCCATTATGTGAGTCGTAATATTAGTTTTTTAAGTTGACATCAGTTCCCCTGACATAGTAACATTGATTTTCTTTTTTCCCGTACTACAGAGATCACAACAGAAAGCACAGAACAAATAAGACATTTTAGACAACAAAAACACTGACAAATAACATTACGACAAGTAATAACAGTAATAATACGCTGCATTTTTATTTAAAACAATCGGTCTAGGTAACCCCACCAATATTCAAAACTAACAATTACAATTTATAAAAAAAGTCGTCATTATAAGGACGTTTCATGCGATTTATGAAAGATTAAAATTACTATTTCTTTTTTAAACAGAAGTGGATTTGTGTGTTTGTTTGTTTTCAACATAATTGCTTATAATTGCAATGATAACCAGATGCAGCTTGCCATTCAATGGATGAAGAAGCTGGACAGTGGACCTTTTATAATGTTTTATTCCATTTGTCTCACAGTTTTAGTTACTATAGTTATTTGAAAAGACTGCTTTTCAAATAGAAAAGACGTTTCTATGAGGACTGCCCATTTAAGAAAAAGCTTAACTACTCTTACTGGATATATTTTATATGAAAATGCTTTGATGACTGCACCTGCAACCTTTGGTTTACAAGTCAGACTCTAATCATTAGACCAAGATTGCCCCATACTTAACGTAGCGAAAGGATGTGAGTAATTATAAGCACAAACGCACGAGAAACATAACTTATACGTACATTTGAATGTATTCTACGTCAATTATTCCTTTCTCAATTAAACAGAAATAAATATTAATGCTGTCTCTTCATCACTCTCCAGACAAAATGCAACTATAAATGTACAGTCAACGTGGTAATCAATGCACATTGTGCGTTAAAATTTTAGCGGGAAATGCTGCAAAAAGTCGCTGCGATGTAATTATTGAAATATATACAAACCACGTGACTGCATGGCGGCGAGGTCAAAGTGTCACAACTCATTTTTTGCATAGGCTCTGCCCACCATTACAGCAAAGAACATCGTAGAACTATCTGGGCTACATGTATCACGTGACAATTGAACGTTTGAATTTCCGTGTCGCAACTCTAGCTCAAATAACGAACCTGCGCAGTGTTCTGTAAATTGGGCGTTGCTTGCACTGTCAGTTTTTGTTCAGTCACAAACAACCTGAAGTGCTCCAGTAACATGTCTGCCTCCATAGCACGGGCAACAGTGAGGGCGGTTAGCAGACGGAAAATTTTGCCAACTAGAGCCGCTTTAACGCTGGTGAGTGCTGCTTTCCCTTGGTATGTAATAAAGAAACAGAAAACCTGATTCTCGAATGAACGGATGAGTTTATTAGCAGCTACAAATAATCTGACCGATAACTGCCTAATGACACCCATCGTCCCCTGTTCTTGGACATTCGCACGCACATTCGAATTTAGGATCAAGAATAGACATGGTTGCTGTTTTGTGCAAGTTAAATGTGACATCAAGGGCAGTCTTTAAGCAGATTAGCAGTTAGCACATGTTTGAAGAGGACAAATCAAGGGTTTAATCGTGTTTGTGTAATGAATGTCTGTACCACTAGCTTGTAGGTTACGTTGTCAGTAGTTAAATGACCTCAGAATATATATTTGTACTTTGCTGTTTTCCATGGCTGTGTCATTCAGCTTAAACGTGCTAATGGAAGTAAACAGTATCCGAGTGTTCTAAGGTATGTCCACACTAGTGTAAACACGGCGTTTTGAAATGAAAACGCACTGTAAACGTACAACCGAACCGTGACTTTGGTATATCGTTACAGCCAGTTTTGCCAACTTGCAGACTTTGTTGCTAGATTTAGCGACTTTTCAGACAAATCGGGTTTTAGCATAGCAGCAGCATCGAAGCCGTGTTCAATCACTTTATTTAATAATCGTTTCATTGTCTGATGTCAGAAATATGTGAACGAGAACACCTTTATTTAGTATTCGGTCGTAAAGTATGTGAGCACAGAAAGTGAAAGAGAAGTAAAACAACTGTTAATTGCCGACACTAAACAAAATAAAACAAACGCAGTGTTGTGGATATGTAAAATTATCATTATCTCATCTGTCAACATTTAGCGACTTTCCGTTTCCGTAGTACTGTAACTACTTTCCATTTAAAATAGTTGGCAACATTGGTTATACCGCTTATGGCAGATGACGCAATTTGCTAGTTTGCTTATGCGCGACGTCATCCATATTTGCGTTGACTAGTGTTGCCTTCCCAAACTGTAACATACTGTATTTTAATGCTCTTTTAACCTTAAATGACTAATAAACACATTTACATCACATTTACATACACTCTGTTTCTGTTGTCAAACATGAAACTGGGTAAAAAAAGTAACACGTGACCAGTTAACCAACATCTTAACCAGCAGTCATTTTCACTGAACAGCCAAATTTACACCTACGACATCATCTCACAAAATCACAAACAATAAGTTACTGAGTGAAAATAAAGTGATTTTGGCTATGATTTTTAAATTTCGTCTAATACAGTGCACAAGCCTCTCGGGGTGTAGGAGCATTGGGTTTTTCTATAGACACATTCCTATCTGTAGCAGAAAATGTCTGGGGTTGTTCTTTGGGCAAGTTAATGCGCCATCTGATTGTGATTGTGTTGCAGGCATTTGCATGTTTATTTTTTTTCCTCAGACAATATCTTTTTTTTAAATTAAATTATTTTATTATTTATTCTGCTCTATTTTCCGGAATGCTCTTTTAAGGGTGTGGGTATGCTCATTATACAACGGCACTGGCCTGCTGTCCTTTATTATCTTCAAGCATAGAGGAGCAACTTTGTCTAAGCTGTTAGAAAAGAGGGAGTTAACATTTTCTCTTGCACTTTAAAGGCTTTCAAAGTTATCTTTTATGCTGATGAATTGAGACAGTTCAGGTAAATTGTTGAAACAATCTTTAGTGGCTGTATTTGTAACAAGGAGCTGATTTTGCAACCATGGGTAAATGTATTAAACAGGATACCAGAAAATGATCTGAAATGTCTTCACTCTGCTGCAGAATATTAATGTCATCAACATTTACACCATACAACAATATTAAATCTAAAGTAAGATTACAAAAATGAGTGGATCCTGACACGTTGTGAAACCCTAATAAAGTTTAATATGTCTTTAAAGGCCAACCCCAATGCATTTTTTCATTATCCACATGATCTGTGGCCAATACTACTACTGATAAAAAGTCAGCAAATTCTTTGATAAAGTCTGTGTGGTGCCTTGGTGGCCTGTATAAAGTAGCCAGTAGAAATGACAAACTCGATTTATCTTTTACACCAGAAGCACTATTACTTCAAAAGAATTGTATCTGAAATCAGATCTCTGGGTAACTTTCAGCAAGTTCAGCAATACCAACAACCCCCCCCCCTTTGTTTTTTGTCTGAATTTCATACTTATTGCAGTAATTTTGGGGGATAGACTCATTTAATGTAATGTAATTGTCTGGTTTTAGCCATGTTTCTGATGTAAACGGAGCATATTCAGGTTGATAAACTACAAATTTTAGGTTTGATAAAGGACAAATTGTGTTGGCATGGCATCTTAGAACTTCAATCTCGGAAATGAAACACCTTTGTTCACGTTGTTCATGTGCCACTGTAGTATGTATCTGCTGTAAGTATTTTTTGGTCAAGGACGCACTAAATTAGTTTGTTGCATTTATGTAATCCTCTTGAATGGATAGAAACTTAACTGCTGCAATCAAAGCTGATAGGATTGCAAAATGTACAGATTTTCTGCTGGCAGATATACTATTGCTGTGAAAAGGACCCTTTTCAAAGAACAACTAAATCCCATATGAGTTCTGACTTTTCATTGGCGAGTGATCTACTGCCCTGAAATGTTATTGTTTTAAACAGAGATGGCAAAAGAGAGGTAAGTTATGGATAGCAGCTTTAAATTTAAGATTTGTTTGCATCTCTTGATGAATAATCATCTGGTGGTCATGGCACATACAGTATGCTGTTAGTATTTGATTTTAAATTACCTATCTGTGATGATATGATGAAATTGTTCAAATGCTTTGTGGCTTCAGAACAAAAGGTTTCATGTCTCATTTATAAAAGATTATAATTAAATGTTTTTTTTTCCTCTTTTATTTTCAGACACCTTCAGCTGTGAATAAAATCAGACAGCTTTTGCAGGATAAACCAGAATATGTGAGTGTTTATTACATCTTTAATACAGAATGTTTTGAAGTGATAGATTTATTTCCCTATTATTCTGTTAATTCTTTGTGAACATTATGCTCTTGGCTTTAAACAGACTGGCCTCAAGGTTGGTGTTCGAACCAGAGGATGCAATGGACTCACATATACTCTTGACTATACGAAGGAGAAAGACAAATCAGATGAGGAGGTGTTGCAAGATGGTAATGCTGCAAATTTTTATTTTAGTTTACAGTTGTTTAATTTACAATTTCTTTAAACACAACAATCACCATATTACATTTTTTTATGTATTTTGTAACAGGTGTGAGAGTTTTTATTGAAAAGAAAGCGCAGTTGACATTGCTGGGCACAGAGATGGATTTTGTTGAAACCAGACTTTCCAGCGAGTTTGTATTTAACAACCCCAATGTTAAAGGAACATGTGGTTGTGGTGAAAGCTTCAACATATGAACATCACTGCATGTCTTGCTACACTTCGAACTCTACTTCTGCAGGACATCCATGCTGGTCCTAGATTTATAGATCCATCCTGGAAATTTGTGGCTAAAGCACAGAGATACAGAAGAAGCAAATAATGTTTAGTGGATCTTTTTAGGCATCACCATTCTGCTACCAGCCACCTCAACACGCACAGATATTTAAAAAAAGCCATGCTTGTGTTTTTCCTCATTCGGGTGTTACTAGAGAATAATAATATAAAATAGTGTTACTAATAGTTCACATAATAGTAAGTTTAATTGTCTCATCCTGATATAATAAATATTGCTTGCGACCCGGTAAAGGAATATGGTCTTATTCATTAACATTAGTACAAGAACAAGACATATTAACAGATTAACGTTTGTTCATCTTTGTTAAAGTTACTTAATGTAAATACAATTGTTCATATAAAAAGAGGAAAAAAATCGCATACTTTAGCCTTAGGACATCCAAGATGTTGGTGACATTTTTCTTTAATAGAACAATAAAGGTGATTTTTAGCTGAAACTGTTTTCTTTGATAATTCATAAAAGTCTGCATGTCTTTGGGAGTAAAAAAAGAGTAGATAGAGGCAACACAAAATTAATCCCTACTAATTCTGATGATATTTTCAGGTTTTGTGCAAGAAATTGAATATGTACATTTTTAGTGGTAATCCATAACCTCAGGCAACCGGTATTCATCGTGTACTTTTTAATCTGCATCCGGTTCTGTGTGTCTTTGTCCTGCTGTTAAAGACTCTGACTACAGCATAATCCAATAGTGTATAAATTGCGGGCTGTGTGGCAATATCATTGGTTTGCTCTAATGTACTGCTATACATCTTCACTGAACAAGCTGTGTTTTGTGTCTGAGAAAAAGATTCAGTGAAAAACTGAATGACCTAGTACATCTTGTTCATAAATGAGGATCTGCTCACTACAGAATACATATCGATCACTTACTACAGTCATTCTCATTCACAAGAACAGATTTGATGAACTACAGCTGTGTAAATGTGACTCAGTGCAATACATTACAATTACACAAGGACATTATTAAAACTACTTTGCTTGACTGTATAGCTTAGTAGTAATGCTCAGCGTTTCACACAGAAAACATTTATTTGCTTTTATGTCATTTGTCATTGATGTAAATGCTCAGTATATTAGGTATTAGTTTTTTGTTACAAGTCAATTAATTAATTGCCAGTACCTACTGGCATATTTATGTCATAATCATTCTCATCAAACTCAAAATAAAAAAAATCACTTGGATGAATTAAAATTGCCACCACAAATATCTATAGAGAATGTGAAGCTAATGTCACTTGTTTTGATGCCATATTCACAGATTGCTATGCTAGTGAGTTTAGTGAATTATTTTGATTTTTTCTGTCATGATTATAAAAAATTTCCCCCATTGTAGGTCATTCCTACTGCATCAAGAACAGTCGCCGTAACTTGCCTCATTGTTCAAGGAGAAAACTTGACAATAGTATTTTTCGCCTACATCCTTCTACATGTAAAAACACCTAGTAGGTGGAGGGGGTGAGGAGAAGGCGCTGAATAGGAAAAAAAAATAAAGTTGTAACTGATTAATCCTATTGCTTATCACTTAATCACATTGCTGAGTGTTTTTAAAAGTTTGTTATTTTGTTTGATTTGATAATTAACATTACCTTTGACTGTGTAACTGTCACTCAGCTTTTGAATTAGCAAAACTGTTTACATGGTTCTAGGGATTTGATTTTGGATGTCATTTGTTGAAATAAATATGTGAATATATAAAAAACTGTGTTGATGTCTGTCCACTGAATGTGACCAACAATCTCTGATCATGACAATAAAACAAAAGTTGAAATCCTACACTGAAATGTTTCCGACAAAGAAATGGATAGACCTCTGTCTCTTGTTGAACACATTTTTATTTGGATATTTCTACCATATGGTGGCTGAAGCTGTAGTAAGTGCCATTGTGACAGTATTTTCATGGTATCCAGATACATAGTGAACAGAATTTTACAAAACTATAGTGAAAACACCAAAATGTCATGCAACACAATAAAATAGCCTCTCTTACCTGCAAACAATACAACAGAAAATTCATCCTTGGTGTCTTTAGCGAACATTGTGCTTCACGATACTTCAGAAGCATTTGCCTTCAGAATGCTTCATTTTGGATACCATTCAGATAAGTCATAATTATCTTAATGCATCTAGCGGGTCTGTGAAAAAGACACCAAACATCAATGGATTGGTACTCATTAAAGCATTTAGTGTCAAAACTACAACAGATACAGTATGATACAGTAGATGACAGTATGTAAATTTGTCTATTTAAAAACAAGACTACATATAGACTTTAATCAAAATATGGTATTAATGATGGCATTTATGACCATTCCCTGATTTAATGACTTAAAACAGTAAAAGGGGGGGTTTCATTCTCTCTTTTTTTTGTTCTTGGCTGATCACATGCCTGATAATGGTTATAAGTCTTCACATTCTGAATAAGTGGGATATATATAATTATATATAAGATATATATATATATATATATATATATATTTTTTTTATATATATATATATATATATATATATATATATATATTATATATTAGATTTTCAAATGCAATTGTTTGACTTTTGTTTGCAATTGTTTTGAGTATGTATACATAAAGTAACTCCTGTCGACTGTCTTTTAACACAAAAGTAAACTTCTACATCAATATTCAGTTCAATTCACATTTATCTGTATAGCACTTTTCACAATACATAAAAAGTAAAATGGTACAGATTATGCAAATTGGCTAATATTGTGTGCATTAAAGCAGAAATGTCATCCAAAGTCCTCACTAAGGTCCTCGTCTGAAGGATGATCTGAAATCTTAATGATTGGATCCATACTGTAGATGATGTGATCTGTAGCTATCCCAGGACAGGTATCCTGAGATAAAAACAGGAGAAAACTTGAAGAATGCATATAAACTAGATGGTACAGTTTGAGGACAAATGCTATTTTTGCTTGAAAGGCTAGTGTAAAAGTGTACAATAATTTTAAAAGCTGTACGTTTAAGGAAATTTAAATTTTAGTAGTTTTAAAAGGGGTCCTATCATGCCTTTTTATGTTCAAAGTTTTGATGATGTTTTTGGGGTGTACTATAATAAGTGTCCAAGCTTTGTTTATCAGAAAAATGCATTATTTTTCATGTATTTTACATTTATTTTACACAGCTATTTCCATTCGTGTAAAAACAGGCTGTTGGATTCTTGGTTCTACGAAGCCTCTGTTTCAGAATTACGCACAGAGTTGACACAGAGGGCAGCATTTAATTCAAATTTTGGGCATCATAATACTCTGTAACCAGGAAGAAGAGCAGTGTAGTTCATTCCAGCTGTTTACGATGTTGGTTTAAGACAATGTCTCCCTTTGCAGTGAACTTTGAGCATTGTAACTTTGCAGATATTGTTTATCCTCAAGCAGCAACATTACACACTAACTAAAGTTAAAAAATTAAAATTGCATAATAGCACACCTTTACAACAGAAAAATAAATAGATGGACTTCAGGGAAGTTCCACATTAAATTACACCTACAAGTGGGGAACTACCATAGGGAGAACAACCCAGATATAGAACATGATAGATATGACCATCTGGGGTACTTGCGCAGACCCCAGGGGCAGCTGTGCACTGCGGGCTAAGGCGAAGTGCCAAGGGGAGCCTCTGTCAGAGCATACCAAAACAGGCAATGGGTCAATTCCAGAGAGGCAAAGAGATCCACCTGTGCCACTTCAAACTGGTCCCATATAAGCTGGACCACTTGGTGTGGAGTCACCACTCTCCGCAGAGCATCACCTGTTGCGTAAGCATGTCCACTGCTCAACTGAGGTTGCCTGGGATATGAATATCTCACAGAGACTTCAATCTCTGATGACTCCATAGGAGGAGGTGATGGGCGAGCTGAGACATGCGACGAGAGCAAGTACCACCCTGGTGATTTATAAACACCACTGTTGCTGTGTTGTTTGTCCGGATCAATACATACTTGCCATGGATTACCGGCCACAGCCTCCACAGGGAAAGCAGGACTGCCAACAGCTCCAGGCTTCAGATCTAGCCACAGGCTGAAGGAGTGACAACATACGAGATTCACACTTGACCCTCAAAAGCAAACCAAAGAAAATGTCTATGTTAAGATAGAATCCAGACGTGAAGGTTCGCATCCTTCAGGTCTATAGCCACAAACCAATTTAGATGCTGCACACATCAGAATGTGCTTCTGTGTGAGCATCCTGAAAGGGAGTCTGTGAAGAGACTGATTCAGGACACACTGGTCTAGTATTGGTTATAACCCATCTTCTTTCTTGGGCACAATGAAGTAGGGGCTGTAAAACCCTGCTTCATCCCAGTTAGTGGAACAGTACTGCTGTGCTTTCTCAAGCTTTGAACTGTTACTGACAGCAGAACAATTACAGTAGGTTGTCCAGACGAATGGTTGAAGTTACACATTTTTACATAACACCAATTACAAACACTTGATTTATTCCTGTTATACATCAATTCCCATTAATACAATTTACCAGTTTTGCAATGTAAAATGATCCAGATAATAATTAGGGCAACTTAACCAGCCAATGATTTGAAACTAAGCCATAAACACCTGCAAATGCAGGGGCATGCTTATAGATGTGTACAAAGAGAACAGTTGACCATTTAAAGACGTCAATTATGACATCATATTATTTTGTCAGTTCTGTGATTTAACAATCTCAAGAATTGTTAGTGCCTTAGAAAATCTGTTTTAAATTCATCTAGCTCAGGTTGTAAGGATTTCACTATACATTTATATACACACTATGGCAACACTCACAGTTTAATAGGCTGTGTTTTTATTGGGCTGTGTGCGCACACTCAAATTCAAGGGAGTATTTTCATAAACACAGTAGTGTATAGGTTGTGTCATATTCCCAACTTTTCAGTGTGCTCAGCAAAAGAAAATAAAAAATGCATTATATAACACTATATGTGTATAACTTTTGTGCATTGTTTTCACTGAGACAAAATGTAGATTAGCTTAGTTTGTAACAACTTGATATACATATTTTAGTAATAATTCTAAAAAAGTAATATTATTATTAACTAATATTTTTGTAATCATTTAGTAAAGTTCCCAAGCAAAACAACCAAGTTGGAGTAGTTTTTATCACCGTACCTTCATTATGCCTTGATTTGGAATCCAAATGTAAAACAAACAAAATCTTGATTTTATTCACATTAAGAAAATACAAAGTTTACATCATTAGTTAATTTATAATCATTAGTATTAGTTATTAGTTACATCATTAGCTAGTTTATAAAAGAACTTTACACACATGAATGACACATGTGAATCACGTTACAAGCAGAAAGAAATGTCTGTGTTTGGTTTTCAAAAATAAACAATTTAAAAAGCATCCCCTTGAAATGAGGAAAGCTCTTCTGAAAACCTACAAGACACTTGCCTTGTTTTGGCTTTGTTAATCAGCACACACAGTTTCATAGTTTCATTTGACTTTTTACAGTTTGCTGCCGGTCTTGATTATATATTACCCACAATCAGTAGTGTTCAACCCGCTCCATCCAATTCAATCAGTCCACGTATGGCGTTTCCAGAAAAGTTTGATGGTAATCCTTCCAAATGTAGGGGGTTCCTCCTTCAGTGTTCACTGTTTATTACCCAACAACCAGCCCTCTATCCTACAGAGTCTAGTGGTATAGCCTTTGTCAGCTCTTTGCTCACGGGGAGAGCTCTGGAATGGGTCACCGCTGTTTGGAGAGTGGATGGAACAATATTGCCCACCTTCGATGCATTTCTCAAGCACTTCTGAGAGGTATTCGATCATCCCGCTGAGGGGAGGTGCCCTGGGGAACAACTACTCTCTCTTTCTCAAGGAAGACAAGCAGTGGCAGAATATGTCTCTTACATTCTGTACTCTAGCTGCTCAAATGGACTGGGTTGAGGATACGCTCAAGTTGCTGTTCCAAAAAGGATTAAATCAAGAGCTCCAATCCGAACTGGCCTGCCGAGATGAGGTAAAAAGCCGGAATAACTATTCGGGTTCATTTGTGTCTCTACTGTGGACAGACAGGCCATATTAAGTCCTCTTGCCCTAATCAGCCTGCTAGAGATCCTGGGCTGGTGAGTACAGTCTCAGTCACTTCTTCTCAAACCACAATCATAAATGTACCTGTTGTAATTACCACCGCTAACAGAACCATCTCTACTCAGGTCCTGATAGATTCCGGAGCGGCTGGGAATTTCATTTCCGGCGAGTTCACTCAATGACATAAGATCGGTCTAACCTCTTGCACATCCTCCCTAACAGTAGAGGCGCTAGATGGGCGACCGTTTGGTAAAAGTAACTGAAAACAAGTAACCGAAGAAGTAGAACTACTTGGTGTATTACTGCAGAAAGCATTATCCCTCAAGAAAGTATTATCCCTGAGAGGCTTCTCAAAGCTCCTGTACAATGGGATTACTGAGATTAACCAAATCAATAATCTAGAACCGCCGCTTAATGAATGTCCTAACAACCTTACTTTTGTTCCAGAAGCCCTTTATAAGCATGTTCTTACCCAGATTCATGAATCACCAAGCTCTGGTCATCCTGGAATTACTGCAACCATCCATCTACTGCAGAACCGGTAACAAATCTGAGTCTATGAAGGAATATATCAAAGAGGAACTAGCCAAGGGTTTCATCCGTCCCTTGAGCTCTCCAGTGGCAGCAGGTTTCTTCTTTGCAGGACTCCAACCCTGTATTGATTACCATGGTCTTAATGACATAACAGTTAAATTTCGCTATCCTCTTCCCTTAGTCCCAGCCGCCTTGGAACAACTACGCAAAGCAAGGTTCTATACTAAACTAGATTAACGCAGTGCCTACAATCTAGTTTGCATTCGAGAGGGGGATGAATGGAAGACCACTTTCTCACAACTAGTGAGAATACTATTTATGAGAAGAAAGTTAGAGCAGTTACCGAATGGCCAAGGTTTTTTGGGCTTTTTGGGCTTCGCAAATTTCTATAGAAGGTTCATTAGAGGTTTCAGTTCTGTGGCAGCAAAGATTTACTCTCATAACTATTTATATAAAACTAATAATAAAAATAATAATAATAAAAATTATAATTTATTTTATTCATTAAAACTCATTAGATTTTTTATAAGGTTAACATTACTTAGTCTGAAATGATTTCAAATCACTTCAGTGGAAATATTTTGTGGTGTAGAAGTACAGAAGTTCCTGTTCAGTCAGTCATGTTCAACGTTACGTCCTGACGTATGGGGTCTCGCTTGAGAGCCCTATCACCTTCTGGTAGTAAAAACAGGCCAGATGAAAGAGCCAATGAGCTTTTTGCTTTGGAGCAGAGTGTGCGCTGCTCGTGTTTCACTCAGCTATTGCCTTTTGTCTTCCCCAGTGTCTGCTGTGTGTGACGGCACAATCAGTGGTTCTTGCACGCTTCTGGTGGAGGTTTCCTTCGGCGTTTTGGCAGACCTGGTTATTAAAGAGCTTATATCCTCTAAAAGAGTGAATTTCATTCTAAAGAGCTTCTATGGACTTTTTAAAGATGTCTGTCCATACGTGTGTTTCTCATTTAATGGCCACAATTGCTGTGTCACATGCCTGGACAAAAAGCATTCTGAGGCAGCATTCATGGTCAGGTCATGTTGTCATTGTGAGATTGTGAGAGCATGTCCATCTCTACGCTACGGTTATGGCTGTCTCTCTTTATGGGAGATCAAGCCCCCCCTCTGCTGCATACTCACAGGCCGTTTCTTCGCTTTGCGTTCAATAGTCAGGTGGATCAGTACAAGGCGCTGCAGTCACACCGTGTGATTGTCACACCATCCTGCTCTCAAACCTTCAGCCCTTTGTCAGTCATTGCCTTTCTACAGGGTCAGGGTGCCCTTAGAACAAGAGTCCAGGCACGTGTGCAACAAACAATCGGCTTCAGGACCGCAGCGCCTGTGGCACATCATTTGTTTCGATTGCTGACAGTGCTTTTGACCCTGCGGCAGTTCATTCATTGCTGCGGGGCAGGCATGTGCTAGTCCGCACGGACAGCACAGTGACCATAGGCCACAGGCCGCCAAGGCAGTCTATGCTCATGATGCATATCTCAACTCGCCCGCTATCTCCTCCTCTGGAGTCAACCAACTCCTCCAACCTGACTCAGATCGCTTTACATCTCCTACATTCCGGGTGAGCTCAACCGTGTGGCCGAAGTGCTCTCATGGCAGCTGTCAAACCCAGGAGAGTGGAGACTCCATCCCCAGGTTGTCCAGCTGATCTGTAGTCAATTCGGGGAGGTGCGTTTTTTTGTTCCCTGTCCGAGGCCCCCCTCAGCATGGATGCATTGGCACGCAGCTGGCCCCAGGGTCTGTGTTTTGCAAGTATGTGTTTTCCCCATTGAGCCTCCTTGCACAAACACTGTGCAAGTTCAGGGAGGACGAGGAGCAGATTTTGCTGGTCGTGCCGTACTGGTCCACCCAGAGCTGTTTTCTGGACCTGATGCACTATTTAGCACCTGCAGGAGTGTTGCCTCCTTTTGAGTGTTGCCAAATGGCGACCCTCTAGCAGAGGGAACCTTGCACTGAGATTCCTCCAGCACGCTTCAGCGAGCAGACTTGGTGGAGGAGCTTCATGGCTGGCCCAGTACTCATGTGTATGCCCAAGGTCAGCCCTTGTACGGGGCTAGGTGCCCCATATGTAGTTATTCCCCCTCTGTAATTCCATATGTGTATTCTCCACAGTACAATTTCCTTGCCGGTGAACCTGTGTCTTTCATGCTGTCTCTCTGTCTCAAAAAAATGTGAGAGTAGGCAGGCTCTCAGTGTCAGTCTGTTCGGAGTGGTGCCGTCCCAGTAGGTAGGACCTGCACAGAGACCTCCCTCATAGGTAGTACTGCCTAGTCAGTCCATACTGCATCGCCACACATTACCTCCTTTAGCAGGGTGTGGCCCTGGAACAAGTCGAAAGAGATCCATGCACCGAGATGCCCTCTCCTGGGGGGGATAGGAACAATTGCTGCGACCTCTCCACATCCAGGCTCCACACCTTGTTTAAAATGTGACAGTCTGCCTGCATGGAGCACTGGGAAGGTTATGGAGGCCGGGAAGCTGTCTTACAGAGGCATGCCTCACTTGCCTGTACTTGCATTTCTGGCCCATAACATGGATCGGCTTGTGGCACTTTCCACACTTTTCTCATTCCCTGAAGGAGGGAATGGAGACGTTACGTTCTGCCTGCCACAAGCCTGACTCACCACTGATTGGCCAAGACACATCTCGGCTCCTCAGCACAAACCTGAATAAAAGTGAGTTGTGGCTGGCTTTATATAGCCACTTCCGGGTAGGCGTGACTCAGCCAGCAAATCCTTTGCCAAATATTCATTGTCTCTTTCCTCTCAAGCCAATGTTCATTGGTGTGTTACAACTCAAAGGTGATAGGACTCTTAAGCGAGACCCCATACATCAGTACTTTAATGTAACTTCTCCGTTCCTTCCTGCTCTATCATAATAATAACAATCTCCATGTGTGGTCCTTGTATGGGACATGGAGAACCCCCAGGGCAAGGGCTCCTCCACCAGATAGGCTTATGTCTTAAAGTGAAACCTGTTCGCTGACAGGTGTTCTTCTCATGGAGAAGACCTCCGCATTTACCCAATTATGCTTTCCTTTCTGCAGAAAAGGAGGTTGTCTCCTTCCACTCTTAAGGTGTACATGGCCGCTTTCTCGGCCCATCACGTAGCAGCAGAAGGTAAGTATGTAGGAAAGCATGAGCTGGTCATTAGGTTCCTAAAGGGCACCCAGAGACTGAACTCCTCCTCCTTCCCTCTTAGGACCTTTCCGTAGTCCTTTCTGGGCTACGGGGAGCCCCTTCTGGCTGCTTGAGTCAGTCAGGCTGAAGAGTCCATTTCTTAAGACATCGCTCCTGACCGCGCTTGCTCCCATCAAGAGGGTTGGGGATGTGCAGGCATTGTCAGTCAGCGACTTGTGCCTAGAGTTCGGCCTGCCTACTCTCACATTTTTTTGAGACCCAGGCATGGCTATGTGCCCAAGGTTTAATGTAACGTCTCTGTTCCTTCCTGCTCTACCATAATAATCAAACTCTTTGCATGCTGATGCTGCAGTACCCGTTCTAGTCTGGAAGAGTGTTGTTTTCTGTGTCTGCAGTGTCTTCAACAAACAAGAAACTGTACTCTGTTCTGTAGAACTACTGAATCTACAAAGTGGGACAGGCAAACATGAAAAAAACAAAAACTGTTTTGGTCAAAAAAAAAAACTGATGTGATCTAAAAAGATAGATGTTTTAGTTTCATATAGCTTTACTATAGCTACAATTACATTTATAAAGTAGGAAACTGTTCAATAATCCAATCCAATTAATATCTAAAGAATATAAACTAATATTATTTGACACATCAAATCAAAAAAGTTGCTGTTTATTAGACTTGGGGTTTCAAACACCCTGAAACAATGACAGTCAAAACACTGATTTTAGATCAGAGACATTATAGATTCTTATAGATTTACTGTGCGCCCGCTCTTGGTAGTCATCAAACGAATCACAAAAACTTGTGGTGTCTAATTCACTGCTTATCATGGTGGAGGAGCTTTCATAGTCTGACAGGTGTTACTCTAACCGTGACTGATCATTTATATGCGAGACTGGAGAAACACAATACCAAAGAAACATTGAATGACATTCATTTCAAACAACAAATTACTTATGACTGGATCTAGACGTTTTAGCACATTAGCAGAGTGAAGTCAAAATTCAGAATTATCAGAATCATGTTCAAAACTAAATACTATTACAGTATATGTTTAATTTTCTTTCACAAAATAGCCTACTAATGTTTCACAATACAGCATACTAAGCAGATTATGGAGTTACATTTTTAAGTTCATTTTTTATAGCTTTTTTTGACAGTACAGTAGAGAGATTACAGAAAAATGACAGAATGAGAGAAAGGAGAATTTATTAATTTACTTGAGTAAAGATTTATGCGACTCGACTTGGCACTGATGGAGACATAGATCAGCAACTAAAACACTGCAACTCCATCAGCCATCTTAACTAACTTCACTTTCACAAACATACCCCATCCCACAGGGTGTGGAGGGGGGACAGATTTGCTTGTGTCTAACACCTGGAAATTCACTCCACTGCCCTCTCTCTGTAATAATACATCATTCAAATATCCTGCAATTACATTCTCTTTGTCTTTAACACAGTGAAACACTGTGACTGTGACTGACCCTGTACTAAATACCTTTAATTTCCCTTTACATTCTTTTTATAGTTTATATGAACATATATAAACATTTTTCATCACTTTGTATTATTATGAAGTAACTGTTACATTTAAGTATTTGACCTAAAAGACAAAACAGATGCAGTTATTACAGTAATTATTATCTTTTTAATGAATTGTCATTCAAATTTCATAATCATGTCATTCCATTAGCAGTAAGCTAATAACCTGTCATTATCACAAACCATTGTAACTACTTGTAATTGACTAGAGGTAAGTGCAAATTCTTTAATTAAAGTCCACAAAACACACACATCACAAGAACAAATCAAGAACAGATCAACTGATTTAAATAAGTTAAATGATTTCCTTCCATTTGAAAGTAAGAAATGTACATCAACCAGTGAAATAACCACCATAGACATTTAGGTTCTTCCCATTGATTAATTATGTTGGCTTGAGATCAATAATAATTTTAACTAGATAGTAAAGTTTGAGTACAAACTTTATGTTGGTTTGAGAAAGCCCGGCCTGAATAGTGTATAATGGTTCGAAATACTTTAGGTCTGACATTCTTCAACACGATGGTGACTAGTTTCATATGTTTTAGTATATTGTTAATGTATTAACATAATCTAGAATGAATTTAACATGAATTAGCATCAATTAGCATGTTTTACCATCACATAACATGGTTCTAGCATGTTTTAGCATCAATTTGCATGGTGCTAGCATGATGTTAGCATGTTTTAACATCAATTACCATTTTTTAACATGATGCTAGAATGTTTCAGTATTATACTAGCATGTTTCAGTGAGGTTGGTCATGTGACCAACCACACTGAAACCACCTAGTCTTTTTGGCAAGTGAGTATTTGTAAAATTTCTTCAATGTAAGTCAATGGCAAATTGGACCTGTTCAGAAGCCCGCTGATCCGAAAAGTCTGATCCATTAGAAAAGATATAGCAACACATCCTGAAGGTCTGTGGAAATGTTTTGGTGGGTTTTGAAAACTGTAGGAGGAGTTACTGTCGATAAATTGGGGTCTCAGAGGAATAATAACAGTAATAATAATAATAATAATAAGCTTAAATAGAATAACAGTATGTCAGCTTTTTCAAGCCAACATAATAATGTTGTTTTTAGATATATAATAAAATAATAAATAATAAAACAGCTGAGTGGTTTAAACATATTAGTGGTGCTTGCAAAGCAATGAATCACTATTACAAGAGAGTAATCTCTAGTAATCTCAAGACTAAACAGCCAAATATACAATATAAAAAAGGTTGTCATAAAATATACATACTGTGGTTTTGTTCCACAAAAGGTATTAATGAAGGTCTGAAACAACATGAATGTTAAACTGCAGAATTTTTTTAACTACCCCACATAGTCACTCTGTAAATAAACTGTTCCCTTTAGAAAAAAAACAGAACAGAAAAATATATTTGTTTTGTTTTCTTTTGCATTTAACACAAAATCTTGTTTTTTTTTCACACAGGGCATGTCAGGATCCTGGTTTTTAGTTTCAATTAGGCTCCGGTTTTTAGAGCTCTTTTATTTAAGTTCTATTGCTGTTTTGGTTCCCGTTTTACCCCCTCATGGGCTGTTGTTTTGTTTAATTAATAAAGAGAGATTTTTCTGTTTAACGCTGTCTGTGTCTGGGTTCGTTAGTCCGTGACCCCTGACAGATGTGGTCAGAATTGTGATGTAGTTCAGTGCCTGAGTTCAGTAGGTAAATAGTTAAGATAAAGAAACTGATCCTAAGTCTGCCGATGTGACAGCAAATGCCTCCCAGATGAGAGAGTGAACAGTCTGTGGATGGAGTGAGAGGTGTCTTTGATAATGCTTCTCACCATCCATAGACACCATTTTGCCTGTCCTTAATGGAGGGTAGATGAACACCAGAAATGTATTGAGCAGTATAGTTTATAGTGTAGAGCATGATAGAATGTATAGTTTTCATCACCTGCTGGGGCCCTTCGGTCTGAGACAGTACAATAACCATACCCCACTGTGATGCATTTTGTTAGGGTAATGGTGTAGCTGTAGACGTTTAGCAGAATCTGGATGTACAGGTGAGGTACAAAAGTACGTCTTCTAAAAAAATTGTACAATTATACAGAATTAACAATTTATCCTACTTAATTTTACCTTACATTCAAACATTGGGTGAAGAATAACTGATTGTTATAGGCACAATGGTAAGCACATTCATTTAAAACAGTAATTAAAACTGACCAGTACTACCTGTACATTAAATGGTTTTAAAGAACATATTCAGGACTGAGCATTCTGATAGAATTTGGCATAAAAGCATTAAACAATTCAAACATTTTGTGGGTCAGTTGGTACTTTACCTCCACTTTGTTTAATGCATACCTTGCCTTGCATTATCCCTTATTTATTAAACAGGACTAATTAATTGTCATAACTTGAAAATTAAGCATTTATTTAAAACACAATGTGACTGATGTACTGGAATTATACACCCTTGTACATCTGTTGGTATGGTGTTATTGTTAATGAAACAATAACTGAAAAATAGAAAATCACTCACTGCCTCCAACTTTTTGGAGCTTTAATTATACAGTGAAGATTCTGCAGTTTTTGATTAGTTTAGACTAATTTACTCACAGCTGTTAGATCTACACGAAAAACAGCAAGCACTGTTTACTTATTTTTTCTTTACTTTACTTTGTTCTATTGTATAGTCACTAGTTCTTGTCTTATTACTGCCTGCCTGTCTTTAATAAGGGTTTGAAAACCTTTTACGAACATTACTTTGCTGAGGTGTTGCTCCAAGACCCAAAAAAATCACTGGTAGCAAAAAACAAACATTAATGCATACCCTATCTTAATAACCCTATCTGAATTATTTTCTAGCTGATTATTTAACATACAGACTGTACAAAGACCTTGAAGTAACCAACCTAGAGTTAATGGTTTTGGATTACTCCTTGCAGGTTTTGATCCTAAAACCCTTTAACATGTACATTATACTTATGCTTTCATCAGATGCATTTATTCAATGCATTCAAAATAAACATTATACATGTTATGTACATTACAACATTACAACAATATTAACTGATTGATGACAGGTCTTGTTAAATAATAAATAATATTTAGTAAGTGTCAGTGCTTCTTTGTACCACACCATCACTGCCTTGAATGTCGTAGAGACTTGGGATGGGCTCATATTGATCGGCTTAGCAAGCAGCAACAAATAATATTACGACTTCATAGCCATGCCCAAGCAACCAGTACTGTACTCTAGTAACCACCCCATTGACTTCCATTGATAAAGATGTGTCCGAGTATTGAGCATTTGTCAGAGCATTTGAAAAAAGTGTCAGAACATCGTAAAGACAAGTGGTCTGTTTTAACTGTTTTTAATTATCACCATGGAAACTGTCCAACCATGTCCTAGCAACCATTTAGAGCACCTTAGCAACCAACATGAATTAGCTATATCTCAGAACCAGAACATCTTAAAGATATGGGAGTTGGCCCTTTTGATTCAGACACAAATCTGTCTATTAGTTTTACACTATTAACTGCTACACCCTAGCAACCATTTACTGTGTCATTGAAAGTGTCTGCTAAATGCCTAAATATAAATGTGTTGAAGTGGGTGGGCTTATTTGACTAGGGCAGTCAGTGGGTTTTAGGTTTTGCCCTGGTAACTTTCTGGCCACACCCTAGCAATCATTTAAGGCACCCTAGCAACCTCATAACATCCTGAATAGGCCATATTTTAGTGCTAAATCATGCTAGCATCAATATTACATTAAAATATGCTAGTATCATGTTGTAAAAAATGTAATTGCATCATGTTAAAATGTTTCAGTGTCATGCTAAAATGTCTTTGTATCATGCTAATAAATATTAAAATTTGTTAGCTTCATGTAAAAATATAGCATCATGCTAAAACATTCTAATATCATACTAGATTATAATAAAACAATAACAATATACTAAAACATCTTAAACTTGTTACCATCGTGTTAGAGAATGTCAGACCTACAATATTTACAATAAAACTTTTAAATACTCCTCTTAGGGACTTCAGTAAACTTGCTGAGCATCATGCCAAGACATTGAAGTTTCAAATTTGTGAAGGAATTTTTTGATATTTCTAACAAAGTTGTCATGGCGTGGCAGTTAATTTACAATAAAAAATGGGAAAGAGGAATTCTAATAATTACAGCATACATTGAGAGATTGACGTCATACTTGGCAAATATATTTATTGTGTACTTGCGGATGACATTGATATGACTATTGTGAGTCGGGGTCATAGAGCCACAAACTGGCAACAAGAAGTGGGTCAAAACAGACTTTAAAATAGTCAGCTTACATATAGCCAAGTCACTTCAGACTTTAGAATAATGTAGCGGCATGGCTGATATAAAATTCTAAAAGGATTTCTGATATCTTAAATGTTGTTGCCATGGCAACACATCAACCTTTAAAACCACCATTAAAAACAGTGAAACCTAGGCTTTCAGAGAACCTAGGTTATGATAATAACTGGAGACAATCCCTTTCAAGAGCGGTTCACTCAACATTATGTCAGTAGATGACACTATCGGGAATTGTGTACAATCATGCTGTGAGCGCGAACAGATCAGCTCGACATAGCAAAGCTAAAACAACCAGAGCAAATATATGAACAAGCATAAGCACAATTCCTAACCAACCAGTGGCCGCTAACACTCCACCTAGTTGGATGAGAACCAATCAGCGACTGACTCACAAGTTGATAAAAATGTACATATCCAGTCAAGTCTGAGCACACCTTGTTGCTGCGCCGATATGGGGCAGCAGACAGAGCAATAGAGATATGCAAGAGCACAGTAATAGAGAACACAGTCGTGCTGGGTCTCATACAGTAAAAATACAACACATCAACAGCAGCATGTAAATAACTAAGAAAGCAGAAATAACTTCATATCAGTAAGGGTGAGCCATATATGGTCATGGAGGATCACTAAAAAGTCCATTCTATGGCCTATGGCTTGCGTAGTCCTCCTTGTGGACATCAGCGCAAAGTCTGTCGATGCCCTCAGATCTCTAAATGCCTCTGGGTCAGAGACACCATTGTCCAAAGTAAGGCAATGTAAGTAAGGTGTGTAAGGCAGAGTGAGACCCGCCCCCAGAGAAGACGACAAGGGACATTAGTGTGCAGCAACAGCTTCCTTTAAAGGGCAAACAAAGGGGGTATTTGTGGATTTCCGTCCCACCATCTCGCAGTAGGCAATACAGTGCTCGTGGGAATTTGGCAGGACTATGGGACCCACGCAAAGCAAGCAGAAAGCAGCCATGTCGGAATGCACCAAGGAATCACTTTTTCCGAGGGTGTAGATCATGGTGCAGAAAGAAGTCCAATAGTCTATAAAGTAATCCAGGTGTGAAGGAGGAAAATTGAGATAATGTGGTATTAATGTGGTAAAACTGAGATAATGCTGTTTTGCAGCACATTTTATAGTGCTGGCTAGCCCCTACAGCATAATTGATGTGCATAATTAAATGGCATTAAACAGTTATTTCACTGTTGTTATTTAATAAGATTTCAGGAGATTTTGGGGAAAAGGGATTCCCCATAGCATCAGCTACTACACAATGTCGAGTGAACTGCTCTCTACTTTAATTTAAAGTTCCATGGCACTTGGTTTATTGTAGAGGTACTTGTTCCAGTCCTTAATCTCTTTATATCTAATTATATATTTGACTGTTTGAGATTAATTGTATCTACAGTTAAGAGGCTGTAGAGTAAGAATGCCTTTAAAGCTTAGAAAACATTAATTTGTTGTTTTTTGAATTTGTTGCTTGTTATGTTCATTGTTTGGTAAGTTTCTTTGGATGTACGCGTCTGCTATACGATTTACTACAAGTTAACGTAACTGTTCACTTTTAATGAAAACGTACGTCGTATCGCAGGAACGTCACAACACTTTTAGCCAATCAATTGGTCGAACGCAAGACGTTCCGCAAACCGAGAGCCAATCATAACATTCCAAAAACGTGCACATTAGGTGTTTTACGGAAAAGGCGTACAATTCCAGTCAGATAAAAGCAGGGCAAGAGAAGATACTTGGGAATACATTTTCGCACGACAGTTGTATACGACAGTGTAATTTTAACTATGGACAAGAAACAGACCGTCAATTTTGGAGCAGGACCGGCTAAACTTCCACCGTCGGTAAATACATCGCAAACTTCGTGGAAATTTACTTGGCTATTCATAAAAACGATTAACAAGTCTTAATGCTACAGATGTATTTTCACATGATTTCACGATTACATCATCTATTTACATATAAAAACAGTATGTGCTCAGATATGTTTAGTAACAGATTGTTGGCTTAGGGGTGCAGGCTTTGAATG
This sequence comes from Chromobotia macracanthus, assembly GCA_036877525.1. Lineage (NCBI taxonomy): Eukaryota > Metazoa > Chordata > Actinopteri > Cypriniformes > Botiidae > Chromobotia > Chromobotia macracanthus. Next base: position 5,611,912 of record JAZGTH010000076.1, on the reverse strand, counting down.
TACAGCAAAAGTAGCAAATTGGTTTCGCTGGTGTGTAGAGTCTGTTGCATCAGCCAAAACTAAGCCTTTATGAATCTTTGTATATCGATTGCAGAATACAAGGTTTCTAGATTTCCAAAGTTAATGGATAGTTGATTTAGCTAAGCTATGCAGCTGATATAACCAAAGGTTAAAGCCATTATGGAATATTATTGATAAAATGGCCAATTTTAGTAAAATAGTTACATAAAACATTACCAAGCAGCCTAATGATTATTTTCTTTTAGGATGCTAAGAGTCTGACTTCTGCAATTTCAGTTGAATAATTACTTACTAGATTTTTAATGGGAATTGTAAGATACATTTTTTCAAACTGTATAACATTAGATTAGAAGGGTGTTGGGGCAAAACAGTTTGGATGGTAATACAAAAATATGTTGGTTGTTAAATACATATTTTTCATTCTTAGGTTTTACTTCAAGCACAAAAGGAGCTGCTAAATTACAGTGGTATAGGTATAAGCATTCTTGGTAAGGCTCTGCATTTTGATATGCAAGCTGTGCATATTAATACAGTGTTTACAAACTTAATACAGATAAGTCACAATACTGAAATTTTGTTTAGGTTTATTATGTTGGCTTGACAAAGCCAACAACCTGATGTACTATTTAGGCAAAGTGCCAAAACCCTATTGTTATGATTTTTATTTTTATATCACCCTAAAACTGATCGTGCAGACAAAATGGTAAGACCTAGAGATTTTAAACTTTGTCTGATGGTAGTACTCCAGCAGGCTACTCAGACACAACTCTTTCACTGTTAGATAAGTACATTATACTGCTGGAATCCTTGGGTCAAGAAGAACAAAACAAAACTTATCAATGTTTTTATTTTTGCTATAAATAAGTGAAATAAGTTAATAAAGGCTAATCAGAACTAAATTCCTGGTGGGCCTATTTGACTCATGACCCCAAAGGCCTGTGAGAATTTTGAAAGTGCCCCCTCCCCAGTTGCAAATTTCTATCTAATTTTTCGGGTGGGTTAACAATTGCTTAACAAAGATTGACACACAGACAGAGCATTGATATCATTCGTTAGATCTCCTAATTCTGAAAAACGTTGCCTCTTGACAGCCGCTGCTGTCAATCAAACTTGTCTTTAAATATTTGAGATTATTTGAAAAACCTACTTTTTCAAAGAAGTCCTAGGTTTAACCTCAATTAAACCAATGCAGTATAATTCTCTGGACTCTGTAGGTTAATTTTTCTTTAAAAAATGTAACTGTTGCATTTGGAAAACTATAACAGTGTCGTTTAGGAAATGGGCATGGCATGTGTTCCAATAATTCTATATCTCCTAAACGAAACAAGAGATGATCACGAAACTGACCTCATGCAACTTGTGATTGTAAAGAAGCATGCAATACAATTTTGTGGTGATCGGGCAACAGGTGGGGCTATAGCAGTTATAAATGTTAAAATTATGATCTTAATAAATAAATAAATAAAATGTTTTTTTTCCATAAAGAATATAAAGCTATTGCTATGTTTTACATAATATCTTTATGCACATGCAGTCAAATGTCTTGAAGCATTTGAACCCCAATAATTGCTGCTTGTAGCAATATTTATTATTCTTTTTTCTGCCGTAAAACTGTTTGGGCATCAAAGACTAAGTTCCAGATAGAACAAACTTGGTAGGATGGTCAGAAATCCCACCTGCTACTCGGGTGCCTCCACACGTGCTTGTCAGACACTAGGTGGCACTGTAATAAGCTAATTTATGTTTTGGTCAGTATCTCCAATTTCATTTCCGTCAATGCATTGTTTTTGCCATTTTGATTTTTTGAAAACTCTGATTTTTAGAACTCCTCCTAGGCCTGGCCAGTATCCTCTGAATGCAAAGTCCAAGTTTACCAAAAACTTGGTACACATAGACATGAGGGCAATCTGTGGACACGTCATATTTTGTCCAGCTCCTCCCATAGAGGGTTACAACAGAAAATCTATAATAATGCCAAAACTGTGCTTGAAAACTGGTATACATCTTCTTTCATGGATGTCCTAACATATTCTCTAATTTCACTTGGATACATTGAAAAACATGGCCATCAACAGCCAGTAACCTCAAATCCAAAAGGCCTACCATTACAGAAGTATATAGACCATCTAAAATCAAGTATGTGTTCCAAACATTTGTGAAAATTAGCCCCACAGTGGTGTTATAATAAGCAATTTAACATTTTTGCTAATAACGCTGCAATTGTGTGTGATAAAAATGTTTTTTCTTCAGAATTCATGCTTGAAGCATTATGTAAACTATATCTCATTTTTATGTTTAGCCATAAAGTTTTTCCACAGTTCTCTTTTAAAGAAACAACTTTTTTTAAAACTTGTCCTAGCCCGTTTATCCGATTTGACAAAAAGTTCTCAAAATAATATAATAATAAGAAAACTTTTCCTATGTGGAGACAGAACATTCTGAGAAAACAAGTTTTAGCCATTTTTGATGATCAGTCATTTCAACACCCAGTTGAAGGCTGTCTGTTGTATTCTCTAACTTCTCTATGAAACAATGTGTTGTTTCAATATTATGCTATGACAATAGTGAATCGAAAATAGTATTAAGTGAGCAGTTGTCACCACATCAAGAAAGCCATTCCAACAGATTTTCTGAATGTAATGTTGAGTTCTGTAACATCTAAGAAATTAAAGTGAACCAGAATTGGTGTGCCAACTTTTTGTTTACATGGCCTTAAAATACCTTAAATGTAAATACAGTGCATTCCTAAAGTAGTCAGGCTCCTCAGTGGCTCAGCAGCAAAATTAATTAAAAAGGTGTGTCTTATATTGTTGGCTGTGTCAAGTGGCGCATACTACATTTATTGGTCTTTGAGGTGTGGAGATGTTTGAGTTTCCACGCCCTGCAGCTCAGATAAGTTGCAGTTTGTGATCATAGCAGATTAAAATTATGATCTGGTTGACACTGACTATACTCAGGTGGCCTCAAATAATGGAAACAAAACAATCTGATGTTAGCAAAGAGACCGCTCAGATATTATGTAAAAAATTATATGATTTGACAGAAGTTTGAGTTTGGTTGTGTTTGAGCTAACTAATGCAGCATAAACATGTTTAGGCAGTTAATTGGCAAATGCCTGATTCAAGAATCATTCATAAATCTCAATGAATCACTTTGAATGTGTAACTAAATTTACCTAAACCATACCAGGTACAGACCTGGATAGATGTCCAACTTTTTTTTCATGATTAGCCTACAACAGATAGACAAAAATAGTCAGCAATTGAATTGAGTACTTTTATGTGTATATTTGCTGTAAGAGCACACGCAACTTCACTTCTCAAAATACTTTATAAACTTGAGAAACATTTACTTTTAAAACACTGTGTAAGGAATGATGCAGTTAAATGGTTATTGTCAGACTTTGTGTTTCTAAAATATCTCATATCCAAGGCTTGCTCATTCACATGTGAGACACACCTTTCTGAGTGCAAGGAACTTGTGTAGCTTTCCCAAATTCCATTCAACATGTCAGCACTTTTTTTATTTATATTGCAGATTTACAAGCAATTGGACATTTTACTGTATTTATTACTAGTTTTACTTAGTCCGATCCATACTGCCATTTTTGTGCAAGATGTTAAAATAGGGGGAAATTGTGTTAAGTACGGAAAGCGATATTGTTCCCAAAATACGTAACGATTGCCAAACCTGTATTAACTCAAAATATCACAAGTTAACTTTTTTCCTGATACAAAGAACCATTTCCGCACAAAGGGTTCTTCAGAAAGATATGGATCTATATTTTATCATTGTTTTACCTTTCAAGAACCATATTTCTTTCCAGTGTATATGGTTGCCAGCCAGAATTTCTAACTGAGATCAATACATAATGTCATATTCAGCCTAGAGGAAAAGCAGATCAAGTTATGATCCTAAGGCTACATTGTTACAGATGAACAGACAATAACCATTAATAATTATGTTAAATTACCTGCTGTTGTGTGGGATTCGCCAGCTAGGGTTTTCCATCACAACGTGTACAAGCTCTTTTTTCACAGTTTTTTTAACGCTATACCAGTCAGATACAATGTACAGAGTGCAAAGCATCATTGTACAATTAAGAATATGTAAAATAAAGAGTAAGGATAATGAAGTACGAAAAACAAACAAACATATACAGTGCATTCAGAAAGTTTTTGGATCCCCTACACTTTTTTTTTTACTTTTGTTTTGTTGCAGTCCGATACTATAATTGTTTACATTTTTTTCTCATTAATCTACACTCTGTATCCCATAATGACAAATTGAAAACTGAAATTAAGAATTGTCTGTTAATATTTAAAAAAGAAAAAAAAATGAAATATCACACTGGCATAAATTAGCATAAATATTCAGACCCTTTGGAACAACACTTGAAAGTTAGCTCAGGTGACTCTCATTTTTTTTGTCGATACTTCTACATCTTCATTGGAGTCCACCTGTGGTAAATTAAATTGATTGGACATGATTTGGATAAGGCACGCACCTCTTTATGAAAGGCCTCACATTTGACAATGCATAACACAGCAAAATCCAAGCCATGAAGTCAAACTGCCTGCAAAGCTCAGAGACAGAAATGTTGAAGGCACAGGTCTGGGGATGGCTACAAAACAATTCTGCAGCACTGAGGATTCCCAAGAGCACAGTGACCTCCGTAATTCTCAGATGGAAGGGGTTTACCACACCCAGGACTCTTCCAAGAGCTGGTCACCCAGCCAAACTGAGAAATCGTTGAAAAGACCTTAGTACAAAAGGTGACCAAGGACCCGATGATCACTCTGACTGAGCTCCAGAGGTCCTGGGTGTCATGGCAGAGTGACTGGACAGAAGCTTCTCCTCAGTGCAAAACACATGAAAGCCTGCTTGGAGTTTGCAAAAAGCACCTGATGGACTCTCAGACTGTAAGGAACAAGATTCTCTTCTTATATCTTAAGGAAACCTGTGACTGCTCATCACCTGCCCAGTACATCTCAACAGTGAAGCATGATTGTGGCAGCATCATTCTGTGGTTGCTTTTTCAGCAGCAGGAACTGGGAGACAGGTCTAGGTTGAGGAAAAGCTGAATGGTGCAAAGTACAGATAAATCCCCAATGAAAACCTGTTCCATGGTGCTCAGGACCTCAGACTGGGCCAAAGGTTCACCTTTCAAAATGGCAATGCACACTGCCAAGACAACATAGGAGTGGCTTAGGGGCAACTCTGTCTTAGAGTGTCCTAGATGTCCTAGAGTAGCCCAGCCAGAGCCCTGATTTGAACTCTATTGAACATCTCTGGAGAGACCTAGAAATGGCTGTCCACAGACGGTCCCCACCCAACCTGACCGAGCTTGAGAGGATTTGCAAAGAAGAATGGCAGAAAAACCCCAAATCCAAGTTTGCAAAGCTTATTGCATCATACACAAAAAGACTCAAGGCTATAACTGCTGCCAAAGGTGCTTCATCTAAGTACTGATTAACAAAGAATCAATCCGATCATGTAATGCACTTTATAATCTGCACCCGATTTTGTGTCGCTCTGTCTTGCAGTTAAAGACTGATCACAGCATGCATTAACACTGTAAAATGCAGGCTGTTGGAAGGAATATCACACTTGTCAGTAATAAGAGTCTGAATGAGACTTCTTGTTCATGAACGACCCGGTACATCTTGTTCGTAAATGACAACAAATCAGTCATCTTGTTTGTAAACAAGGATTGGCTGATTAACTGAACTAGAGGATACATATTCATCACTCAATACAACATGTCAGTCATTCATGTTCACAGAGACAGATTCAAATACAGCTGCAAGCAACAATGGTGCCATAGTGGCAGTTGGTGTTATAACTGTTGGCGCTATAACTGTGACTCATAATAGCCACATTGTCATTAGCCCACAACACCAAACATATTTCCCAAATTTGACGTAAATCACTCAATACATGCAGAAGATATGAGACTTTCTGATCCATTTATTGCCATAACTTGATTGCCTTGCCATGGCAACACCAATCAAGATATTAACAATCATTCACAATTTTGCATCTTCAATATATCTTCTTTTTTAACCAACTGTGAAGAGACTTGGGTAAATTTATAAGGATTATTTTAAACTATTTAAAGTGACATGCTTTCTTCTGCCAGTTGGTGGCACTATGACTGTGACTCATCAGTCCACAGGACCAAACATACAGCTGACGTTTGAATGAAATCACCCAATTCATGCAGCAATTAACCACTTCCTGTTTCCGTTTTTCCCCCTTTAATTTATTGCTTTGTCATGGCAACACCGTTTAAGATATTAAAAATCCCTGCACAATTTAGCATCTTCAATGTCTTGGCATAATATTTGCTAAATTTCGGGACAATCTCATAAATCCCCTAGGAGAAGTATTTAAAAATTTATAGCTTGGAATTATCAGACAATCCACATTTAATACAAAATGGCTGCCTTCCTGTTGGGCGGAACTAATGAACATAGTTTTGAAAGTTGTCTGGCTTGATGAGAACAATAAATGTACCGAGTTTTTTTCATACTTGTGTCATGGAAGAGGCAGGTTTTTAGCTGTTTTTTGAATGTAGTGAGAGATGTAGCAGACCGAACAGAGTTTGGGAGATTATTCCACCAGGAAGGGATAGTGAAGATGAACCTGTGAGCAAGTGATAGCGGCACGTGTGGAAGTGCTCAAAGGCGGCGTCAAGACCGTAAACAAAGGAGGGGGAAGCGTGGAGGACTGAGAGCTAAGCTAAAGCTAACACCACACCGGCTCTCTCTTCCCAGCATTTTCCTCGCCAATATAAGGTCTATGGTGAACAAAATGGATGAGATTCGACTCTGCATTAGCCACAGCAAGAGGCTTTTGAACTGCAATGTCATGATCTTCACCGAAACATGGCTAAACAGCGGCATACCGGATAACGCTATTGACATAACTGGACACCAAACATTCTGAGCAGATAGATTGGCTGATGACACCGGTAAGACCAGAGGCGGAGGATTGTGTATTTATGTTAACAATGCTTGGTGCACGAACTCTGTTAGTGTTGTCAAACACTGCTCAGCTAACCTAGAGTTTCTCATGGTTAAGTGCAGACCATTTTATCTGCCACCAGAGTTTACATCAGTCATTATAACCGCTGCTTACATTCCTCCCGACGCTAATGCAAAGCTTGCAATAAACTAACTTCATGCAGTCATCAGTAAACAACAGACTGCTCACCCGGAGGCTGCATTTATTGTTGCGGGGGATTTTAATCACTCTAACTTAAAGACAGTGCTCCCTAAATTTCATCAGAACGTTTCCTGTCACACCAGAGGCAACAAAACTTTGGACCATGTCTATACAAACATGGCTGAAGCCTACACTGTGAACCCCCTCCCCCACCTTGGACAATCACCTTTCTTTGTTCCTCATCCTCAAATATTCACCCCTCATCAACCGTGTGAAGACATCAGTGAAGACCATCAAAGTGTGGCCAACGGGGGCAGACCTCACACTCCAGGACAGGTTTCAAAATACTGACTGGAGTATGTTTGTTTCTCAGGCCACATGTGGCTTTCACACGGACATAAACAGCTATACCTCCTCTGTTCTGGATTACATTAACACCACCATAGACAGTGTTACAACTCAGAAGCAGATCATCACATACCCAAATCAGAAGCCATGGATGAACAAGGAGGTGCTAAAGAGGGGCATCAAAAAGGCCAAGCACTGCTACAAGCTAAAGATAGAGGGGCACTTTTCCAACTCTGATCCTAAACGCATGTGGCAGGGCATCCAGGCCCTCAGTTACTACAAACCCAGCCATTCCACCCTGACAGACACAAATACCTCTTTCCTGAATGAGCTCAATGACTTTTACGCTCGCTTTGAGAGAGACAACAGGGGAACCTATTGCCACCAAGCTTACACTTACAAATAATCACCAGTCCATCACACTGACCTCCACAGATGTTTTTACCACACTAAGCCGGATCAACGCACGCAAGGCTGCTGGACCAGACGGCATCCCCGGACGCGTACTTAGGGCATGTGCGGAGCAGCTCGCTGGAGTTTTTACAAACATCTTTGACATGTCCCTTGCTCAAGCAGCTGTGCCAACTTGCTTTAAAACCACCTCCATTGTGCCAGTGCCAAAACACTCAAAACCAACATGTCTGAATGACTCCCTCTTCACCCACGACTGCAGAGCCTTGAATGGATCAAACACCATCATCAAGTTCGCAGACGATACTATGGTGATCGGTCTCATCAGCAACAACGATGAGACTGCCTACAGGGAGGAGGTCCAGCACTTGGCTACATAGTGCACAGAAAATAACCTGCTCCCTAACAACACCAAAACTAAGGAGCTGATTGTAGACTTCAGGAAGGAGAGAGGAGGCACACATGATCCCATCCACATTAACGGGATGGCTGTTGAGCGTGTCTCCTGCTTTAAGTTCCTGGGGACCCACATCTCAGAAGACCTGTCCTGGACCACCAACACCTCCAGCCTGGTCAAGAAGGCCCACCAACGGCTCTTCTTCTTGAGGACACTGAAGAAAAATCAGATCTCCTCAGCCATCCTTGTGAACTTTTACCACTGCATAATAGAGAGCATACTAACCAACTGTGTCACAGTCTGGTATGGAAGCTGCACTGTTGCGGAGCAAAAGGCACTGCAGCGGGTGGTTAAAACTGCATCACAAGGTCTCCACTCCCAGCCATCAAAGACATACAGAGGGAGAACTGCCTACGTCGAGCATGCAGTATTCTTAAGGACTCCTCTCACCCCGCCCATAGACTGTTTTCTCTCCTGCCTTCCGGCAGGCGCTTCAGGAGCCTCCGGACTAGAACCAGCAGACTGAGGAACAGCTTTTTTCCCAGAGCTGTCTCCTTACTGAACTCTGCCCTTGCTGATCCCACTGCATCTCCTTTACACCTTCACTCCCCTCATCCTCCTCATACCTCTTTAATCAAACCATAACCATTACATTTGTATTTGCACTATTAAACTTGTATTTGCACTACATGATCACTCAATGCACTGTAATTATTACCATAGAAATGCTTTATCTACATTTAAATTATTTAACTTGTATCCTGCACTTTACTGCTTATTGCACTTCTGGTTAGACCTAAACTGTATTTCTTTGCATTGTACTTGTACATGTGTAATTACAATAAAGTTGAATCTAATCTAATTAGCTTTGTGTTACTAAATTGTGTTAGCTTCACGTTACAGCCTGTTATAACATGTTAACAAGATTTATTTTTCAGTGTACAATTTTCAAACTTCTGAACCTATTACATTTTCAAGCCAGACTTTGTCAAGCCAACATAAAGCTTGTCTTTAAATTTTATTATCTAGTTAGATCTTTTCTTTTACATCATACCCAGAAATGAGCCACCGGTCATCTGATTTCAGTAAGATTATAAACAGTACTGAAAACCTTCTGCGTGAACTTCTGTAAGTATTGATGATTCATGACTCAGTTTTTTAAAACTCCAATGTGCACATTTTTTTATTTATATTTATGCATTTTTGATTTCTTCACTTTTACAGGGATGTTCCGGAAAACTACAAAATACTGTTCCTGCAAGGTGGCGGGTCAGGGCAGTTCAGCGCAGTTCCTCTCAATCTGATTGGTCTAAAGGAGGACAGGTGTGCTGACTATCTGGTCACAGGGACATGGTCTGCAAAGGCTGCCAAAGAGGCAGAGAAGTATGGAAAAGTGAATGTGATCCATCCTCAATTGGATAGTTACAACAGTGAGTAATGCATATATTATAATATATAATATATCTACATATAGATATATTATAAGCAGGCTTGGGGAATAAATAATTACGTGAATTGGAGTTCAATTCGTAATCAGGATACCAAAAACTTTAAAGCAGGTTGCACACTGTGAGAAGTGAAGTGCAGGGTCGTGTCTAGGACAACTCCTAGATGACACACACCAGATGTGCACATTCTATATGTGCAAGAAGTGGCCCGCTCCTAATTCAAGAAATACAAAATGGGTTTGTATTTCTTGAAAAAAAACGTTATTTTTTCAATTAATTAATAGGCCTTATCACATTGGTAAACCTTTTTTGTTTTGTTGATCTGTTATCTAGGCAACTATGTAGCTGTTTAAGTTACATACCTATTTAAAAAGTGGTGCTGCACTTCTCGTCTGGTGTGCAGTTGTGTCAAAAAAACAATAAATAAATATGTATGTATAATGTATATAAAATATATACATTATAAAGTAACCTTATATAGTAATTGTGATTAATAATAATAAATTAAACGCTTGACATAACGCAATATAGTTTGGGCAAAAATTATCAGAATTTTTCTTTATACGTTTTTTTTTTTACAGCGTTGTTGAGAGCATGAAGTGTTGAGGGCATGAATGTAATGACCAGTCAGAGAGGTTAAAATAAGTCATGAAAAACAGTGTGCAGATACAATCTGAGAAAGAGATTAATTGTGCAGTATAGTTAGACTCATTCATTATAATGGGAATTTTATTGTGCAGTGTAACCAGACTCATTGATTATAATGGCGAGATTATGATTATAATGGCGAGAGTTTTTGCGAGAAAACTGGCCACATTTAAGTGACGGGCAACAATCTTTGTTTGATTTCTGTATACAGTTTGGTCCCAATTTAAATAACCATTTTAGGGTTGTCAACATTCTTGTATAATGCAAAGTCGGCCCATATTTAAGACATCAAATTAGAATTCTGTAGTAAACCCACATGGAACGCAGTTTGTTTAGCATAGGCTGTATGTGTGTGCACATATGTGCACTTGCGCACTTATTTCTCTTATTTTAGAAATTCAGAAAAATCAATTACACTTGAAGGTGATGTAGCAGCTACATTGAACATAAAACTCAAAATAATAAAAACAATTGCAAGACAAGGTAGTTTTTTTTAGTTCTTTTTTAGTTTAAGGTAGACAAGGTAGTTTTTTAGTTCTTTAGTGCTATTGCAGGAGTTTCTCATTTTTATTTAGTTTTCTATACTTTTACTTTGAAATGAAGTTAAGGGAAATCAACATTTCTGCCATGTTAGTAGTCTTTTGACATGTGCACAGTGCATAAATATACAAGCAGCCACTGTGTTGCCATTGCTTCTTTTTGAAAGCACAGTTTGCATTTAAAATACTGAGCAATATCATAGTTTCTTTAACCATCCAGTTTTGCTTCACCATCTTACCTTTGACAACAACAGCCGTGCGCCTTACGCCATTACACAATTTGTATGTCATTGCACGTGCACAGAACTTGAAGTGTTTACATGTCCTCTTACATGTCATTGGATTAAAAAAGGTTTAAGCCACCCTTACAATCCAAATGAAATTTTGATTGGATCTGACCAATTCCTTCCGTTTTACGTGTTTATATGTGATTTTTAATTGATTGTGCTTCTTGTAATTTGTTTTTAGGTTTTAAACTCTCCATCAGTGATGTCCACAAATATTTCACTTTGTACGCATGGTGGGCTTGACCATGATAATTGCTACTTGCAACTACATTTAATTAGTAATTGCGAAAAAAATGTTAAACACCATAATTATTGTACAATATGTATATTGTTTTATTCATGGTTTAATAAAGCGTATTTAAAAATTATATGATAAAATATTGCTACTTGCCATCCATGTATTGATACCTGTATTGCCACACAAAATATTGTGTATGCCGTATAGATTTTCCACCCACCCCTAGTGCTTGCTGTGTCTGACGTTGTGCCTTACTCAGGTTTTGCTTTTGACACCTCCCTGCTGGCTTTCCATAACTTCATGAAAGCTGCCAAGGCAGCTTTCATGAAGCTTTTAATTACCATTCCTTTACCTGAAAATAGGTAAAGGAATGGTAATAGGTAAAATAAATTCTAAAATCTAACCATAAACAAATCTAAATCAATATAATTAAAAAGAAAAAAATAGACTTAAACAATTCATACTAGTTACATTTTAATTCAACCATAGCACATTACGACTTCGTAACATTAAGAAAGTACATTTACTGAACTTTGTATCTGGGATCCACTGGTTTCAGTTTGGTAAAGACGCTCAATTTAAACCAAGCTAAAACGTCTGTGCACTGCTTTTAGCAGAGTGCTTTTTGTTGTCTTAATTCCTTGGTCAGTGCTATGCTCTGGAGAAAAAACAGTGAACTTTTATGGACTGTTATGGCAGGGATCACATCGGCTGTAGTTGCAGCCTCAGCCCTCATTTCCTCATTTTTGCAACGGGAGGTAAAACGTCAGCTGTCTTTTCTAGTGTCTACTGTTTAACTGTCAGTGAAGCTGAAAAATTGTTCAGCTGCATGGACGCTCACAGGCCTCAGAACTCTGCATCATGTAGACCGCTGTTCAGTCTAACTTGCAGATGTTGCAATTTTCATTTGTCTGGAAATCTCAAAGATATGCATAGGCCTGTACCATTGTCTCACAAAGTGACATGAATTTATTGCTTGTCTAGTTTTCAAAAGTTTAACATCTCCTAGATAAAATAAGCGAATAATTCCGTAATAAAATAATTTCATACTGCAGACACTTTTGCTGCATATTCTTGTCAAAAGTTCACATTTACAAAAGCTCATGTTACATATAACATTACAGAGCAATACTAAGCCATAATAATATGTCTTTAAATATATAAAGTCTTAATAAAGTCTTTAAAGTATAAATTTAACGCACGCATAAATCGATCTGCATGACACTGGTGAAGTAAATGTGAGAATGGAAACAAAATACAAAGTCTGTACATTATGTAACAAACGAACAACTAAAAGATAAAGCAGCAAAACACTACATCAATACAGACATTTATCTAACTCACATCGCTATTTTCTTCATCCATTCTCAGTCTTCTTATATTAGAAAGGAACAGCGGACATTCTAAAATGCTTGCCATGCCATTTTAGTGCTTAACGTTAATTTTCAATACATGGTATGCTTTATTAATAAGGTGTATCATGAATCTTGTCATTTGGCCTTAATGGATTAAGCAACAATAAGCATTTTAGGACACAAGTTCACCTGCAGTGTTAGGGAGAAGTGAGCTCAGTGTCCCGCTCACAATGAAGTGCACCTTTGAGAAGATGTGCACTGATGCCGTGGGTGTGGAGGGATGAAATGCAAGGGATGCAGATCAGGCAAGCTAAGCATAGCTTAGTCTTTTTTTGGTTCCCATGTCCACACTTCCACACTTTGACAAACTTCAATATGCTTCTAATAATACCACACATTTATCTAGCGCGAGTGGCCATGTAAAGCGACTAATGTAAAGCTGCAACTCACATTTCAAATAAGTAATGTTTAAGGTTGATAAGTTTTAAGCAAACATTTTCCCGCACAGTTTGCACGTTACCTTCTTGGGTCTTCTATTACCTTCTCGAAATGAACACTTTTGATGTCCTTTGATTTCATGAATTACCACATATTTCTATCACAGACTTCATGATTTGCTGTCTGTAATTTTCTTCTAATCTCTTCAACTAACGAATAGTCGACTGTTGGAGGGGAGCCCTAGTTTAAAGTGAAGTTTTGTGATCATAAACAACAACAAAATGTTTTCTTTAACAATTAAGTGATTACATATCTCTAGTTCTCCGCCTAATACTGATTTAGTCTGTTACATTAATGATTTCATAATACTGCATTTACGTATTACTAAATTCATGTTACATTGCACTTTATCAATTTTAACTCATGAATCAGAATGTTCTTGTAACAGCAGTTGTTCTGTCTCTGCACCACCTCACATGTAAATTATTTTTATTTAAGCTCGGTAGTAATAGACATTCTGGTTGACTTCCAACTGTATTTTAAATAATATCATGGATTTTCCCAGCTTTATAATACCAATTAATCATAAAACACACAGTCATGCCATTATAAAGATGTGAAGAGCTTTATAATATACATCTGGGAAGAGCTTTATATACATCTGACATAGGTTTCAGAATTAGATGTAGAAAATTGGCTCAATAGTGCTACCAGCAAAATGTCATTGAAATGCCCCACGTGCAGTGTTTCTTTATACATTTGGTAGGCATATGTAACATCCCAATACCTACAAAAATCACATACTGCAAGCCTTAGACCCAACAGCAATTTTTGTCCATATTTTGCCATTTCCAAGCGTCAAACTAACAAACTCCTAGAGATGTAATCATACTTAGTCAGTGTAATCTAAAGGCCTTTGCAATGCTAAATTGTGAAGCTTTTGAGTTTTTCGTTGAAGGACATGTTAATGGTGGACTCACAAAGTTCGATGTTTGGCCATAAAATGGAACATTGTTCAATCATCTATCTGCCCCAAACTTTACGTTAAAAAAGAATCCTGGCTTGAAGACATCTCAATGTCTATAATCAGTTATAGTAATAGCGCCTCTAGCTGGTAGCAGGAAATGTGGCACATATAAATGCACCATCTAGAGACCCTCATGGAAAAAAAGTTATTAAAAGAATTTTGATCTGTCAAACTGTTTACCAGATATGATGCATTTGTAGTTGGTTCTCAATCACAATACTAATAGTACCGCTGCATTTCCATGTGCATTTGGTACTTTTGGCCCCAAGTGGCAGTATAATTATAGATAATCACTTGGTGGCAGCTGACATGTAAAAGAATAAGTATATAGCCCCATAACAGTAATTAGCTGTTTAATTGTCACATATACACACTTGAATATCATTAACCTATGACTCATTTAAACAGGTCATGCTTTGTTATTCAGTCAAAACATTTCAGTTTCAGTTCATTTCTGAGATAGAAATAAAGTTCAGGAACAGTTGTTATACATCTTGGTTATTGCAGGGTTGCATTGAGTTATGTATAGAGAATATAGAGTACATTGCATTATAGAAAGGTTTGCTTTATGCATAAGATAATTAGGTGTTCTAAGATTGTAATAGGTTTATGAATAACATGAAGAACATGACATGATAAATGGGAGAATAATAATATACATAATTTATAAAAATACCATGCAAGGTACATCAGCATTGCGTAAATAAGCCCATCACATATTATTCCCACTGCTTCTGGGTAACCCAGGTTACAGCTGTAGTCATTACAAGTTGACATAAGGATAAGCATCTCGATGAACCGGAACTAGGACAAGCATCAAGCTGAACTAGAACTAGATCAGTCTGTCTCAGGTGTCATCCCATCTCATCTCCCACCATCTGATCTGGATAAGGTCTGAATCCTGCTGACTACAGGACTTTGGGGGAATGCAAGACAGATAGAATTACAGCAGAACCAGCACATCAGTTTGTATGGGAAGTGTCACTGGTTCTGGTTTACCAAAATAATGCAGCCTAACAGTGCAGTCATAAAATCATAGGACAATATGTAGGCAAGATTAAAGAGATGGGTCCTTTATCCAGCTAGAAATGTCATTCAGGCATGCCTTGATGTGAGCAGCTATCATCAGATCATCTGGTTGAAATAAGTAGAATTGCTTATCATCAGCATAGCAGTCATATATAAGCCATCTTTATGAAGGACAGATGCTAGGGCTGACATGTAGATGGAAAAGTGGTCCAAGCATTGAATTTCCCAGTAGTGAGAGGTTGCAACTTACCTCTCAGGTAGGTCCATCAGGGCGTCTTGGAGGGGTGAAGTGTGTATAATTTGACCCACTGGAGTGCAGTTCCAGAGCCGCCCTTTGTTATGAGGATTGGTAGGAGGATCTAGTGGTTAACTGTTTTAAAAGCAGCAGACAGAGCCAGCAGGATTACTTAATTTTAACCCTACCTCTAACCCTACCTTTAATTAGCAAATAATCAGACACCAAATTTGAATTTGAAATATTTTTAGCTCATTTGTAACTAATTCAAACATTGCTTGAGAAAACAGACAGCTGAGTACTATAATAAACATGTAAGTAGAACACATCAAAATACATTTACATTTATGCATTTGGCAGCTGCTTTTATCCAAGCGACTTACAGTGCATTCAAGTTACTGTTGATCAGAATGTGTGTTGAAACCCACAACTTTAGCACTGCTAATGCAGTTCTCTACGTGTTACAGGAAAATCACTTCCAGTTCTTTGAGCGTTGAGGAGGGTGAGGTTCCGGTAACTGTACTAAAGGCAAGGGTCAGAGATTTAAATTTGATGCGGGCAGCTACAGGTAGTCAGGTGGTTTTTGGTTGATTGAAGACCAGACGTGCGGCAGCATTCTGGATTGTTTATAGAGGTCTAACGGCCTGAGTAGATGTTAGAGTGGATGATCCAAGTTGAAGTTGTATTCTAATGATGGGTTGGCTAACATCATTAGAATACAAGAGTAGATGTTAGAGTGGATGATCCAAGTTGAAGTTGTATTCTAATGATGGGTTGGCTAAGATTATCAGAAGTTCTATATTGCTGAGATTGATCTGAAGGTGCCATTTCTTCATCCAAGCTGAGATGTCTAAAAGGTAAGTGGAGATCCGGGCAGCAATGGTCGGGTCATCCAGCTGAAATGGAGAGTAAAGCTGTGTATCATCTGCGTAGCAGTGGTGTGAGAAGCCATGTGCTTTAATGACTGCACCTAGAGAAGCTATGTATATTGAGAAGAGGCGCAAGAACTGATCCCTGTAGGACCCTGATGGTCAGCTGATGTGACATTGACTCCCCACCTCTCCATGGTACCGTTAAAGATCTGTCTGTGAGATATGAGCTAAACCAGTTGAGTGCAGGACCAGAGATGCCCAGGTTGGAGAGTGAAGATAACAGAATCTGGTGGTTCACTGTGTCAAAAGTGGCAGAGAGGTCAAGAAGAATTAAGACAGATGACATGGAGTTGGCTCTTGCCTGCCATAGGCTTTCAACCACACACAGGAGGGCAGTCTCTGTGGAACGTCCTTTTTTGAAACCAGACTGTTGACTGTCAAGTAGGTTGTTCTGTGAGAGATAGGAAGACAACTGATTAAACACAATGTTTTCAAGAACCTTTGAGAGGAACGGTAGGAGTGAAACTGGTCGATAGTTGCTGACCACTGAGGGGTTGAGTGTAGGTTTTTTGAGCAGTTACCCGAGCCTGCTTGAACAAGGAGGGAACCTTTTTCTGTAGAGATTGACATGTTTAGAATGTGTGTGAGTTTGGACAGAAGTGATGGAGAGATTGCTAGCAGTAGATGTTAATGGATGGGGTCAAGGGGGCAGGTGGAAGGATGGTTGGAGAGGATAATTTTGGAGACATCTGTCTCAGAGAAAGGAGAAAAAGAGAAGAGGTCAGTGGAGCCTTTTGACTTGCGCCATTTTCTCTCCATAGCCCTGAATTCAGTTTGGTGGCTGCGGAGGGACTTGGAGAGGCAGGGACTGGGGGTGTTGTGCGTGTTAGCCTGAAGGTTGGAGGGCAGATGTCATCAAGACAAGATGTTAAAGTTGTGCAAAGAGTATCAGTTGCTGCCTCAGAATCATGAGAACTGGGTTGTTGTGGGAGAAGTGGAAACCATTGATAAAAAGCGAGTGGGTGAGAGTGAGTGGAGGTTATGACAAATAAAGAAACAGGAGTGGGGGTGGGTGGTGAGCATGGAGGAGGGGTAACAGTGAATTGTATGAAGAAATGGTTAGACACATGTAGAGGAATAACAAGGATGTTATTTGTGGTGCAGTTACGAGTGAAGATCAGGTCAAGTTGTTTACTTCCTTTGTGGGTGGAAGGAGTGTTAGTTTGTAAAAGGACAAATGAGGTCCACTGCTTGAGGTCTGTCTATGTGGATGTGAAAGTCACTAAGAACAACCGTTGGAGTGCCATCTCCTGGAAAAGATGAAAGCAGCATGTCAAGTTCTTCAATGATAATGTAGGGGTAGAGTAGGGGGGCTACTGAGGAAGTGTAGATGGTGTGGGTTACATCATCGCCTTGTGTATGTAGTTTTACGTCTACAAGAATCAGTGGGAATATACTGGAAGCACATGTTAGTAGTGAGAGAAAAAGTTTGAAAGGAAGCAAGAGAACAAGCAATGGAAAATTAGCATGCCGTGCAATGCCAATGTGTCCCTGCTCGGTGGAGTCGCACAGGCTGAGTCACAGGTCTTTACACTGGTATGTCTCCACCTATTTTTAATTAACAGGTTCAAAAGTGTCTAAAAGTTGTTAACTGAAACCACCCAGATGGCTACACATTAACAACAAATTAACAAAGCTTACCTTAGGACATGCAGAGTAGTTCAAACTTCCTACTAGAAAACAGCTTCGAGTCTAGCACAAAGTAAACACAGCAAGCACATTACAGCTACTGCTAGCTCAGACAGAGAAAATGCTTCTCCTCTACTAAACTAAAACTAATTTTAACTTTTTTTTTTTTTTTTTTTTTTTTAGGGATACCAGACAGAAGCACTTGGTCATTGAATCCTTCAGCATCTTATGTTTACTACTGCTGCAATGAAACAGTGCATGGTGTTGAATATAACTTTATTCCTGACACCAAAGGAGTGGTTCTTGTCAGTGATATGTCATCCAACTTTCTCTCACAGCCAGTAGATGTGTCAAAGGTAGGTGATGCTGCCTAAACTAACTTTAATGTTAGTTCTCTTGGGATAGCATGAAAAAATCTAAGTAGCATAAAAGTCATGTTTTCTTTAAAATCTTTCATGTTTTGAAACATGTATAATATTATTGGCTAAAGCTAAAATTGTAATTGTCTGTTTTCACAGTTTGGGCTGATATTTGCTGGTGCACAGAAGAATGTTGGTTGTGCTGGCGTGACTGTTGTGATTGTAAGAGAGGATTTGTTGGGCAGAGCATTGCAGGAGTGTCCTACTATACTAGACTATCAGGTGCAGGCTCAAAGTAACTCACTCTACAATACTCCTCCATGTTTCAGGTACTTATTTTTCTTGTTCATTGTGTGTCTTCAGTATTTTGTGAATACTGTAAATTAAGCTTACTGTGCTTTACTGTTACTGTGCTTAAAGGGATACTCCACCTAAAAAAATAAAAAATGACCCATAAATTTGATTGTGTTGAGCTAAAAAGAAAGCCATGTTCGCCTTAATGTCTTAAGGCGAACATGGCTTTCTTTTTAGCTGAACACAATCAGTTATTAAATAAAATCCTGGCTCTTCTTAGCCTTTTAATGGCATTAAATAGGGCCCAGGATGTTAAAGCGCCAAAACGCTTCAAAAATGATGATTCCAGGGGGTTAGTAAGTGCCTTCTGAAGTGAAATGATGTTTGTAAAAGAAAACCTTTATTTTGAACACATTTATCTATCGATTTGGCGTGTTTGAATGATAACTATATGACAAACTACATCGTAGTTGGTGCCTCATTGGTTTGTGACTGCATGTTTTTGCACAATGCTAGTCATGAGAAATGTGAAAACCAGGGATTTGATCAGGTGCTTGAAATTCATGAAAATGCTTGATTTTTAAGGCCATTGTTTAAAGTTTTAAAAAGGGCTGCTGAAAAACACCCCCACAGCATTTACATTGTGGCATTTAGCAGACACTTTTATCCAAAGAGACTTACAAGGTGAGGAAAACAACAAAGTGATAAACTGAGGCCAGGCAGTTCAGTCTTGATTTTATCAGACTAGAGAATCTTGTTCCTCACAGTCTGAGAGTCCGTTTTTTTTTTTTGCAAACTCCAAGCAGGTGCATGTGCTTTCATGTGTTTTGCACTGAGCAGAGGCTTCCATCTAACCACTCTGTCAAGTCAAGTGGAGTTTATTGTGATTTCAACCATATACAAGTACATACTGAAACAAAACAACGTTTCTCCAGGATCAAGGTGCTACATACACACAGAACAACACAGAACTACAAGGCTATGTCATTTATACATAAAGTGCAAATGTGCAGACAGCACAAAACAGTACAATGACTGCTGGGATAGACAATTGACATGGTAATTTCCAGTGCAGACCGACCAGTACACAGTTCTGTTTTAAAGTGATCCTAGTGATAATAAAATATAAGTGTAGACATAAGTGTAAACATAAGAATATGTACTGTATAAGTATTTAGCAGCATAGACATGCAAAAAAATTGCAGTAAATTGCAGGGTGGAGGATGCATAGTTGTGTGTGTATATATGTGTGTGTGTGTGTGTGTGTGTGTGTGTGTTCCTTCAGTCTAGTTTCTGCGTATTGAGGACTCTGATAGCATGGGGGAAGAAACTATTGCACAGCCTGGTCGTGAGGGCCCGAATGCTTCAGTACTGTTTACCAGACATCAGGAGGGTAAAGAATGTGTGAGAGGGGTGTGTGGGGTCATCCACAATGCTGGTGGCTTTGCGGATGCAGCTTGAGGTGTAAATGTCTGTGATGGAGGGAAGAGAGACCCCATCTTCTCAGCTATTCTCACTATCCGCTGAAGGGTTTTGCAGCCGAGACGGTGCAAACCAGGCAGTGATGAGATCCACCACGGTTGTGTCAACTGCGAACTTAATGATATGATTCGAGATGTGCAGTGCTACACAGTTGTGAGTCAGCAGAGTGAACAGCAATGGACTGAGCACACAAGCCCTCTGGGTCCCAGTGCGGTGTCGGAGGTGATGTTCCTGATCCGGACTGACTGAGGTCTCCCAGTCAGGAAGTCAAGGATCCAGTTGCAGATGGAGGTGTTCAGGCCCAGCAGGTTCAGCTTTCCAGTCAGGTGCTGAGGAATGAACGCTAAGCTGAAGTCTATGAATAGCATTCGAACATATGTTTCTTTATTGTCCAGGTGGGTGAGGGCCAGATGGAGAGTGGTAGTGATAGCGTCATCTGTTGAGTGTTTGGGGCAGTAAGCGAATCACAGGGAGTCTAGTGAGGGGGGCAGCAGGGTCTTGATGTGCCTCATGACGAGCCTCTCAAAGCACTTCATGATGATGGGTGTAAGTGCAACAGGATGGTAGTCATTGAGGCAGGACACTGGAGACTTCTTTGGCATGGGGATGATTGTGGTGGCCTTAAAGCAACAACGGTCCTGCCGGCCATCTGCCAGCTGATCTGCACATCCTCTGAGCACCCTGTCAGGAATGTTGTCTGGACCAGCAGCCTTCCGCGGGTTGACTGTGTAGAGTCCTCCTCACATCGGTCGTGGTTACACACAGCACCTGGTCATTGGGAGGAGGGGTGATTTTCCTCATTGTCACGCCATTCTGTGCCTTGAACCGAGCGTAGAAGTTGTTCAGCACATCTGGGAGGGAGGCATCACTGCCACAGGCAGGTGATGTTGTCCTGTAGTTGGTGATGGCCTGGATGTCCTGCCACATGTGCTGTGTGTCTCTGCTAGATCAAAATGATTATGGATTATGGATATGTGCACTTTGCTTCTCTGATAGCCTGGGATAGTTTGGCTTGCTGTTCTTGGTCACTGATGTTGCATATTCCTCCAAGTTGTTGAAGTCGCCGTCAGTTACCGTTTTAAAATGGTCCTGAAGAGCAGAGATGGCTCCTGTTGTCCAGGTTTCCACCTGCTTCAGAACCGGTTTAAAGCATCTGACTAGCGGTCTGTATGCTGGGATTAGCATAACAGAGATGTGGTCTGAATAGCCAAGGTGGGGGCGGGGCTCCACACGGTACGTGCCGGGGATGTTTATATAAACAAGGTCCAGCATGTTCTTCAATCTCATTGCAAAGTCCACATGTTGATGTAATTTAGGGAGCACTCACTTGAGATTTGCATGGTTGAAATCTTCAGCAACAATAAACACTTCGTCAAGGTTTGGGTTCTGCAGCTCGCTAATAGCCCCATACAGTTCACAGAGCGCGTCTTTAGCATTAGTACTGATTATAATGATGGTGATGAATTCCCATGGTAAATAAAATGGTCTGCATCTAACAGTCACAAACTCCACCAGCGATGACCAGTAACTAGACACTAGCACCGAGTTCTTGCACCATTCCATGTTGATGTAAACACACGAGCCACCGCCGTGAGCCTTACCGCACAGAGCTGTGTTTCTGTTGGCACAAACCTAAGCTAGCTTGTCAAGTTGAATGGCGACGACGTCCGGAACTCTGTTGCTAAGCCACATTTTTGTGAAAACAGAAACAGAAGTCTGTGAACTCATACGCGTAGTTTGCTGGAGTCGGATGCAGACATTGGGGACAACAAAACTACAGACTGGTAGATGGCGAAAACAACTCAACTGAATAAGATGACCAACTCCGTGTCAGTCAGAAATGTAGGATGACACGTAGAAGTGACCTACAAAAAGATTGGCAAATGGCAGCTGGGGTAAAGTGCCCGTCGAGCAGGGTTTTTTTTAGCGCTGCACGACTACACATATATAAGTGTGTGTGTGTGTGTGTGTGTGTGGAGAAAGAGAGAGAGAGAGACCAACATTTGACTTAATGTGATGATGCAGTATCTGTAAATATGTTATTAAGCACAGATGTAAGGTGCTGGCAATGCTTAAAAAGCACCTTGTAAATGTATGAAATGTGTTTGAATGAGATTGATGTAGTTTTTTAAACGGATATGTGTACATATAAACATGCCTTCACATTTAGTTCTTTTTCTCAAAATGTATATTTTTATTTGAGCTTATTATAAACTTCCGTCATAGTTTTATATATTTCTCTACAGAGTTGACTAGATTGACTTCGCTGTGGGTTGTATGTGTATTTAACTGTGTATGTGGCAAATAAGATTGTGAATCTTGAACCTTATTTTCCTGCCTGCTACATGGTTATTTTCATTACAGTATTTACATCATGGGCTTGGTTCTGGAGTGGATCAGGAACCATGGAGGGGCAGATGCCATGGAACAACTAAACAAACAGAAAGCTGCCATGATTTATGACATCATCAATCGCTCTAATGGTTTCTACTCGTCAGTAACATTTTACAGTCTATTTCTACACATAAAATTGAAGTAGTTAAGTTAAAATGATTTAGTGTTTAACAATGTAAAACAAAATAAAGAAACACGATTAACACATTTATTTAACTGGACATCATCCATTCTATTCACTAAAATTTTTAAGGAATCTTTCACACCAAGCACATAAACATCACAGCCATTTTTCTGTGAATGATGCACCCTCCTTACATCTAATTAATTTAGACATTAAATCAGTCTTTTACATTCTTTGTATAGTGATACGTAATTATCATCAGAGCTCAACAAGTAAAATACCTCATTTTGTATCACAGAATTATAGAGTACTGCTATTGTTATGTAATTTTGTGTCTAAACGATTTACAGACCCAATTCTTTAAAGTGACATTTTACACAGTTTTACGCTGCCTTCATTGCCTCTTTCAGATGCCCTGTTGATATGGCATGCCGAAGCCGTATGAACATTCCATTCCGTATCGGAAAAGTGGATGGAGATGAAAGTCTTGAAAAGTTATTCTTGGATGGTGCCTGCAAACTTGGCATGATTTCTTTGAAGGGACACAGGTACTGTATAAAAATTAGAAAAGTTTTGCATGCAGTCCTATACTTAATGCATGATAAGAATGATAGACTAACATTTATGTTGACTTTCACATACATTCAGTTATGCAATATTTACCCATGATTTATTCAGAAACAGTTTTTTGTAACTGTGACATTTTTTTTTGTAAGGTGACATTTTTGTAACTGTCTTAAAAGGTTATTATGGGTTTTTAAGGCTCAAGCAGGTAAAGTGTGAAGGTTTGATCAAAACTTTAAGGTTGGTCAAAGCTGTTTGTTCGGTAATGGGGGCTGATCATATGGATGTGGTTATTGTGAATCTCATCAAAGTCCCTTTTAGAAAGTCTCCACAATGGGAGGCCATTTCTGCCATGCAGCCTGGCAGGTTCTCAAATAACTCACAACTCACTGTACAGAGCCCCTCTAACAGAGAATTACTGTTTGGTTGAAGTTTGATAGATAATATGCTCTTTCTACTACAAGGTATGACTTTATTCATTAGAGCAGATATATTTAGCATTGCATTTTTCCCCATTCATAGAAATGCATAATCAGCGCAATCATGCAAAACTGGACATGCACTCTCAGGTACATCTGCTCTCCTTATGAATTCTCTCTGCTTTTACCCAGAGAGTGTGCATGCACCTAAAGCGTGTCCATTGCAATCATGATGCTGATCTTGCAGTGCACGTGTGTGTGCTCAGACTGCATCTCATGCACTCACAAATCCCTCAGTGCTCATGCTTTCAAGGCAGCAGCACCCAGGCAGCAGTCTCAGGCCGGAAGTGAGTGGGGCAAAAGTTATTTTACTAGGCATTGTGCTGCTTAGCGGTCTGGAGTGTTTTAACGCCTAAAACCACATTAACGTCAAGTCAGAATTTTATTAAAATGATTCAGTTGACTTTTTAGAAGAAAGTGTCACTAGATGATAGCTAATTTAACATGAATTGAACTAATTCTGAACAGTATGTTTTTAAGAAATCAAAAAAATCTAAATGATTTATCTTGTCATGACATGACACAATGGCAAAAATCTCAGGAATATACTTGGAAAAAAATTTAAATCTAAATCATTCCTGAAGGAAGTTTTTTTTAATGACCTTCCAAACTATTTTAGTGGCCAAAGCCTTAACTACAACATGCAAGTTTTACAACATTGTCTTGTCAGAATTATCTGTGGAGATGTATAAGTAAATTACATTTATTCATTTAGCAGACACTTTTATCCAACGCAACATACAAATGAGAGACCATTTAACATTGTTTTCAAAAAGCCTAATCTACAAAACTACATTTAAAAGTAGAACGCTGGGAACAGGATGAACAGTATAAGAGGAAAGGCTGCTGTTTTGTTGTTGTTAGCAACATTAAACAACGTTAAAGATTAAACTGTGAAAAGTTATGGATTAATCAGGTGTATGCAGAACAGGTGTGTTTTAAGTTGTTCCTGAGATATATATTTGAATTTAATAACACAGATATCCAGTCAAAGAAGTAACTGTTCGAGAGGAGAGAATAAGGAATGTAATTATATTTAGAGCTAAAGTACTTAAAGCAGCTTATAGACAAAATTTCAAGGTAATTTGGCTTTTTAGCTTGTTTATTCATACAGGTTTGTGGTTGAATGATCATGTAGATTAACATATTTTCCATGAAAAGGCATAAAATTATGCAAATTTAGTGAATTGCATATTTGTACAACTGCTTACATTTTCAGATATTTCTGTTTCCATCTTGGACAAAACACCAAACCATGAATGCCATAACAATTTTTCCCAAATATCTCCATTATTGGTTAGATTTATTTGAAACATTTGGAAAAGGAACCCAGGATTTGGAAATGTGGAGTGAGTGGAAAAACACAGAAAGCATGCATAGTGAAAATATGAGCCAAACTTTTAAGAGATCACAAATAACAGTTTAGCAAACCTGATTTTGTGCATGATTCGAAAAACTTTGCTTAACTTTTGCTTAACTTATTTTTTTATTTTCATTTTTTGATCTGTGACTGGAATACTTTAGGTAAGAATTTGTGCCATATAGTCTTGCATTGGATGTTTGCAACAAATTCTTATGTCACCCAAAATTTTTTCACTATTGTTTTCCAGTTGCGTGTAATGCGTATTTAGCCACTGAATTAAAAAAAAACAAATTAATTTTTACCATTTTTTGAAATTGAGCCAACCAACGATTAAAACTACTATTATGCATTATTCTAAGTTTCTTGTCTGTATTAGGTCTGTTCACCGGGGGGGGGGCAGTGCTTGGGCCTGTCACTCTTCCTAACCAATGTAAATGTTACAAAGAGAAATGCTTAAATTATAATTTATTTGTGTATAATGTTGTGTTTGCATTGTATTTATTATTTATTTTAACTTTGTGTATTATTTAACAATAAGCAGTATATATTTTTGTATATAATGTATTTATTGCCTCACAGTTTTTTAAATATTTTTTGTAGGTCTGTGGGTGGCATCCGAGTTTCCTTATACAATGCAGTGAGTGTTGAAGATGCAGAGACTCTAGCCACCTATATGGAAAATTTTTTAAGAGATCATCAGTAGTTTAAAGGGTTCTTTTGCTGTTAACAGTTAACCTTAACCTTTTCTTATCATGGCATTATTAGGCGAAAGTTTCACTAACATCTGTGGGGATATAATAAGTATTGTCATAACATTAATTATATATAAATGATCTTGATGTTGGGAAACTAACCATTTCATGTTTCTTCTAGTGCTTGTATAAAGGTTCAGTTGTATGCCATTGTGTTTTACTGATAACAGTGTGTGTTATTGGTGAATAAATAGACAATAAAACTCAGACTATAGTCACTGCAGTGTGTTTGGGTTAGAGACAATAATTTACAGGTACTGCAAAACAGCCTGCATAAGTATAGTATATGGAACCTACATCTGGTAGTATATGTTGTTTTCAGTATGGAAACAATGTATATTCCTCTGCCTTAATCACACTATTGCACTAACTGTATGGTGTTTAAAATTCTGTTCTTATATAGAAATCAAGGGCAATGGCATTACCACCTGCTACTGTAACATTAGGCCTAGCATGGGCCAAACCACTTGGTACAAGGTACACTTAAAGTACAAGGTACATTAAACTAAATTTAATGTCAGGGAACAGTGCTGGTCCTCCTTATGTGCAAAGTATGCAAGCTGTAAAGGACATTATGTAGCCTGTCATATGACATGGGGAAGACTGTATGCTTGTTTGTAATTTTTTTTATTATTTAGTTTTGATAAATTGTTTTTTTTTTTTAAAAAAAGCAATACTCCAGAGGGAGGTATTAAAAAAAATTCCTAGTATTTTTTTTCTACTATGGAAGTAAACGGTGTCCTGAAAATGTTCGGTTTACAAACATTCTACAAAATATCTTTTGTGTTCAGCAGAAAAGTTGAAAAACAAGTAAATGATGACAGTTTTTATTATTCTGTGAACTATCCCTTTAAGTTGTGATCTGATAGCTGTGTTTTATTGTGAATAAATTAGGCTATGACCTTTACCCATTGTGTATCGTGCCTAACACTACACTTCAGCCGTGACTTATTCGAGCCTCTGATACCTGATTGCTTACTATGGATTATCAAACAAGTACAAACTTGATATGAGGCAAAAATATAAATATAAATGCACACCTAACATAAAACATAATTCAATTCAATTTTATTTATATAGCACTTTTTACAACGTTACATTGCTTCAAAGCAGCTTTACATATAACAATAAAGAATTATAATAAAGAACAGAACAAATGTCAGACATGTTTAACAAAAAAATACATGGTTATTATTGCAAACAATTTGTGAGATGTATATTAATAAGGTTATTAGACATAGTAGGTTTAGGTTTTATAGTAGTTTTTAAAAAAGTGGTGATTTAACCGATAAAGCTACAGAATCATTAAGCAAGATATGCCATTCCAGCTAACATGGAGATGACATTTAAAAAGATAACATGGGTTATAAGGTTATGACAGGGGTATAAGGGATTTGCAACAGTACCATGAAATGCACACAACACTAAGTAAAATGCATACATAAAATATGTACAATATAAATACCTCAAAGTTACACAATGACAGAGAATGGGAGACAATTTGAGACAAGTTAGATGTCAGCAGTCTCCCAGTAAGCAAGCCAACAGGGCGACAGTGGTAAAGAACCAAAACTACAATGGTGTATAGCTGGAGATAAACCTTGGGAGAAACCAGGCTCAACTGGGAGGGCCAGTTCTCCTCTGGCATGTTAAAGCTGTGTAACTTTCTTGGATACGAACAGAAGAGTTGATTACAATGATTTATAAATATTTATTGATATGAAACAGTCGGGTCTAATTACATCTGACAATATGTCAGGCACTGAGAAATGTTACATTACGTTACAAACGTAATGCGTAATGTTAAAAACAGAAGCATAATGTTACAAATTGTAGCTATAACCGCACACTGCTGTGACTACGCAGGGAACAAAGTATCAAAAATAACAAGGCTGGAGGTAGGTGTATATGTAATGGTAAATTTACTAAAGAAGTTCAACAAATCCTGATGATCAGGATTTGATGAACATCAAATGGGTCGTGTCATCCTGTCCCCTATCACCTGGTCTTAAAGTTTGGATCCAGCTGACTACAGGACCTTGGGGAAATGAAAGACAGACAGATTTAGTGTGGACCCAGTACATCTTTACCTATGGAAAGTGTCCTCAGTTCCGGTTTACTAATTAATGCAGCCTAATAATCCCTTAAATAAGGGATTTGTGTAATAAATCCGTAGGACTGTGTGGGCTACATTAAAGAGGTGGGTCTTTAATCTAGATATAAACTGACAATGTATTTGCCTCCCGGACAGTACTGGGAAGACTGTTCCAGAGTTTTGGCGCCAAATACAAAAAGGCTTGATTTTGAAATTCTGGGTATTATCAAATGACCAGAATTTTCAGATCGGAATGAACAAGAAGGACTGTAATTAAAGAGGAGTTTTATTGAGGTATTGAGGAACTAGACCATTGAGAGCCTTGTAGGTAATCAAAGGACAAAATTTCAAAATTTTGTTGAATGTGGTTTTCAAAGAACAAATTGCTATCAAAAATGACACTCAGATTCTTGGCTAATGAAGCAGGTTTTATGGAGTCAGGAGTCCGTCAAGAGTGAGTGTTCTGGGTTGTTTTGTGTGGAAGATTTTGGTCCAGTAAGTAAAACTTTTGTTTTATCTAAATTTACTAGTAGAAAGTTGCTAGCCATCCAAGTTTTGATATCAACTATGCATTCTGTTAATTTGGTGAATATATGCGTCTCTTTGGGCCTAGAAGAAATGTACAGCTGACTATCAGCATAACAATGAAAGCTAACTCCATGTCTCTTAATAATTGCTCTTAGAGGTAGCATGTAGCATGTGCAAAAACCTTTTAAGGATATAATATGCTGCTTCGCAGTTGAAAACCCACCAATAATTCCAAAATAGCCTACATTTGAAGAAAAAACACATTCAAAAATAATGAAACAGCAATACAGCCAAAACATAGCTGCAAGCAGCAATTACGGGGTCAAGCCCATTAAAGGCACCAAGACAAGCATTTGATGCTTGAGCAATGAGATTAACTTTTCTTATCTTATTTTTCTTAAACAAAACATATGTAAAACCCATTACAACACAGTAAAGTGATTTATACTTTTTAGCCAATAGGTGGAGCTGTCACCAGTTTTGTTTTTATGAGGTTAAGATCTTGTGACAATAACACCTACAATGTTTCGTGTCAACATACCAAAAAATTGCAAAGGTACAGCCTTATATCCATTAATGCGTGCTCATCGCCAAATTTGTTAATCTGCTGCACGAAAATGGAGTGGCCAATCAAAAATCTTTTAATAACTTTTGTCAGGGATGTCTGCAGGTGATGCATACCAAATTTCGGACAAACGCAGTAAAAGGAGTTCGAAAAAGTAGGTTATACAAAACATTTTAAATGGCCAACAGGAAGTAGCATTGATTGTGACAAATTAGGTATCATAGAACTCAGCATGAGCCAAAAAATCTAAAGAAAGAAGTTGCATAACAATATGTTATTGCAATCACTTGTTATAATCATTTTCATAAATTGTCCTATATATATTGATTATATAGCTTGGCCTCAAACTTTGCAGGTCACCTCAGAATATGGTGATGATAGGCAATTGCGATTCTGTAGATGATGCATACCAAATTTCATGCAAATTGAACAAACGCCCTAGGAGGTGTTTTGGAGACAAAATTAAAAATGGCAGAAACATTTTCATGACGGAAAATGACATCATAGGGTGCAGCCAAGGAATCAGAGGGAATTTTGTTTCTAGCCCTTACGGTTCAAAGGTTACTAGCACAAACATAAGTGAAACATTGGACAGTTGATGGCACTAGAGGGAATGAGTTAGGGACTCCAACATTGCTGTGGTTAATTTTCCTACTGTCCTCTATCAGTGTGCCAAATTTCATAACTTTCCTATGTACGGTTCTATGGGCTGCCATAGACTCGAGTGGATGAAGAAAACTAACAATTTTCCAGATCAGACAAACTGGACAAAGGCAGGTCAAATGCACATGTATCTGGAAATATCTCATCACTCTGCAGCTGAGCATTTTTCTGTTTTTGCTGATTTAGAGAATCATGACAAACTGCTTGATGACCTCTTATGCTTTTAAAACTTCATTCAGCAGGGCTGCAAAATAAATGAAGCATACATAAACTAGCTTGTTTTTTTATATAGTTTTTTGGAGAATAAACAGGCAATTAAATATTAAAATGTTCCTGCTGAACAACCACCAAAATACTTAACAATGGGTTGTTTTAGATACTGTAAAAATATATAGTTACTTTGTATAGTTAAATTAGACATTTACAAAAGGGCGAAGATGAAGTTGTTCATACTTAAAAACACATGACGAACTGCAACATCTGTGTGTTTGGATGGAGATTTCAGGGCTTCTGCCATAGTCAGTGGTGGAACTCTCAGATCTAGGACTTAAAGCATCTCTGTTCCCCTTCAGTCAGTCACGTTCAACGTTACGTCAATGTACTGACGTATGGGGTCTCGCTCGGGAGCCCTATCACCTTCGAGTAGTAGAAAACGTGCCAATGAACATCGGCCCGAGAGGACAGAACCAATGAGCATTGGGGCAAAGGATTTGCATGCTGAGGTGCGCCCACCCGGAAGCGGGTATGAAGCCGGCCGCAACTCACTTTCATTCAGATTTCGCTTTGGAGCCGAGTGTGCGCTATTTGCGTTCACTCAACTATCACCTTTGGAGTTCTTCAGCATCTGCTGCGTGTGACAGCGCAATCAGTGGTTTTTGCTCGCTCCGGCAGAGGACCGCTCGGCGCTTCGGCAGACCTGGTTATAAAAGGGTATCTAAAGATTGAATTTCCATTCTAAGAGAGCTCCTACGGACGACAGGCGTCTTTTTAAAGACGTTTTCCGTCCGTGTGTTTCTGGATGCAGTCACTTCCCCTGCCGGGTGACAACGCTGTTCCTTCGGGCTGGGTCGAACTTCCCCCTTCGGGCTGGGTCATTCCTGCTGAGTCAAACTCGGAGCCCAGTCTAGGGCTCTCACAGCAGGTTGGTTCCCGGAAGTGCATGTGGGTGTTTAGGTTGTGGAAGGCATCTTTTTCTGCCTGAAGCAGCTTTTTCCTCCTCCACTCTCACTACCCTCGATGGGGGGCTGCCACGGAATGTGTGCACATTCTTCCGGTGGAGTGTGCTGTTACGGTGCACAGGCCTGTGCCTGTAATATGCTGCCACCTGTATGAGTCGTCTGCATCTCCTGTCCTAGGCCTGTAGACAGCGGCAGCTCTTGCTGCTGAGGCTTACAGTGTGCTGGACAGGCAGCCTCCACCCTGCTTGCCGTGGCCATCCTGCAGGTTTACCAGGCCGAGGCACTTAAGCAGCTTCACAAGGGTAGTTCTGAGCCGAGGTGATGCAGGAGCTGCGCTTGGTGACTGAACTTGCCCTCTGGATGAAGGGAGTCACAATGCAGGCCCTCGGCCAGACAATGTACACCTTGGTGGTCCAGGAGCGCCATCGCTGGCTAAATCTTGTGGAGATATGGGACACTGGCAAAGTTCGCTTTCTTGATGCTTTCTTCCAAGGTGGCCTTTTCGGCGATGCTGTCGAGGGCTGTGCCCTGCAGTTCTCGGCAGTTCAGAGGCAGACAGAGGTTGTCAGGCGCATTCTCCACCTCCACGCCGTAGCCATCTGTTTATCGCCAAAGGCGCCCCCTTGCTGCACCGGCTCCGTCGCGAACTGAGGCTGCCCCTCATCCCCGTCGTAGAGCCAGCCGCAGGAAGTAGACGCCCGCTCTTTAGGTCCCTGATAAGCCCTCCAGAGGGATGACTAAGCGACCTTGAGAGAACTGGCCTGGGCTGCAGTCCTTCCCCCGGACGAGGGCCAGGGGGAACGTCTTAGGTTGAGCTTGTCCTTTTACTTCGCCAGGACAGGTGAGGCTGTGTTTGAAGGACGCATTGCCTCCTCATGCGCCTCCCGGCAGGGGCTAGTGGCTCAGCCTCCTGCGGCCGGTCCTGCCTCCCCTGGGCAGGGACTGAGACCTGCATGCAGGAAGCCCTGTGACCTCCGCCGTGGCTTGAGCCCTGTGCCGGCATCTCTCCAGGCACATCTCTCGCCCCCCTGGTGCCGCTTGCACGTAGTCTGGGGGCCTGGTTCGCACTCCCCAGCTCGTCTCGTTGGCTTCTGAGGACGATCACACTCAGCTACACGATTCAGTTCGCCAGGCACCCGCCCAGGTTCAGAGGCATCCTCTCTACCCCGGTGGTAGAAAGCGATGCTTCGGTCCTGCGGGCAGAGATTGCAGTCCTACTAGCAAGGATGCAATAGAGCCTGTCCCTCCAGCCGAGATGAAGTCCAGGTTTTACAGCCATACTTCATTGTGCCCAAAAGAGGAGGTGGGCTGCAGCCAGTTTTGAATCTGCATGTCTTGAATCGGTCCCTGTACAAGCTACCCTTCAAGATGCTCATGCAGAAACGCATCTTCTCGTGCGTTCATCCCAACAATTGGTTTGCAGCGATTGACCTGAAGGACGCACATTCCTTCGGGTTCGCAGTCGAGGGTTGGCGTATCAGTATAAGGTCCTCTCCTTTGGGCTGTCCCTGTTACGGGAGGTGGGCATTCGCATCCTCAACTACCTCGACGACTGGCTCATTTTGGCCCACTCTCTAGAGCAGTTGTGTGAACACAGGGATCTGGTGCTTCGGCACCTCAGCCACCTGAGGTTTCGGGTCAACTGGAAAAGAGCAGGCTCTCCCCAACACAGAGCATCTCTTTTCTTGGTGTGGAGCTGGACTCGGTCGCTATGGTAACGCGCCTCTCAGTCGAGCGCGCGCAGTCACTGCTGCGTTGCCTGAACACGTTCAGGGCAGCGGTCCCACTGAAACTCTTTCAGAGGCTCCTGGGGCATATGGCATCTATGGTCTCGGTCAACCCGCTCGACCTGATGCATATGGTACCGCTGCAGCACTGGCTACATGAGCGAGTCCCATGGGCATGGCGCCACGGCACACGTTGGGTGTTTGTCACACCATCTGGTCGCCGAACCTTCAGCCCTTGGTCAGACATTGCCTTTCTCGGGCCGGGGTGCCCTTAGAACAAGTGTCCAGGCACGTTGTTATAACAACAGATGCGTCCAAGATAGGCTGGGGCGCTGTTTGCAGTGAGCAGGCGACTTCGGGCTCCTGGACAGGATCTCGATCCCTTTGCACATCAATTCTCGAGTTGTTGACAGTGCTTTTGGCCCTACACCGGTTTTGTCTGTTGCTGCAGGGCAGGCACGTGCTAGTCCATACGGACATCACTGCGACGGTGGCGTACATCAACCACCAAGGCGGTCTACGCTCACGTCGCATGTCTCAACTTGCCTGCCATTTCATCCTCTGGAGGCAGCGGCGAATCAGGTCACTTCGCGCTGTCCACATTCTGGGCGAGCTCAACCATGTGGCAGATATGCTCTCATGACAGCTTCCAAGCCCAGGAGAGTGGAGCCTCCATCCACAGGCAGTCCAGCTGATCTGGAGTTGATTTGGGGAGGCACAGGTTGATCTGTTTGCCTTCCACAAGTCCTCCCACTGCCCTCTGTTTACTCCCTGTCCGAGGCCCCCCTCGGCACGGATGCGTTGGCACACAGCTGGCCCCGGGGCCCACGCAAATACGCGTTTTCCCCAGTGAGCCTCCTTGCGCAAGATCAGGGAGGACGGGGAGCAGGTCTTGCTGGTTGCGCCATGTTGGCCCACCCGGACCTACACCTGGAAGTGGAGCCTCCTTGCTGACGGGTGGTATTCCGTGGAGAAGACCCCTGCACATGCCTGATCAGCTCTGTGCTTTCCTTTCTGCAGGAAGGGCTGGAACGGAAGTTGTCCGCTTCCACCCTGAAGGTGTATGTGGCTGTTATCTCGGCCCATCACCTAGCAGTAGAAGGTAAGTATTTAGGTAAGCATGAGCTGGTCACCTGGAGACTGAATCCCCCGAGGCCGCCCCTCTTCCCTCTTGGGACCTTCCCGTAGTACTTCCGGGCTACGGGGAGCCCCTTTCAAGCCGCTTGAGTCGGTAGAGCTGAAAAGCCTGTCTTAAGACAGCACTCCTGACCGCGTTCATCTCTCAAGAGGGTTTGGGGACCTGCAGGCACTGTCAGTCAGCGACTCGTGCCTAGAGTTTGGGCCTGCCTACTCTCACGTTATCTTGAGACCCAGGCCTGGCTACGTGCCTAAGGTTCCCACCACACCCTTCAAGGACCAGGTGGTGAACCTGCAAGCGCTGCCCATAAAGGAGGCAGACCCAGCCCTTACATGTGTCCCGTTCGTGCCTGCGCATGTATGTGGACCGTACGCAGAGCTTTAGATGCTCCGATCAGCTCTTTGTCTGCTTTGGAGGTTGTCAGAAGGGAAAGGCCCTCCCAACAGAGGTTGGATAGTGGAAACCGTTGCCTTGGTGTACACTCCCAAGGCTTGCCATGCCCCCTTGGAGTGGGGGCTCACTCGATTCCGAGTGTTGCCTCCTCCTGGGTGTTGGCGCATGGCACCCCTCTATCAGACATTCACAGAGCTGTGGGCTGGGGGCGACACCTACACCCTTGTGAGGTTTAACGATCTCAGGGTGACCCCGTGTCCTCCTGTGTGTTGGGGCCCACTAAGTAGTGGGCGGGAGGACATGTGTGGTGTCCTTGCTTGCGTTGCCTCCCCCCTGGGATAGGGGGAAATAGGCATCTTTACTCCTTTGCAATGGTTTCCCACTGGTGAACCTTGCGTTGCGATTCCTCCAGCACCTGTCGGTGGGGAGGCTCAGCGGAGGAGCCTCACGCCAGGCCCAGTACTCGTGTGTATGCTACAGTCAGCCCTTGTACTAAGCTAGGTGCCCCATATGTAGTGATTCCCTTTTGGTCATCCCATGTGTGTATTCTCCATGATAATATGGTTTCCCTGTCGGTGAACCTGTGTCTTTCCCTTGGCACTTACCACTGCCAGTCTCTGTTGACAGTAGTGCTGTCCCAGTAGGTAGGACCTGCACAGAGACCTTCTTATAGGTAGTACTGCCTTATCAGTCTAGACCTCATCTCCACACGTTACTTCCTTTTAGGAGGGTGTGGTCTCCGCAGCACCCTTTCCCTCGTAGGGGGCTCTTTCCCCAGTGTTCTCATGGCATCTCAAGAGAGGAAGGACACTTGTGCACCGAGGTGCCTTCTCCTGGTGGGATAGGAACAGTTGTCACAATCTCTCTGCATCCGGGCTCCATACCCGGTGAGGCTGCGATGGCTGCCTGCGCAGAGCACTGGGTACACCAGATTCACCGCTGATCGTCCGGGACACATCTCGGCTCCTCAGCACAACTTGAATGAAAGTGAGTTGCGGCCGGCTTTATACCCGCCTCTGGGTGGGTGTGCCTCGGCAAGCAAATCCTTTGGCCCAATGCTCATTGGCTCTGTCCTCTCGGGCCGATGTTCATTGGTGCGTTTTCTACTACTCGAAGGTGATAGGGCTTCCGAGTGAGACCCCATACGTCAGTACGTTGACGTAACGTCTCTGTTCCCTATTTCAGGGAACGAGGGTTAGATATGTAACCAAGACGTTCTTTGTCTTAAATTGGCCTTTTGACAAAAAAAACACAATTTCTGGACATTGCTGTCGTAATGTGAATGTAGGTTTTCAAATACGAACAATCATTTCAGATTTCCAGATTCAACATTAGTTTACTGTTTTATTAGAAGTGCTCCATGATGACATGCAATTTTCAGTTTGTGTCAGTACATATCAATAATCAAAACATTCTTATGTATAAGAAATAAATACTAATCAGTCAGAGACAGGAGTGTCTATGTAATGTCTGTAAGGCTATAATACACAACTAGAAGATAATACAAGTTAATGTGGTTGC
This sequence comes from Chromobotia macracanthus, assembly GCA_036877525.1. Lineage (NCBI taxonomy): Eukaryota > Metazoa > Chordata > Actinopteri > Cypriniformes > Botiidae > Chromobotia > Chromobotia macracanthus. Next base: position 5,576,141 of record JAZGTH010000076.1, on the reverse strand, counting down.
TTAACGTCATGTATTCAGTTAAATTTAAAATTTTTATAAACACTCAAGCGGCCCCCCAAGGTTTGCTTATGGCCCCCACTGGTAATGTATGTACATTAACCCAGGTTTTCAAACGTTTTTGCCAGTCAGACCCCTTTGACCTAAACAAACCCCTTTGACCTAAAAAAAAATGTACTTCAAGTAACCCTGAGATGGTGCTTTTCTCACTTTGTCGCTTTTCATGCTTGCTTGTGCTTGGACCTTCATCTGGTAATTTATTTACTGATACATACAACTGTTTTGCATCTGTTTTGTTTGAGTTCACTGTTTTCTGATATTGTGTAGTGTTATATAATTTTCACATGATATGCAGATTAAAAAATGTTTGTTTAGTAAATTGCTTAATTTAGATTTGTAATAAATATAAAGGTGATTATTATTGAGTTTTGTTCACAAATAAAGCATTCTCCACCAAAGTTCACTCAACTAATGTTAATAGATCTATTCTCCACCATTTCCTTTGTAAGGAAAACAAATATTTTTCCAAACAGAAAATATTAATAATTGATTAGGATTGATCAATGTTTTGGGGAAATGTTGATCAATGTAACACATTCTTATAGAGCATGTAGATAAGATCAGCAGGATTAGGGACAAGATTATAAGCATGAACCACCACAACATCATGTGTGATACAAACAAGACTTTAAACCCATACTACTCTAACAGCTTATTCATTTCAACACACCTCAGTGAAAGGGCTAATGATAGCTAATGCCTTAATTACTAAGACCAAGTATGATACTTGCATGTTTTGCCCATTGAAGAAAAGTGTCCTGATGCAGTTAGTTGGGGCTTCAGTTGATCTTCGCTGGATGTTGTATTCAGCATTCTTATCCATCTAGCTCGGCATTCTTATCCTGTTGAGAGTCCTTAAAGGGCTGGCCAGTGGAGAGATGAAGAGAGGAAAAGACAAAAGACCACTTGTGTTCTTGGACACTGGTCTTTAAATTGGTGAGGATGTCACACCCTGAAGAGTTGTGTGATCCAATCAGAGACTGTCCTCTCTGAGGAAAAGTTAACTGTCTTTGTTTTGCATATGGAATTTGATTGGATGTCAAGGGGAAAATCTTTTCATAATATAAAAAGATGTTTTATAGTATCAAAATGTTATGGACACTAATGTTCAGGATATGAAAAATGCAACTCATAAATACTAAACACATAACTAGACATGTGATCTTGATTAACAGGGTGACTCTGAAACGTTCATTTAAATGTGCACTTAGCATTAGTATATACACAAACAAAACATTAAAGACATATAGCATGAGGAATATTGGATAAATGTGTTTATACATTTCTATTATGCATTCTTAAGGGAATATGTTCACAAGTAAAAATGGTTTCTTTTGTGAAAAGAAAATGAAGTGAAAGTAAATCTCTGCATTCCTTTGGGTTGTAGAACAGTCTTATCTATATGTTGCTATGGTTACCTGAGGCCTGATACTGCATCTGGGTGTTAATTGCAATTTGGAGGTAGTTTTACAGACACTCCAAGAACATAGTTGGTTTGTGGAGTGAGGTATATATAGTTTATTAATATATTAATGAAATACAACCAGTTGTCGTGTGTCTGATCTGTCTCAGACACAACATATTTAAAATTATTTACATTTTTATCATTTATATTTTATGATTTAATAAATTCCCTGAAACCCCAGATGGTTGATAAAAAATGGCTGAGAAATAAATACTTCTTTAGAGAGAAATGCAAACAGTTGCAGCCCTATAGCACCACGTTTCAGGACGTGTGCCAGACTACCCTTTTCAGACCAGAAGTGAAGACAAACTATACTGGGTTTAGGGTGGATCAGGTGTTATTACAATTAATCACTTATTTTTGTAGTGTAATTGTCTTTTGTTAGATGTAATATGAGCTTTGTGTGAGCTGTATATTTGATATGTTCAATATTTAATATCTAAAAAACTAAAAAATACTTGGTACTACTGGTTTTTAGGGCTTAGGTTAGGTCCTTACTTAAATTAGGATATTTAAGTGCCTTAGGAAAAACATTACTGTGTGCATCATGAGAAAAAACAATGGCACTGATGTATTTTAAGATATGTCATTGCAAGTTGCTTTCAGTTTAAACTCCAATGTGCATTTTAGTCTGCATTTTAGTTTAGGTTTAAGCCTCTGTGAAACCAGGCCATAGTTTGATTATTTATTGATTTTCATTATGCTTAATTTAACATTATGGCATAATGTTTTTCATTTCACTGTATGGGATATTTACTTCGTTATTTTGTAACATATGCTTGAAGACACAGAGTATAACTGCACACGGGGGGAGCAGCAAACCCTGAAGGCGATTTCGGAGATACAATGGATGAATGCTTCCCTGGCGAGTGCCCACTGGATATCTATTGCCCAGCATGCTAGTCCGGGCCAGTTAAGTTTCCAGAAGAGATGTGTGGACCTCCTTATGGTGGCCTCATTGTCACTTTCGGGACTCGCAATGAGGACCAGTTAACGATTGTGGCATCCGCGGGCACGCTAACTCAATGACCCAGAGTCATTCTGATGTGAATGACTCTGGGATGCTGGCACCCTCTGGTTCTTCAACGATCTTTGAGGCAGACACAGAGATGATGGTCATACTTTGACAGACCGCAGAATCAGGTTAGAGTGGAATCCTGCGCCCTCCCCAGAACCCTTGCAGCTGGTTGATTGGTTTCTGGGTTCAGGACACAACTTTTAGCCATGCCTTTCTTTCTTCAAGTGCACAATGAGCTTACAAAATCGTGGAAGGCAGCTGTCACTACCTGTACATAGTTTGTGGGCTCATCCGTTATGGTGCATTTATGCTCGTAGGGTGCTGTCTTCTGGAGAAACCATTCAAGGTTTCATCCAAAGCCTGTAGGTTTTCTTCTTCAACACCGACACCCCTGGTGCCTCTCAGGACCTGCAGGGACGCTTTGCCTTCCCACCCCTCAGAAACAACACAGTACAGCTGTCAGTTCGACTTTACCTTAAGTAAGCCATACTGCACCAACTGTCTTCAGCACATTGATTGTTCGATTGCTGCCTTTAACATTTACATTTACATTTATTCATTTAGCAGACGCTTTTATCCAAAGTGACTTACACTGTGTCTGAGGGAGTGCCTCACCTTTCCCAACCCATCGCACTGGCTCTTTAGAATGATTTGGCTCGGGTATGTAATTCAGTTCACCAGGTGCCTAGCCAGATTCTGTGTTGTCCTTTACTCCTCAGTAGGAGAAAATGCAGCAGTCCTGTGTGTGAAGATCAAGGTTCTTCTTCTTGGCAGGTGGAATAGGATTGAGCCTGTTCCACCTGCCAAGATGGAGCCAGGGTTTTAAAGTGCCTACTTCATTGTGGTCGAAAAAGGAGATGGGTTACGACCAATACTAGATCTGCGCATCCCGAATCTGACTCTTTACAGACTTCCTTTCAGGATGCTCACAGAAGTACATTGTGACGTGTGTGCAGCATCTGGATTGGTTTGCAGCTATAGACCTGAAGGACGTTTACTTTCATGTATTGATTTTACCTCGATACAGACCTTTTCTTCAGTTTGCTTTCAAGGGTCGAGCATTTCAGTACAAGGTCTGTCCCTGTCCTTCTGCGTTTTTACCAAAGTCAGAGAGACTTGACCTATTATTTTACATCATGCTAGCATCACGTTAATCAGGCTAGCGTCATACTAGGTCATGCTAAAACGTGCTAGCATCATCCTAAAATATGTTAACATTATGCTAAATCATATTAACATCATGCAAGCATGCTAGCATCATTCTAAAACATGTTGGAATCATGATTAATCATGTTAGCGTCATTCTAGCCCGAAAATATATTGGTCAATGTTGAGTTAGATTATACCCATCTAGGACGATCCAGGAAAAAAGTTTGGGTACCCCTGTTTTTAACTATAAAATGAGTCATATGATGGTTTGACTGATTACAGGGGCAGCAAGTTTAAAAACACTTGTTCATACTGTCAATATAAACTATTGTGAACTATGTAGTTTAACTTCTATCACAGCAGTTTTGTTTGGCTGAACAAATATGGATTTATTTAACTCATTTAATTCATAATGCATGAACATTAGGGGTATTTAATATTGTTCTTGTTTTCCCTTTGAGAGCTTCCTTATGCCAATTAAAAAAAAATAAGAAGACTAAACAAAACGTTAGAACAAGTGATATGAAGACTGCTGGAAAGAGAGGGCATGAGAACAATGCAGTCTAATGCAGGGAAAACTCTGCATAAACAACCTGATGCCGGCCCAGTACCCATATGGTTTTAATGTAAAAAAGCAGTATATAAAAATGCATTTCACTTACTTTTCGGTGTAGGTGTCCTTTGGAAATAACTGTATCCAGTTGAGCAACAAGGAGGTTGTTCTAGTGCAAAACTTAATTGTGTATAAAACATTTAGAAACAAGACATCTTTTTGTGTATCCTCTGCCTTCATCACAGCTAGACATACCTTTTTCTGAACTGACGGATGAACTTCTTTTTCTTTTTAGGCCACAAATATAATATGAACATTTGTTTTATTTCCATGCAATGAGGACTTTGCTAGGATAAAATTCTGAGCTGAGTGTGCACTACTCGCATTTCACTTGACTATCGCCTTTTGAGTTCCCCAGCGTCTGCTGCGTGTGATGGCGCAATCAGAGGTTCTTGCTCACTTCTGGTGGCAATCCACTCAGCGCTTCAGCAGACCTAGTTATAAAAGAGCTTATTTTATATAAAGAGTGAATTTCCATTCTAAAAGAGCTCCTACGGATGACGGGTATCTTTTTAAAGATGTTTTCCGTCCGTGTGTTTCTGGATGCAGTCACTTCCTGTTCTCATCTGATGGCCATGATTGCTGCAACACATGCCTGGGCAAAGCATGCTGAGGCAGTGTTCATGGTCAGGTTGTGCTCTTATTATGAGAGCATGCCCATCTTGACACTGCAGTCATGGCTCTCTTTTCTCGGGAGATCAAGCCCCCTCTGCTGTTACCCATTTTGTTGCACTGGCTGCATGCCTGAAGGTGACACAGTTCGTTATCACTTTGGGAGACCTCAGAGTGATGGTGGAGACTCTCCCATCAGGTCAGTCCCGGCAGACCCCCAGTTCTCTACAGTGACGGGATCAGAGCTGCCGGGTGACAGCGCTGCTCCCCACAAGGGACCCTCTGTCACTTTTGGTGCTCCAGATGAGTACCGGATGTCGAACTCTGCATTGGAGAGTAGGCTGCTCTTCTCTGAGGATAAGGCAGAACTCTCACTACCCTCGATGGGGGGTCTTGCTGCCAAAGCTTACAGTGCGCTGGACAGTGCCATGGCCATCCTGTACGTTCACCAGACCAAAGCATTTAAGCAGCTCCGTGAGGGTAGTTCTGAGCTGAGGTGATGCAGGAGCTGTGCATAGTGACTGACCTTGCCCTCTGGGTGACGACAGTCACAGCGCAGGCCCTCGGCCAGATGATGACCACCTTTGTGGTCCAGGAGCACCATCTCTGGCTAAATCTTGTGGAGATGTGGGACACCAACAAAGTTTGCTTTCTTGATTCCCCCATCTCGCAAGGTGACCTTTCAGCCCTGCTGTCGAGGGCTTTGCTCAGCAGTTCTCGACAGTCCAGAAGCAGACAGAGGCACATGGAGCCTGGCCCCCAGTCTGTTCATCGCCAAGGGTGTCCCCCTGCTGCACTGGCTCTGTCCGGGTCTGTCCCTCCAGCCAAGATGAAGTCAGGGCTTTACAGCCTCTCCTTCATTGTGTCCGAAAAAGTAGGTGGGTTGCAGCCAATCTTGGATCTGCTTGTCTTAAATCGGTCCCTGCATAAGTTGCCCTTCAAAATGCTCATGCAGAAATGCACTCTCTCGTGCATCCATCGATTGCTTCGCATTGATCGACCTGAAGGACACGTACATCCACATCTCGATTCTGCCTAGACACAGGCTGTTCCTTCAGTTTGCGTTTGAGGATTGGGCATATCATTACAAGGTCCTCCCCTTTGGGCTGTCCCTGTCTCCCCGCGTCTTTACCAAAGTCACAGGGCTTCCCTTGCTCCGTTGTGGGAAGTGGGCATTCGTATCCTCAACTACCTCGATGACTCGCTCATTTTGGCCACTCTCGAGAACAGTTGTGCGAACACAGGGATCTGGTGCTCCGGCATCTCAGCCACTGGGAAAAACTGGAAAAAGAGCAAGCTTTCCCCAACACAGGGCATCTCTTTTCTCGGTATGGAGCTGGATGCCTCTCTGATGAGCATGCACAGTCACTCCTGCTGTGCCTGAGCCTGTTCAGACCGCCAAAACAGTGGTCCCACTGAAAAGTTTCAGAGGCTCCTGGGGCATATGGCATCTGTGGCCAGGCTCACACCACTTGGCCTGATGTGTATGAGACTGGCTACACGACCCGAGATGGGCATAGCGCCATGGCACACACTATGTGATTGTCACACTGTTCTGCCGTTGAATCCTCAGCCCTTGGTCGGACATTGTAGTTCAAGTTCAAGTTCAAGTGGAGTTTATTGTCATTTTACGCATATACAAGTACATAGTGAAATGAAACAACATTTCTCCAGGATCAAGGTGCTACATAAACACAGAACAACACAGAACTACAAGGCTACATAATTTATACATAAAGTGCACAAGTGCAAACATGTGCAGACAGCACACTACAGTACAATGACTTCTGGGGCAGACAATGGACATAGTAAGTCCCAGTGCAGTGCCGACCAGTACACAGTTCTGTTCCAAAGTGATCCTGGTGAAATAAAAATATAAGTGTTAACATAAGTATAAACATACAACTATGTGCAGTATAAGTATTTAGCAGCCAAAAGTTTTTAACAGCAGCAAAAAGTATTTAACCTGCAAAAAATTGCAGGATGGAAGGATGCACAGTTGTGTGTGTATGGGTGTGTGTGTTCCTTCAGATCCAGTTCTATGTATTGAGGAGTCAGATAGCATGAAAGAAGAAATTGTGTTAAGTGGCAAGGTGAGGTTCTCCGCCAGGTGAACACCAAGAAACGTTGTGCTCATGACGATCTCCACGGAGGAGCCACCGATGTTTAGCGGCGAGTGGTCATTCAGTGCTCTTCTGAACAACCATCTCTTTAGTTTTGTCCACATTCAGAGACAGGTTGTTGGCTCTGCACCAATCCGTAAGCCGCTGCACCTTCTCTCTGTATGCTGACTCGTCGTTCTTGCTGATGAGACCCACCACGGTTGTGTCATCGGCAAACTTGATGATTTGATTCGAGCTGTGCATTGCTATACAGTCGTGAGTCATCAGAGTGAACAGCAATGGACTGAGCACACAGCTCTGTGGGGCCCCAGTGCTCAGTGTGGTGGTGTTGGAAGAGGGGTGGTCTTCCTCGTCGCCACACCATTCTGTGCCTCAAACCGAGCATAGAAGTTGTCCAGTGCATCTGGGAGGGAGGCATCACTGTCACAGGAAGGTGATGTTGTCCTGAAGTTGGTGATGGCTTGGATGCTCTGGATGGGTCACACGCGCCGTGTGTCTCTGCTGGCCTTGAAGTGGTTATGGATTCTCTGAGCGTGTGTGTGCTTTGCCTCTCTGATAGCCTGGGGCAGTTTGGCCCTCGCTGTTCTTAGGGTCGCCTTGTCACCTGCTCTGAATGCAGAGTCTCGGCTCCTTAGTAGCACATGTACATCCATGGCTTATGGTTGGAGCGTGTGGTGATGGTCTTGGAGATGGTGACGTCATCAATGCACTTGCTGATATAGCTGGTCGCTGATGTTGCATATTCCTCTAAGTTGGCCGTCAGTTTCCACTTCCCTGAACATGTGCCAGTCAGTGAGTTCAAAACAGTCCTGGAGAGCAGAGATGGCCAGGTTTTAACCTGCTTCAGAACCAGTTTGGAGCAGTATGTATGCTGGGATTAGCATAACAGAGATGTGGTCAGAGTAGCTGAGATGGGGGGCAGGGTTCTGCACGGTACATGCCGGGGATGTTTGTATAAACAAGGTCCAGCATGTTTTTCCCTCTTGTTGTAAAGTCCACATGCTGATGGAATTTAGGGAGCACTGACTTGAGATTTGCATGGTTAAAATTCTCCGGCAACAATAAACAGTCCGTCAGGGTTTGAGTTCTGCAGTTCGCTAATAGCACCATACAATTCACAGAGTACATCTTTAGCATTAGCATTGGGGGAATGTATACTCCGATTATGAAGACGTGGTGAATTCCTGTTGTAAATAAAATGGTCTGATGGTCTGAGCGATGAGCAGTAACTAGAAACTAGCACAGAGTTCTTACACCATTCTATGTTGATGTAAACACACAAGCCACCGCCGCAAATCTTACCTCACAGAGCTGTGTTTCTGTCGGCACGAAACAAGGCTAACCTGTCTAGCTGAATGGCGGTATCCGGAACTCTGTCACTGAGCCATGTCTCCGTGACCCGCACTAGCTGACTTAGGGACAGCTTCTTTCCTTAAGATGTCCAATTAGTTAATGCAAACTGACATAATCTCAACCCACCCCTGCCCATGAGGAACTAATAAAAAGTGAGTCCATGTTCACTGGTGTTGTATGTACACTTAATATATACATAATATGTTTACTGTGTGTATGTATGTATGTATGCGTGTGTGTATTTATACACATATATGTAAATGCACATATAGTGTGTACAAATGTAAATTGTTACATATGTATATTTGTACAGATTTTTAAGTACACTACAACACGTCCATGTGCATATAATGTATATTGTAAATTTGTAATTTTGTATATTCTGTCCATTTTGTCATTGTATATACTACATACTGTTATGTGTAAATTTTTTTGGCTACTGTTACATGTCTGTTTTTTATATATTGTATTGCACTGTCTGGAGTCGCACTCAAGATTTTCACTCACCTCTACACGTGTTGAGGTGATGTGACAATAAACTTGATTTGATTTTGAAAACAAACACACAGCAGTCTCTAAACTCACACCACGTAGCTTGCTGGAGTCAGATGTAATCCAATTTATTGTCCAGGGAGCAGACATTGGAGAGTAAGATGGATGGGAGAGACGGGGGAGCTCCGCTGTCCATGTGACTTTAAAAGTCGGAGTGTAAAATAAAAGTGTATGGCCATAAAATGTATGGGCCGGGGTGCCCTTAGAACAAGTGTCCAGGCATGTTGTTGTAACAACGGAATCCGCCAAGACAGGGTGGGGTGCTGTGTGCAATGGGCAGGCGATTTTGGGCTCCTGGACAAGACCCTGATGCCTGTGGCATGTCAATTGCCTTAAGTTGTTGGCAGTGCTTTGGCCCTGTGCCAGTTTCATCTATTGCTACAGGGCAGGCATGGGCTAGTCTGCACAGACAGCCTGGCAACTGTGGCGTACATCAACTGCCAAGGTGGCCTAGGCTCATGCACCATCTCCTCTTCTGGGGTAAGCGGTGACTCAGGTCGCTTGCGCCACCTACCCTATGGGCACGCTTAACCATGCGGCGGGCGCTCTCAAGCCCAGGAGAGTGGAGACTCCATTCCCATTGTTTATTAAGCTTGGTCCTTTCTTTGTAGTTTAAAATTGATTGGAGTTTGAATTGTTAAAACAATTTGGTCCGTTCATTTAGAGACTGTAGAAGCTGTGGCTTGGTTCTTTCTCTAATTGTCTGTAGTTGTTGTTTAAAAACATTTGCATTAAATCATCCAGAGACTGCAGAAGCTGTAGAAATAAGGAACAATTTGGTACTGATATTGCTGCAAGAATTTTGGGTTCTTGACTGGATGCTAACCAGTTGCCACTCTTTGGCTTAAAAACAAAAGGTACATTCTAAGGTTAGAAAAACAAGCAAGCTGACTGAGGGCCATAATTAAGGAATTGTAAGTTAATTTGCTCTCCATTGAAACATATGGAAAGATCTAAGGTGTACTAAGGTAAACTAAGCCTTCTGATATTGGATTCAGAAATAATATTTTGAACAGCAAATGTGTAATATTTTATCTCTATATAAATTATTTGCTTTCCTATCTGTAACAATTAATTGGTGTGTATTAATTTATTGCTCAATTTTAAAACCAAGGCCACATTAAAGATCATTTTAAAAGTTGATCTGTGGATCTCAGGTTATCAGTCTCACAATTCTGTGTGTTTGGGAGGGGCTTGTGGGAAGACAGTGTTTAGGGGCAAACATCAGGAGAGATGGATGGTCTGTGATTCTGGGCAAACAAATTCGACAGTATGAGACTGACAAATTACAACGTGAAATCAATGCAGGGAAATCAAAAGTTCATGCATTAGCTGAACAGCTACAAAATGAAAAGAAGGATAAAGAGAGACTGTTGGATGAGAACAATAAAATGTTGAATTTGCTCTCTAAATGGGGATCAAATAACTGTTTTGAGACAGAACACTGACTATGTCACCTATCAACAAGGATACACAAAAGTCACTTTATCCATTGAGCTCAGAAAAATTGAGGATGGGAGAAAGTGACATCTCTTCTATGGGGAACCCTGATGATAGGTGAGAGAGTGAGAAAGAATCAACCAGAAGCACATATGGTCATCTTACAAAAGACCATTTAAAGGCTAGGCTTGCTCCTGTTATTGTAAAAAACAGAAGAACTGAAATTGAGGTTGATAATGAGGAGGAGTATGAGGAGAATGGCAAGAGACAAACTTGCATTGTAAAAAAAACAGTCAAGAAATATGTTCCCTGCAGAATGCACCAGCCAGCTACACCAGAACAAATTGATAAGTGGTGAAAGGAAATACCAGATGTGTACAAACAACCACGGAAAGAATGGCAAGTTCTTCAGCGTCTACAAAAAATGTACACCTTACATCCACTAGATGGAGCAATGATTCTCAATGTAAACTTAAGAGACATAGACCAAAATGATTAACTGAAAATGTTGAAACCAGGGTTGGTGAGTCTCAAGAGAACATTGTGGCAGTATGGGAAGCTGTGAAAACCATTTTGTTTGAACTGAACCCTGCAGAAGTTAACTGGAGTAAAATCACCTCTTGTATGCATAAGACAGGAGAAAATGTTGCAGATTATGAAAAACGTTTCAGACAAACTTGGTTGGAACATGCTGGTTTAAACAACAGACGACATTGACAAAGACACTAGTATGCCATTAAAAACTGCATTTATAAATGGACTGAAACCTGATATCTCAAAAAGCCGAAGGATGAAATATGATTACTGGGACAGCATTTCAACAGCCTTTAATCAGATTATTGAGTGGTCAGTAAAGATTGAAAAAATGCAAGATGTCAGAATTAGAGCTTTGCAATCTGGATCCTTAAAACACAACAACAAAACCACAAGGAATGATTATCAAGAGGGTCGGCACTACCCCCAGTACAACATGGAAAATGCAAATATTGCAACAAAGAGAGACACTGGTTTCAAAAATGCAAAAAGAAATTAAGAGATCAAAATACAGGTGACGACGACATGGATAAAAGATTCCAGCAGCTCACACAGGAACAAAAACAATCTCTACTTAATGCAGTTGAGCCTCAGGGAAACTAGACAACCCCTCTCTGCAAAACCTGCTAGTGGCAGTTCATCAAAAAGACACATGGAGACTGACAATGGATTGCAGAGAAGCAAACACAAGTGTAGATAAATTGACACCTCTAGTAGCTAACCCTGCAACTGTCTTTAACACCTTGAAACCAGAACATGAGTGGTATACTGTCCTAGATATGGCTAATGGCTTCTGGTCAGTACCTCCAAATCTCAACCTTGGTTTGCTTTTACAGTTGCAGGACAACAATTCCAATGGACGCATTTACTGCAAGGATTCCACAACAGTCCTACTGTCTATCATCAAGCTCTCAGAACACATTTAACGTCTCTAGATATGCCAGATGTGACATCTGAAATCAGATGTATGTGGATGATGTACTAATTGCCTGAAAGACCACACAGAAACATGAGAAGGATGTCAAAACTCTGTTGGATTATCTAAATTCTAAAAGCCACAAAGCAAGCCTAGAAAAGGCTCAGATCATGTAAAGAGAAGTTACCTATTTAGGGCAGAAGATATCTAAAGGAGAAAGAACAATAACTCTAGACAGAACTAAAGCAATTAAAGAAACTCCTGAACCCACAATGGTCCAAGAACTAAGGAAGTTTTTAGGACTCTGCAATTACAACAGATCTTGGGTAGACTTATACAGAAATTGTGCAGCCCTTTTATAATTTGCTAAAGAGAAATCCACATTCAAAGGGAAAAATATTCTTTAGTGAAGAAGCTGTTAAAGCATTTCAGAGTCTGAAAAGAGTTTTAAGTGAAGCACTTGCTCTAGGAACTGATACAGGAAGACCTTTTATCATGTTTGTGAATGGGAAAGATGGATACATGACAGCAATATTGACACAAGAACATGGAGGTGAAAAGAGACCAGTGGGTTATTATTCAGCAAAATTGCATAATGTGGCTTTGGGATTTGGTCCTTGTCTAAGAGCAGCTCAAGCAGTTTATCTGGCTATCGAGATGATCTCCAGTCTTGTATTAGATCAAAAGATCATTGTCAAATGTCCACATGCAGTACACACTTTGTTAACAATGCACAGAGCCTCACAAGTAACAGCAAGAAAACAGGAAAATTGGTTAGCTGTGCTGGAGGCAAGTAACATTGTTATTGAAAAAGCAAGTGTTTCTAACCCTTGCACTATGATGACACCTAAAGAGGCTGATGAAGATAATCACATGTGAGGAGATTGTCACCACTCCGGAAACAGATCAGCATATCAAAGAGGTACCACTGCATAATCCTGACCTGGTCCTCTTCACAGATGGATCTTCAACCTGTGAAATGGGAGAAAGAAAAGCTGGGTAGGCAGTGACATCAGACACAGAAGTGTTCGATGTTCGAAACAAAAGGTTTGATGCCCCCAGGTACATCAGCCCAACAAGCAGAATTTAAGGCTCTGATTGAAGCATGTAAATTAGCAAGAGATAAAAGAGCAAACATACACAGACTCTAGATATGGGTTTAGAATGGTTCATGATTTTGGACAGCTGTGGAGACAAAGAGGATTCATGACTGCAGCTGGAACACCTGTTCCAGCTGCTCTTCAGCTCTTCAGTTACCTAGCGAAGTCACTGTCCTAAAGGTAAAAGCACACACAAAGGACACAACAACTGAAGCCAAAGGGAATTCCCTAGCAGACACTGCTGCTAAACAAGCTGCAAAAGAGAGGGGTGTGGAGACAGCAGCATTGAGACAACTGGAGAAAGATAAACAAACGATTTCAGATATTAAACAAATGCAAAGTGAATCGCCAAGAGAAGAAATATGGTCATGGATGGAAAATGGAGCAAAACTACATGATGACATGATATGAACTGTAGGTCTGGCAATATAATCTGGCGATATGAACTGAAGGCTGAATGTCTTCTGCCTTATCTGGCCACAAAAATTCACTCATTGGGCCATGTATGTGATGACAAAATGATCCACAGATTTAACAAAGCGTGGTGGAATCCCAAGTTCCTCACACAAGCACGACATGTAACTAGAAACTGCATCAGATGTGAAAAGAACAATCCAGGAGCTAGAATCAAGAACCCAGCTGTGGGAACACAAGCTCCACCTGGTCCATTCAGACATCTTCAAATGGACTACATAACACTACCTAAGAGTGGGAGATTCCAGGATGTGCTGGTCATAATAGATACATTTTCAAGATGGGTGGAAGCATTCAACAAAACATGGCAACACACACAGCTAAAGTACTGGTCAGAAACATTATTCCATGATGGGGTCCACCGGAACGCATAGACTCTGACCGAGCAAAGAGGTATATCCTGGCCTGATTGCACTACCAGCTGTGCTTTGCAGCATCCGAGCCACCCATAACAAGAAAACTGGACTAAGCCCCTCTGAGATCATCACAGGCCATCCCATGTCTCTACCTGGCACCACTGATTTAAGAAAAGCTGATGTGCACTTGACATCTGACAGCCTGGTCCAATACTGTGAAAGACTCAGCCTAGCAGTACGGGGTGCAGAGAAACAAGTTCATGATGCATAGGATCCACCACCAGAAGGAGGACATGGTGTAATACCTGGACAATGGGTAACGATTCATAAACCTTAGCGATTACCATTGGAAGAAAGGTGGGAGGGTCCATTTCAAGTTCTTTTAGTCACTAATGCAGCAGTTAAAGTGTCTGGAAAGAATAAGTGGATTCACATAAACCACTTATTAAGTGTAAATGTATAAAATGTATAACTAAACATAAAATATGGTAGGACTAAAGTTTTTAGGCTTTAGCTTGTCACCCGAGGATGAAGATAACATCACCATCGACAAATACTATAGTGTCCTGCCAAAATAAATAGGGATAGTTTCAATGGTAATAAGTTAATAAATGCTCAATAAAGGTAGTAAATGCTCAAACCTAAATTCTATGGCAAGATATGTTTCTTTTTTTTGTGGATGGCAGGTCTTCAGTGATCCAGAGGACCTACACTACCCCGCATGTCATCAAGCTGACACTTGCTGCATGATTCAGACAACACATCTCATCTGCTATGTCAACGCTATCACGGGAACTCTGAGAATGCCATTATCCATTATGACAACTATATTAATTTCACTAATTACCATTGTTTTGGGTGCTAAAATTGATGACTTGGACAACAAAAGCATTTACATGCAGCTGGTACAGATGACAGCCAACATGGTAACAGGACTGGTTGTTACATCTGTGGACTAATACCACATACCACTGCACATGGTTTTCCCATGATATCTGTACGTGTCACTCCCAAATATGACACAAAATTCTGGAACTAGTTGTTAAATTTGTTCTATCCCTTGGGCCATATCCATTGTGTATACAACAAAATCAACAAAAGTGTTCTGTTCTTGTTGGAGAGACAGTGAACTGTCATAAGGTTATAGACAATCAAACATTTTCAGAAGTGTGTCATACCACTTTAGGAGTCTACTGGATTTGTGGTAACAATGCTTATTCTCAACTTCCCCATGCATGGTCTGGCAACTGTGCACTAGGCCATTTAATATCTATAGAACACCAGCATTGTATGCAATCTAAACCAGGTATAGGACAACTTTTCAATACAGCATCAACCAACCACATAACTTTTGTACATATTGTAAGTGAGAACCTGCATACAGCATGTGTACATGATAGAAGAATAATGTTTTTTTATGAACCAAAAAATGCTTAAAGGGGGCATTGAAAAATTGTGTCTGCATTTAGATTCATTTGCATTGCATCTGTGCCCTGATGTAATTAACATATGCACCTGTAAGGGTGTGGTCCATATAGCCCAATGGCCCATATAATCAAAATGACAATACACAGGATGACCCACCTATTGTCTATTGTGGGCTCTCTGGTAGGAGGTCCCAATACCACTAGTCTTTTGTAAGAATTTACATTTGGTACAAGGTATAAAGGTCTGCTCACACAGACGGTACTATGGGATAAGATCTAGAAGAAGGCTATGCTACACAAATATCTTCAATAAAGGCTTTTCCCCTGAACTACGGTCTGGCTTACTTTTCTTTATGTATTAGAACCATATTCTAGCACATTGACGAGCCACCCAAAGACTGCTCAGCCAAATTCAAGGAAAATCTAACACAACCAAGTGTCATTATTTTATTCACTATTTAAGACCATTTTTAATGTTTGGACCTTTGTGTTTACTTTGATGCATGCTGTTCAAGGCCATGCATCAGTATTTTAAGACTGTTCCAAGTAGCTACAACAATTATATTAATATAGCCAAGACTTTGAGAGGTACCAGATTTCCTTCACCAGTTTTCCCAACCTAATATTCTTGATAAATTTGAGATGGACCTAGGTAGGAGTATAGAGACTCAATTTTTATCTCTCACATTAGACCTATAAGAAACTCTTGCTAGTGTACTGGAAAATGAAGATTCATACAAAGACATTCAGCGCGTTTCATGAAATATGCTTTAAGAGATGTGGTAATAGTTGTTCATGTAGTGGAAATTCCTTTTCAAATTAAATATACTTTAAATATTAATATCACATGGCTTCTCTGTGGTAAGCTTTTAATCCCAGTGTCTAAATGGAGTATAATCAAACAAGGGCAGGAGATGGACATTTAGGCCCTTGACACATACTGTATTGCTGATAAATTGTTTGTGATTCACAATAATGTTTAAAATGTGCAGTTAAAATTAACATGTGATTTTTAATGTTTTAAGTGTATTAAAAATGTTATTGCAATGTATAGTTTTTTTAGTTTTAAATGTTGCAGGGGTGTATGTAAAGGCCATCAAATGTGAAGCACTGTTTAAAAACATTTGTACAGAATACAGAATATCATGTTGTACAGAATACAGATTTGCCATTATGAGGTACAAAGGGCTTGTCAATGGGGCAGTACATTTAATATGAGATTAAATGTACTAATGTGCTAATATAAATTTACCAATTTTGTTTTTACATTATGGAACCACATCACTAAGGTTCAGCAGAGTAACCAAAAGTACGTTTGACTGAAAGGTACAACCTGTAATAGTACCAATATGTTCCCATGTTAATGGGTACAATGGGTGTACCTTTGAGTGTGTACTGCCCCACTGACAAGCTGTTGTAACCCAAAAGTAAACTTTTTGCTGACAGTGGAGTATATAATAATTAACTGTCAACAGTGTTATTGCTGCAAATTTTAAATTTTTTAAAACAAGAAAATTTGACTATGAAATGGTAACTAAACATTCCTTGTGCTCAGTTGTTCTAGGCTTCCATGTTGTGGATAGGCCCAAAATACTAAAAATATCAACTAAATTACCTGTCAACTTCATTACCCAGTAAATATAACACAGGTACTTATTTTGGCAGTAGTGTAGTTGACTGGAATATGTTCTATCTTTATATATGATTTTTGAAAAAAAACCCATAAAAAAACAGGTAACCCTAAGATTATAAATAATATGCTAATAAAATACATATTTGATTTTAAGGATTTTATGTAAGGTCATGTTTGTATTTTGGAGAAAAGAAAATGTTTCTTCATTTTCAAATGTCAAATGTACTCTTAATAATAGAATGACCCATAGAATTAGGGGGTTGAAAGTGTACACAACTGTGAACACAAACTAAATCAGTTTATTATAGTTACTTTACAAGTGCTTTGAAATTAGATGAAATATTGATACATTTGTATGGCTTTGTACAATTATATTTGTATGTTTTCATATGATCTGTTCATGGCTCCCTGACAGTTACAGAGATGTGTAGGAGTGGGGCTTTATTGTTAAACTTTAAGCACAAATTGTATGTATGTAATTCAAATTAAATTGGAAATTGGAAAACAAACATTCAAGCTATACAGGCTCAATTTCACCTGTCATTGCTTTCAGAAATCTATAAAAATATTTTTGTTATTAGTATTTATGTCCTGCTTTCCCAACAAAACCAAACCATTCTTTTTTAAGCATAAACCTCACTAAGTTTTTGTTTTTTCAGATTGCTCAAGCTACTACACGTGCCTTGAATCATTCATCTTTAGCAACTGATGATTGGCTCTTCTTACTGGAAGGAGGGACTACTTTCACTAGACTGGTCATATCAAAGACTGCAGATATAACAAGACGATGGGCAGTTCAATGCTCAAAATGGCAGCTCTAGAAAAGTTCCACCTTCTTTCTTTCCACCCATACTCTTCAAATATAATTTTTTGAGCTAGGTCTGTTAGGTTGCGTTTACACTGCAAGTCCGATCTTATGTCCATATCCGATTATTTAGCCTGCCTGTTTACACTTAAGCCTATCAAAAAGATTCCAGTCATTCACTAATATGAGTGCCATGATTGACCCTCGAATTGTGGATGGAATTTAAGTCATAAGTCAACCTTTAAGTCATCTGTTTAAAAGTCGACAAAAGTACACACAACAATAAATTAAACAAAAAAGTGATAGCGTTTTTTAATGCTGAATTCATAATGACTGCTTTCCAAACTCCACATATCCTTATAGCCTCCTTATATTTGGCTTTAATGCTCTTTATTTTACGTTGGCATCATTTCACACAGGTTCAGTACATGTGTGAAATGATGATGTAGAACAGTGACGTTAGATGTTAAATGATGACATTAGACACAGGTCGGATGTCCGACCTTTAAATCCCCATTTGAAAGTAGCACAGATCAGATACGAAAAATTTGGATTTTATGTGTTTACACACGTGCATAAATGTAAAATCTTTTCTTTCCCATTTTATCTTGTTGTTAAGATACTGTTTCTTGCTGTACATAATTTAGATTTTAATGGTTTGTTAACTTTTTTGTGTTCATTTCTTCTATGTGCTTTTGTTTAAGTTTTGGTTTTGGTTTTGGCTTAATTAAAATGAAATGTCTTCAGAACTTTTTCCTTAGATTATGTGAAATGCCAGAGATGATTGACAGGAAAATTTTAGTTTTGTTCTCTGTGAAACTGTCAGATATTTTCATCTGCTCCTCATCTAACCATTTTAAAGATTTCTAAGTGAGAGAGATTACAATACAACATAACTCATTGACTTTATACTGTATTTATCAATCTTAAGATTGATGGTTTTAAGATTAAAACCTCAATTACTTAATAAGTAATTTATATTGTTTATATGTTTTATTGTTTTTTTTGTTTTAAATGCATTTTTTTTATTTTTATTTATTTGTATCCATTATAGTATTTTGTATTTTGGGGGTTAAATATTTTCTCAGCTTACTATTTTCTTGGTGTGTATTTTGAGCTATGAAATGAAGGAACATCTTTTTAACTTGTGGTAATTTATTAATTGCCTTTGTTTGTCTCAACAGATGTCCTTGTCCCAGCACTTAATAATTCATATTTCTGTGATATAGTGTCAGGTGTGAGTGTTTTATTGACTTTTGTCAGTGTGAGGCACTGTTGAGTGTGATTTGAGTGGTTTAGGGTGTTGTCCTTGCAACGGCCTATACAAGTATATTGTCCCTAGCTCTCTGTACCTTTTAACGAAAAATTATGATGTCTACATGGTGTAACTGATTGTGGGTAATTAACATGTATCTGTATTGTTTCAAGCTTGCCCATCAGTAACATTGCTGAGATTGAGATTCCATGCAGAATACCAAGTTAATGTCTATATTGTGGAACTGATTGTGGGTACTTACACTGTTTTAAGTTTGTCCATAAAATGTGAGATTCCATGTTAAACATTTTAGAGCAATAGATCTATTTATGATACATATAACTTTCAGTTTCAGTCCTCCCTGGGTATAGTGAACCTGTGACCTTAATTCTTGTTGTGTACCTGTTTGGATGAATGTCCCAAAGTGGCGTAATTTAAAAATGTATTTTCTTGCTGTCTTCTTACTGCTACTTGCCACACTGGTAAAAAAAAAGATATTTAAAAAGACCATAACCATTGTGTTACATGAATGAAAAGCCTTGCAATCACAAAATTCCATCCTTGCAACCTTTGCAACACACACACAACCAACAATTGTCAGACAATTGTTTACTCATTTTTTTATTTTTCAAAAACAATGCTAGTTCCATACAAAAGGATTGATCATATTTACTGTCCATCCCAGTACAAATCGACAAAAGACCTGTAACAGAATAGAGAAAGAAATGGAAAAAGACATAAACGTCTCTTCTATTGATTAATATAATTACATTCCTACCTTAGTAACAACGTTTAGACTGTCAGTGTGTCAGACTGACAACCACATTTATTTCAAGTTTGAGTCTGTGAATTACAAGTCTGAGCCTGCTTTATGAGTTTCTCTGAATGACATAGCCAACCAGCGCAGGAGAGAATGATCTCCAGTATATTCTGCTGTTGTGAACAAATATGGCCTTTAATTGTTTCCCCTACTGCACACATGACAACCAATGATGTTTCACACCTCTGACATGTAACCTGACATCTAAATTATGCATTTATTTGCTATAATCACTGGTATTTTTATTCCTAACTATGGGGTGGATTGCATTTTTTTCAAGTGATGTATAAATGTTCATTATCAAGTAAAACAAAAGCTAAGAACCATATGTGACTAGTGAAACTGGTAAACACCTGCAATCACAATGGCAGCAAGCGTTTGAATAAGGGATGGTTTCTTTTGCTGTGCTAATTGCCTTTAATCTCAGTTTTTATTCTGGGCTAAATTAGAGTCTCTCAGACAGACCTGACATGCTCCAAGAAAGAGCATGCACAGTTGGCCTGCCACACATGCCCCACACACACACGTGGGACCTTGAATGTTTTATTGTTTTAATACATCCACATATAATGACACTGAATGTACAAAATGAGTCAAGTGTTGGGACCAGAATGTCAAAGAGACCTTTGGGCAAGCAAACAACCAATCCACAACACACTAGCAACCAGCAATGCCATTGCAACCTTAACTATTTTAGCAACACAAAAACTTGCTTTTTGTAATCTTCACTGGTTGTTAGTTGCTGTAACCTTTAAGAAATGGTTGAGAAAAAAACTATTTTTTTAATTATACCAGTCAGGATTTAAAATTTTATGTTGAAATTACTTGTATAGCCAAGTTGATTAAACTTAAAAATGTAAGGCAGCA
Source organism: Chromobotia macracanthus (assembly GCA_036877525.1). NCBI lineage: Eukaryota > Metazoa > Chordata > Actinopteri > Cypriniformes > Botiidae > Chromobotia > Chromobotia macracanthus. The sequence goes on along the minus strand of JAZGTH010000076.1, from coordinate 5,555,572 downwards.
AAGTTTTTTTTTTTTTACAGTGCATGTACAGATAAAATATTAAATTGATTTTCTGCATTGAGCACTGTACACACCTGACTGAGCACCACCATGTCTGGGTCAGGTGCTCTATGTTGGTGCCATGTCACTCTTAATGTTCTGCTGGCCCATCCCTGATTATCTTTATTCTATCTTATTTTCTTCTCTCTGTCCCCCAGCCAACTACCCCCACATACATAAACATCTGCTGCTATGTCCTGTTATCGGTTTATAAAGTCTCTCACCAGATATAGTAACACACACATATGCACCCTACCCTTTTTGATATACAATAGGTGACCTGAAGAACACAACACCCTAGCAACTAACATCAAAAATATCCAAAATATCTCATCATCTGCATAGCAATACCCTGGCAACCACCCACAACATCCCACCAACCACAGCAACACATAACACCTTAGCAACCACAAAGCAGTGCCCTGGCAACCACCTACATAACATCAGAATTGTGTTCAAGATTTTTAGAAACGCAGGCACCACTTGCATTATACATTTACACCTACATTTTATGAATGCAGAAATCTAAATATTCTTGAGTAAACAATTCTACAGGAAAGAAAAGCAGTGCATTTTCCTTTAGAGGGCAGCAGCTGTGTGAAGGTATAATTGAAACTGTGGTCAGTTTGAGTCAGAGTAATGTGTCATATAAGCTGGGTTTAGGAAGATGGGAATGCGGAGACAGCTGAGAATTGAAGAAGGAGAGAGAGGCATCCAAAAACAGACTGCCCCACCCAGAAGAAGCAACAGAGACCCTCTGGAGCCATTTAAAATGAGAAATATGAAGAGAGATCTACCAAGAGAGGAGTATTAAAGGACATCATGTCATACTGAAAAGTCCCTTGGTAGCTTGAATGGCCTGTGTTTAGTAATTTTTGTATTAGGTTTTGATAATGCTTGTCCAATGCAACAAACTGCATTGAATATGTATGGGTATGCACATAATGAGTGGTTATAAAAGTAAGATGGTAAATATTAAACTTCCACCAAAAACACTTAAGCATGTTAAAAGCAGCACTGAAACGTAACAGTGACTCATTTCTGAGACATTTCTAAGAAAGAGCGCTATAGTAAAGCTAATAGCTTGACTTTTGTAGCCAGATGTTACTACATCTGCCAGTTAGATCTAACTGGGCTGTTCTAACCAGCAATTCACGAGTTTGCCTGCCCATTCAGTCTTAATAGTTAATGGTAAACAAACTTGACTTGCAGTCCTCAAAGGGGACTCGAACCCCCTATAATTGGAGGCTTTGAGCTCTGTCCCTGTATAGTGGACCTACACAGAGGAAGAATAAGAGTGGTGAAGGAGTAGCTGGGGAAAAGAAGGGATGCCGGAAGAATTGTTGTTGGGTGTGTGCGGAGACTACCACTTATATACACTTGTAGAGATGATTGACAGCACTGAATGTTTAGGCTCTGTCATTTCATTAACCTGCCTGTAAAGCTACAGTGCTATGAAAAATTTTAGCCTGGTAGCCGTCTTGGCTTGTTTACTTGGAGACTTGCATTGCTGTAATGCATTACCTTCCACACTTATCCTTGGTACTTGGTAATACTATAGTCATCGATTCTTAATGCATGTAGGAAATCATAAGAAATATCTATCATTTTTTTAACTCAAACTGACCAAGCCTATTTATCCATCTATCCTCTAAACCTACTTGTCCTCTTGGGGAACACGGGGAACTGGAGATTATCCCAGCATTGTGGACCATAGGCAGAGTACACCCTGAATAGATGGACCAAGCCTATTCTTGCCGTGAAAATGTTACATGTACTGTATGTTCTTTTTGTTTTTCCATGTGTCTGGTTTTCTTGAGTTTCTTGTCAGACCTAAAGTATTTCAAACCATTATACACTTTTCAGGTTGGGCTTTGTCGAGCCAATATAAAGTTTGTCCTTATACTTTACTATCTAGTTAATGGTGTTTATAAAGCAAAGAATCACTATTACTGTTTTGCATACTTATTAGTGGTGCTTACAAAGCAAAGCATCACTATTACTCTCCTGCATTCTTCTTATTCTGGACAAAAGATTGATATGTTATTCATCTTGCATCATGGCATTTGATCTATTGTCTATTGTTACCCTGCCCCTCTCGTTAACTGATTATCTGTGTAGGGCTTGCACCTGTGTTGATCATTTGCCTTCCTTTTATAATTTTATTATATACTATAAAAAATTATAGTATAAAACTATAATTTTATAGTTTTATAATCTCTGCTTTGCAGAGTTACCTGGCTCGTCTGTGCTGTTTGTGGGTGCAATCTTGTACCTGCTATTGCTTTAATAATAGTTTTGCCTATTCTATTCTGTTGTTTATTTGAGTCTTTGTTTTTCTTAGATTTTTCCCTTTTGTGTTTTTGCTCTATCTAGTATTTAGTTTTTGAGCTCCTGTCTGCTAGTTTAGTTTTTCAGTTTTTTCCCCTCTCCTTATTTTGCTTCCAGCCCTGGCTGTTGGAGTCCTTGCCCCCCTGTCTTCACTACCATCCCATTTGCTGCTCTGCCCCACTGAATTCCGGCCATTCCTGTTTCCCTCATCTGGCTGACATCCCTTTGGACAGTTAATAACCTTATGGTTTCCCCCCTGAGATTCTGTTTTGTGTTTTTTGAGACTCAATAAGTCATTTATCCCTGCAATTGATTCCTCCTCTTTTACTAGCCCTGACATCTAGCAACCAGGTAATGAAATGATTAAACCATATCTCAGCATTAGAACATTGTAGAGACGTGTGGGTAGCTTATTTGACTCTATCTATTTGGGCTATCAGTGGGCTTTAGGTATTGCCCTGGCAACTTCCTAGCCACACTCTAGCAACCACTTGAAGCACCTTAGCAACTGTATAACTTCATGAATAAGCCATATTTCAATATATTGATCATGCTAAACCATGCTAGCATTATGTTAATTCATGCTAGCATCATGCTAAATCATATTAGTGTCATGCTAACATCATGCTAACATTATGTTAATTAGCCCCTCCTTCATTTCCTTAGTTTCCCTGCTTCAGTATTCAAGACATTATTAAAAAAAATTGTTAGCACAGTATTTATTATGACAACTAAGTTAAATATCCCCCAGATGCAAATATGGGGACTAAACTAAGTCTACAATTGTACATTTTGTTAGATTTCCAACTATTTTCCTTTGTCTCTGGCATTGTTACAGACAGGGAGTTAGTGTAATGTACTTGTTTGAAGTAGTGGTCCTTCAGAACCCTGCAGTCCTTTTATCAGAAATGATACCAGTTCTTTTATTACTGAAATTGCTTTGCTGAAAATGAGGTATTTTTCTACTGAACTCAACACAAAAGTAAAAGCCAAAATGTGCAGTACACAACCAAAGCACTGGGAGCTGTTTTCCATAAACTCTGACTGCAATACATTCAAATAGATTACGTGCACGATTCATTAGTATGTAATAAACTCGTGAATGCAGATTTTTCTGGATGCCACCTGCACTACGTGTTGATTGTATTCAGAGGGCGTGCACTAGTTCGGCGTTAGGACCGCGCAGAGCGCCGGTAAGGAAACATCACAGGCAGAACAGCTGCTGTAGCGGCAGACAAAGACATTGAGCGCAGCTCGATCCTGCGGCATCCACACCCACCCGCACGCACAGTAGTGCACTGTTACGCTGGTAAGTAAAAGACCGGTATAGTTTTACTTAAGGAGACAAGCATGCTGTAAAGGCATAAACGTCTACGTTCTGATGATGTTAGTATGTTGGTATTTAATGAGTTACTTTGTATGTTAAAATCGTCTGACTTTTATAGGCAGATTTGGGAATGTAAATGTTGGTGAACGCAGGTGGTTCAGTAAAGAACTGATATATAAAGATAGCACCTTTTTCCCATTAAATATCAGTAATTTATTGAAGCATTTAAAAACTAAAATGAAAAGTTTTTAATTGTTTAGGCCATTTCTTAAATGTAAACAGGATTCATATTGAATTTTATTTCTTATAATTTTTGTTATAATTTGTAAAACTGTGATCAGAAACTCTCTTTGTATTGAATTGGTACAGTGTCATACTGGACAATTAAAGGAAATCACATGGTGAGCTGTAGGGGTTTTAAATGCTTTTATTGATCTACAACAGCATTTTATTTTGTTGAAGTCCTGTTGGAAACTGTGTTTGACAAGATAATTAGGATGTCACATTAGAATACCCCCCAAAAATCCCCTTGGGATAATTTGGGATTGTTTCCTTATTATGAATCTTAAAAAATATTCATCCATGTATAAGTGGCAAAGGTGAACAAAACTACTGTCACAGAGAGATAAAAATTTGTTCATAAAAAGTGCTCTTGTTTAAAACTCAGATGTTTGTTTATGTGTGCTGTAGTAGACCCACCCTGAGACCGAAATTGTGGCATGTGCCAAAGAGACACAATGGAACAGGCATGCATAGTGCTGTGGGTGGGTGGGTGTATAAGGGGAAGAGGGGCATACAGACTCGCCCTTGGAGACCATTTGCTTTCACTATGACTGATTTCATTTCACTCATCGTGTGTGATTCACAATGTGATTCACAAGTTATGTGTTAGTGAACTATTAACAATGCAGCACAGGAGATGTGACATCAGAATTTATTACCTCCCAAAACCTATAGTACCTCCCAAATAGTCTGCACAGTTTAACCTGTCATTTTGTAACATCTGTATTTAACAAATAGAAAACAGAATTGTTTTGTTATTTCCCTATTTAAAAAAAGTAATACCATGCAGTCGTGGTTCTCTGATGGTATTGCTGTCAAAGATACTGCTTGTTCACCAGTAAGCATGGCAAAAACATTTTTGTAAAGGTTTGGAGGTTTATGTTATTTTGCATATGAGTTGGATTATAATGCAGGTGATCTAGCCTTTTAAGTAGGTCACCCAAAAAGGATAATTCATAATGTACTCATCTTTCCAAACCTGTATGATTTCCTTTCTTCATTGAAGCACAAACAAAAATGTTTAGTCTGTTTTCTTTTCCATATGATGAATGTATATGGGGATAGGGGCCTGTCAAGTTTCAGAGGTCACAAAATAATCTATATAAATGTACCACAAAAGTAATCTATACAATTAATGCGCTATACGCATTATATGAAACCATAAAACAGCCGTGGAAAAGACATTTTCATTGTTTTGAATAAAAGCTGTTGGAATATTCTGCAAAATAACTGTGTTCCATGGATTAAATGTTCTGCTGGTTTTGAACAGGATGAGTGAATAAATGTTAAATTAATTTTCATTTTTAGGCGACCTATACTTTTCATTTTTTATATGTATGTGTATATATATATATATATATATATATATATATATATATATATATATATATATATATATATATATTGTATAGGTGCTAATATTATAAGCATCCTAATAGGTGAGGAGAGCTGTCTATATTGTCATGTAATAGAAGCATGATGCTACATGTCTTGCTGGGTCAGTGGGCTTCAGTTGCTGGGTGCTGTTGTATGAGTGTTTGTTTCATCAATGCCTGTCGTGGGTGGTAGGTTGTGTGTTTAGCAGCCCTTGTATCAGCTGTGGAACATGTCCAATTCCCCTCTGCATCATTGATGGCAATGTAAAAGCACTCAAGGTGTGTAGTGTGACCACAATAAAATGCAATCTCTGTTATTAATAATACCAGGACATGCGTCTCAGGATTAGACATGAACAGATCTATGAGTACAAATGCAGAACACGAATGACCACCAAACACGTTTACTTATCTAAATGGGGACATTCTAACCCTAACGCTAACCCTTCTATTATTTAATGGACAGCTTGCTATAAACATTATAACTTAATCCTAACCCACACTCTAACCCTAACAGATTCACAAATGAGGACATCCTCAAAAGGAGGTTTTGCACAGATTTGTCAGGTTTTGATGACTTTTGGATACAAATTTGTCCCCAGTATATGATAACCCCCCCCACACACACACATGCAGAAATGGGAGTTGTCTCAACATATTCATAAGCCTATAAAGCATTCAAACTTTGATTTGTGCTTTAATGCCAAGTATGTGCATTTGTGGGCGTGTCACTTTCAGATTCTTACAACTTTATATATTTGTGGTGTCCTATGTGTCTTTGTTTACTGTTTTCTCAGCTTGTGTGTGTGTTGTGTGTGTTCTAAGGTGAGATAGGGGGTAGGTAGTAGCCAGACCTTAATTGGAAAAGCTGCTCTGATCTCCACTGGCAGTCATACTGGACACAGGCCCAGGTCTAAAAACCACAGACCAGAATATTGGCAAAGACAACCACTTGGCACCATTTGTGCTGCTAGCCACTAGAAATCATTAATGTTAAAAACATTTTCCAAACCATTATTTTTAAAATCAGTTCTAGTTGGTATTATTATTAGTAGTAGTGCTTGCTAAAGCAAGTATTGTTTCAGCTGTTGCCCTTACTAACTTGTTTAATGATTTGAAGGGAACATTTTAAGACATTTATTATAAAATTGAAAAACTAGGGGGTGATTCTGACCTGAAAGCACCTCTCACATTTAGGTCTGAAATGTAAAAATGTAGTTTGTAACATTAGTTAGAATTAGATTATTGTTTAAAGAATTGTTCATTTGAATCTCTGTGGTGGAAAGAGTACTGCAAGCATATTGGTTCAGAAAATCTTTTTTGCATTAGCATAATTTTGAAGCAAGATCATGTGATTGTTCTTTGTTTGAGAGTAGTATTGTGTTAATGGACAGCATAAAGAACAAACATCTTTTTCCTCTCAGTGTCTTCAGTGTAGCGTTTGTTATATTTGGATGGGTGTCAGGAAGTAAAGGATGCTGACTAGTAACCGTCTTTCTTTTAGAAATCCAATAGTTACAGGCTAGAGATAGAGGAGGTTTGGATTTGGGTGCTGATTAAAGAGGTAATTGGAGTGTCATCAGGTTAGGTAGCACTGACAAGTGTTTATAGGATTCCTCAAAATAAATCAATAAATAAGGAAGCACTGTTTGACCAGTCCAAAAGGATCTCAATATGTCACCTTCAACCTTTGACATCTCCCAATAGTCTAGTGCTCAAAACCTTTCTTTAGTTTGTCTTTAATATCTCAGTTTTCAATTAGATGGCAATGAGATTAAATGGAGATTAAACACTGACTCAGTCAGTGTCTCATGCCACTTAGATCTTATATAGTAATTTTAGATTTCAGACAAGGAGTTTTCAGCTTGCAGAGTGTCACAATAGTGACGTGTGCTATGGTGTAAGGGGGGCATTCTAGAGTGCTCATTCTAGAGAGCATTTGTTTAGACAAAAACCTGTGTAGTGAAGAACAACTTATTCTGAGTCCATTTTCCTTAAAGAGAAGGGCTATAAATATTGCCTCAAAGTTAACACAAATTGGCCCTTCTAAATCAAACCAAGCCAAACATAAATAGAACTGTGTTCTATTTTGTTTGCATACTGTCTTTATATACTGTCTCTATATCAATAAAAAAATGTTATTCTGAGAACTGAAAATTAGTGTGTGTTTATGTACAGTATGTGGATTGTGGTAAAAGTTTGCATGTGGAATTAATTGACTAGCATGTAATCTTTGCCCACAGAATTCTGTAGAAAGCAGATTTCTGCAGAATTCAAACACACATCACTGTTAAAATTCTACACATCACTAATGCCTTCCATATTTGTTTACTAAATATTTTGAATAATTTGATAATATTTTAGCTACCAAAAAGAGTGTAGTAGCTACTCCTGGCTTTAACACATTTTACTGTATTTAAATATATTCCACAGAGTTCTACAGATTTTAATTACAAACTCACTTTGGGCATAGGCATTAGTTTTTTTATGTGAGAGGCTGTGAGGTGAGCCACTGTGAGGTTAAGTTTTATGTCCTTACACATGCTTAATCACAGTTTTAGATCACTTAGATACAGTTTCAAATACGGTGAAAAGATACAGTTGGAACTGCCACAGAGACAGTTACAACCTTCTTATGTTTTGCTTCTTTCACTTTTCTTTTTTCATTCTTTCTTTCTCTTTTCTTCTGAGGAGAGTAGAGAGAGTTCTGTTTAAAAAGAGCAGCTGTGTTTTAGAGGTTCTGGCACTGATCCACTGGAATTCTGTGCCCAGGACCTGACTGCTTTCCTCTCAGTCTCTCTTCAATCAGAGAGAAAGAGAAAAGTGGGACAAAGTAAAAAAAAAAAAAAGCTGTAGCTGGTTTCACATGGTGTCTGTCTGTTCCACATTTTTCATTTATGATGATTAGCTGTTCTAAATGGTTAATCAGATTCTCTTCCTGTGGTGGACCTTGTTTAAACCTGGTAGACATTTGTAAGATAGCTGGACAGCGATGGTAGACCACCTTGAACTAAGCAGCTACCTTCTGAATACCATAAACTGGTATAGCCTAGTTTATCCTGAAGAGATAATCTGGACATTTCTTTTTGTCTTTGGTTGTCCCTTGACTGGCCAATGCCATTTAATTATGCAAATCGCATTCAAATACTGACGGGGTTAGCCAGCAGTATAAAATACACTTAAAACGGCATTATCTCAGATTTTTTCTCCTTCACGCTTGATTACTTTATTGGACTATTGAATTTCTTGCTGCGGTGTGATCTACAATTGCCAACAAAATGATTCCTAGCTGTGTTCCAGGATGGCTATTTTCTGGTTGTTTGCACAGGTCTCATAGACCTGCTGGATTCCCATGAGCACAGTACTGTCTGCCTAGGCCTCTCTCCGGGTCCAATTGTTTGCACTGTGAAGAGCCCGTCGATATGTACATGTTCCCCACCAAGGAAGCCGTCACAGCACACTTAAATTCCTCATCTACTTCTCTGGGGCCGGGTCTCACGCTGCCATCAAAACCATGCCTACTGCTGGTCTGTTGAGGTGGCCTCTGCTTTATACACCATAGCAATTCTTTATGTCTTGTAGGCTTAGCCCCTGAAGATTATGGACAAGGACAGCTCTTACCTAGAGGCATTTAGGCCGTAGGCACAAGACATAGGCCGTAGCATGGGCTTTTGTGGTCATCCATCACCCATTACCACCTATTGCTCATCCTCACTGATTTGAAGAAGGCACACAGAAATGCCCTCCTTAATGCTGCAATGTCTCCCTCTGTCCTTTATCGCGATGGTGTGAAGACAATCATTGATCATTTTTCTGAGGCTCAGAAGAAAAGTCATTTGGTGCCTATGGGCACCGCTTGACAGTCCATGGTGCGCTTCCGCTTGTCTTCTGCCCCATCCTCATCCCAAAGGCCAGAGAAGAAGTCTATGTCTTCTGCTGCTCAATCCAAGTCCACAGTTCGGCAGAGGGGGTGAAAAGGCCCTTCTACAAAGCACTGCGTCTCCAGGAGAAGCCCTCGGCTAGACCATGGTCCTTTATCAGACCCCAAGCAGAGCTCCTGAATGGAACGACTGGAGGAGGAGAGCGCTCAACGGTAGTGTTATGCAGTTGGGGAGACGGCCGCTCTCAGCTCACTGCCACATGCCCTCTTTGCAGTACAGCGCCCTGCCAGAGGGGACCCCCATCAAGATATGATACTTCCACTTTGTCAGTTCCTGGAGGCTTGGAGGGCAATTCCAGTGAATTCAGAGTGACTGAAATACACCTGGTTCTCTTCGTCGGTTTCAGTTCGGGACACCCTGATTCTGAGACAGAAGATTCCCAACCTCCTTGTGGAAGGTGCCTTGTCCCTCTGAGTGAGAAAGATGGCAGCTTCTGCAGTCGCTATTTTGTAGTGCCGAAGAAATACTGATACTGGCTCGCATCTGTCCTAAAGACTGGTTTGCTTCGATAGATCTGACGGATACATATTTTCACATTCAGATAGCCCCTTGGGTACTTTGAGGTTTGCTTTCAAGCAAGTCTTTTCAACTTATGAACCTCCCCTTCAGGCTGTCTTTGGCCACTAACACGTTAAGGAAGTGCATACATGCCATAGTTTTCCCTCTTAGAGAGAGTGGTATTCATGTGCTCCATTATCTAGGTGATTGGTTGATCCTGGCCCATTTGTGGGATGTACTCATCAGCCAGTTAAGTCAGGTCATTTGCCATGTTCAGACCCTGGGGCTAAGAGTGAACATACAAAAAGCATGTTGATTCCAAGCCAGTCAAGGATGCATCTGAGTGTGCGTTTAGACTCAGTAGCTATGCAAGCCTACCTGTCTGTGGAACGTCGGTCCTTACCTGTTGGTTGCCTTACAGAGTTTCAAAAACTCTTGGTCTTGGTACAAAAACTCTTGGTCTTGGTACAATAATCTGGTCTTGATGTTATGAATGCATGAATTAACTTTTCTGTGTTTGACATAAAGAGCATGTGTCATAGTTTGGATATATTTTTAAGATGAAAAAGCACTGTTTTACAAATATTGGAAATGCGCCAAGGACAAATTGCTATAAAATAGGACAGCCAGCTTTTTAGCTGGTGAGAAAGCTTTACTGAGCATCCATCAAGAGTAAGACCAGTATTCTAGATTATGTGTGAAAAATTTTGGTCCAATGACTGAAATGTCTGAATTTAGTTGTAGAAAGTTGCTAGTCATCCAAGTTTTAACAATGATCAACTCATTGATCATTCAACTCAACTCAACATGATCAGATGCATTCTGTGAGAAATATACATACACACTGCCAGGTGAGAGTTAGGGGATAGAATATACAGTTTGTACAGTATAAAAGTGATTATGTCTATGGAAAGTTCCAACAAAGTTGGCTGTACAAACTTGTATATATGTGTGTGTGTGTATAAGATGTTTGAAGAAAGATGCATCATGTCAAGTGGTAATATGAATCAGTATGTTTTGAAATCATTTTTTTCTATTTTGAAATAGAATTTGTAATCAAAATAGTATTTTGGAGGCTACACTTTCTATCACTTTTTATCACCACTGCCACATCTTACCCCAAAGCATCTGACACACCTCATAGACCCCATAGCCACCATTTTAGAAAAAACTCTTCTTCACCAACTAAATTTTTACACTAAGGAAAATTTGCTTTAGTTATTTAATGTACATTTACATTTTTGAGCAAAAATATGCTTTTCTCAACTTGGTCACAAAAAGAGTTTTCTAAATACATGGTCATATATAATTCTGTAATTTGTGTCTTGTTTCTTATTCTGTACAGATCCATAATTCCTCAGTACAAGTCCTGTCCTCTTCCTGTCCTCACATCATTCCCTCTGAACCTGTTGCCATGGAGCTGGACTTTGGCCATTTTGATGAGCGGGACAAGACATCTCGGACCTCAAGTGGTGGACGGGTCAATGGCCTCCCCAGCCCTACCCACAGCGCTCATTGCAGTTTCTATCGGACACGCACCCTTCAGGCTTTGACCAATGAGAAGAAAGCTAAAAAGGTACGGTTCTATCGCAATGGTGATCGGTACTTCAAAGGCATTGTGTATGCAGTGGCCAGTGATCGTTTCCGCACATTTGACGCACTGCTGGCTGACCTGACACGTTCTCTGTCCGACCACATCAACTTGCCACAAGGGGTCAGATACATCTTCACCATTGATGGAACACGGAAAATCACCACCCTGGAAGAGCTGGAGGAAGGTGAGTCAGTTTGTGTCAGTTATCTTTGTATTTAGCATTACAAATGTTGAATTTTTGTGTATGTATGGTTATGAATGACAACCAAAAAAATTATTGAAATGACAAACTAATTAACTAAACGCACTGCTATATATTCAGATTTATAACTGTAAATTTACTACTGTACCATTTACAACTAGGATATATCAAAATTTTATAAATTTTCAAATACTAACCATAATGTTACTTAATATACTTTATGTAATTAATATACTTTACATATAGATGCAATAGCACACAAACAGGAGTGCTGTCTGGAGGGCTTTATTTGCTATAGGCCCGAAATATTTTAGTTCTGAGAACTCTCAGGATAGATTTTAGCATGTTAATGGCCATGACTAATGTTTTAGTACTGGCAGAACTAGATCTGTTTACACTGCTGCTGTTGTTGCAGAGCAAGTATGAAGACATGCCACTGCACAAACACATATGCTGCAGTGAGCATGCAAGTGATGCTGCTGCAATGTCCCATAAACATTGCATGTGTTCCATTGCACTGGCATTGCACTGGCTCCTCACCAGTGATGGGTTGCAAAGGTCACATTTGTCAGAGTTACCATACCTGACAAATACTTCACTTATACATTTACATTTACATTAACATTACATTTATTCATTTAGCAGACGCTTTTATCCAAAGTGACTTACAAGTGCGGAATACAACAAGCAAATCTACCTGAAGAGGCAACTAGACACAATAAGTGCTCACAATACAAGTTTCAGCCAGTGCTCAGAGTATCATATTCTACTATACAGTATGTGTAACTATATAATTTCTTTAATACTTTAATCCATACAGTAAGATAAATTAACATATATATGGAACCATTGGAGGTCAATACTGAACCAGTGTTTTTCTTATACCTGGAGAGATCACATGGGAAACAGATTTTGGGATATATTTTGAGCATACACAAAAAGTGGGGCCTATAGTAATATATGCCTGTATTACGAGATTATGTAATTAATTTAAATAATTCAGTAAGGCTGGAATTAGAAGCAAATGACAGGTCTTATTAAATGGCTATCTGAATTGGTTGACCACTTAACTGTATAAGTGAATGTTGTCCCAGGCAAATAGTTTCCTGCATATCTGTGTTAGCTTTGTGACTCTTGTATCACTCTTGTTATTTGTATCACTACACAGTCTCAAATTATAAAATAATTTATATAAATCATAAAAAATAAATAATATAAAATAAATCAATATTTTTATATTTTGTTGATGTATTTAGTTCAGTGTCGGAGAGTAGCTAACTACATTTTTCATTAGCTTGACAGTAGCTTGATTACTTTTAAAACTGTAGGTTTTCCAGTAGCTAAATACATTTTCCAGCAAGAAGTGTGTAGTGAAACCAAAAGCTACCTTCTGTTTCGTGTTTTGACAAAACAGCAATGCTTTGAAGTGGCTCAGTGTCAAAGCCGCTTCAAAGCCTCCTTTTCTTACTAGGTAAAATACTAAATTGTGCATTAATGCCATTTATTGTTATGTCATGCATCTTGCGGATTAATAGTTTACTGAGAAGATATTCTTTCATTAATGCATAGAGCAGGAGTTTGGGTCACACAGTGGGATAGGTGGGTCACACGGGTGTTTCGTGAGGTATGGATCTTAATGATTTTGATATCTTATGACAAGGTCATTTGGTACTGCAGTTATATTTCAGTACTTTTGTCTTTCTTTTGTCTGTAAATTCATAATCAGTGCAAGTGAATCAAATTCACATTTCTGAACTTCTGAATTTCTGAAAGTGTGAAATAGACCGATATAGTTTTGAAAGGCCACTCATTTATAATAGACTAATATATTTAGTTAGATTAGTACATTCTCTGCAAAAAAAATGTGAGTCGTGCTTGCTGTGACATGTTTAACACTGTTAACATGTCTTAGCATGATGCTAGCATGTTTAAACATGATAGATAAATTGAAATATGGTTTATTTATGATTATATGCAGTTGATAAGGTGCTCTAAATGGTTGCTAGGGTGTGGCTAGGATGTTTCCAGGGCAACACCTAAAGCCTACTGACAGCCGGAGTCAAATTAGCCCAACAACGTCTCTACAATTGTTGCCACTCTTCTTTTCCATTGGAGGTCAATAAGGTGGTTGTTAGGGTACTGTAACTGGTTGCTAAGGCATGGCTATGAAGTTAAAATGGCACCAATTGTTGTTGCTTGCTAAGCAGAGTGATATGAGCCTACTCCCAAGTCTTTACAACATTTTGATGCAGAGCTATGACATCACAAAGTTCTGCCCACTGTTAAGTGTATGGAATTCTTTACCCACTTAAATGTCTATGACATTCTGATGCAGAGGTATGACATCACAAAGTTCTGCCCAATGTTAATTCTATATCTAAGTAAGACTGACTTCGAATTTTTCACCCACTTGTTTTTAATAAAGCCTTCCGTTGTCTTAGCAGAAGATGGTGTTAAAGGAAAGATATGTGAAATTTAGAGAAATTAGTTTTTTTCTGTTTGTGGTTTTAGTACATTAAGCCATATTATGTGTTTTCCACGTTAAGCATTTAAGAATCTCCTTAGCTTTATGAGTCTTCATTGCTGTGTTTTTCAGTCCACTTCTCTTAGCAATTTGAAGCAGCATTGTTTTCTCTTTCATTGTATAATTTTCAGGTATTTGTATTGTGTATGTATATTGTGTATGTATATATATATATATATATATATATATATATATATGTTTGTGTATTGTGTGAATTTCTATTTGCCTTTCTATGTGCCATCTCCATGTAAGCTGGAATTGCATATCTTGCTTAATATGATACCTATTATTTATTATTACATGTTAATTGATGTTGCATAGTCTCAGACGTACATACTGTTTTACATGCTGTCTGAATACATTACCTTCTCATAGACAACTGAGAGAGGTGCAAGCCTTCACAAGTAATGACAGATGTTTGTTTATACATGTCCATTTATTCAAATGGCCCAAATGTGTGGTCCATGGGTTCAGTCTACTCCTTATTCATAAACCAACTACAACCCTAGTATCCCTAAGGTTTATTAATCAACATGTATAATTGTTAATATACATGTAATTGAATACTATGTATTCTGTGTTGAACATGTTGAACATGACATTTTTTTCTGTTTTTTTGTGTTTTATTTTTCATTATATGTAAAGCTGCTTTGAATGTAACGTTGTTAAAAGTGCTACATAAAAAAATGTATTGAATTATACAAAAAGTAGATCTCTTGTAGGACATAGAATCTGCCTAGTCAGTAAATGCTGCTTTTGAGAGATGAATCACAGAGAAGATAATTGCCCTGAGGAATATGTTTAAAAGTTAACTGCTAAACCAAGTATATGTGTGTCTGGAACTATTGTTTGATCTGCTGTGTGTAGCTCAGCATGTGCATGTCTGTACCTCTTATATCAATTCGCAGCATATGCTCTTTGTACAAATAGATACACACACAAACCCTACTGTCTCCAGACATGATTGTGTAGTAAGTGCTTTTACAGATTAAAAAGATCAGGGGCCCTACTCATCCATATTAAACCCTGAACATGATTGATGATATTTAGTAAAATCTTTCAGGATGTTGATAATTTGCAGGAATGAGACTCCGATGGATAAAGGAGATGAGGTACGGGTGAAATGTGCAGGAGAAATGTGGGTGGAACAATAGGGGGACAAATTAGAACACATCACTGTCTGCACAATTATGCCTATTCTATTTTGTTTATTTGTATATTGTATCATTTTGTAGTATAAATAAGGCAAGTAGTGATTTTACACTGAAATATGCAAAGAGATGTAATGCATGTAATGTGAACACCACAAAGATATACGTTCAGTGTTGGACTCAAGGAAAAAATGAACATAACCATTACTTTATATTAAATCTGAATCATTGATGGTCTAGTAATCAGCTGTCACTTACAGTAGTAGTGGTGCTAACTGATTTGCAGTAAGTGTGAAATTAAAAGGTGTTCTAACTGAGATCCACAACACGTTAAACACACGCATGATTTCCTATACATTATGCTTAAGAGAGGACCATAGAGTTAGCAGGCCTTAATTATGGGTATGATCTCTATGATCTGCAGAAATGAATGTGGGCAGCGGGCAAACTAGCTAAAGAACATAAATAGCAAAGTAAGACACCCTGGCTGCATTTACACTGGCACAAAAAATCTGATATTTTACATAATACAGATCAGAATTTGTTGCACGTATGTAAACACGCGAGATCTGTTTGTTCGTATTCGATCTGGGCCACTTTCAAATTTAGATTTAAATCGGAAACATATCTGAAATCCAGACACCCGACATGCGTCTAAACACACATATCCGATTCACCTTGGCTGTAACTTCACTGTTCTATGACGGATTGCGTTGAACGTCATCATTTCACACATGTACCAAAACTGGCTGCAAGGCCAGTGCAAAATAAAGATCATTAAAGCCTAATATAAGGAGTTGTCATGTCACCGATGTGGATAACAATAAATCCGTCTTTGTAATAGCAGCATTAAAAAACGTGTTCGTTTTTTTGTCTAATTAATTGCTGTCGGGTTTACCTTTGCCGACTTTTAAACACATCCACAATTCAAGGGGCAATCATGGCGCTCATATTAGTGAATGACTGAAATCTTTTTGGCTGGGAGATTAATGTAAACATGAACATCGGATACAAGGCGTAAGTATAAACAGTTGTGACAAATATTTCAATATGAATTTAAAATTGGATATTATCAT
The DNA here is from genome assembly GCA_036877525.1 of Chromobotia macracanthus. Lineage (NCBI taxonomy): Eukaryota > Metazoa > Chordata > Actinopteri > Cypriniformes > Botiidae > Chromobotia > Chromobotia macracanthus. The sequence continues at coordinate 5,539,231 of JAZGTH010000076.1, read as the reverse complement.
TAAGACTTAAAGTGTAAACGCAGCCCCTTAATGGCAGTGTGCTGAAAAATGCAACAGTTGTCCATTCAAGTTGTTTTATAGTAATGTAGTCAGTCAGCCAAAAACAATTTACATAGGTATTCCTACTTTAAAATTTTTTCTCTCTCTTCCTATGCTATTCCACACCTATAGGTGAGAGCTATGTGTGTGCCTCTGAGAACTACTACAAAAAAGTCGACTACACCAAAAATGTGAATCCCAACTGGTCAGTCAATGTGAAAGCATCAGCCAGCCAGAGAAACATGATGGCCAATCGCGCAGATAGTGAGCCAAAGGAGAATAAAGATTTTGTGCGACCCAAGCTGGTGACAGTGATGAGAAGTGGGGTGAAGCCACGCAAGGCTGTCCGAGTTCTGCTCAATAGGAAGACCGCACACTCTTTCGAGCAGGTTCTCACTGACATCACAGAGGCCATCAAACTAGAGAGTGGAGTGGTGAAGAGGATTTACACGCTGGATGGCAAACAGGTATGGGAAGACAGTACACAAGTACACTATGAGAGTACACTATGTTTAGAATGGAATTCTAGCATTCTGCTTACAGCATATTGCATGCTGCATACATTTTTTATTTGATATGTGAAGCAATATGCAAAGAAACATTTTAAACATTGTTTCCACATGTCTACATTTAATTAAGGAAGTGGCTTTAATATATTATTTTGGAAATACAGTTATCTTGCATTTTAAAATGTCTTTATTTTTGGTTGTTTAATCAAATAGTGATTTAAGAATAATATAACAGTTGCGGTTGATATTGTTTCTGGTTCATTTTTTACACTGGAAATAGAAGTTACTACATTGCCAGGTAGGTACTGTAAGAAACCTATGCAAATGTGGTACTAATACTGTGTAGTATTAATAAATGAGACAAACATACACAAAAAACACACCCTCTTACATGCAAATCTGTCTTAATCCAGGTCAGTATATATGAACAGAATCTTTTTAACTGTTTGTTTATTATAACACATTTGAAAATGAACTGTCACCAATACAGCAAACACACACCCACATATGCAACACATCAATACAATAATCAAATTCAGCTCAGCAAGAGCTTTATGTTTCCTGTAGAAGTCTGTGTGTCAGGCAAAATATAATTTAGTAATTTATTCACCTTCTCACTAATAGAAGGTTTTGGTCCACATTACAGACCACAGGATCTGCTATGATTAGATAATTGTTTCTGGAGGCTTCTATTTGGTGTTTGTGTTCATGTAAATTACTGTTGACTTCTAATATTGACTATGCTAGTAGCATCAGTTCATTAAAATGTTTAATTTCCTGTTAAAAACCCTTCCTGCTGGAAAACAAGCTTCTGATCATTTTTTGATCTAATAGATTGATAAACATGGTGTCTAGCTGGTCTAGATTGATCCTGATGGTTGATCGGAAACTGGTTTTGATTTAGTAGACTTAGATCTTAGATCTTAGTCAATTTGGTTATGACTGGTAGACCCTGGACACACTATTATGTTCTACAAACTAGCTTGACCAACAAAAGCTGGTATGATCTGTTTGTTTCTAGCAGTACTTTTGAAGTAAATTAATTGAATTAACAAATTAACAAATTTACTATTGTGGATGAATATAAGTCACACTATCTGTTAGAGTTGTCATTGTCTTTCAGCACAACAGTTTCTTTGTGTTTACGGTAAGTAATGAGGGGTGTACTTGGGTGGGAAAAACAGTTCCTTTGTGTTTACGGTTATTGAAAGTTTATGCATTTTTTGTTACTATTATCAAAGTTAAGAGTGCACAGTATACTACTGTATTATACATCATCACTTAGGAAATTAGGAAATGAGCATTTGGAGTGTAAACATGACTGGGTTTGAAGTATGTTAACATATGATTTATAGAAAAATGTGAGCACAGACAAATAGAAGTCAAATAACATATACAAGGTTATAGGTGAGGGAGGCTAACATAGGGATTAGCATATAACAAGGAAATATACATGTATACATTTTTTGATATTTTTTGGTGGCTGAATGGAGACAAAGGTCCTTCCTGATGTGTATTGAAAATCTCTCTTCGGACACCTGGGTTTTTTAAACTTTTCTGAGCAGAACTACCTGCTCAGAAAATAGCCTACTTTGTTGGAATTGTTGTTGAGGCAAATTCTCTACCATCATACCATCCCCGATTACTCCCTTTCTTCAGCTGAACACAAATGATAACTGTGGAAACTGTCACTTTGACCTTATTAGGGACTCAACATGTTAAAGCTTTAAGAAAAGCATATACATTTTCTCATAATAGCAATACAAATAGCTCCAGTTGGTGGGAAGACCAAGACTCAAAGAGAAACAATGGGTGTATAAACTGTAACTGTAAAAAGAAGGATGGACCCAAAAGCAGAAGAATGCTTAAGTCCACTTTATTGATGCACAATAATAAATCCCAGTTCAAATAAAATGGGTCTAGACCAGTTCTTGACCAGGAGGAGACAGGAGAATGGTCGAGCAGGACCAAAGTCCGGGACTGTACACTAGTGACCAAATCCACAAGACGAGAGACCGAATCAGGCAGGGGAAAAGGTCAGGCAAGGCGTAGACAGATCAGTCCAGGTAATCCAAAACTCAGTTCCAACAGGCAGAAGACCGTAACAGTAAAGCAGTCCGAAAAGGCAAACAGAACCCCCAGGGAAAATCCAGTCAGTAACAGTCCATTAGGTCAGCAGCACATAGCAGTCCAGGATCAGCGAGTTCTGATGAGAAAACAAGAAACCGCACACAACTGGGCAAAAAGAAAATCTATTAAATTAAACAAACCAACTAAATAACAAAACTAAGACAAAGAAGAAACAGAACACACTGGCAAAAAGCAAAGAAAAAGACAGAATAAATGGAAAGAAATCAAACAAAGGAAAATGGTGTGCAATAATGAGCAATTGCGTTGATTAGGAAACCCCATCAGCTGTGCGCAAATGCCTGTGGAAGAACATAAACAAAGAAAAAGAAAACAAGAGGGAGATCAAACCCGAGTCGTAGCATAAAAAGTCAGCCCTAAAGATCAGGTTTGAAAAACAAATCAGAATTGTGTGCGGTGTGAACAGTTGTAATGCAACGAACAAGTCGCTAAGGCCTGTTTCACACCACGCGTATTCAGTGCATATTTTGTTTCTGTGCAATTTTAAAACAAATACCAGAAAGCACATTTTTATAGTAAACCTATAAGAGAAAATGTAACACGTTATTTTTTAAAATAAGATTTTATTTTTCATTTTATTTTATTTAAAACTTTACTGAAATATCCATTTGTTTATCTTAACCGAAAGATTAATTTAATTAAGAAAACTATAAAACATGGTTTATATAAAGTACTGTGCAAAAGTCTTGGTACTTGGTACACAATTAGTATTTTCACACCCAGAAATAAGTTATTTAAGCAAGTTTTTAACAAAAATTTATATTTTTTGTTGTAGTGTTAGTAGAAATTTTACAAAAAATAGTTTACATTTCCAAATATTCTTTTTGCCATTAATACTTTGTGTGAACACCCTTTGGTTAAGAAGTCTTTAATTATATTATTTTATATATATATATATATATATATATATATATATATATATATATATATATATATATATATATATATATATATATATAGCTAATATACAGCGATGACTAGGATAAATGTATATATGTTGATGGAACAAAGTTATATAAACTACACTGGTAATAAAATAAGCTTCTTGACAAGTCTTTTGTAATGTGGACTTTTCCATTATAGAGTTTTTTCTAAAAAATATTGCGGATCAACTATGCACTGCAAATGCAGCCGGTGTAAAAGCACAATGGATACACCTGCCCTCTGTTCCGCATACGTGCCGGATATGTGAAACTGGCCTAATGAGGACAACTCAAGCTATATAATATAAACTGAGCTTTATTAACACAGATCAGCTCATGTATACATTTACAGCATATACTATAAAGCCCAGCAACTCTCAGGTGACCTTTTGACAGTGTAAAAAAAGTTGATGAAAGGCTATGAGCTTCCCTAAAACTATTAGGATTCAGTCAACTAAAAAATATTACAATAAGCTATCCAGGATATGATTCCTCTTGAGTCATTTTAAATTCCAGATCAGGTCTAGATACCCTGCTGGGAAGTCTTCTGACATTAGCTGGCTTCTTTTACTAGGTAGTATTTCATTAGTAGCATTTACAAGCAGGTGATTTATTTAATTAAATAAATTGTCTATATGGATGATCAACTGGTTCTTGGTCAAACTGAGCTGGTAAAAAAAAGAGCTGGTAAAAGCCCCACCCTGTAAATGCAACAGGTTTTATCTTAAAATTTGTTATCATCCTGGAAAAACTATTGATGACTCACCTTGCCCATAAGTGTAGCTAAAATTGTTTTTACAATTTTCTTTTTTAAATAGAGTGAGAATGTATTTCCCCCAATAACACCTGCCACCAATTTGCAAAAGCAAGCAGCTGTGTTGTGCAGTGGCAGAGACTAAAGGCTAGTGGATATTAGCCACTACTTATGTCCCACCCCAACTTCCTGTTTCAATAGCTCCTTTGGGATGTATTTTGAAAAAACAAAAATTAAATAGTTAAATTTCTTTGTGTAACGATGAGTTAGGAACACAGGGATCCATCTGCAGCAGAATTTGCAGTATTAACAAGGGCAACTCTGTGGAACTATTCCGTGAGCGTGGGATCTAGGATGTCATCAGCATTTACCCAGGACTGTTCCTCGTACCCCTTGACTGACCGTACCCCTCCCAGTTAACAAAATAACGGAGTACACCACCCAGGCACCTGGCTGACATACCTGGGACTGAGTTTCCTACAGGGAAGCTTGAGTCGAAGATCACGAGTGGATAACCAAACCGGGGCGATGGTGCTGGTTTGCTTGATGGGTCTGGCATCTTACAGCATGCAGAAGGTGTGTGTGTGCTCAGCCCCAAACCTCTTCGCTATGCTGTAACCAGTCGTTGACAGAGGGAAGATCTGTAGGTTCGCCCGACCAGGCAAATAGTGGTGGTTTGTAGCCGAGGATACATTTGAATTGTGTCATTCCTGTGGCAGGCTTGACCAGCGATTCTGGGCATACTCAGTCCACATTAGAAATCTACTCCAGTTTGTCTGGCGTTGATGGCAGTAGAAGCGGAGGAACCGGATGGTCTCCTGGTTGAGAAGTTCGGTCTGGCCATTGGATTGTGAATTGTAGCCTGAGGTTAGACTCACATTGACTTCTGGGCACTTGAAAAGTAAAAACCACTCTCTGGAAGTAAACTGTGGACCTCAGTCAGAGACTATGTCCTCGGGTAGGCCGTAAAATCTGAATACATTATTGAGAAGAAGTTTAGCAGTCTCAAAGGCAGAAGGGAGCTTAGGCAATAGGATAAGGCAGCAGTCTTTGGAGAAACGGTCTACTATGGTGAGTATGGTGGTGTTTCCCTGAGAGTTAGGCAGATCTGTTATGAAATCTATGGCGATGTGAGACCAAGGACATTTAGGTGTGGGTAAGGGTTGTAGCAAACCTCCTGGAAACTGTCTGGGTGTCTTGGATGTCTGACAAATGGTACAGTTCTGTATAAAGGTTGTGGTATCAGAAGACAAGGTGGGCCATCAAAACCGGTTTTGAAGATGTATAAGTTGCTATAATACCTGGATGACCTGAGCTGGGCGTTTCGTGGATCTGAGTCAGGAGGCGTTTTTGAAGGGGTTCTGGAACAAAGATGAGATTGGCGGGACATTTGGAAGGTGGTGGATCTTGGCTATTTGCTTGATTAATTTCAGTTATAATATCCGATTGTACAGGAGTGATGAGGATTCTTAGGGTATAATTTTCTCTTGGGAAATGGAATAGGGAATTTTGCCGGTCTGGCGAGAAAGTGCATCTGCCTTGGTATTCTTAGACCCAGACGATAGGTACCGGTGAAATCGAAAAAGGTAAAGAATAATGCCCATCTAGCCTGTTTTGGGTTCAGGCGTTTAGCAGATCTCAGATATTCAAGGTTCTTATGATCAGTTAAAATCGTGAAAGGGTGTGAGGACCCCACGAGCCAGTGTCGCCATTTCTCCATGGCTAGCCTCATGGCCAAAAGTTCTCTATTACCCACGTCATAGTTCCGCTCAGCAGGTGTTAGCTTTCGAGAGAAGGCACATGGGTACATTTTTAAGGGTGAACCATGGTGCTGAGAGAGAATGGCATTGACTCCGGTATTAGATGCGTCTACTTCTACAATGAACGGTAGCTCGGGATCCGGGTGTCGGAGAATAGGTGCTGTAGTGAAGAGCTTGTCAGTGATATCTCAGCTTTCGGATGAAGGGTTCAGGGTCAAGCTGTTAGGACACCACCCCTTCACAGCCAAAGGTAAAATAAATCAATAACAATCATTAATAAAATATATCCACAGTTAATGTGTAAACTAATGAGTGGGGAACTGACATACAGTACATCCACTTGAAATACTCTTTGGGCCAGTTAGTTGAAATAATTGCAAAAATGGGAAAAAAACATATAGTTTACATGAGTAACAACAGTTTACACAAGTTGGTTGGATATTTTGTTATATAATGCAATAAAATTCATATTTTAGGTGTTTAGGCAAAAATCTCCAAAAGTGTCCAAATACATTTTAGGACACTCTAGGCTTTAGCCCAACTTTATTGACAGAATTATCAACAAAGTCTTGTCCACACTGAAGCTTGTTGAAATCATTCACCTAGAGAGTAAAAGACCCTAACCCCAATGATCAAACTACAGTTTACTGTTTTTACATGACAACTCTAAAATCAGGTACTGTAACTCTGAAAACAACGCAGAATATACAGGTATGCTCAAAAATTTCTTGTTACATAGTACTAAGTGTCCCAAACATAACTTCTAGATATATTTTTCAGTGCCCTGAACCACGTAATATTTGACAAATCCAGTAACCATTTTTTCCATGGAAGTGTTTTATTTTGTGTTTTCTGCAAAAATTCAAATAAAATATTCAAAAATTTAATGCAAATTTACATAGATCATGTTTCAAATGGGTCAGTCTGTGTGTCTATCTTTAACATTTTTGTTTAGTTTAAAAGTACCTTTGCTGCAGCTTATCCTGCATCCTATTTGCTACCACATTTCGCATCCAAATTCTTAGTTAGTATTTAGTTAGGATTCTTAGTTAATTTCTGCATAATTTTACCTAGTGTTTCGTTAAACTTTTCAACATCTGCCCTGTTTGCCAGTGACCCTGTAAAGTGCAGCAAATGATTACTGCAAAATTTGCTTGAAAAATATGACATGGTCAGTATATGTCACATGAATAGCACATAGCGTAAAACAATGTGTTAGATATGCAAAACCATCCCCTCAAAGATTTAATATCTATTTGTTATCTCCCCTCCACTCCTTTCCTCTTCTGTCCTCCACTCTCCCCCTATCATTTCTTTACCCCTACAATCCTTTTCCCTCCCCTTTTCCATCTCCTCTCCTCTTTTCTCCTCTCCTCGTTCCATATTGACTGCTGCTACGGCTGGTTGCTAGGTAACCACATCTCTTCACAAAGACAGATCCCAGCTGCAGTGGGCTATTCTGCCATGTCAGCACATCCCCCCAGAGATGTAACTGTGCATTTGGTGGGGGAACAAACAGTAATAGCATACCTGTCTTCAACAAAGGTGTACAATTTGAAGTGTTGTCTGTAGCAACTGGGGTTTTTTTTTCAAATCCCTTCAGCATGAGCAATAGTAGTAGTGATCCTGTGTCTAGTAAGCATTACTAACACAGTAATTATATACTTATGCAGAACTGAGCATGTATAATAATAAACTGCACCCCTTTATTTCTGTATCTTTCTGTAATAATACAGCCTGAAAGAGAGAGAAGCCATTTTGGATTTCTTCCTCTTTATTTGCCTGCAGTCTAGTGATTGGGCTTCACACCATAAAGCTCATGCCCCTACTGCACTACAGGACTAAATAATATTACACCTTATAGTTGAGACAAGTATAGCACATCACACCCTTTCATTAATGTGTTCATTTAAACACATTATTGATATGGTTTGAAACTGAAACTGAATTTTGGAAATGTTGCAATGCTGGTTGTTTTCATAATACCCAAAGATGTGCTGTTTAACCCATTTAAAAAATGTTGGACAAATAGGAGTTTAAGCTTTGTGACTGTGTGTGCCTTGTAACAGGTCCTTTTTTAATTCACTTTTTATTATTTTTAAATCTAGTGTTGTTAACCATTGCTGCCTTTGTCCTGCAGGTAACCGATATTCAGTTGTGCTGTAACTAATGTTTGTAGTACAAAGCTAACATATCTTTCTCTGTACATCAATGTTGTAAAAATGGATGCATTTATCTCTAGAGGAAAACAAAACATCCAGCATTAAAAATATTAGCAGTCTCTTAGTAAGCAAGCCAACAGGGCGACAGTGGCAAGGAGCTAAAACTTCAATGATGTATAGATGGAGAACAATTCTTGGGAGAAACCAGGCTGAATGGAGAGCCTACAATACTGATGTATATTTTTTTATTGATTTAGAAACTGTTGGGTCTGATTTTGTGAAAAATGTCAGGCATTAAGAAGTGTTGCAAATGGTAACAGAAGCATAATGTTACTAATTGCAGCTATAACGTCACACTGCTGTGACTAGGCAGGGAACTAAAATTTTAAATTTTAGTTTAAAATTAAAAATTTTAGTTTATCTGAGCTGGAGGCAGATAAGTAGATAATAAGAAGTTTAGTAAAGAAGTCCATCATATTCCCACTGATTATGGATGATTCAGGTTATGGATGTAATCTTAAATTTGGCGTTAGGGTGATAAACAAACTGACCCAGAATTAGGACTAATGTCAGTTGGGACTGGAGCGGGGTCGGCCTGTTTCAGGGGTCATCCTATCCAGTCTCCCCACCATCTGGTCTGGACAAAGTTCAGATCCTGGTGACTACAGGACCTTGGGGAAATGAAAGACAGATAGACTTAGTGTGGAGCCAGTACACCTGCTCTTATGGAAAGTGTCCCTGGTTCTGGATTATCTAGTTAATGCAGCCTAACAATCCCTTAAGGGTTTTGAGAAATAAATCTATATGACTATGTGTAGGCTAGATTGAAGAGGTGGGTCTTTAATCTAGATTTTATCGCAGACAGCTTTAAACACAAAAATCTATTTATTTAAATAAACCAAAAACAAGAACCCACAAGGGGGCAAAACAGGCTTTTAAACCTAACTCAAAAGCTCTCCAAAACTCGGCGCAAACACTGAGCAAAACACGAAACAAAAACATGGCAAGAACCCGACAAGAAACTGACAAGAAGGGTAACATCGGGAAAACGAAGACAGAAAACACACGGGCATTAAATAGGGACAAAACAAGGCGGAGACAAAGACAAACAGGTGAGAGGAATAAACCGCTAAGAAGACTAACAGGGAAACAAAGGGGCGGGGCCAAGACACGCAACCGGAGAGCACATGGCGAATGTACACAAAACAGAGGCCATGTGCTTCCACAGAAAACAAGGACCCAGAGCATGAGTTTAGACATGCTCTGACAAAGAACACAGGGGATATCAGGATCCTGGCAAGATAATCAAGAAAGACTCAGGACAGGAAGCCAGGACAGATTTAAAACAGACATAGTGTATCTGCCTTCCGGACAACACTGGGACAACTGTTCCAAAGTTTGGATGCCAAATATTTAAAGGACGTACCACCCGTGCTTTTGAAATTCTGGGTATTACCAATAGGCCAGAATTTTCTGATTGTGAAGGACTGCAATAAGAATGGAGCTTGTTCAGGTACTGAGGCACTAAACTATTTAGGGCCTTGTAGGTAATCTGCAGAATTTTGAGGTTTAAACAATGCTTGATAGGCAGCCAGTGCAGTGATGATAGAACTGGGCTAATATGGTCATACTTGTTAGTTGTCTTGTTAGTACTTGTTAGTACTTGGCAGCCACCAGGTAGCATCTTGTTGTCATGTATGCATGAATTTATTTTTCGGTGTCTGACACAGTATCACTGTCTCTTTGTGTGTGAAGTGATAGTGTGTATGAAGTGATAGACTAGGGTGGGACTGACTTGTTGGCTTTTGGTTACCCAAATTTAACACAGAATGCAGAATGGCAGGCCCCAACAATATCTAAAAGTTTTCAAGCCCCAGGATTATGAACAGCTGGAAGATCAGTAACACATTCTCTGTGTATGAATGCCTGATGTGTGTATCGGTTTCATTTAAATTGCCAATACATGGCAGAGATAAATGATGTCAAACAAGTGTTTCTGTTTATTCAAATGTCATACAAAGTTCCTGCTGTTGGCAAGGACCATCCAGTTGAGATAAAAAGCTTAACATGGGAGAGAAATTTGTTTTTCTTAATTGTTGTTTTAGAACATTAAGCCACATTAAGCATTTTAAAAATCTCCCCTATCCGGTATTATCTTAGTGGTATTCCTCTTAAATAAGTTTGTACATGCTAATACTAATCAGGACCCATGTCACATTATAATATTAATGACTTATTTGTTCATTTACCTCATATACGTATTTTTAAGATTTTGCAAAGATATTTTAATTTTCATTTATATTAGACTTGGCTTGCTATGCCTGCACTGTTACATTACCATTATCAGTACTTATTGTATTGCATACTTGTGTTTTAATATATATCGGTTGCTTATAAGGTCAATCTTTTTTGGCAGGTGACTTGTTTGCAAGATTTCTTTGGTGACAATGATGTTTTCATTGCCTGTGGCCCAGAAAAATTTCGTTATGCACAGGATGACTTCTCCCTGGATGAAAACGGTAGGCATAATAAAAGATTAATAGAACATTTTGGTGATAATATATATTTGCATTTACATTTATTCATTTAGCAGATGCTTTCATCCAAAGCGACTTAGAAACAGAGTGAGCTTTTAAACGCTTTGCCCTAAGAACCAACATATTATATATATTATACATATCATACTCATATATTACACTATATTATTAGTGTTGCTTGCGAAGCAAAGCATCACTGTTACTCTCTTGCATGCTAAAACATGCTAGCATTATGATAACTCATATTAGCATCATGCTAGCATCTTTCTAAAACAACTTAGATCCATGTTATCATCATGTTAAAACATCATTAATAACATTGTTGAAATATTCTGCTCCGAGTTTTGCCACGGCAAAACATTTTGAGGGGCAATGCACTAATGATGGGATGATTAAGGAGGAAACCAGAGGGCGGGGTCAAGACTCAAGACAGGAGAGCACATGACACAAAGTTAACCGACAGTCACAAAGGCACAGAGCATGAGCCTAGATCCTGAAGAAACAAGAACCAAGACTAGGATTAAGTCAGGATCCAAACAGCATGCTCTGACACAAAACACAGGGGCTGTCAGGATCTTGGTATGAGAATCTAGGAAAAACACAAGACAAGAAGCCAGGACCCTGACAAACTCTATCTTATATAGTTTCAACATTAAAAATACATCATTCTGATTCCAATTAAATATGGATCTTACTGTGCTTAGGAATTTCAGTATCAATGGCACATTGTTGCATTGTGAAATTGGTCATTAAAAAAAAATAGTCCCATAGGGCTCTGTTTCAGGGCTAATCTAAATTACATAGAAATCTAATTACTTAGAAACAACTTTAAAAGGCCTTGAATCTATTATATTATTATTTAAATAACAATTCAATGATTATTTCTATTAAGGCCTGTTTTTTACCCTGCTATGCTGATGTTATCTCTCTGAAACTTTGAACTTGTAACACGTACGCATCACAATGAGAGAATCCCCTTCCCCTAAAAACTAGCAATAGTCAATCAGCTTCACCAGAAAGATCTACTAATGATAAAACTGGTCCATGATCTAGACTACCACCAAATCAGCACTCATCATAATAAACCAGCCTGAAAATTATTAAGATTATCTTTTCATCAAGGTTGAATGTGTTCCTCTTAAGTATAATTTCTCTTTTATAATAATTATTGTCAAAGTCATTAAAGGAATAACACACCTAATTGGCCCTGCTAAGATAAAATATGGTTGGCAATAAAAACTAAACTAAGTATTGATAAATTATACCAATAAATTGATAAATTATACAAATTATTTGCTTTGTATATTTGGATTTTTTAAAATGTACAATAAAAGCATTCTCTAAACAAATAAAATAGGTCTTTATCAGTGTAATTTACATGCTAGTAAATATGAATTTATTTAAGCAAAAAGAAATGGATATAATAGAGATATACCTCCTCAGCATTGGTCCCTTTGTTGAGTTTTTTTTAACCTTCATGTTTGACTGCTGCTGTCCACTCTAATAATCTAATGATTGGTGATGTGCAGCCTGTTCCGGAGGAGGTTCCTGCTCCACCTCCTCCGCGCCACCAGAGGGAACCATCTCCAGAGTATTAGTCTTATACGGACTACATTTCCCATAATGCTCCATACCTTGGATTGATTACTTCCTGTACATCTGAACCTCATTAACTCTTGTGTATATAAACCCCAGCCATACTCCAATGCTTTGTGAAGTCTTGTTTTGCCCTGGCAACATTACTGAGTGGTTTCCCGTGTTATGTTGTTGGATTACCTGTGTACCGTTTGGATTGTTTATCTTGTCTTGCCTGTTTGCCACCTACCCCAACCCTTGGACTGTGTATTGGATTATTCTTGTTTGTTTGCTGCCAGCCTATGACCCCTTGCCTGTTTAATGTTTACGCTACTGCCTTGCCTCTGATATACCTGTTTATCGTTGATTTACACTGCCTGTTTGACAACGATTATAAAATGCTGCACGTGGATCCTCACGTGATGCGTTCATCATTACACAGCCATTGTAAATGTACCATTTCCACTCCTGGGGGAGTTTACCGTGATAGCAGTAAGTCTGAGCAGAGCAGGTGTTAGCTAGTGACTCTAGACCATAAATTAAACAAAAAATAGAAACTATAGAGAAACATTCATTATTGGACAAGAAAGAATGCTATGCATCAAAACAACTACTTTGTTTAGCACCCTGATCCTCTGCTAATTTTCCGTAGTTTATTCTTATTTAAGGTAATCAGTTATTTTACAGAAAAAATGTCTATGTCTGTGATTTGTTTCATACAATGTTTAGGCCTTTATTTCATACATGTGCTCTGTCTCTCTCACTCTCACTCCTACTGTAGAATGCCGGGTGATGAAAACGCTCAAAGGACAGAGAGGCTCCACTAAGAGTCCCGGCCCTGTGCGACGCTGCAAGTCTCCGGCTGAATCCAGTGAGCCAACAATTATTTGATTTATGCAAGCTCCTTTATGAAGATTTATTAACTGTACAGTCAATTCCACATCAAAGCTCAAACTTGCCCTGATTGCTCACATGGATTATTAATTAGATATAGCAATTTCTCTGTCGCCATTCCACCCAGTTTACTTCAATATTTCACAATTAAATTATGCTCTGATAAATTATGCTTGTGACAAACTACATACTGATGACATTGAAAGGCTCATATTTTAACAGTGTTTTATAATATAAACTTATATGGGAATTATGTAGGACAAATTATTTGATTCCTTTATTGAAAGAGTCTGCATCGTAAAAATCGATATAATAACAGGAGTTGTGACAAAAAAGCCATTTTCATGTCTGTTAAAAAGGGCAGTGACAAAGAGTTGATCATAATAGCTTGTGTTTTTGTGTGTTTTTGCATTGCCCTGTGCAATTTAACACTCTTTGACTTCTCCACACCCAGTATTGATACCATACTGTAACAGTGTCATGTTATAACTGCCATCTTGTGGTGAACACAGTCTTAAATCAAATAGTTAAAGAGACCCCACAACAAACACAATTTGCTTATGTCTATTGACATTTATTATTTTCCTTTTATTAGAGCCCAAGCACTGAAAGTGTGAAGGGCCCTAATGGCTAATGTAAAGTTCCAGAAGGATTTGTCATTTTAACCATTGTTGCCATGGTAGCACATCAATTAAAAACATTAAAACTGTATTCAGGCATATGAGGCACTTAAAATGGCATGAAATTTGGCGCACACATCATAGTGGTCAGCTGTTAGCCGTGGACAAAAGCTTAGACATGGGCATTAGACTGTAGCGCCCCCTTTTGACTAATGTGACAGTGTTAATTTTTAGTTACCAAACTGCGTACATGTATAGTTCTCATCAAACCAGACAGTTTTAAAAATTATCTTCATGGATACTAAATTAGATACTAAATTGTAAATGGATTTTATCTCAAATGGTGTAAAATTATGATGAGAAATGGAAACAGGAAGTCTCTAAATCACATTGAGTGATTTACATCAAACTTGGGAAACATTTTGTTGTGGTGGGCTGATGACATTGATATGACTTGTTGTGTCATAGTCCCTCCAACTGCTAACAAGAAGTATGTCACAAAACAAACTTTAAAATAGTCCACTTACATTAAGCCAAATCACCTCAGCCTTGGTCAGAATAATATAGCGGCATGGCTGATATAAAGTTCTAAACGGATTTGTGATGTCTTTTAATATTGTTGCCATGGCAACGCCAAACTTTAGAACCACGGTCACCAAAGTTAGTATATATATATTGTTCTCATCAAGCCGGACAACTTTCAAAATTACATTCATAAGTTTCACCTAACAGGAAGTCCGCCATTTTAAATTATTTTTAGTAATTTGATTTTGAAATACTCCTTCTAGGGAATTTATGGATTATCACCAAACGTTTTAAAAGTTTTAAACCAAAACATTAAAGATGCTAAATTGCGAAGAGAGTTTTGATATCTTGAACAGTGCTGCCATGGTGAGGCAGCAGGTGAGGTTTATGGCAAAAATGGAAACGGGGAGTGTTATCTGCCTGCATTGAGTGATTTTATTTAAACTTGAACTGTATGTTTAATCCTAGGCACTGATGACATAGATGTGAGTATTGCGAGTTACAGTCATATTGCCACCAACTGGCAGAAGGAAGTGTGTCACTTAAAACAGAGGTTAAAAGATTACTCTTACTTTCTTCAAACTTAGAAAGAGATAATGATAATGAAATTTCATTATCTGTTATTAGAGATAATGAAAATACTAAATTGTGAATATATTGAAAATATATATCAAACCCTAATGCCATGGCAAGGCAATCAATTTATGACAAGAAACAGGAGGAGGCGAGAACAGGAGGTGTCTCACAACTTCTGCATGCATTAAGTGATTTACATCAAACTTGTATGTTTCTGAAATATGGGAAATGTGTTTTGTGTTGTGGGCTAATCATATTATGTCGCTAGTGTGAGTCACAGTCATAGAACCACCAACTGGCAGCAGGAAAGGTGTAACTTGTAACTGATTTAGAACAGGCTTTACAGTTACAAGTTTTCAATTATTTTCAGAATAAATGCATGTGACAACCATGCATTATTTTCTGAGAAGCATCAGGTGGTGACTGCTGTATATTTTGTGTTGAAAGCTGAGGTAGCGTAGGACATATTAGGTGGCTTTATTTTGTTATCTTTCAAGCATACACTGATATCTATTGATGGCCTTAAAGCTAAAAACATACACATTACATTATTAGTTTTCAATAATGAAAACTATGATTTAAATTATGAAATGATCTCTTATTTATTCTATATATGATTTTGTGATCCTATCACAAGTAAGTGTCCTAAATGACTTACTTACTTTAGGTGAACACAATCAGAGTATGTAGTATGTATGATTTTTGTATTAAAGTATCCATAAACCATGTATTGTTATATATTTGTTAAGGTGTTTGTAGGAAAAATCAAATGAAACGGGGATCTCAAATCTCAAAAACACATAAAACAAATTCAGAAACTCAGGAGAACACAAAAAAAACATATACAACCAGGAAGTGTATATATAAACACAAGGAAGGAGGGGCTAATTAACTAAACAAGAACTGATAATGACTAAAACTGACAGAGGGACCAACGTGGAGCCAGAGGGTTGTGTGAGCCCGGTGGAGTCTCCAGCTTGATAGACCATGGTGGAGCAGAGGGAGCACAGAGCCCAAGCAGATCCAAAGGGCTGATGGGATAAGATGGAGACATGAGCCTGGAGGCCAGAGGTGCAGCCAGGGGATTCACCTTCCAGAGGCAGAGCCAAAAAGCTGGAGGCTGTAACCAGGTGGGCAGACCTGGGCGGGACCAACATAGATGAGGAAACCAAGGAGCTAGGTTGGACCAGCAGAAACGAGGAGCTAGGTGGGATTACTGGTAAATCCAGAAACCATGGGGTGGGCAGGATACAGGGTGGGACTGGGTCATCTAAAAACACAATGCAGCAGGTCAGGGAGCTTGAGATCGGGGTGGGAATGAGGATGGGAGCTGGCTCCACAGCAATGTCAGTGAGCCAACTTGTTCAGATGTGGATCTTTCAGCAGGAGTGTAATTCAAAAGGGAACAGATGATTGATGAACAGATTATGAACAGCTCACAAGGACCCATTCCATAAAGTTGGTGAATGTCCCCCGAAGGCCATCCCCGGATAGGTGTGCCTTGGACCACTCATTGAGGCTAGTATGAAAAAACATACAGAGTAAGTGGTCTGAACAGTGAGTTAGGCATGCTGGATTGAGAAAGTCCTTAGTGTGGTCCTCGAGGGATTGCTCCCCCTGTTCCAGGAGGAGAAGGTGGAGGGCTGGAATATCCATATGTAACTGTAAGGGGAGAAACCCCCACCGAACTCCCAAGGGGGTACTAGAGAGGGGATCTGAACCTAGGTCTCCCATGTTCAGCAGTGACAGGCTGACCATCATACCACATGAGACTCCGCCCTCTAGGGGCTCTTCTGGCCAAGAGAGCTTCAGGGGAGAAGAGGGCCCATATTGCACTCGGCTCTTAACTCGGCCTGTAGGATCTGCCATCCAAGGGGAGCCATTAAATACTGGCTTCAACCACTTGAAACTGCAGTGCCAGACCGAAACAAACTCCAAATATACAATGAGGATGGCTAAAAAACATACTGGCAGACAAACTCTTTCTCGAGGGTGTAAAGAAATTTTTCCTCCTGGGATTGCGTGATTATCCGGAAAACTCCAATAATACAACGAGGATGGTTGTAAAACATATGTCAAGCAATCCTCCAACCAATAACATGGTCTATCCCTGATCTACGTGGACCTGAGACAGCCTGTAGTAGAAGAGTTCAAGGTGTGGCTCAAAACTGGGTCTCTTTGTCTAGTCACAGTGTATAACACCACAGGCCTGCCATAATAAAGCTCTCTGAACCACTAGCTGTGGGTAGTTTGGCAGTAAAAGCTAAGACAGCACTGTTATTCTCTGTAGAGCTTAAATTAGGCTACCTACCAACAGAACCCCAATATTCGTGACATGGTTACTTCCCCTCTCCCCTGTGGGCATCAGCCCACCTGTTCTTGACATTTTGCCTCCTGCTTCTGGACCCACCTCCAGTCCTCAGAAATAGGTGTGTTGGGCATAAGGGTATTAGATGAGGACCTGAACCCTCCAAAAATAGCTTGAGGGAAAGACCAGTATTTCAGGTAGAAATCTCTTTTCCTTCTCAATATCAGCCAAACTCATCCACAGTTGTCTTTCTGCGGTCACCATAACGACCACAAGCCTTGCAGGTGCACCTGATGCACATCAACAATACTGTGGGCCAATTAGATTGTCATGATTAGACATGAGATTCAGACTCCAGACCATGAAGGCATTCCCTATAGCATCAGAAGCAGTGCCAAGTACCCTAAAAAGGAAACTTAGCTGCATTACTCCACCATTTAATTTGATCAATTCCTTGTCACAGCGTCATCGCGCTGCGTCTCTGTTATTGTTTTGAATATGTGACCTCTAGCAGCGGAAATTACATGTTGTGTTTTTCAATAATAATAATATAATGCATAATATGCATCATGGCAATGAAACAAGAATAATGAGATTTGAATATTATATTCAAAACATATTTGAATTTAGCACATTTATTAACTTACAGTCGCAAGAATTACTTTCATGATGGATGCACTTTTTAAAGATTTAATATCTTACAATTTAACGTATAATAATAATAATAACCTGGGAATGGCAAGGATATTATTCAAAATAACTCTGAATGAGTTTGACTGAATAAAGAAAGTCATATAGATGGCATGGCATGAGGGTGAGTACATTTTAAGAGAATATTCATTTTTGGGCGAACTATTCCTATTCCATGTATTTAATTACAACATAAAAAGCTGAGATCAGAAAGTTTTATATACTGATCCAGACTTACAGGATCTGTAGCTTGTCAGTCTTTGGTTTCTCTTCTCAGGTTCTGCTCACTTTGTTATTCTATTCATTAGCTGGTACGATTTTAAGTCCTGGCATCTGGTCCTTAGGTTTTGTTATGGCTTAAAAGCTTAAAAAAAGCTGCTTTTAAATAGTCTTTAGTACCCAAAATGCACTCTGGCCACTGTGCTGCATCACATTACTTTAATTTGTAAATACAACTCAAGTGTTTCATAGCAACCAGCTCTATTCATAGAGAATGTGTAAATGTGGTTTCATCAAACACACACATCTACAATCACAGCTGGCTAGACAACATATGACAACATGATTATACACAAACACTAGCGTTCCATTCCATTACACACAAGAGATACTAGTTTAACACATTGTCTAACCCCACAATTTGTGTTTTCGTCTATCCTTTTGTGTCATACTTTGTGCCTCTTTCTGTCCTTGTGTTACATTCGAACATTTTCTTTATTGCTTTTCCTTTATCCCTCTGTTTTGTTTTCTAGCTAATGGAACAGGCTCTAGTAGTCAGCTTTCTACTCCCATCTCTAAGCAGTCTCCCATCTCGACCCCAACCAGCCCTGGTAACACCCGAAAACAGAAGGTAACATTCTACCAGCTCCAGTATCTCTTTTCCCCCAACCTCATCTATTTCAATTTTTCCCATTTCTGCACTTTTAATGCCTCTGTACAAAAAGAATGGCATACTATTATTTAACTTGTGCTATATGTTGTGCACAGTATGCAAATTATCTGCATGAATGGAATACCAATGTAACCGCATAGGTTTGCCAAAAACCTAGATGTAATATACATCTAGAGCACACCATGTGGAATAACGTATTCCACAATGCAATACATTCAACTTATTTATACATGCAAAAAATTAACTTTTACTGTCATCACTTTTGTTCACATTTCTCAAAAACACATAAATTATGTCAGAAAGTGGCAATGGTAATTTGTGGCCTAGCAAACAATAGTTGAAACAATAGAGAATACACTAGTATTACAGAAAAGAGTAACTATAAATAGTTCTTTACTGGTCATGTTGAATTATGGGTAACTGTTGTTCTTTCTTGCTTTAGTAAGTCATGAGCTTTTAAGCTTGGGCTGTGATATGGATTTTAACAAACTACATTTTTCGGAAAAAAAGGATTCCTGTAGTGACTTATCCACACAGTTGTGTGGAATCACCTGGCACAGCTGTTTTAAGAAAGTACATAATTTTGTTTTTAGAATGTAATATAGTCTTACATGTACCCAGACTATCTGCATAAAAGGAGACTGACTGATAAACTATTGTTTGCTTTGTTTTTATGTGCTGTTTAGGGGCAGATGAATAAAATATGAATGCTACTATTTTTTAATAGTATGCAGTATATAGTATACTCCACAGTGACTCTAACACAGCCATACTCTTTGCCATCTTCTGCTTGTTTGTCGTGGGAAAGAAGCACATTATTCTTGGTTTAATAATCTGACTCTCTTCAGTTTAAGAGTTGAAGTACAAAATGTTAAAAACATTATTTTAGATCTACATGTTTATTTTGTAAGTAGCTATGTCATATGTGGGATAATGTATAATTAGGTCATTACTGCAAAAACATTAGGTTGATCAAGACCTAATCACCCTTTCAGGGTTTCACAGTTTTCACGGGGTTTCACAGGTACTTGTACAGGTAATTTGTAATGATGAGCTGATTCTACATTAAAATGGTTGGAAATCAGCCCAGTTTGTTCCCATTTCATCCTGTTTAACACTGACCTCACTGACTTTGACCTCTAGGATCTCTACTTGCCTCTGTCTCTGGAAGATGATGATTCACAGGCGGAGTCCATGTAGACTCTTTCTGCTTCGTCTGTCCATGAACATGACTGGCCAGTCAAAGAGGTAATTCTGGTGCTCTCTGTCTTGGAAATATCAACGTTGCCACCCTAATGGCCAGGGTGACTGCACCTTTGCTGCCCTTTACCGTCATATTTTAGTCCTCTAGGCCTTGCAGCAATGGTCTGTGCACTATTTGCTGCTTAAGAATTTGTTACATTTTCTGTGTTTTTCCAGTTTTTTTGATAACTGATTTGTAGTGACTGATGATAACCTTATACTGGGCCTACGTATATGCTGGGCATATGCTGCAGTTTACACTATTATGACAACAATCAAATTTTTGCATGTGTTCTGCTTTTGAAATTAATTTTATATATATGAGAAATTTAGGTAAAACTTAAATGTTCACAGCAAGTCAGATCAGATCTTTAAACATCCAGCCATTGTTTTGTTAAACCAATGATGTTAACGTTGTCATACTGACTGGCTTTTTATTAAAAGCTTGGCCTGGCAAATTCCAAGCAGCAAATAGTTGGATATGACAGTCTGACCTGTACAATAAATGAATAACACTTCAGTCAATCCTCATTAATCTTCTTTTGTAAACCCTTCTCTCTCTCTCTCTGCAATGGTTTATTATGGTATATTTATGTTTTAAAAGCCCTAAACAACTGAAATAAGACCCACAGAACAGACCCATTCCATATCACTGTAAATAATATGCACAGTGCAGTGTCCTCCAAGACATCAAAGTGTGTTTTTGCATTGTCACAATGTCTTAAAACAATGTTTCATGTGTATGACTCTGAAGGTACCCATTGAAAATTGAGAGGGGGAAGGGCAAAAGCCATGTTACAAGGTTCTGTTTCTTTCAAAAGAAATCGCATTAAGGCTCAGAAAGGTAAAAGATATAATGTGCAGTAAAGTAATAACTGCAAATAACCTAAAATAACGAAATAACCTGGTTGAAGGTATTGATTACATGAATTGTTCACCCAAATAATGAAAATGACTCGCATTGTTGCAAACACCCAAATGTTTGCTGTCATAAACATAAGCAGGTAGTTTGTATATTGTCCAAATTATTCTATACACTGAAATTGTATAGAGACTAGGGCTGTCAATCTCGTGATGGACAAGAGGACAAGAAAACACAAAAACGTTACAACTTGAACACTATGTTTTGGCTTGCACTAGATTTGTTTGAGGAACAGACTGTCTGTAACTATAAACCTTTCTCATCTGTGTTTGTGTATATACAAAAATGGCGTGTAAAGATACATTGCACCAGATTTGCACCAAGATGCAAAATGGCAATTTTTCTTGAGTGTCTCATACTTGTGATGTTTGAAGTTTGAAAATATTTAAAAGGGCACATGATATTGGAGGGCTATGGTGATGTTGAAGATAGTCTATACCTTACACAATATTATCATATAACTTTACAGTCCATAGTCAGTAATAGTTACTTGCACTGCATCGAAAAGACTATTGTGAATGGCTTTAAAATATCAATTTTTGGACACGTGGAAGCCACAAAGTCAAACAGTTTTAGAATGACATTAAGGTATACCAATGATGACACTGAATTGTCATTTTTGAGTGAAATATTATTTTAAGTTTGAACTAAGTTTAAGGCACAGTGTCATTTTTCAGAAAGCCAGTTGCAAGCTAATTGGCATGTTGCATCAGCATGTCTCATTTTATGCTGATTTAAAAATAAACAGAATATCAGACCTGATCATTTGCATATTAAAAATTCCTATGTTCTACAATATGGTGATGGAATTCAATGTGTGGTACCAAAATGCAGTCAAAATGCATAACACTTTCAGAGAGCACTGTGACGGTATTGTGATATCTGTTGATCATTTCTTTAACATCAAAAACTTGTGCAACAAAACTGCAAAAAGTGACAAACTCTTTGATAGATAATTTTTAGAATTTTCAATTTTTACATTTTTACATTGAATATTCTGAACCAGTGTCTCCAGTGGGTTTTTTTTTTACCTTGTGCCTTTTTATTTCATCTTTTAAAAATAATAAAACAAATCTACATGAAAACTAAAAACATTCATCTGTCAGTTACTGTAACTGCTGTAATCTTTTTGCATTGTTTGATAAGAAGTGTGGATCAAACACTAATATAACTACACTGTATGTAAATGGTTACTTCTAGTTTGGAACACTGTTTTAGTAGTTTATCAGAGTAATTCTTCAGACATGGTACAAATGCAATCTTATCTCCTGTAGTGCTGTAAACATTTGCTAGTGTACTGATATTTTTGGGCTTGGGAACATGTAACAAAATAAGACCATGTCTAATTATTATGTACTTCCTTTACATCGTGATGTTTTAGTGATATCAATCTGTGTATTAAACTTCACTCTTTGCTATTAAAATGAGTTGCTATTCCGCATTCTGTTTTTACTGTAATAGTGCTCTTTATATGTAATTGTTTTTTTGTCTGTTTGTAAGTGACTGTTTTATCTGTTTGTTATTTTCTCAGGAAACCCAAAGCATCAAGTTCCCATTTTTCACATTCATGCCATGTTAACGGCTTGATTTGTATTATTTAGACATTTAATATAAAGGGATGTTGCATATTCAATATAAATAAATATAATTTTTATTTAACTTTCAGTTTGTAAAATAAATAAATCCATTTATAATAATGCACTTACAATGACAACATATGAGGTAAGAAATATTGAAATATAAACTTTCTTACAACATAAATATGTTAACATGAGACAAGTTCTGATAAAATCACTCACTAACCTTGTCTATGCACAGTAGTTCATGTCATGAGCAAAAGCTTTGATGTGACTTTTAACATGGTAAAACTCTGTTAAAAGCATGGTCCATCCCATACCCATAGTCCTTAAGTCCAAGAGGGTTAATACCAAATGTGATAGTGTCCACTGGTAGTGATGTTACGCTTGATACTGACACTTTGAAGCTTGTGTCAAGAACTTCTCATCAGAGCTCCATATCAAGAATATTGTTTAAGTGGTGACACCACCAGTGACATTTGAAGTCTTGTTGGAATGCAGTGCTCGAGAAGAGCCTCGAGAAATGAACCACTTTTCAACACATCTGGCCGGAAAGTTTTAAAGCGTCATTAAAAGCTTCATCTCGCCAACCCTATCCACTAGTGTATATATTATCCAGTTATGTGATAATCAAAATCTTATTAGTGTGCACTGGAATGGTAAGTCCAAGAAGAGCAACTCCATGATCCAGCAGTGTGTTTTTTTATAAGAGTGTGTTTGCCATTCCTTTATACTGGTAACTATATTTTATTCTTTTATGTGAGCAGTCACATGACAAGTAAATAAAATGATATTTAAAGACATATAAACTTAAAATGCTTGTAGGAACAAAATGGATAAGGCAAAATTTTAAACCTAGTATATCTGCAAGCATTGATTATCGAATCCAAGCCAGAGCCAGAAGATCAAAAGCAGCAGAAATAAATCATACATGAAAAACAGACAGGTTTAGCAGTAAAGGTGAGAATGAACTAAAAATGAAAAGAACCCAAGGTGACTACGAACAAAGAACAAACGAAAACATAATTATTTCTAATTTCTAATTATTTTCTAATTCTTATTTCTGATCTACCAACAGAATCTAAATAAACCAGGGAATACAATGAGAAAGAGAAAATGAATGTCAGACCTTCAACAATTCAAAAGAATGCCAATTGCCCTTGGTTTTCCTCCTTTCCGACTTAAACGTCTGAAGGAAGTTGTTGGTTTTTAATTGATGAATGGTGAAAATGATGTTGGGGAGATGTTTTCTTGCTTTGGTCAATGACAGCATGCTCATTCTTCACACCACACAATTCAGAATTCCCAACAGATGACCAGACATCCTTATAGATAGTAGGCTACTCTCCTCCGAAAGGAAAATTTTTAGTCTTTCGTGATGCCTCTCTGCAGTCCTTAAGTATAAGTGCCATATCATCTGTAGGGTCAGGACTTTAGGGACGATGAGTTTTATCTTGTCCTGGCCATCCTGCCTTGGGATCAGACGATACAGCAGACCCTGGTGGCTACTCTGATCTTATTGATCTGTGGTTGTCAGGGTATGATGTCATCAACCAAGAGTTGCTCTCTGAATGAGAAGAATAACATGAAGTCGATGTCTGGTCCTGGTGGTAGAATTCCACAGAGTTCTCCACCTGTCGCTCTGTCTGTTGTCTGTGAAGTGATTGTGGCAGTGGGACTATTGGGGGAAGGAAAACCACATGAACTGCATGTTAAGCTTAAATTCAGATTAAGTCATTCTAAAAAAGAGACAAAACAGACAATTTTCATCTCCAGCGACAACACTTCCTGCATTGTGTGACATGTTGGATCCAAACCCCACATCATAAAAAGTGCTGGTCATGCAGCTTAGCAAGTTGCACCCTGAGGCTGCTGGGAAGATTATTTAAGGCAAGAATAAGCCAAAATGGGAACCAAGTAACTTGGTACAGCAACAGTAGTGAGAACAATGTACATGAAAAACATCCGGACAGGTTAGAAGTATAGGTTAATGTATGTACAGGTGAGAATAAACTTAAGATAAAGATTTTATATACAAATGCATCACATATTATTTATACACACAAAAATGGTGGTAAGAGGAATTTCCTATCCATTTCCGACCCATTTCCAATTGCCAATTTCCCACCCATTTCCAATTCCCCATCTCTGGCCACAGTATCTCTTCAGCCTAAGCATGTGCCACACAGGACTCAAACCCACATTCCTGAAAGGGAATGGGTTTGCACTTTAACAGGTTGTGCCACTCATTTGGCACACGTCGTAAGCTACCAAGGGGAGCTTTTTGAGGCAACCTTAACATTTCAGGGCAATGTTAAGGTTGTGACATTTTAACTTTTGAATGAAGATGAAAATAAAAATTCTGCCCAGTTATTTCTATGCAGCTCGGTACATAGATCATATGAGCCAATTTTCATAAGAACAGGATAAAATTTGAAGGAGTAGCAATAAATTGGAGTCGTCAATGTACATATGGAATGTAATGATTCTAATGAGAGGAATCAGACGTACTAGGTTTCTTTTCTGTAGATAAAATGGATCAAAAAGTAATAGCAATTCAAAAGTGATTTTTTTAACTAGAGATGGTGCTGTAGTGTTGGTCCTAGAGACACCAAATTTGGCCAGACTACTGTTAAGGACCACTGCTTCAAATGCATCAAATTTCATAATTTTATATGCTTTGTTTATAGGTCTTCCATAGACTCCCACAGGGAAAGAATTATAAATATAGCTGCAAGCAGTAATGACGGGCTCAAGCACTACGGCACCATCACCGCTTGATGCTTCTCAGGCAATGATACATGGTTATCACATGCATTTCACTACAAACATAGGACTTGAATGAACAGAATGAAAAGTCTGTTGTGACACTTTCTGCTGCCAGTGGGTGGCGCTATAACTGTGATTCACAATAGCCACATCATTGTAATCAGCTCAGAAAGCTCAAAACACCAAATGTGTTTCCCAAGTTTGATGTAAATCACTCAATGCATGCAGCATGCAGCTCAATGCATTTCTGTTAAATTGATAGCCTCACCATGGCAATGGCCAACAACTCTGATGTGTGTGCTAAATTTCAGTAGTTTTTAAGCATTCTGAGGGCTTTAAAGCCCTGAAAATCATTAAATAATAAAATAAAATAATAATGACAATAATCCACAGTTTCAGTGCTTGAGCGCTAATAATCCAAATTTGGCATTGTCAACAAATGTCTATGAGGTGCTAGTGATGTTCTAGTGATGTAACAAGATGTGCTAGTGATGGTACATACCAAGTTTTGTGTTAATACACTAAAGTTTAGTGAAGATTCAGCCTAAAATTCTATTGGTGTGCTCGCCTTAGAATTTGTTGACGCAGTATACAAGAACCATTTGATCAATAAACAAAATGATAACTTTTGTTATATTGTGTCTTTACATGTAGTATAACAAATTTCGTACAGACCGGACTAATTTTGTAGGTTTTGAATAAAATTCAATATGGTGGACAGGAAGCATGGAAGAATATGGCAATTTTCATATAAGCTTTTTCATAAATTATGTTATACCCATTGACAACTGGGGGTGCTGACCTAAAACTTTACTTGTCCTCTCAGAACATGGCCTCAATGAACCATATCGAGTTTCATAATGATATGTTTATACGTTTGTGAAATGCAGCATTTTATGACAAAATTCTAAATGGCCGATGGGAAAAAAATTTAGATATTGTTAAACTTGGCATGCCTCATGGAATCTTTGAGACCACCTCCATGATTTTAGGACAAAGCTTTTAAAAGTTAAATGCAAAATAGCCATTTTTTCCTATCTCAGCGCCAGTAGGTGGTGCTGTGACAAAACTATGCATGTACCCCAGGTCATGCCAGTGATGGCATATACCAGGTTTGGAGTCGATACAATAAATAATTGCAAAATGCAGCCTCATAACCATTTTGCATGATCTTCGTCTAATTCGTTTGTGCATTATTTGAGATTGGTTGGGTCTTGCTAAGTGATTTTGATAACTTTTTGTCAGAACTGTCTTTAGATGCTACCTACCAAATTTAGTGCAAATGGGACAGCACCCTATAGGAGGTGTTTGAAAAAGTAGGTTTCTTGGAAGATTCAAAATCAGGAAATTACGTCATAGAGTGCATATGGTGGCTCAGGAATCGGCATGAGCCAAGGAATCAGAAGAAAAAAATATTTCTAGTACAAATTAAGAGCATAAACATGTGAAATGTGCAAGTAAAATTCTGAACCGTTGGTGACGCTAGAGAGTTTGAGATTTGAGACTCCAAATTGGCTATGATAGTGAAAGCATTAAATTATTAACAATCATATTAAGGACATTTGCCACTCAAAAGGTAACTTCCCAAGCCAGAAGTCAGAAGCGTTATTCTTTGTTTTAACAACTGCTATAAAACCATTAGTAGGAAACCTTAGGAGGTAACGATACAAACACATTTGAATGACCACACTCCCCCTTGTCCGGAAAAACAAGTTGGGGTATGTCCTTTAATCAGAAGCTAGATGAAGACACATAAAATGATAAAATGGAAACCCAAAGATCATACACTTTCATTTTGTGTCTGAAGTGTAAACGCTACAAACAGAACGCATTTCTTACTACAGTCAACACACACACCGTAAACAGTTATTTACCCTTTACAAAACTTTTCACACATTCACACCCACATGGCTAGAATGGTGTCAAGAGAAAGTCAGAAAACATATGTTGTAGAAATGTGAGGAGATGGTCAGAGAATTGTTGTGGACAGAACCAAAAGTTGGAGCAAATCTTACGCTCGTAAACACCACTGACATGGACAAACTAGACTGATTAACAGACAAACCCCAAAACAGGGCAATACATTTGGAGAGGGCCAGTATCCTCACAGACTCCCTAAAATCGGACTCCCTCCCAAAACAGGGTAATAAATTAACAAATTTTTGATTGACAGTTAGCACACAGTCCGTTGTAATAACTACTATCGTTCTGTGGGCTGCCATAGACTCCAAGAGCGGAAGAAGAAAACTAACATATACTAATAGGTGTCAAGCCTAACAAGGGCTGCTGGCAGCAATTATGGGGTCAAGCCCATCAACAGCACCAGGGAAAATATTTCTGGACTTCTTTAATACTGAGATTAGGAATAACAGTGAAAGTTGTAAGTACAACCCACAAAAAACAGGTAAAACCCATTAGAATAAAATTAAACAATTTATCACTTTACAGCAAGAGGTGGTGCTGTCACAATTTTTTTTTTTCATTTCTTGGAGGCAGCGATGATATTCTAGGCAAGGTGAGACCCTAGTGTCCGATTTGCATGGATGTATTGGCGAATTTTGTAGTGAAACTTCAAGTGGTGGTTTATAGATTATCCATTCTTATTCCAAGCGTTGTATCTGTAAACTGTGGAGTTGTACTCAAACAAACACAAAATCTCATATCTGTAAGCTATCATGGCCGTAAATTTTGGAATCCAACTCTGACAAAAAAAAACAGTATTACATACAATAGTTTTAAATTACACACAAGTAAATTAAAATTACACACAAATGTTTAGAATTGCATGCAATTATTTTTAACAGTGATTTTATTCCATAGTGGATGAGATGACTTGAATCAGACTCTGTGAAGTTCTTTGCGACAACAAGGTTGTATTGGGTTACATACAAAATGAAAGTAGAAGTTTCTATGTGTATTTCAATCTTCAAAGGCTGAGCAATGGCACTACATCCTTACTGAGCACAATCCAGCTCACAATCCAATCTTACAAATACCAAATGGTTGTCAGGACCAGACTTTGTTTATGGTCCTCAGAAGGCAATCCAGCCTTGCAAGAGACATTTGACCTGGTGAATCCAGAGACAGATTCAGAGGCTCGTCCTTTATCTCAAGTGAGCACTGTTGCCATATATAACTGAAAAACTGAATAAATGAATAAATGTAAATGTAAAAACTGCTTAACCCAAAACACAGGGAAGTCACTGTTGAAAGCAGTTACATCTTTGATCCACTAATTAAAATTGGTGGTTGTCTAACACATGCACCTGTTGTCAATAATGAGAAAAATTTTATTGTCTTACATGGACGACATCATATCTTTACTAATTCATTATTTCTATGATCAAGTGAAGCATCAGGGCATTTTTTCACTAAAGGGACTCTTTGCACTGCATGATTCTGGCTAATTAATGGAAAGAGATTGATTAGTAGAGTTATACATAAGTATGTTATATGTAGGAAGTTGCGTGGGAATACAGAAAGTCCAAAAATGGCAGGTATTCCAGAGGAGTGTAGGGCCATTCTCTTTACTATTTACACAAAGGACTCGTGAAATAATTTTGGTCAGATGGTTATGTGGAACTAACTTCATAGCTGCAAGCAAAGAACTGTGATTCTCCAAAATGGTGAAGAATGGTAAAATGGACTTCTACATCACTGGGCTGCAAGTAAAATTGAGTGGATGAGTGGAGTTGGACACCCTCAGATCCTGTTCGTGTGAATTTCTTTTCTCACTACTCACTTACTCCTTGGTGTCTAACTTGTTAAATGTTAATTTGTTGCAACATTGATTACATTATATTAAACAATCAACAAATATGTCAGACATGGCATCTCCTGTTATCATTATGGCACTATTAGCCATGTTTAATGTAGCCTTCTCTGTCAGCATTGAGGGTTTCATATGTATAAATAAATGCACAGAAATAGTAAGAGACATCCAAACTTTACTCAAGGATAGTGAGAGTGATAAGGTTTTAGAGCAGTCTTTGCATGTGACTAGGTCCATACATTGTTTGGTTCTGGTTGCAGATACCCAGCAGCAGGGACATTTTGTGACTATGAAGTGGCATAGCCACAGGACACAATGTTGCTCTCCCATTCCAATTACAGTTTCAAACAGGTACTCCCCACTCAGTGATGTACCCACTGAGACACCTGTTGAAAGTGTCCTAGTTACCAGAGATTCTATTGTATAGAATGTGAAAATAGAGGCACCAGCCACTACAGTCATAGCATGTGGGAGTGCCTGACTTCAAAGCAAATTTAAATGTGCTGGCTAAATCTAAATGTAAATTAAATAGAATTAATATTAATTAATTCAATTAATATTCAATAATTGATTAATTAACTAATAATTGACACATTGACACAAATTATGTTCATCTCCGTCAGTTGGAGAGCACTAAGGATAACATCAAAGAAGCGTGTGAACTTGCTAGTACAAAGTTGGACACTGTAATATGCTCTGGCCCCCTCCCTCCCTGCTTATCATGGTGATACATAGCAGACTGTCATCATTAAAAGACTGGATGTCTAAGTGGTGTTTGCAGAATAACATAGGCTTCATAGATAATTGGAAATGTTTTAGGGGTAGACCGGACCTGTTAAAAAAAGATGGCCCCTGCCGTTCCAGGGGTGTTGTTGCTCTTTTATCTAGAAATCTGGCATAAAGTGTTGTCATTAATCTTGTTATTGCTGTACTTTATAGGAATATTTTTAAAGTTATCCAAAGATCTAATTTCAGATATAATTATTTCGAAGTAATGGTGCTTTAAAGGATTTGCTGACTTTTTATCAGAACTAGTATTGGCCACAGATCAAGTCCTAATTGTTGGTGATTTTAAAATTCATGTGGATAATAAAAAAGATGCATTGGCTTTTAAAGACATTTTAAACTATTAGAGTATATATCTGATACAGTGGCTAAAAGGGTCAGTTGTGCTACTGGGTAGTGAGTTGGCCTTAATCAGAAGGTTGCTGGTTTGATTCCAGCACTGGCAGGCCCTTAAGCAAGGCACCTAATCCCCTATTGCTCCCCACTGTGCTGCCCACTGCGCCGGGTGTGTGTTCACTTCTAACCAGTGTTGGGTTAAATGCAGAGGTCACATTTCGAGTATGGGTTCCATATCTGACAAATATGACACTTTCACTTAAATTAACAAAAATTCTCCTGACAGTTGTCAATATCATTGCAGTGATGACAGAGTTTATGAATTTAATTCATAACAAAATAGATACTGTTAGATACTGAAAAAAACATAAATATGCAATTTCCTGCTACACAATCAACCCAGGTAAGGATGAACTGTGAAAATTAAACAACATGTATGTTTATTCTGTACCTATGGTGTTGCTGAAAGAGGTGCTTCCTAAAATTATTGATCCTCTACATAGTACTATTAATTCAACATTGATACATGTCCCAAAAAATTACAAGCTGGTTGTTATCAGACCTCCTATTAAAAAACACAACTTGATCCCAGGGAACCAATAAATTAAAGACCTATCTCAAATTCACCTATTATTTTGAAAATACCTGAAAAGGTGGTGTCACAGATTTGTTCTTTCCTGGAAAAAAATGGTATCCGTGAGGATTTTCAGTCAGGATTTAGACCATATAGTACAGAGACTGGTCTCATAAGGCACGGTCTGGCATGGTTTAAATCATATTTATCTGACAGATTGAAGTTTGTTGCTGTGAGTGAAAAGGTGTCATATCGATCACAAGCTCACTATGAAGTGCCGCAGTGCTCAGTGCTTGGGTCTCTGCTTTTTACCCTGTATATGCTAACCCTGGGAACAATTGTTGAAAGACATGTTTCAAGTTTCACTGCTAGGCTGATGATACTTAGCTGTATATTTCTTTAAGGCCGAACAAGATGCATAAATTCACCAAACTAACAGAATGTATTATCGATATTAAAATTTGGATGACTAGCAACTTTCTACTACTAAATTCAGACAAAACAGAAGTTGTAATTATTGGACCAAACTCTTTCACACAGAGCAACCTAAAATACTGTCTATGGATGCTCTATAAAGACTGCTCTCATCAGCTTAGAATCTGGGTGTCCTAACTGATAAAAATTTGTCCTTTGAAAATGACATTTCCAATATTTGTAAAACTGCATTTTTAAAAAGTATATCAAAACTGACACATGCCCTCTGTCAAACACCGAAAAGTTAATTCATGCATTCATTACATCAAGATTTGATTAGGTTTAGTACAAAAACTCTAAAACAAAAAGTTTGGTTCAAAATGCAGCAGCCAGAGTTGTGAGAATAAGCAAATGTTAATGTCAGTTTAAATCTAGATTAAAGACCCATCTCTTTAATCTAGTCTAAACATAGTATTATTGATGCATTACTCAAATCCTTTTAGAAAGTATTAGGATGCATTAATTGTCTTTCATTTCCCCAAGGTCCTGTAATCAACAGGACCTGGACTTTATCCAAACCAGATAGTGAGGAGATGGGATGGCATGACCCCTGAGACAGACTGACCCAGGTACAATTTGAACTCACACTAGTCCTATTTCCTGGTCAGTTAGTTGACCTTATGCAAACTTAAGAAGATTAAAACCATAACCTGGATCACCCACAAGCATATAACTTTTGATGGCAAATGATAGACTTTTTTTATGAAACTTCCTATTATCTATTTATCTACCTCCATCTTAATTAGATTATACGTTTTTGTTCCCTGCCTAGTCACAGTAGTGTAATGTTATAGCTGCAGTTATAGTAACATTATACTTCTGTCTCTGTTTGTAACATTCCTCAGTGCCTCACATTATGTCCTACAAAATTTTATATTCTTTCTAAGTGTTATCTCCATAAAAACTGGACAAACATATCTAGCTTAATATGATACCTGCTTGACTAAATCTTGCATAGTCTCAAAAGTACATACAGTTTTAGCAGGCAGTCTGAATACATTACCCTATTATAGACCACTGGGACAGAAATTAGCTTTCACACACAGTGACAGGTATTTTTAATGCATTCAGTTATTCAAATGTTTTAGATTTATTTTGTACCAATAAAAAATAATGCAAACTATATTAAGTTTATTGTTTTTATTTTAAAAATGTTCTTCTTTCACATATTCTTTCATATCTTATTTTTTGTGTGTTTCTTTAATGGAAAAAGTGTAGCATCGTTTTCAAACAAACCATATTTTTATAACTTTTTTTTCAAATTATGGCTTATGAATGTGCTGACAAAATATTCATTTATGTTTTCACAGTTTTGTTTTCAGTTTGCAAATTTGCGTTCACCATTCTGGCACAAACCTCTCATGGTTGTTTCCACTTAAAGTGTAGTAGAGTAAAGCGTACATTTTTTTGTGTGGTTGAGTAGGGAGTCAAAGTTAATATTATTGATAATATTACTGGCTACTTTGTAAAAGTACAAATACTATACACCACTGTTTAAATGGTCCTAATGTGTTGTATATATCAGTTCTAACCCTATATTCATAAACCAGATACAATCTTAGTATCCCTAATTAGTTATAATAATATACATCTTACAATGAACAATAAATATTTGCAATAGTACCATGTATTTTGTATTCTCTGTTTTATAATTTTTCTGTTTTCATTTTAATTATATGTAAAGCTGCTAATGAAACAATGTATCATTGTAAAAGCGCTATGGAAATAACATGGAATTGAATTGGTGGACTCAAAAATGTAAGAATACCTCACCAACTGCTCTTGCTCATGGGAATTCAATCCGCCCCATGCTTCACACATGGGGGCAGCTTGGGAACATTTGATGGTGTGGTGAGGAAGAATCTGGACAGATCAGAGCACTCATAACAAGTGTTCAAAGTCTTTCCAAGCATTAAAGGGAGAGTGTGCAAGGTTAAGTTGAAAGTTTCTAAAAGGGGATCTGGAAAGGATTTAAAGTATTTCAGATCAATTACAGTTATTATTCTGTTGTCTAAAGAGACTTAAGAGTTAAATGAAACATCCTTAGGAAATCTGGTGGGCAGTGTTCTGCTCCAAACTTATGTTGCTTGTATAGTTTTGGTGCCCCCTAGTGGCATTTCTCAGTATTGATCACATTCTCATGCAGTCAGCTTCTCTTCAACCTTTAGATGCCATCCTTTGGTTTGTGTCTGCAAAAAAGCATCACCTGTAAGTTATCTGTAACATTATCTGTAAGTTAATTTTTCATTACATAATGAAAAGATACTTAAAAATACATATTTGCATATAATTGTAATGAGAATGGTTGGCTTCACTAAGAAAAATATGACCTGGAAGTGTTGGAGATAGAATGCACATTTGGATGCTGGGACCAGCATGAAGACACCTCTTATTGGACTGTGAAAGGAAACGTGTGACTACATGAGGCAGGAAGGGGATGATCAGAATACAGCTCTCCCATTTCACTATAAGATGATATAGACTTTATAAGACTTGGAGTTTGTTCAACTGCTTCATTCAGTTCAATATTTCTTTTTTAAACTGAGATAAAATATGTGCAGCTAGTGTATCTGCTTTTCCAGTAAGTCCTTTAATTAATTGACCTGTTATGCATATGAAATCATTACGGTAACTCAAATGATGAGTTTTGGTTATTTGGTTACTTTTTAATTTACTTTTACTAATTTATCTGATTCAGTTACCAAAACACCTGCTTGTAAAAAGCACTCTTGTAAAAAGCACTTCTAGGTGGCTGTTCAGCATCCTTAACAAGCTACAGTTGGTCCAAAATGCAGCAACTTGAGTTCTTACCAGGTCCAGGAAATATGACCATATAAACCCAATTTTGTAACCTCTACACTGGTTACCTGTTAAATTCAAATAATACAATAATAATAATACAATGATAGTAATACAAAGTACTACTGCTTACTTATAAAGCCTTAAATGGGTTAGCCCTTGTGTACTTAACTGACCTTCTCTTGTGCTACGAGCCAATGCACTCCTTACGCTCACAAAACTCTGGACTTCTGGTTGTACCTAGAATTGCAGAGTACACTAAAGGTGGCAGAGCATTTTCGCATTTGGCTCCTAAACTCATCTCTTTAGCCAAGCATTCTCATAATGCATCTCATCACCTCTCATCAAAAAAACAACAAATGATTATCTTCTTATGCTCTTAACATTATAAACAGCAGCTAAGCTGATTATTCTTGTTTTGGGTTTTTATCTCAGGATATCAATTCCGGGGTAGCTTCAGATTACGCCTGCTGTAGGGCTGCAACCAGTAACATTTTGTCGTTACCATTATCATCTTGTTGAAACATTCTTCAGTTTTCTATCATTAACATTATGGCCCTACCCCATCTTTGTTAAAATATCCCTCATTTATCTAATTTTCTGGTAAGTGTCAGTAAATCGGACCGGTATACCAGCATACTATAGTATATATCCATAGAAATGTATAAATAATTACTTGTGAGATTTTATTTTAACCAACACAGTTTCGGACTGCAACTAGTACCAGAACAGAACTGTCTGTCCCTGCTAAGCTTTGTTTCTCACAAGGTTTTTCTCCATTTATACATTACTGGAGTTTTGGTTCTTTGCCACTGTCACCCAGTTGGCCTGCTTACTGGGAGACTGCTCAAATTAGCTTAGAACATTAGCTTAGGAGAATGTATTTGACATTTTGTTGACATTTTGTATTTATTTTAACAATGTAGTGTCTGGCATGGCATAATATTTGGATCATGTATGGATCATAAAATACCTCCTTTTACTTAAGACATACAATCCTAGTGTGGGGGGTGAAAGACCCTAGGCTCCAGAGAGTCTGGAGGCAAACTTCTCCTCCAGATGGCTATCAGCAACCTCTGATACCAACAGGACAGTTTATGACACCCTGCACAAACTTCAAAAGAATTCCATGGGCACCACCTGGAGTTCCAGTAACCCCAGGTGGCCCAAGAAAGAACACTTCTATCCAAAGGAAGAACTCTTTCTAACTTACAACTAAACAGTCCTAAACTGTATATAGTTGTATACATTCCCATGGTATGCTGGCTACAAAACTATGTATCTTTACTGTAACTCTGTAGATAGGTATAAAAGTTTGGATTGATGTTTTGTTTGCTTTCATGCATTAGGATGAATCACAACTTAATGTAGTTCAAACTCTGTCATATTTAATATCTAACAGATTGTCTTCTAATTTCCCATCAGACTATTTATGCTGTGTAACCATGACAGGCATGATAATCTTTCTACAATAATCTGGCTTAATATTTGCAAATGTGCCATCCGGCCACAAAAAATGCAAATAAGGTGTTGAGTGAGACAAAGAAACTTTGCCTGCTTAACACCTATTGGTTGTTTATGTTTCACTGGGCGTGACCGAGGTGAACTTAAAAATGACCGCCAACACCTTACTCTTAGTCTTTGTTCTTGATCTTCATCTTCTTGCAAGAATCTTCGGCCCTGGCACCCCTCCCTGTCTCAGTCCATTGGAGACAGACTCTGGACATCACTTCAGCTAACTTTGTCGATCTCTGTAACTTGACGAACTCCATCACGTCTGAACCACTCAGAACTCTCTCTCCATGCGCTTTTGGATTCATACTTGGCACTAGAGCTCAATGCAAGTATCCATATTCTACACACATAGAATAGCTGTGCTAAGTTGTGCCCCTTTATTAAGGTGATTCTACTGGTGGTTCATTCAGAATGCTTAGCTGATTTGACTTGCACAGGCTTAACATCCTCTCTCTCTCTCTCTCTCTCTCTTTCTCTATCTCTCTCCTTGCTCTCCTTACTTTTGGTTATGTGTTTAATGTGTGTATGTTCATGTCTAGTTATATGTTACATGTTTAGCCTGTAGTGTAGTTTAATAAACACCCATGTGTATTCACCCTTGATTGCTGCTGCGTTTAATGCTCACATATAAGGTCACTTAAAATGTGTTCGATCTTTCTACGTGCTCCAAAGTCCTGTTAAAGCAGAGAAGCGTAGTTTTCAAGGCCAGACAAATAATGTTTCTTAGATTCAATAAGACCGCGTATGCACTCGCTGGACGAATGCAAAAGCTGATTATTGGAATCATCTCTGCTGATCAGGTACTACAAAATTGTATATTTAATGACAATTAATTATATGTATTTTACTTTTTTATATGTAGTTTCGTTCCACGAATGAAATGGTGTTTTAACAACATTGTTTCATTGATTTGACATTCGATTTGCTACATGCTTGACAAGAGTGTTAAATCAATGTAATACAAAGGGGACAACCTCCCTTTCAGCCCTTCCTGCAGAAAGGAAAGCACAGAGCTGATCGGGCACGTGCGGGGGTCTTCTCCACGGGAAGACCACCAGTCAGCAAAGAGGCTCCACTTCCAGGCGTAAGTCCGCCTGGTGGAAGGGGCCCTCGCCTGAGTGATGGTATCCACCACGCCCGGGGGTAAGTCACTCAGGTCCTCCGCGTCCCATCCAAGGGCCACACATAGAGGTCCAAAAGGTCGGGGTGTGGGTGCCAGAAAGTGCCTCATCCCTGAGATAGAAGGTCCTTCCTCAGAGGAATCTGCCAGGGAGGGGTTGTCGCGAGGAGCAACAGGTCTGAAAACCAAGTCCGGATGGGCCAATATGGCACAACCAGCAAGACCTGCTCCCCGTCCTCCCTGATCTTGCACAGAGTTTGCGCAAGGAGGCTCACTGGGGAAAACGTGTATTCGCGACGAATGCACGAGAGGATGCGTTTCTGCGTGAGCATCTTGAAGGGTAGCTTGTACAGGGACCGATTCAAGACACACAGATCCAAGATTGGCCGCAGCCCACCTCCTCTTTTGGGCACAGTGAAGTACGGACTGTAAAACCCGGACTTCATCTCAGGGACAGGCTCTGTTGCATCCTTCACCAGGAGGACTGCAATCTCTGCTCGCAGGACCGAAGCATCACTTTCTACCACCAGTAGAGAGTACCACCAATGAGACGGGCTGGAGAGCGCTAGCCAGGCCCCCAGACTCTGTGCAAGCTGCACCAGGGGGGCGAGAGATGTGCCCGGAGAGATGCCGGCACAGGGCTCAAGCCACGGCTGAGGCCGTAGGGCGTGTGGCTTCCTGCACGCAGGTCTCAGTCCCCGCCCAGGGGCGGCAGGACCGGCTGCAGGAGGCTGAGCCACTAGCCCCAGCCGGGAGGCACGTGAGGAGGCAATGTGTCCTTCAAACGCAGCCTCATCTGCCCTGGCGGAGTAAAAGGACAAGCAATGCAGGAAACGATGCGTTTCTCACTGTCAGGCAATGTCCAATTGGGCCTGGACTGGAGGGAACTGTCCTTAAGAATGGGGGTACCGCTAGAAGATGGCCTGGTGGTGGAACAACCTAAGACCCTCCCCCCGGCCCTCGTTTGGGGGAAGGACTGCAGCCCAGGCCAGTTCTCTCAGGGTCACTTAGGCCCTCTGGAGGGCTTATCAGGGACCTAAAGAGCGGGCGTCTACTTACTGCGGCCAGCTCTACAACGGGGATGAGGGGCAGCCTCAGTCCGCAATGGAGCCGGTGCAGCAAGGGGGCGCCTTTGGCGATAAACAGATGGCTAGGGGCACCTGTGCTACTGCTGGGTACAGGTCTGTGCACCGTAATAGCATACTACACCAGAAGAATCTGCACACATCCCTTGGCAGCCCCCCCCATCGAAGGTAGTGAGAGTGGAGGAGGAAAAAGCCGCTTCAGGCAGAAAAAGATGCCTTCCACAACCTAAACACCCTCATGCACCTCTGGAAACCAACCCTCTGTGAGAGCCCTAGACTGGGCAGAAGGTTCTGCTCCAGTCCAAGGCACAGCTGCCAGGGCAAGCATGGCCATCAGCTCTGAGTTTGAATCAGCAGGAACGACCCAACCGAAGGGGGAAGTTCTGCCTCACCCTCAGAGAAGAGCAGCCCACTCTCCAATACAGCAATCAACATCTGGTCCTCATCTGGAGCACCAAAAGTGACAGCGGGCCCCCAAGGGGAACGACACTGTCACCCGGCAGTTCTGATTCCAACACTGCAGAGGACTGGGGGGCCCACAAGGACTGACCCGACGGGAGTCTCCACCATCACTCTGAGATCTCCCAAAGTGCTAACCAACTCTGTTGCCTTAGGCATGTAGCCGTAGCAACAGAATTGGTAGCAGCAAAGGGGGGGTGGGGGGGGGCTCAATCTCCGAAGAGAGAGAGCCATGACTGCAGTGTCAAGATGGCCATGCTCTTATAGTAAGAGCACAAGCTGACCACGAACACTGCGCCAGCATTCTTGCCCAGGCATGTGATGCAGCGATTATGGCCATCAGACGAGGATGGGAAGTGACTGCATCCAGAAACACACAGACATAAGAGCGTCGTCCATAGGAGCTCTCTTAGAAAGGAAAGTCACTCTTTAGATACTCACCCTTTTATAACCAGGTCTGCCGAAGCACAGAGTGGTCCGCCGGCGGAGCGAGCGAAAAACCGCTGATTGCGCCATCACACGCAGCAGATGCTAGGGAACTCAACAGACGATAGTCGAGTGAATGTGAATAGCGCACACTCTGCTCCGAAGCGAAATCTGAATGAAAGTGAGTTGCGGCCGGCTTTATACCCGCTTCCGGGTGGGCGCACCTAGGCACGCAAATCCTTTGCCCCAATGTTCATTGGCTCTGTCCTCTCTGGGCCGATGTTCATTGGCGCGTTTTCTACTACTTGAAGGTGATAGGGCTCCCAAGCGAGACCCCATATATCAGTACGTTGACGTAACGTGGAACAGAACAGAAGGGGAACAGAAGCATAATGCTACTAAGTTATAACATCACACTGCTGGGACTAAGCAGGGAACAGAAATATAGAATCTAAATAGGCTAGAGGTAAGTAGATAAGGGGAAGCTTAATAAAGAAGTCTATCATATTCACACTGATCTTTCTCAGGGGTATTTTTGAGAAAAAAAATGCAGTTTTATAAATATTGGAAATGTCAAATAGTCAAAATGTCAAATTGCTATTGCCTTATAGTGCAGCCATTAAGAGTAAGACAGTATTCTAGGTTCTGTGTGGAAGATTTTGGTACAATAATTAGAACTTTTTTGTTTTGTCTGGATTTTTAGTAGAAGGTTGCTTCTACTAAAGTTTTGATATCGACTATACATTCTGTTTGTTTGGTGAATTTATGCATCTCGTTGGGCCTCCAGGAAATGTACAACTGAATATCATCAGCATAACAAAAACTATATGGAGATAAATAACTCAATGACTCTTAATAATTGCTCCCAGAGGTAGCATATACAGGGTGAAAAGTAGAGGCCCAAGCACTGAGCCCTGCGCAACTATATACTGAACTTGTGATTGATATGCCACCTTTTCAATCGCAGCAACCAACAGGAATCAGTTTAAATAATATGTATCTGACCATGCAAGTGCAGTTCTATTTATGCCAACATAATTTACAAACTTATTTAAGAGTGTGTTGTGGTTAATAGTGTCAAAGGCTGCGCTAAGGATGAGTAGCACTAGAAGAGGGATTTAGCCATGATCAGCCAACAAGAGCAAATCATTTGTCACTCTGATGAGAGCAGTCGTCAGATCAAGTTGTAGTTTTTTATTAAGAGGTCTGATAGCAGCCATATTGTAAGGTTTTCAGGGATATCCCAACACCAATGATAAATTAATATTGGGTATGAATTACTGTACAGGATCTATAATTTTAGGAAGCCTCTCTTTCAGCAGAGTGATAGGTAGGTATAGGATCTAGCAAACATGTTGATTTAGATTATTTAATTATTTTTGATTATTTAATTATTTAATTAAATCATCCTTATTTATAGTGGAAAACTACTGGCATTTTTCCTTATGATTGTGATTATGTGGCAGGCATTTGCATGTTTATGGTTTGTTCTTTGAAAGTATCCATTTTGTTTTTAAAGAAATTCATAAAGTCATCACTGATATGATATTGATATCTGTCAGAAGCTGTTGATGCTTGATTTTTGGTTAATTTAGCTGCTGTATCAAACAAATATATAGGGTTTTAAAAGTAGGCAGATATGGCCTTTCTGGAATTTTGAAACACTCTCCTTCCATGTTGTACAGAATACCTCTAGTTTTGTTAGCTTCCAATAATGCTCTATTTGTGTTGATATGCTCATTATACCACAGCATTGGGCTGCTGTCCTTTATTTTCTTTAAGTGTACAGGAGCAACTGTGTCTAAGGTGTTACAAAATAGGCAGTTAACATTTTCTGTTGTGCTATCAAGGTTTTCAAAGGCATCTTTTATGGTAAG
This sequence comes from Chromobotia macracanthus, assembly GCA_036877525.1. NCBI lineage: Eukaryota > Metazoa > Chordata > Actinopteri > Cypriniformes > Botiidae > Chromobotia > Chromobotia macracanthus. The sequence goes on along the minus strand of JAZGTH010000076.1, from coordinate 5,498,586 downwards.
GAATTGAGAGAGTTCAGGTAAATTGTTGATAAAACAGTCTTTAGTGGCCGAAGTTATCGCTGTACTGTATTTGTAGAAAGGAGTTGATTTGCAACCATGGGTAAATGTATCAAACAGGGCACAAGATAGTGATCCAGATAAAACCCAATAGAGTTTAAAATGTTTTTGAAAGCCTATCCCAATGCATCTTTTTTATTACCCATATAGCTATTAAAATCACCAACAATTAAGCCTTGATCTGTGGCCAACAGATCAACTACCTCTGAAAAAAGGCAGCAAATTCTTTGATAAAGTCTTTGTGGTACATAATTTTAACAGATGTAGAAGTTATATCAAGCACCATTACCTTAAAAGAATAGCATCTGAAATTAGATCTTTGGGTAGCTTTAAAAATACTCCTATAAAGTGCAGCGACATCTCCCTCTTTATCTTTTGGATGAGGTTCATGCTTGTAACAGTTATTAGTTTAACACATTAAATTGGCAGTGAATTGTTTACAGGGTTTTTAGTATTTACCTGTCTGGGGGACAGACACAGTATCTATATCTATATTTACATGATTCTATGCGTAAATTACGTATATTGTGTCGTCTGTGATGTGTGATGGCTAGCAGATGGTTGGTTAAGCTAGTCTGTCTGCTTCCTGGCCTGGGCCTTAATTAGTCAAGTATTAGTAGATAAAAGAGCAGCACCACCCCTGGAGGGAAAGAGGTCATGTTTTTTCAACAGGTCAAAAAACCTTTTTCAATTATCTATGAAGCCTATATTATTCTGCGAACACTACTTACACATCCAGCCGTTTAGTGATGACAGTCTGCTATGTGTTACAGGGAGGGGGCCAGGGCATATTACAGTGTCATCATACTTGCAAGTTCACACACTTTTTTAATATTATCTTTAGTGATCTCTGACTGATAGAGACGAACATCATTTGTGCTGACGTGTTTAATAATCATACTAAAATTATATTTAGATGTAGCCAGAAGGTTTAAATTTGCTTTAATGTCAGGTGCTCTGGCTCCAAGTAAACATTTGACTATAGTAGTTGATGCCTCTATTTTTACATTCTGTACAATAGAATCGTAGATAACTATAGCACTTTCAACAGGTGTCTCCATTGGTGCATCACTGAGTGGTAAGAACCTGTTTGAAACTCTAATCGGAACAGAAGAGCAGTGTTTCGTCCTGCAGCTATGCCATCTCACAGTCACAAAATTTTTTTGTTCACAAAAAAACAGGGTTTGCGACCAGAACTGAACAATGGACCTAGTCTCATTCAAAACCTGCTCTAAAGCCTTATCACTATCCTGAAGTAAGGTTTGGATGTGTCTCTAATTCTGAACTATTTCCCTGCATTTATCACATGTGAAACATCAGCACTGACAGAGAAGGCTACACTAAAGTGCATGTAACAATAACAGGAGAAAATGCCATGACTCGCCGTGTTTGTTGATTTATTCTGACTTACCACAGTTGTTAGATGAACTTGAGATAGATGAAAATGCAGGCGAAAAAGACAATAAACACAAAAGACAAGCTAACTGGCTAGAATGAGACTGTTGACAAGCAAAGGCTAGTGGTATCTGATTAATTCAATATGATATTATTAATAAAACAACAAATTATGTTTAACAATTTAGACACAAAGTAGTAATGAGAAAAGTAGATATCTATATCTAAACTTTGATATCTATATCTTTGAGTTGCATTTTTGATTTTCTGTGCATTCGTGTCCATTATTTTTTGATTACTTTATATTAACATTATAAAACTTCCAGAGATTTCCACCTTGATATCCGATCAAATTCCACATGCAAAACAGCATGTTGGAAGACAACGAGAGGAGAACCTCTGATTGGATTACACACCTCTTCAGGGTGACATCCTCACAGTTTAAAGACCGGTGTCCAAAAACACAAGTCTCTTCCCCTGGCCTCTTGTTGTCATCTACAGTTCCATCATTGTAGTCCTTTAAGGGCTTTCATCAGGAGTCTAGAAAAAAGTCTTCAGCAGACCTCAAAGCTTGGGCCAGGCTACAGCCTTGCCGTTTCATTCACCAAACCCCTCTGCATCAAACTGTTTCTCTCTTCTTCTCTTTTCTTCACAACATCCAGCAGAGATCAACTGCAGCCTCAACTAACTGCATCAGGACACTTTCTTTCAATGGGCAAGATGTACAAATATCACACTTAGGCTTATTAACTGGCCTAATTATTAGGCATTAACTATCATTAGCCCTTTCACTGAGATGTGTTAGAATAAAGAAATTGATGGTTCATTCAGGCTGTTTCTCTGCTGAATTCCCACTAACTTAATACTTTAATCTTTACTCTGCTTCAGCCTTTTCCAGTGCTAAACTGTATGTGTTTAGTTAAAAAGGTTTGTTTGTACCACACATTATGTTGTGGTCATTCTCATTATCTGGAGTCATTAATCCTGCTGAGCCTTGCTACATGCTCTATAAGAGTGTTAAAGTAGAAATTATAGAATTAAAGTGCAAATATAAACAATGATACTTAAGTGCCTGTCAGTGTCCTTGCTTGGTGGAGTCAGTAGAGTCGTAGGTCTTTACCCAAGTAGGTCTTCACACGAGAAGGGCTTCACACAAGGGCTAACACTAAAATGCCAGACTGAGGCAACATTTAAGTGTGACTATTTAGAGATTGAGTAAATACAGCTGAGCCTTTATAATTAACAAAACAAAAGAAACCTTTAAACCTATAGCGTGTGAATATCATGACTCGATACTACAGTACAGCAATGCCGTGCTTTACAGTGCAAGCATTATAACACAAATCTTTTATAAATATATAGTGTAAATAAAGCAGTATAAAGTAAATAGTTCCAATTTAGCAACAGGTTTAAATTTAAACAGCAGAATTAAAGTAAACAACTATTTGAGAAACTCTACTGCAACTATTTGATTTTTAAGGTATAAAACTGCGTTAGCAAACATTGGCACCAGAACAGTTGTGTACCAATGCACTAGCATTACAGACAGTATAGTAATCCATTTGGATCTAAACAAGCAGCATTGTGTCCAGGTTTTTCTTTTTTCTTTATTTTTTTATATTTCAGTCCAGTTCCCAAACTGTAGCTATGTCATTGTTTCTACACTCAATACACAGTCATGCATGATTTAGAATTCAAAAAGTCTGTTGCTTCAACCACAATTTAAAATAGCTTATCCAAAACAATAGTTCTCCCACATCTGGAGTATTTTCTCATACTCTTCTAATATTTTCATATTTCTTTAAAGAGCATGGGAGGGACTGGCTGAGATGTGTGCCACATCAGCAGTCCACATCAGCAGTTTCAAAATGTCATAATGAGAATAATAATATAAAAAGAAAAGTTTGTGTTTGTAAGCATTTACAGTCTTTGTTCCATTCTCATATTAGACACCAATAGGGGGATTTCGTCACAGCACATGTACAGGGTTCACACATTCAGAGGAAAGAGAATTTACAAGAGACAAGAGGAATCCTGGAATTTGTCATTGTGCTTTCCACATCCGTTGTGTTTCTCATGTGTTCAAATCTCCAACCCCTGATTGAATACGAAGGGTCTTTTGATAGGAGTCCATGGACTATAAATGAATTTGCATTTGGTGCAAGAATCTGCTCCAGTATTTAGGGGTAGGCTGCAGTTGCGGTTCGGTCTGTGAATGTTCAGGATGGGGTGCGTTAGCCTGTGTAGTGGTGCTTTCTCTGTTACAGGCACGACTCCATCATACTTCTGATTTGTGGTATTCCTTGGGACTAGAGTGCACAATGTTAACAAATACATATCAAACAGCAGCCTAAATATTACGGCTGTAAATGTTTCATTAAAAAATAACAAAAACATAACAATGTACATTAAATATCATCCTCAAACGTTTGTAATGCTAACTTATCAAAGATTAGGTGGAGGAAATGAATTCAGTAATGTCATGCATTAAACTGGCTCCTACTATAAAAAAAACACACCCATTTGCCTGCTTTGATACTCGCTGAAGGTGGGGTTGTGGTTATGATATCCATTGCAGTATATACGGTGACAGTAGTTCTATTTAAATATCGCTGTCCATGCCTTTAGATATTACAGTTTGTTCTAAACTACAGTACCACATCTACTCATGTATTTGTCTGTTTACGGTGGTGTAGTCTACTGTGGTATTTCGAATTTTCACACCTACATCCTCTACAAGGGTGTACAATAAGACTCCTGTATTGTATAAATCCATGTTTATAAACCAAGGGAAAATTTAGAGAAACATTTTTTGACAAACCTTTTTAACTTATGACCAATGTTGAAAAATACATTAGAAACAGCACCCCTACTGATGTGTGTTGCACCCCATGATGAGCGCCTACAGGGAGGAGGAGGGTTGGATTTACAGACTGCTCTCTTAAGGGCCCCCTTACACAGGACACATTCTTGTGATCAAAAACAGATAAAAAGAGTGCAGAAAAGTTGAAGAAAAGCTTTTATCTTGCTTTCTTAGGACAGAAACATGCTCCACCAGTATGCAGATGTAATTTTGAAGGCAGTTTTACGGAAATGCCCTCTATAGTATCCTATGCCCCAAATGTAACAAATAGGCTACTGAAGTTGCATTACAAATTTTCAAAAATTTTCAGAACTGTTTTTTCGGAAAAAACTGTGTACAGTATGATTTAGGCCTTTAAATATTATCCAAATATTAGGCCTCCAAATATTATCAGCAATCACTGTTCTCCTAATGATTGTACAGATTTACACATTTTCTGACAATGCATGATTAGTAGATGTCGAAACACATTAGGGATTTTCCACCCCAGGATGCCCAATGAATAACACAAACCCGCTCATTTACATTTGGCTCTTCATGGTTTGGTTTCTGCATTTTGCATTTGCTCTTAAAATGCATAGTATAACCTAGATGTTGTGTCTTCTGGCAGAGCTAATGCACAAGAAAACAGTCTGTGAATCCATTCTGTGAGACAAAGGGTGCATTCTAACAAATACAGAATGCTTGATCAATCAATCAATTATACATGTATATAGTAGCAAAATGGCTTATTTTTTTGTGTATTAGAACTCACAGAGCTGTCAAGAACATGTAAAGGTCACATTTTACCCCAAAATCAAAAGAAAAAAGTATGTTTTGCATATTGCAGAATTGATGGCCTTGAAAATTTGTTTTCTAATTCTCCTTACAGTGATGTAAAAAACTCCTTACAGTGATGTCATTGTAAAGCACTTGTATGTTGTAAAACAATGTATGATGCATTACAGTAATGAGGATTTAGAGGGACAATTGAGAGTCATGAAATAAATGGCACAATGAAAATATAAAGCTGGATGAAAAGCATGCTTCATTTTCTTTATCTACTTCTAAATTATCTTTTCCTTTAAATTTGAGGTGAATTGCAACCATGTGTTCATGAGATACATGGACACATACTACTTTCATGAGATACAGTGCATCGCTCACTCTAAATTGCTAAATCTTTCTCTCTCTCTAAAACACACACATACACATCTATGCTCTGATTTACGCAAACACACACTCACAAAGAAAGAAATGATTTCTGTGAATAGCTGCAGCAGACAGTCATGCAGATGTGTACCTACATATTTGGAGGTACACATCTTTAGGCCTTTATTACAGGAAATCCATGTTAAACCCAAAGATGGCCAGTAGTAATCCAAGACAGTTCAGAATAGATTAAATAAGACAATAAACAATGATTTTAGAGGTCTACTATAATGTACATCTTTCATTCCGGAAAGAAGGAACACAGAAGATAATTCCTATTAGTTAGTCTCCACTTCAGACGCATAGTGGACACATGCTGACGCAATAGTTTCAAACATCAGAAGGGTCAAGTAGCAGGGCCAGCTCTATTCCAAAGGCCTTGAAGAGCTGTCAGTAACCCTTGTGTGGTGTGTGTGTGTGTTGGGAACATCCTAACGGCTGCTGTTCTTGATAGCTTCCTTAGCAGCTACAATTAGTGGAGTCAAGCTGGAGAGAGGCTTTGCAGACTTCAGGAAAGAGTGCTGCAAAGAGGAAAGGATATGGGATTTACAGTCAAAATTCTAGTGAGCAGCCTAACTAGAATTTTTTTTTCCTAATATGAGGACTGTTACAAAAATAGATGTCAGTACAAAAATTGTCAGTAAGACTGTTACAAACAGTAGACAGCAAAATTGGTGGCCACTAAAAATAAATTGCTGTCTGTTTTCTGCATTTTTTTTTTATTAGTCACTTATGAGAATTAATTTCATATATGGTAGCTGCTGCAAGGGTCATCGTTTGGCTAGAGTCAACACATACAGATGTTTGTTACCTGGAGCAGTTCTTTTGCTGACCCTCTCCGATCCACATCCATCTCAAGACAGCGGTTCAAAAAGTCTCTGAACACTGAGGATAGTCGTTCAGGATTTTGTAATTCTGGAGTGCCATTGGTTGCAATTAAATACAGGGCCTAGCAAAAGGGGGAAACATTAATGAAGTGGAAAACTGGAGGACACAATGCAGCAAACTGGTAAATAAAAACACCTGTCCTCACACAGTCCTATTCATATAGCACAAGTTTACAGAACTTGCTCTCAAAATAGAGGTGTGACACCCAAATAATTAAAGGAGTCAGTTTTTAATGGACTACAGCTGTCACTCTCGTTTATAACTGAACTGTGTATTTAGCACTCTCAGAAACTAAAACTGTATTTTACTGCTGTGTGAATGTAGCCTTTACATTTTACTTCATAAAGGATTATATTCTTCATTAAAAGACTGTAGTCCTTGTGTCACCAGCTTTCTTGTGTTACAGATGTTTACCACACAAAGAAAAAATTTTCACAGACAGGCTAATTCATATCGTTTCATTAATTCATATTGTACAGCATTTATAAGCATATTTTGATTTTATGTTTGCTAAGTCTTATGCAATGGTTCCTACCCTGAGTGGGTTCTCATTTAAGTATGGTGGTTCTCCTTCTACCATCTCAATGGCCATGATGCCCAAGGACCAAATGTCCACTTTGGGACCATAGGCTTTCCGGGTCACAACCTCTGGGGCCATCCAGTAGGGTGTGCCTACCATGGTGCTACGTTTGTTTTGCTCTGGAGTGATCTGAGCACAGAAACCAAAATCCGCTACAGGAGGGAGAGAGAGTTAAGTGGGTTAATAATGGTGGACTATATTATATAATAGGAAGAGTAATAACAGTTTTGTTTCTCAAAATGGTGTTTGCCTGTGCAAAATTCATGCTAAGTTGGTGATTTCTAGCCCAAGACAAAACTCCCAAGTCAAGACATGGCTCAGTTCTGTATTTTTAGTCAAGTCTGTAGGTTTCTTGTTCCTTTCTTTTATCTGCCAGGTGAGTTTTCTGATTGCTTATGAAAAGTAATAGCACAACTCCGCTCAACTAGTCACATGGTTTCAGGTCTCATTCAGGTTCTCAGCAAAAAAATGGCCTGAGCCAAGCCAAGTTTAATAATAGGGGTATGAGTATTATTTATTGATGCTTGCAATATTTACCATGCTTGCAATATTTACCATGCTATAATTAACTGTAACTATAAAGTCCTAGCTTTGTGTAACTCACTGAGTTTCACTGATCCATCCATGCCCAGCAAGATATTGTCACTCTTGATATCTCTGTGAATCACCTGATTAGAATGAAGAAAGTCCAAAGCCTGCAGACACTATGAAAACACACACATGAAGAGTCAGAATGTGTATGTGTGTGTATGTGTGTGTGCACATTACTTAATGTGTTCCTCATGATTTTTATTGTTTTTTCAAAAAAAAAAAAAACAAAATTCCTATTTTGGTTCTTGCAACACATTTCAAAAAAAGTTGGAACAGTAAAGCATTTACCACTTTGTAATGTTGCCAACATTTAAAAGACATTTAGGAACTGAAGACATCAAGTGAAGAAGTGTTTCAGGTGTAATTTTGTCCCATTCTTGCTGCAAACAAGTCTTAAGGTGGGCAACAGTACGGGGTCTTCGTTGTCGCATTTTGCGCTTCAAAATGCGCCACACATTCTCTATTGGAGACAGGTCGGGACTGCAGGCAGGCCAGTCAAGTACCTGTATCCTCTTCCTCCGCAGCCAGGACTTTGTAATGTGTGCAGAATGTGGTTTTGCATTATCTTGTTGAAATATGCATGGACGTCCCTGGAAAAGATGTCTTCTTGAAGGCAGCATATTGTGCTCCAAAATCTCTATGTACTTTTCAGCATTAATGGTGCCATCACAGAAGTGCAAGTTACCTTTACCAAGGGCACTGACACAACCCTATACCATGACAGACCCTGGCTTTTGGACTTGTTGCTGGTAACAGTCTGGATGATCCTTTTCTTCTTTGGTCCGGAGCACACAGCGTCCATTTCTCCCAAAAAATACCTGAAATACTGATTCATCTGACCACAGTACACATTTCCACTGTGTGATGGTCCATCCCAGATGCCTCCGAGCCCAGAGAAGTCAACGGCGCTTCTGGACACTGTTAACATAGGGCTTCCTTTTGGCACAGTACAGTTTTAACTGGCATTTGTGGATGTAACTACGTATTGTGGTACTTGACAAAGGTTTGCCAAAGTAGTCCTGAGCCCATGTGGTGATATTGCTTATAGATGAATGACAATTCTTAATGCAGTGCCGCCTGAGGGATCGGAGAGCATGGTTGTTCAGCTTAGGCTTGCACCCTTGTCCTTTACGCACTGAAATTCCTCCACATTCCTTGAATCTTTTAATTATGTTATGCACTGTTGAAGGTGAAATAAGCAAATGTCTTCCTATCTTTCTTTGAGGAACATTGTTTTTAAACATTTCAATAATTTTCTCACGTATTTGTTGGCAAACTGGCGATCCTCGGCCCATCTTTGCTCCTAAAGGACTAGACCTTTCTTGGATGCTGCTTTTGTACCAAATCATAATTACAATCACATGTTGACATCACCTGTTTCAAATCACATCATTATTTAACCAATTTACCTGATTACTAGCCCTAAATTGCTCCTGTTCCAACGTTTTTTGAAATGTGTCGCAAGAACCAAAACAGGAATTTTGTTTTTTTGAAGAAAAAACAATAAAAATCATGAAGAACACATTAAATAATGTGCTGTTGTATTGTCTTATTTGTGTTTTCCATACTGTCCCAACTTTTTCTGATTTGGGGTTGTATATATATATATATATATATATATATATATAGTGTGTATATATATATATATATATATATATATATATATATATATATATATATATATATATATATACACACACAGACACACACACACACACACACACACACACACCACACACACACGTAACAGATATCTGTTTATATATATATCTGTTAAACAGATTGTCAACCAAAAATCCAGAAAAACACATTTTATACAGTTATAAACTGATTTGCATTTAAGTGAGTGAAAAAGTGATATATTTGGATACATATTTGATCCCCAAGCAAAAGACTTAGCACTTGGTAAAAAGACCCTTGCCTGCAACCCTTTGGTCTCATCTGACTATAGCAGCTTCTTCCAAGCCTACTATGAATCATTTAGATGTTCATTGGCAAACTTCAGATGGGCCTGTACATTTCTTCTTGAGCAGGGGGACCTTGCGGGTGCTGCAGGATTCCGATCCATTGCGACACAATGTGATACCAGTAGTTTGCTTGGTGACTTTGGTCCCAACTGCCTTGAGATCATTAACAAGCTCCTCCTGTGTAAGTCTGTGTTGATCTCTCACCTTTATCATGATCATCCTTACCCCATGAGGCGAGATCTTGCATGAAACTTAAGACAGACGGCAGTTAATGGTTATTTTGTTTTTCTTCCATTTCTGAATAATTGCACCAACTGTTGCCTCCTTTTACCAAGATTCTTGCTTAATCTTGTCCCTGACATCCTTTGACAGCTCTTTGGTCTTCCCCATGGTGGTGGAGAGGTTAGAATTGAAGATACAGATTCTGTGGACAGGTGTCTTTTATACACATAATAAACTGACATTAGGAGTACTTTCTTAAAGTGACAGGACTGTGTTCCACATTGGCAGATAATCTGTAAAAGCCAAAATTCTTGCTGACTGGTAGAAATTCAAATACTTGAATTCATATTCAATGAAATGCAATTCAATGCCCTTATGAGGGAACTTGACGCTGCATCATGTCTTGACGCTATGGGGTGACCCTGAATCTGAACGTGTAAAATCTCAGATTGGTATAGAAATCAGATTGTCACCTGTCCTTCTCACTTTAACTGTGCCTTGCAGACTATAATAATAGTGTTGGCCAAAGAGATCAATACTCTTTTTGGAAAAGGGGTTATAGAACACATTCTCCCTCACATGAGAAATCTGGTCTTTTACAGACATTATTTTATAGGTCCCAATAAGGACGGGGGCTGCTTCAATTTTAGGTCCATGTCAGCTTAATCGAGGAGATACATATTCAAGATGTTAATGCTCAAGTATATTGTGTGCCTAATTCCGCCCCGAGGACTGGTTTGTCACAATAGATCTTAAGGACCCATACTTTCACTTTTTTCACTCATTTACTTTCACAGATATTGCCAGAACACAGTACGTTTCTCAGGTTCACTTTTGGGGGCGAAGCAATATCGAGTGCTTCCTTTTGGCCTATCTCTATTGCTATGCACCTTCACAAAGTGCATAGATGCACCTCTAGTTTCTTTGAGACTCCAAGGCATCCACGTTCTAAATTACATAGACAACTGGCTACTCATTTCCAGCTTCCAAGAACTAACTACACACATTGAGATATCGTGTTAGCTCATATGAGGTACTTACGGCTGAGACTCAACCCCAAGAAGAGCATGCTTTCTCCAGTTTAGAGAACTACTTTTCTAGTGGTAATTTGGGACTACACTATTATGCAGGCACAATTGTTTCTGCATGTGTGGAGTAAATCTTTGCCTCTGTGAGCAGTATTCGGCCAACCCCTAACAGTCCTCCAGGTTCAGAAGCTGTTAGGACTCACGGCAGCAGCGGCCAACATGTTTCTATTGGGCCAACTGCATAGGAGACCATTTCAGTTCTGGCCAGAGAAAAAGGTTCCATACCAAAAATCACCCGCTAAGGATGGTAAGGTTCGTACCCTTTCTATATGGCCATGATGCAGCGTCAGAAGGGAACATCTTAGGTTATGTATGTAACCTGGTTCCCTGAGACAGGGAACGAGACACTCTTGACTGCATGTCCTTCCTTTAGCCTTAGAACCTGTTGTCATACTTTGCAGGCACCTTTAAAAGCTTTGTGGTGTACTACGTCACATGACCTTGACTCTATAAATAGGTGTGATTTTACACATCTTCAGACTCGTGCGTGTTCCCCATAGCATCAAGCCATGACAAAGCGTCCCGTTCCCTGTATCAGGGCAGTGGGTTACATATGCAACCTAAAACATTTATAACCCTTATATAATGTGTTTTTTCTGGATTTTTTTGTTAATATTCTGTTTCTATCCGTTAAAGTAAAAAAAAAACCCTACATAGTGACTTTGTAACTTTCAAAATAAAATAATTATTTTCTCCACTATATATGTGTGCATGTAATGTAGATTAATGTGTTAATGTTAATTAATATGTTAATGTTTGGGTAAACATGTTACCTCTCTGCATACTGCAGCAATCTGTCCTTCATCCATGCATGTCTCAGTTACCACATCAGTAAGTGAACCACCAGCCAAATATTCCATCACCACCCACAGTTCATCTCCTACGAGATAACTGTAAGAGGAACATGAAAATAATATGTTACATATGTTGGTATCTAAATTTAATTAAATTAAATTAAACTTTTAGTGCTTTAGGGTTTTTATTGCATTTATGTGCATTATTTTAGCATTTTTATTATTTGCATTAAATGTAACATATTAATAATAAATGCCCAAAATATAATTTTGAGATTAATCAATGACATGGCACAAGAGTATCTGTTAGTCTGACCATTGGCAGACAGAAAACTGTTCAGGAAACCTCTAACTATTATAATCTATTATTTGTGCTATTCTTTTTATTATATTTGATTCTGTCTGATGACACTAGAGGTGCAGAAATGTTATACTTCAGCTTTTAAAGGTTGAAGGCTGTACCTGTCCAGGTAGTTCACTATGTTGGGATTTTTGTTTTCCCTCATCACAAGAATCTCATTAATAATGAGTTCTTTCTTTGGCTGCTGTTGCAGGTTCATTTGCTTGATGGCCACCTGAACATCAAAGAGGGAGCGGTTGGCAAGGAACTTGTTGTAATAGGCACATTTCATCTATACTGTGTAAAATCAGTGACTATGCTCACCTCTTGCCCTGTGGCAATGTCAATAGCTGTATATACTGTCCCAGATGCCCTGAAAATGCAGATCACAAAACAGGTAAAAAGTTTATTCAATTACATGGCATTGACTCATTGATACATTACTGCAGTGCAGCTTTTAGTTCATAACAAATGCCAGCCTATATGGGCAGAGCTTAACTGAAATCTTGAAAACTTAAACACGTATGAATTTGTAGTGTGACTCCTAAAACATTTATTTTTAAAAGCTGAATATTCATCCTTAATACATATGCAATTGTAAATATTTTTTTCTTGTACATTGTAATACATGTATGTTAACCTAAAATCTTAATACTGATAAAAAAATTGTTACTCATATAACTACTTGTATGAAAATATCACAGTAGTGAAGTATTAAAACAGAATAGAAGTAAAATAAAATATATATGAAGCACACTATTGGCAGTCATTGTTAGTGATGACTTTTCACTGTTGTCATTGGGCACAAATACATAAATTAAACTAACATTTCTAACATCTGACCTCTAAACATTCATAGAAGAATGTACAATTTACACAAGACTGAAACATAATAAAAAATATTCTGATACATAAATTAATGTAATCTTATATTGTCTACATCCCCTTATAATTCCTCACTCTATCAGATATACAGAAACACATAGAATAACTGATTACAAAATCCGATCAGCAGTTGCCCAAAAAGAAAAAGCACCCCGCTGGGTTGTGGACCAATTACACCTGCATATTGGCATGTTCCTGGTATAGCTTCGAGGTCAAGCCTGTATACATAAAATGTATAAATCTGCATTGATTCTATTTTATTCTGTACTTAACTTATGTGATGCTGCACATACACATACATATACAGACAAAAATGCATCCCTCAGATGTAAATTTAAAATTGCCACTTTATTAATTGATATTTGATGCTGATTGATAATTGATGCTGAAAAATTGATGGATGAGCCTTTTTAGTCATTATCAACATTTTTACACATTAATAAAGCTTAACTTATCATTCTTACATTTGTTTTGATCCTCACACAAAATTATTTGCTTCAGAAATATGTTTATTTATTTAGTTTGTTAGTCCTTTTTGGAGCATGACAGCATCTGTCCCCATCCACTTTCAGCCTATGATAAGGAACAGTGTGAACATTCTTTAAAAACATGCTTTCTGTGTCCCACAGAACAAAAATAGTCATACAGGTTTTAAATGACATTAATGGAATAATTTTATTTTTAAGAACTCAAAGAAGTCAATACAACTGTCCCTTTAAGAGAGGAGCTGTCAAATAGTCCTAGCTGTTCTTTTTTTCTTTTGGCCTGTAACCACACCTGGATTAAATTTTAATTTGGTTCTTTGACATTTCTTTCTTCGCTGCCTTTTTACCATCTCTTCTTTTATGTTTCTCTCTTTTAACCTTTTCTTCATTCTTGATTTCTTCATGTCCTTTAAAATGTGAATCTGGGTGGTTTTGTGTGCATTGAAGATGACCATAGATAGACTTACCCTTGCCCTATTTTCTCAAAACGTGTGTATTTCTTCTTGGGATCTCCAACACTAACAATACTTCCTGGAAGAAAATGGAGAGCTGTGTAACACTATATGCATGTTGGATCAAATTTATTTAAAGCTATTGGTGTTCCTGTAGCTCAGTTGTAGAGCACTGTGTTAGTGGCGCAAAAGCTTGTGGGTTTGATTCACAGGTAACACATACTGACAAAATGTATAAATTTGAATGTTCTGTAAGTCGCTTTGGATAAAAGTGTCTGTCAAATGCATAAATGTTAATGTATTGGAAAGGTGACAAGTGAATAGTGAGGCATGCTGATATTTTGTCTCACAGTCCAAATAATTCTTAATGCTTGTAAATGACAAAGACAAGTATCTGCATCTCTTTCTGTGTGAGTGTCGCTGGCAGAGTAGGAACAGTAATCTCTTTCAGTTGTATGAGCTGTAATCTCTGTTTTAGTGCTTGGTTCTGTCAGTAATCTGCATCACATGTGTGGAGTCAAATGGAAAAAAGACAGATGATTCACAGGGTAGACACAGAAAAGACCAAACCGACATCTCCAATCAGAAAAAAAGAGAAATGTGTATAAGATTTCTACTAGAATTTTGGAATCATAATTTGAAACAAATCCTGAAGAATCTAAATTGATAAAATAAGATCTTGCTAAATACTTACTGACATTTCTACAGGATTTGAATTGTTTTTTAAATCTTGGAGTCCTATGTGAAATTGTATCATCTTTATCAGATCTTTATCTTTATTATGTTTTGATGGTTATATTTATACTGATTTTATACATTTTATACTTAATAAAAATCTCCCATCATACAATATATGTATAGCTAATAGCAACATGCATGTTCACATACTTAGTTTTTCCACTATTTCTTCATCAGTCATCTTGGATTTTTTCCTTTGCCGATCAGTGCTGCGATACAGTGTACTAGATGTGTTCTCCGGCTGGACCTGAGACTCCGGAGGGGTCGTGACCTCTTTGATAGGAGCAGGAGGTGCAGCTGGCTCGATAACAGAACGTGTAAAGATCTACAGTCATACAAATAAATTGACAGAGGTACAAAAATAAGAAAGAGATGATAAAATAACCCACAAGAAACAAGAACTTCTCAACACATCTCTTACACAGCAATTAAAGGCATCCAATGAAATGGATAGTTGTTTAAGTCTTCAGTTGGGTAGATCCCTAATAAAATGTTATTAGATCCCTACTCTTCTTAGCTTTAAAAGAGCGATACAGTACAAATGCACTTCTAAATGATACTGTACTGAATTTTCTTCACGGAAGGGCCAGAATGAAAAAAATAGGTCAATGGAGCCACTGATTTTTGCTAACAGAAATTTATGATGAATTATTAGTTATCTACAAAATATAAAAGTGTACTAACCGATTTGGTGTGTTCTGGTCGAGGAGCAATGATAGGGGGGACCTCATCATCATCGTCTTCATCAGCTTCTTCCTCTTCATACTCCTCTTCATCGTCTTCCTCTTCAGACACTGGTGGTGCAATAGGAGGTTCAGATGCTGTCTTAGCACCCTGCTGAACTCACACACAAACACACACACATTCAAAAGATGCAAACAGCTGAGGATTTGTGCAACATCAATATCACAAAGGCTTCACGGTTCTGCACATTTAATAGCCTTAATTTACCACTCTTTATCAGTGTGGTATTTCTTAAGACATTTCCATAAATTTATGCATACATACATACATACATGCATAATTCAAGTTGTCATGTATATGTAAAATTCTGTGGCTGCAAGCCATTTAAACCTCTAGTGGAGTCAATGTGCAAAAGTAAACTGAGGTCATTTATTGAATGTTTTCACACTGTACATGATTTTTTCCATGTATTTTTTTATTACTTTGTTTACTGACAGCTGCCAATGGCCAGTTAGTGTACTGCTGTACTAACTTTGGGTGGAATTTGTATCTGCCCTACATTTGTGAAGAAGTTTTAACTTAATTTTTACATATACATTTACACGAACAGTACTAATAGCATTAAAAAGTAAGGATGTATTCCTTTAGTTATGCTGATCCTTTTAAATGCCAATATAAAGAGCAATTTTGATATAATCAAATCACTGGTCATTGAAATCTCATAGTCTGGGATCATAAATAGCTGAATCATAAATAGCCATATGATATAGTCATACTTAGATTTTTTTATATGAAGATGATCACATTTCCTACAGGACAGTCTGTTTTCTTTTTAATTGAATTCTATTTATCAAGTCATTATTTATTCAACTTAATAAGCTGAGGTTCCTATAATAGGAACTGATATCAGGCTTTATAATTATGGCACATTTAGTCCTCACACAGGTATCAAAACCTGACAAACAAACAGATACACAAACACATCCACATATTTTGGATCACTGTACTATTTGTTAAAACCTACCTGCTAGGCCTCAGCTGAGAGACCAGAATTTAAGAGTTGGCTCCCCTCAGTGACCCGACCCACAGTTTCTAAATGTTGGCCAGGGGTAAAGATCGACCCCCGAGTAAGGCTGTCGGGTAAATGCATACAAACACATCTCCACCATGAATGAGGCTGAACCTAAGGGGACAGTGCGTTGACTCCTCAAAGGCGAACAGATTCACTTCCGCTCAACCATACCACTGCCAAAGGATGGAGCCTCTATTCCCAGGCTTCAGCTCCTGCCTCAACAGAATATCTGCTCCCAGATATGCATGTCCTGGGATGTAAATTACTCTGACAGAGAGCAGCCTGGTCTCTGCCCAAAGAAGGATTTGCTGCACCAGCCTGAACAGTATGAACTAAGACATGTTGGCCCTTGAAGTGTGGGAGGAAGTGGTTCAGAGCCAGAAACACTGCCCTCCCACCAACTACGATGAAAGCCCCTGCCACCAACTATGAACTGGGCGGCCATTGAGAACCGCACCCTAGCCCATGAGGGAAGCATCAGTCATAAGAATCCTGCGACGCCATAACGCTTCTAGAGTGGGACCCAAGGTAAGACACCAGGGTCTGAGCCACATAGAAAGGGTACGAAGCCCTCTGCGCATAACCCTTACCACTCTTAGTGGGTGGGTTTTGAGATGAAACCAATTTTTCCTTAGCCAGAACAGAAACGGTCTCATGTGTAGCATGCCCAACGGAATCACATTGACCACTGCTGTCATGAGTCCTAACAGCCTCTGAACCTGGAAGACTGTCAGGTGCCAGCCTGGCTAAACATTGCCCACAGCAGCAAGGATTAACTTCACACGTGCAGGAGACAATTGTGCTCACATCATAGTGGAGTCCCAAATTACCCATAGAAAAGTAGTTCTCTGGACAGAAGAAAGCATACTCTTTTTGGGGTTGAGTCGTAGACCAAAACACCTCATATGAGCTAACACGACATCAGTGCCATGTAGCTAACTCTTGGGAGCTGGCCATGACAAGCCAGTAGTCTATGTAGTTTAGTATGCGGATGCCCTAGAGTCTCAAAAGAGCCACGTCTGCATCCACACACTTCATGAAGGTGTGAGGCAATGGGGCTAGGCTGAAAGGAAGCACTCGATATTGGTAAGCTTCGCACCCTAACCTAAGAATCTTCCTGTGTTCTGGCAAATCTTGACATGAAAGTATGCATCCTTCAGATCTATCGTGACAAACCAGTCCTTGGGCTGCTTGAGCATCAACATCTTGAATCTGCATCTCCTCAGAAACCGATCCAAGTGACACAAATTCAGAATTGGATGCAGCCCCTGTCCTTTTTGGGGAACTATAAAATATCAGTTGTAAAAGCCTAGGTCTCTCATGCCAGGGGGAATGCATTCTATAGCCCCTTTCATCAAGAGAGTCTCTAGTTCCTGGGCCAACATTAAATGCTGCTCTCCTACTACTACAGTCTGCAAAATGCCATTGAAATGAGGAGGACAGGAGGCAAACTGAATTTTGTACCCTCCCTCTACTGTACTTAACAGCCATAGGGGCAAGCTGGGCAGAAATTTCCATGCTGCCAGAAATTAAAAGAGAGATACCATCCTGTCTATCTGTCCAGTCTCCTGAAGCAGCAAACTGGCAAGAGAAATTTGGACAGATGAACTGCCGAGTGCTTCTACCCTCGAAACACCTGGGGTGGCAGGGATAGCAGAAGCACCCACTGGGGGCTCAGAGGGAGGTCTGGCATGGGTTGTTGGCATGCTCAGGGACCCCCCTCGTGGGGCTGGTCCCCAGTATGCTGTCGGCATCAGGTGCTGTTCTTCTTTGTTCTGTTTTCTGAATACTAGCTGCTTCCTAGCACTAATATCTTCTTTTTCCCCCTCACGATTAGACCTGACTAACGTGCAGACAAATGGACTTTCTGAAGACAAGAAGCTGGTGACATATTTTGCAGGCACCTTTAAAAGGCTTTGTGGCATGCACTGCTACACCGCATCTGGAAAGTATTCATAGTGCTTCACCTTTTCCACATTTTGTTATGTTACAGCCTTATTCCAAAATGGATTAAATTCATTATTTTTTCTCTAAATTCTACATCATTTACTTAGTACTTAGTTGAAGCACCTTTGGGTGCAATTCTAGATCATTTACTTAGTACTTAGTTGAAGCACCTTTGGGTGCAATTACAGCCTCATGTCTTTTTGGGTATGACGCAAGAAGCTTTGCCCACCTGGATTGGGAGATCTTCTGCCATTCTTCTTTGCCAAGTTAGTTTTGATGGGGACTGTTGGTGGACTGCCATTCTCAGGTCTCAGAGATGTTTCATTGGGTTCAAGTAAGGGCTCTGGTTGGGCCACTGGAATGTCCTCTGGTTTGACATTCACTCAGTTGTCCTGAAGCCACTCCTGTGTTGTCTTGGTTCTGTGCTTAACGTCATTGACATGTTGGAAGGTGAATCTTCGGCCAATCCTGAGGTCTTAAATGCTGTGGAATAGATTTTCATCGTGGATGTCTCTGTACTTTGCTCCATTCAGCTTTCCCTCAACCCTGCTGATAAACACCCTCACTTGCACCACCATGCTTCACTGTTGGAATTGTATTTGGCAGGTGATGACTGGTGCCCGATTTCCTTCAGACATAACATTTAAAACTGAGGCCAAACAGTTTAATCTTGGCTTCATCAGACCAGAGAATCTTGTTCCTCACAGCCTGAGAATCTTTTGGAAACTCCAAGCAGGCTTTTATGCATTTTGTACTGAGGAGAGGCTTCCATCAGCCACTCTCCCATAAAGCCCAGATGGAAGCCTGCAGTGATGGTTGTCCTTCCGGAACGTTGTCCCATCTCCACACAGGATCTCTGGAGCTCAGTCAGAATGACCATCGGGTTCTTGCTCACCTCTTACTAAGTCCCTTCTCACCTGACTACTCAGCTTGGCCAGGTAACCAGCTCTGTAGGCAGTTTATTTGACCCCATGGCTTGGTTTTTGCTCTGATATGCATTGTCATTGTTTTAATAGTTATTGTGTTTTTAATGCAAATGAATTGTTTGATCAAGTTTGACCCCAACTTTTTCCCATTCTAGCAGCACAGATGATTACCTATCATTGGCTGATAAGGGTACAGCAAACGTGAGTATGAAGGCAAAGGATGTGGCACCCGATGTGCTGAATGGCAAGCTTCATTATAAAAAGCTTCCAGGAAATGGAAGTTTGGATAAAACCACAGTTGTGTGCACTTATTGCAGTGATGAAGTGTCCTTCCACAAAAGCACAAGATTGATGTACCATCTTTGGGCAAAATACATTTTTGCTGATGTTAGCATGAGCATGATGCTAATGCTGAAACAGGGTCAACAAACCGTGCTCATCAAACGGCACTGGAGGAGTGCAAATGGGCCAAGTTTGTCAACAAAAACAACAACAGCAAAAAGTGAACTAATTCCATCGTTAGATGGATCACCACAGACTGCAAGCTGATCAACATAGTTCAGGACCAGAAGCTTCAGGACATTATTTAGATTGCCACAGGCATACCATCATACCAGCTACCTTTGAGGTGAACTATTGCAGAAGGTACTTTTATTGCACTTACTGGAGACCAGTGGACATCAGTAAGTAACCAGAACTACCTCGATGTAACAGCAAACCTAATCTATGACAACTGGCAACTGCACTCATTTACTTAGACCTTACATTACATAGACATGTTAAAAACAGAAGGAAGACATTTTACCTAAGCGTGTGCTAGCCAGTTTCTCGAAGCTGCAAAATGAGTGGGAGATAACAGCATCACTATGTCATCACTATGCTGTCACAGACAGCGCTCACAAAATGCTGTCACGCTTTATCTAAGCCCCACAAACTCAGCAGAAGCTGAAAGCTCAGCAAGTCTCTCACAGACTAAAAGAGGAGTCCCCTATGCAGGATGCAATTCTTGAAATGATAAAGCGCATTCAACACAATAAAGATCCAATTAATACATTGCTGGTACAGCAGACATACAAGTTAGCCCTGCTAACTGATTATGACAGGCTAGCAAAGTTGGAAACAATGCTGTGTGTCTGTATTATAGGTACATTACAGAGCACCTAGGTGGTAAAAAAGTATGTATCCTGCTCCATGGTGCTACCTGCACTATGCCATCTCCTGGGTACAGTGGAAGTCTTTGATGTTGACCCTACCTACATAGTGCGTTTCAGGGCTGCAGTCACAATGGACCTCAACAGGCAAAACGGGAACTCAGCTCTTGGTGGTTAAAGGCAGCAACAGCTCCAGATCCCAGGTTCAAGGACCTTAGACGCTTACCCAAAGCAGAGAGGGGGGAGAGATGTGGCAAAAGCAGAGTAAGATGCTGAAGGATGGAGAACCTGCTCCACAGACCTCTGGAGAAGAAGTAGAGCCAGAGCCACCAAAGAAAAGATGGCTATCCTTGTGATGGTATCAAAGTTTGATGATGAGGCACTGTCCAAAAATAAACGTCTAGACAGATACAAGGCAGAGCCCTGTGTCAGCACAAACACATTTTCACTACAGTGGTGTCAGCACATGCTGGCCCATACTGCAAAAAGGTATTTGGCTACACCTGCCTCAACAATGCCACATAGAGACTAGCAGGCCACATTACAGAAAAAGAGGTCAGCTCTATAATCTACAAATGTTAACAAGCTAGTCTGTCTGAGCAATTGATTGGAAGAGTAGAGGCATGTTGTACAGATGCAGATTGTTTGACAGAGAATGTACAACATGTTACAACCAAGAATGTAGAGACTGTACACTGGGTCTCTTGACACACATTATGGCGTTCTGTTTCTAAAACTGGCCTATAATACAAATTGAGATGATTAAACTCGAGGATCTTTTTTAAACCAGTTTGTCATGCATTTTTTTGCATGCCTGGCAAGCACATTTCAGTGATAACCATACAATATGGGTGGGAAGAACAGGGGTGACATTAAGTCACATTAGACATTAAGACCTACATTGACATTCAAGCTTCTTCATTTCAAAGATGTCATGAAATAAAGTAGATTTTAGTCCATGTCTCTTAGTTTAGAGTAAATCTAAATTCTAGTATATTTCTAAAAGTTGAAAATATACATTTTCAGCAAATGTATACATTTTAAATGTACGGATTGTTTTGTTTGGGAGAGGGATTAAATGCATTGACTAGCAGGGATGTATACAATAACAGAGATGGCAGGTATGTTTGTCTAATAACAGATTTTCTAGAATAAAAATGTCCCTCTCCCCAACACCACCTGCCGATTATAATCAGCAAATAACAGTCATGTCTAGATTGTAAACCTTAGCCTGCAAAACTTTCTGCAAGGTTCTTGCAGCGCAAAGATTACAATCTGGGCATCAGATATATCTATTTAGATATGTTTTGATGTCCAGAATACTGTGATGTGTTAAGGTATCAAAGTATAATCAAATAAAGACATCAAATAAAGTCTTTCTGGTTTTCTAAAGTACTAAGTTCTAAAGTAGTTCTAAACTGCACAGTAGAGGAATTAACCTTGTCAAAATATGCTGCTTCTTTAGTTGCATACAGTAGAAAGGTGAAGTTTTACCTTGTCAAATAATGCGCTGCAGGTTCTAAGGCTGACTGGTGGCCCGGAAGACAGGAGGCGGTTCTGAATGATAAGGTTGAGAATGAGAGGATTATGGAAGGAACAAAAAGCAAAAATAAAAAAGGATACAGTTGAGTGCAAGTTTGCATTCCCTTACTTTGAAATGACAAAAGGAGTTAAACAAATGTATTGTCATCAACACAATATTTAATGCATGTTCAGTTTTCACAAATGTTCCTTCATCATCTAAAGTAACAAAAATAGTCATTATTATATCAGTCCAAAGGTTTGCATCCATCTTTATGAAATTTCTTCTAATACTTTGCACGTCTTCTTCACCTTATTCTTTTTAAACCGTTCCTGAGTTGACTTTGCTTTGTGTTTTGGATCATTGTCTTGTTGAAAGATCCACTGCCTCTTCATTTTTAGCTTTTTGACTGATGGCAGGAGGCTTTGCTTAAAATCTGTTGATATTGGCCTGCATTCATTTTCCCTTTCAACCCCAAAACATCAGCGTGCCTCCACCATGTTTGGCTTTCTGCGTGCTTTTCTCCCAAACATTCCAGATTTGCGCAAACTGCGCTTGAAGGTGAAGATTTAGACTTTTATTCCACTTGCTTCTAAGAACTTTTTCAGGCCCCCTGTTGTTTGTTTTGGATTCTTACATAGCTCTCGAGCAAGTTGCCTAGTAGCTCTTCTTTCAGTTATTTTTCTTGGTCTTCCACTTATTAGAAGAGTCTTAGTGTCTCCATGTTTCTTCCATTTCTGGATTATGGTCTTCACAGTTGGCACTTCACAGTTGGTCTCCCTAAACATTTTTTTTATAACCATGCCTAATTTAACGCACCTGGTGCCACTCATCAAGCATTAAGTGTTGATGATTTTTTTTAGATGATCGGACACCTAATCTTACATACTGAAGTCAAATACCTAGAGGGTTTATCAAAGAGGGTGTAAACTTTTAAAAGATAAATTTCAACTTGGAGTTATTTTAACATTGAAACCATATACCAGGTTTTCAGGTTTTCAGAGGGGAAACACATTTAAATGATTATGGAAGGATGATGGAAAGGATGACGGAAAGATGAACTGTACAATAGAGGCAGATGTGTTTGATATATATATATATATATGCACAAATAAGTAAATAAATAAATACTACTTTTGTACCATTTATGGAATACTACATTTCAACATTAATTTATTTATACATTTATTTATGCTTTTTTACACTGATTTTTTTCTGTATTTCTGTGTCTATATGTTTAATCCGTTTGGTGGCCAAACCTCTCTCAATGCTGGACTGGTTAAACAGGGTCTTTTCGGTAAAAAACTGCAGGTTTTTTACGAAGTACTGCTAATGAATTATGATCATTATCAAAAAATATTGATCTCACACCTAGCCACTACCTTCTGTTTCATATGGAATGATTAACAGATGGTTTAGTTTAGCTCAGTGCTGATATGGATGTGGACCTTGATCTAGCTGTTTTAGCAGGTTTTAGCTTTTAATTCTTCAGTACAGAAGGTAGACTGCAATTAAGATCTAGAAACACCTCAATAAAGATCCAAGAGAAATGGGAGGCACCTGAGCTAAATTTCAAGTGTTGTTGCAAAGGGTCAGAATACTTATGTAAATGTGATATTTCAGTTATTTCTTATATATATGTATAGGACACCTCACCTTATTAACTTATGGACACAGAAATAAAAAAAATGTAGAAATGCATAAATTAATGTAGAAATATAGGAATAAATGTAGAAATAAATCATATTACACAAAGGGTACAAAAATAGTGCAAATAAAAAATTATCATTTGACAAAGCATACTTATTTATTTACATTTATATGTATTTATATAGTTATTATACCGTAATACATTTTTCGTCCTTCATAAAGGATGTTTTACTTGATACAAAAAAAGGCTGTTCAGTTTCAAAATATTGAGAGTGCCACGTGAAGACTGGATTTATTCTTAGTCATTGTCCTGTCCAAGGAAAATAGCTAAACTCCTTAAAACAATATAAATATATGCAGTATAATTGCATTTAACTGCAGATTTTAAGATGTTAAATGTAAGATACATACACTTACATCTCAGATAAGTGAGATCTCAGTATGATGTCTCATATAACATTTTGTATTGTTCTATTAACAGCCTTCCCAATACATTGAGAATTTTGCACTGAATCCATTGTAAAGATACTGACTTAAAATAGGATTCCCTTTTGAGGGAGCTTGCATTGTGTTGCTATAGTGATGCTTTGAGAATGCCTCTGCATGATTGTGTCTAAAGCTTGTGTGTGAAATCAGTTTTTCTCTGGCAGCATGTCAGTTGTGATTGTGGGGTTGCAGTTGGATATCGCAAAGGGGTTAGAGACATGTTTGGCCTCTTCTCTGCCCTCACCCACAACATCCAGTGCTCTCTGTTTGCAGCTATCTAACTCTGAGGAGGTGGATGTGCTGAGCATCGATGCAGGTTAGATTGAGGATTCCCCAGCTGCATTTTCCTCCCTCAGCTGCATACATGGAGCTTGTAGAGCCCTCAAAACATAACTGATCGACTTGTTAGAGTTAAGACGCTAACACCGCTCATTCTGGATGTGCTCTTATGCTACCTCATCCTGACTGATTTCACACATAGGCTTCAGATGCAATCATGCAGAGGTGTTCCCCTTCAGTCAGTCACGTTCGACGTTACGTCAACATACTGACGTATGGGGTCTCGCGCTTCTTTCGAGTCAAAAAATGCACCAATGAACATCGGCCCAAGAGGACAGAGCCCATGAGCATTGGGGCAAAGGATTTGTGTGCTGAAGCGCGCCCACCCGGAAGCGGGTATAAAGCCGGCCGCAACTTACTTTCAGATTCATTCAGATTTCGCTTCGGAGCCGAGTGTGCGCTATTCATGTTCACTCGACTATCGCCTTTTGAGTTCCCCAGCGTCTGCTGCGTGTGACAGCGCAATCAGTGGTTTTCGCTTGCTCCGGCGGCGGACCGCTTGGAGCTTCGGCAGACCTGGTTATAAAAGGGTGAGTATCTAAAGAGTGAATTTCCATTCTAAGAGAGCTCTCACGGACGACGGGCATTTTTTTAAAGACGTTTTCCCATCACTTCCCGACCTCGTCTGATGGCCATGATCATTGCATCACATGCCTGGACAAGCATGTTGAGGGATTGTTCATGGTCAGCTTGTGCACTTACTATAAGAGCATGGCCATCTTGACACTGCGGTCACGGCTCTCTCTCTTCGGAGATTGAGCACGAAATGTTATATGAGACATCATACTGAGATCTCACTTATCTGAGATGTAAGTGTATGTATCTTACATTTAACATCTGCAGTTAAATGCAATTATACTGCATATATTTATATTGTTTTAAGGAGTTTAGCTATTTTCCTTGGACAGGACAATGACTAAGAATAAATCCAGTCTTCACGTGGCACTCTCAATATTTTGAAACTAAACAGCCTTTTTTTGTATCAAGTAAAATATCCTTTATGAAGGACGAAAAATGTCTTTCCCCTTGGGGGCCCACTGTCACTTTTGGTGCTCCAGATGAGGACCAGATGTTGATCGCTGCATTGGAAAGTGGGCTGCTCTTCTCTGAGGATGAGGCAGAACTTCGCCCTTTGGGCTGGGTCATTCCTGCTGAGTCAAACTCGGAGCTGATGGCCATGCTTGCCCGGGCAGCTGTGCCTTGGACTGGAGCGGAACCTTCCGCCGAGTCTAGGGCTCTCACAGCGGGTTGGTTCCCGGAAGTGCATGAGGGTGTTTAGGTTGTGGAAGGCATCTTTTTCTGCCTAAAGCAGCTTTTCCTCCTCCACTCTCACTACCCTCAATGGGGGGCTGCCAAGGGATGTGTGCAGATTCTTCCAGTGGAGTATACTATTACGGTGCACAGGCCTGTGACTATAATATGCTGCCACCTGTATGAGTCGTCCGCATCCCCCGTCCTAGGCCTGTAGATGGCGTCAGCTAATGCTGCTCCCCCCTGCTCGCCGTGGTCATCCTGCAGGTTCATCAGGCCAAGGCACTTAAGCAGCTTCACGAGGGTAGTTCTAATCCGAGGTGATGCAGGAGCTGTGTCACAATGCAGGCCCTTGGCTAGACGATGTCCACCTTGGTGGTCCAGGAGCGCCATCGTTGGCTAAATCTTGTGGAGATGTGGGACACTGACAAAGTTCGCTTTCTTGATGCCCCCATCTTCCAAGGTGGCCTTTTCAGCGATGCTGTCGAAGGCTGTGCCCAGCAGTTCTCTGTAGTTCAAAGGCAGACAGAGATCGTCAGGTGCATTCTCCACCTCCACGCCGCAGCCTGACCCCCATCTGTTTATCGTCAAAGGCGCCCCCTTGCTGCACCGGCTCCATCGCGGACTGAGGCTGCCCCTCATCCCCGTCGTAGAGCTGGCCACAGGAAGTAGACGCCCGCTCTTTAGGTCCCTGATAAGCCCCCCAGAGGGATGGCTAAGCAACCCTGAGAGAACTGGCCTGGGCTGTAGTCCTTCCCCCGGACGAGGGCGGGGGGGAGGGTCTTAGTTTGTTCCGTCGCCAGGCCATCGCCTAGCGGTACCCCCATTCTAAAGGACAGTTCCCTCCAGTCCAGGCCCAATTGGACATTGCCCGACAATGATAAACGCATTGTTTCCACACTGTTGTCCTTTAACTTCGCCAGGGCAGGTGAGGCTGCATTTGTAGGATGCATTGCCTCCTCACGCACCTCCCGCCTCCTCACGGTTTGGTCTGCAGTGATCGACCTGAAGGGTACTTCCACGTCTCGATCTTGCCTCGACACAGGCTGTTCCTTCGGGTTCGCAGTCGAAAGTCAGGCGTATCAGTACAAGGTCCTCTCCTTTGGGCTGTCCCTGTCCCCCCGTGTCTTTACCAAGATCGTGGAGGCCGCCCTTGCCCCGTTACGGGGGGTGGGCATTCGCATTGTCAACTACCTCGACGACTGGCTCATTTTGGCCCACTCTTGAGAGCAGTTGTGCGAACACAGGGACCTGGTGCTTCGGCACCACAGCCACCTGGGGTTTCGGGTAACCTTGGAAAAGAGCAAGCTCTCCCCAACACAGAGCATCTCTTTTCTTGGTAAGGAGCTGGACTCGGTCGCTATGGTAGCACGCCTCTCAGTCGAGCGCGTGCAGTCACTGCTGCGTTGCCTGAACACGTTCAGGACCAAGACAGCGGTCCCACTAAAACTCTTTCAGAGGCTCCTGGGGCATTTGGCATTTATGGTCTCGGTCACCCTGCTCGACCTGATGCATATGGGACCGCTGTAGCACTGGCTACATGACCGAGTTGCGCCACGGCACACATCGGGTGTTTGTCACACCGTCCGGTCGCCTTACCTTCAGTCCTTTGTCGGACATTGCCTTTCTTGGGCCAGGGTGCCCTTAGAACAAGTGTCCAGGCACGTTGTTATGACAACAGATGCCTCCAAGATAGGCTGGGGCGCTGTGTGCAGTGAGCAGGTGACTTCGGGCTCCTGGACAGGATCTCGATGCCTGTGCACATCAGTTGTCTCAAGTTGTTGACAGTGCTTTTGGCCCTGCGCTGGTTTCTTCCATTGCTGCAGGGCAGGCACGCGCTGGTCCGTACGGACATCACTGCGACGGTGGCGTACATCAAGCGCCAAGGCGGTCTACGCTCACGTCGCATGTCTCGACTTGTCCGCCATCTCCTCTTCTGGAGGCAGCGGCAACTCAGGTCGCTTCGCGCTGTCCACATTCTGGGCGACCTCAACCGTGTGGCAGATGCACTCTCACGGCAGCTTCCAAGCCCAGGAGAGTGGAGCCTCCATCCCCAGGCAGTCCAGCTGATCTGGAGTCGATTTGGGGAGGCACAGGTTGATCTGTTTGCCTTCCATGAGTCCTCCCACTGCCTGCTGTTTTACTCCCTGTCCGAGGCCCCCCTCGGCACAGACGTGTTGGCACACAGCTTGCCCCGGGGCACACGCGAATATGCGTTTTCCCCAGTGAGCCATCAGGGAGGATGGGGAGCAGGTCTTGCTGGTTGCGCCATGTTGGCCCACCCGGACCTGGTTTTCAGACCTGGTGCTCCTCGTGACAACCCCTCCCTGGCAGATTCCTCTGAGGAAGGATCTTCTGTCTCAGGGATGAGGCACTTTCTGGCACCCGTGCCCTGACCTTTTGGACCTCCATGTGTGGCCCTTGGATGGGACGCGGAGGACCTGAGTGACTTACTCCTGGGCGTGGTGGATACCATCACTCAGATGAGGGCTCCTTCCACCAGGCAGACTTACACGCCTAGAAGTGGAGCCTCTTTGCTGACTGGTGGTCTTTCCATGGAGAAGACCCCCGCACATGCCCGATCAGCTTTGTGCTTTCCTTTCTGCAGGAAGGGCTGGAACAGAGGTTGTCCCCTTCTGCCCTGAAGGTGTATGTGGCCGTGTGTTGGGGCTAAGTAGTGGGCGGGAGGACGTGTGTGGTGTCCTTGCTTGCGTTTCCTTCCCCCTGGGATGGGGGAAATAGGCGTCTTTACTCCTTCTCAACAGTTTCCCACTGGTGAACCTTGCGTTGCGATTCCTCCAGCACCTGTCGGTGGGGAGGCTCAGAGGAGGAGCCTCACGCCAGGCCCAGTACTCGTGTGTATGCCACAGTCAGCCCTTGTACTGGGCTAGGTGCCCCATATGTAGTGATTCCCCATTGGTTATCCCATGAGTGTGTATTCTCCATGATAATATGGTTTCCCTGTGAACCTGTGTCTTTCCTTTGGCGCTTACCACTGCCAGTCTCTGTTGACAGTGTGCCGTCCCAGTAGGTAGGACCTGCACAGAGACCTTCTTATAGGTAGTACTGCCTTGTCAGTCTAGACCTCATCTCCACACGTTACCTTCTTTTAGCAGGGTGTGGTCTCCGCAGCGCCCTTTCCCTCATAGGGGGCGCTTTCCCCAGTGTTCTCGTGGCTCTCTCAAGAGAGGAAGGAGACCCGTGCACCGAGGTGCCTTTTCCTGGGGGGATAGGAACAGTTGTCACGATCTCTCCGCGTCCGGGCTCCGTACCCGGTGGGGTTGCGATGGCTGCGTGGGTCGGCTTGTGGCATTTTCCACAGGGACCCCATACGTCGAACGTGACTGACTGAAGGGGAACGTCTTGGATACGTATGTAACCCTTGTTCCCTGAAGGAGGGAACGGAGATGTTACGTCCCCTTGCCGCAAACCCGATTCACCGCTGATCGGCTGGGACACATCTCGGCTCCTCAGCACAACCTGAATGAAAGTGAGTTGCGGCCGACTTTATACCCGCTTCCGGGTGGGCACGCTTCGGCATGTAAATCCTTTGCCCCAATGCTCATTGGCTCTGTCCTCTCGGGCCAATGTTCCTTGGCGCGTTTTCTACTACTCGAAGGTGATAGGGCTCCCAAGCAAGACCCCATACGTCAGTACGTTGATGTAATGTCTCCATTCCCTCTTTCAGGGAACGAGGGTTACATACGTAACCAAGACATTCTCTAAGCATCATGGCGATACAGTGTCTCGTTCCCTTCTCAGGGTACCAGGGTTACAGTCATAACTCAAGACATTTTTGCAGTGGAGTAATGTCCATTTAAATTAGAATAACAATAGAATAATTTACATTTGTTTATTGTTTTAAGCTGTTTTTGAGTAATACTATGTGTTAATGCTAAGTTTGTAAGTACATGTGTAAATATTGTAAATATTGTGCAGTATACTATACTATTTTTATATACTAAAAATACAATATACTAAGTAATATATTGTGCAAATATATTGTGTAGAGAGACTATTTTATACCTTTGAGAAAGGCATAAAAGGCATAGTGAAGAAAAAAAGCCTTTGAGAAAGGCTTTGCATAATAAAGCTGTTCCTGTCTATTTCTTACTCTGTATTTTATACCCAAACCTATAAACACAATCCAACCATTGTATCTGCTTTACCAGGTCGATGTCAGACAAAATCCTGCCCCAGTTTTTCTCCACCGGAATCATTGCACATAGCTGCGTGTTCCTTTTCTGTCAGTCACTCAACGTTGTGCCGACAACACTAGGGTTTTTTTAAGCTCTTTTTTTTATTTAAGCTCTTTTAGGATCCCCAATCGCCTCTGATCCAATGAAAATTGGCTAGTAGAATTTGCATACCAGTCTCCACCCCAGATATCCAGGTATATTTGGAAGCTGGCGTGCATCATTCACTCAGACTTGAGTTGGTCATCTGGTCATCCCGATGCCTCTTAAAAAACAAAACATTTTCTTCTCGTCTTGCTGGACAAATGCCATTTATCTGGGATTGTTCGCCTCATTCTCATCCTGAACAGATCTCTCTTGGGTGCTGGCGTGCATCATTGATTCAGACTTGTCCTTCAGAGCTGGCAAATGGTTTATTTATTCATCCCGATGCCTCTTAAAAAACAAACCATTTTCTTCTCATCCTGATGGACATATGACATTTATCAGCAGTTGTTCGCCTCGTCCTCATCCCAAACAGAAATCCCCTGGGTGCTTCGGCAGGTTAGCTACAGAGTTAAAGACCAAATTTCCAGTGGGTCAGCATCTTTTTAAAGATGGTGTTGCGATCACAGGTTTCCTGCTTCTTTTTGAGGTGGAAAGCTACTCTGGCTGCTTCCCCTTCTGAGAGGTCCAAATCGGTAAGCATTGGGGGACAATATGAGGTAGTCCCTGAGAGATAATACACTGGATCTGACTATCCTTGATGGTGGGGCAAGGGCAACCCACCTCCACCCCACATGCTATGTTCATCAGGCTAAAGCCCTGAAGGACCTTCACAAGGGTAGGACTGACCTTCTACCTTAGGGTAGGGATTATGTAGGAACTGCACACCGTGACTGACCTCGCTCTTAGGGTGACTAAGGTTTGCCAAAGCCCTGGGTAGGATGATGTCCACATTGGTGGTCCAGGAGAGACACCTGTGCCTGAGATGCGAGGTGATGAGAGAGCTCGCTTTCTCAATGTGTCCCTCTCCAGCCCTTACTTCATTGTGCCCAAAATAGGAAGAGGACTATGTCCAATCGTGGATCTACATACCTTTAATCGGGCACGTCACAAACTGCCTTTCAAAATGCTAATGCAGTGTTATATTTCATCGCATCAATAGACCTTAAGGACATGTGCCGATTCTCCCTCAACACAGACCATTCCTACAGTTTCACAGAGGAGAGGGCACGGTCAGTGGTGGGTTTCCTGGAGTCATTCAGACACAGGTCAGCGGTCCCACTGAAACAATTTCAGAGGCTCCTGGGGTATATGGCACCTCAGCTGCCATTGTTCCACCTGGGTTGATGCATTTTACTGGTACTGATTCTTTAGCACTGGCCTCAAGACTAGTTCCAGAGGTGAGTCTGGCACTGCAGGACATGTCAGGTACCCATCACCCTGTTGTGTTGTCACACTTTTAACCCCTGATCCAACATGGCGTTTCTTTGGACTGGAGTGCCCTTAGAGCAGGTTTTCAAAGCATGCATAGTGCATATTTACTAGAACGTTTGAATCAGCACTGAAACCTGCACAGCCATTCTTTGTTTGTGAAGGACTTAAATGATTTCAGAGGCATATTATGTCTTTTTATGTCTTTTCAGAGACTTTAAACACATATAGCCTTGCAAGTGAAAAGATGTTTTTTAAAAGAAACCCAGCAATTCAGATCAATTTTGTATTACAGTATTACAGACCAAATTAAATATTGTGTGGGAAATATTAAATATTTAATATGGACAAACATAAACATGCCATATTCTGATTGGCTAATGATCTGCCGGATCAGATCATGGTAATCATATGTTAATGCAAAGTGTAAACACAGCCAAAGTTTTAAGTTGATGCAGAGAGACATTGGCGTGCAAATGTTAGTTGAAATGTTTCTTTTCCCAGAAAGAATGTGAAACACATATGTTAATTTAAGTTGAATTTACAAAATGAAAGCATTATCATATTAAATATCACTTATTACATTATTTAACAAGTTATTGCGTATCACGTTTTTCTTCAATATCGCGCAGCCATACTATGGGCTGTAATACATTTTATTGCATGTCTTGATAAGTATGTTTTATTAATGGAGAAATAGCATTACTGGAAGGTGATTAAATCATGAATCTTTTGTTTCATAAGTGTGAACTGGGTAATAAAAATCAAATGTCAATTGGAAAACAAAATTAAAAAAGGCAACTTACCAGAGTATTGGTTGCAATGTAACCATGAGCAGATTTATCTGAAAGCATTAAAAGCATAAAAGTCCATTAGTGCATAAATTAAAAGTTAACATTATTTTGGTTCTTTAAAGGCTTATTGTTAAATATACAAAACATTGACCTGGTCTCAAATTAAACTATCATTTAACTATCTGTTTTATCATCAAACCATCCCTTTTTCTGCCTGGCTAAATGCGGCCCCATCAATTCTTGTTTTATGCCAAGAAGAATTTTCCTGACTGACAACTTTATTATCAATTTATTATTAAAGGAGGGATAAAGAGTGGGTGGAAGAACATTTTGAGTAGAACACAAAACATTTAGTAGAACATTTTGGTTTCAGACCCATCACTAAAAAAAAAAAAAAAAAATTAAAGACACAATTTTAAAATTGATTAAAATAAGATTTTTTATTTTAAGTTTGGTTTTTCTTTACAATAATAGTGGCATTAAAAAAAGTTTTTCTAAGTGAAGAATCAACCAAATTCGGTTTGTGTGCGTTCCTCACCTCCTGATGTAAAGCTCATGTATTTCTGGTTGTTGACAGTCTCTTTGGAGTCATAGAACTTGAGAACATCTATTACAGCCTGAGGGTTTTTCTTCTGTTCCAGCTTTGTAATGTTAGAGGTTTGCAATAATCGGGCCCATTGCTCTGGAATACCCTGTGCATATGTTCAATGAATATAGACAAAAAGGTCAGTAAATCATGATTATGTTTTGCATGCCTCAAACATATCAGTAATATAAAATGCATTGTTTTAATTTACTTAGAGTTTGGTATTGTTCTACACCTTATTCGTATGTTCCCAGATATTCATAACTAATTCTTACTTGTTTTGTTATTGTGTCATGTCTTTAATTTTGAAGTAAAATTTTGTAGTTCATGTCTCTGGTCTTTGTAAGTGCCCTTATTGTGTCCAGGTGTTCCTTTTTCCCCTGATTAGTCTCTCTCTATATATATACCCCTGTGTTTGCCTTAGACCATAAAAAACACACTAAACATATTCAATAATTGACAACAGTTCACATACAATAAAAGACAACATCATTGTTCATGTTATGGATTATGTTTATGTTTGGATTCATTACTCACTTTAAATTTGCATTTAGATCCTCAGTTTCATGTTTTGGACAATATGTTACACTAACACAAGTCCATACAAACACACTAGACACATGCTGACTGTCATAAAATGACACAATCATACACACCATTTCCTCTGTACACACACACATATCATCAGCCCCAAGATTGGGTGAACTTACAGTGAACTCTCCTGTAACTGCGTCAAAGCCTACATGTATGGTGTGCTCAAAATCAGAGGGCAGGGATATCTCAGGACGCTCTTTCTCCTTCTTCTTATTGGCTAGGGAA
Source organism: Chromobotia macracanthus (assembly GCA_036877525.1). NCBI lineage: Eukaryota > Metazoa > Chordata > Actinopteri > Cypriniformes > Botiidae > Chromobotia > Chromobotia macracanthus. The sequence continues at coordinate 5,465,211 of JAZGTH010000076.1, read as the reverse complement.
TAGAGAAAAACACAATGTTGGTGCCTTAAGATCAGCTCTTAAACCTTTGCAAGCTTTTACAATATGACTGAGAATCTTTGAACATCTCTTTAACTGGAACAAACACAAGTGTAATTGACAGTTGACAGTCGATCACAACTTAACAAATTTATTCCTTATTATGTCAGTACGAAAGTAAAAACTCGTCAGTTCACACTGGCTGTTTCAGTGCTTTTCATTCGTATTATAATGCATGAATTCAGTAAAGGGATTGCTAAAGTCAACATGAAACAAAATACTCTATTCTTATTTTTGTGGAATATTGCAATGTTTATTATAAATAATTTATCCATGCACATAATTGTTTTGCATTCATTTGTTTTCCTTATCTTTCATAAAACACAACCTCAGCTCCCCAATGAAACACCCTCTTTTCTCCTGATAACATGTCTCTCCACGAGGGCAGAACTATATTGACTGTCTAACCCCTCCAATTTCCAATAATCCAATCAATTCCCGAAGGAATACATCTAGTACCATCCTACATTTTTTTTTCTCATTACAGAAGCTGTTTCACTCAGATATGCATGGACCATAGTGAAGAAAAGATTTGTAGACATAACTGTAAACAAATTTAGTCTGGAACATTCCTTTATTACAAGAACAAGTGATCATAATATTTTGAGAAGTGTGTTAATGTTTTGTAAGGCAGGCAGTTGAGTGTGTGCTGATTTGTTTTGCTTCTTGCAAAGGCTGAAGGGCAGAATGAATAACCACAGCTTATGTTACATGACCCTCAGAATCCAGGATGGGTCCTTATTGTTGTTACCGATGTGCATGTGTGTACGCACCTCATGGATTTTTTGTTGCGCTAATAAGTGCATGTTTTTGACATTATACATCCACTGAACCATGTGTATTACAACAAAAGTGTGTTTTTTTTCAATGTAACAATACTGTCTCTTATAATACCTTAATACAGAGACACCTCTTGTGTAATACAGAGATACCAATAATTTATTAGTAGACTAACAGTAGTAGTCCAGTGAAGAGTGTAAAAACTGTGCTCTTTGGTGCTATCAAAATATTTCTCCTTTTGTTTGAGCATACCAACCAGTCCAACATACTGTAGCTACTGGAGTAACCAATGGCATCATTTTAGTGGTCGGTTGCATCCAGCTGGTTTCAGTGGCTACCCAACAAACTCTGCAAACTATGGATTTTTAGGCTCAAGAAGGAGGATCTGCTTAAATCGTTTTTTCATTGCTATGGTAACTTACATTAGATGGCCTGTTCTAAAGCAGGTTTTATTCTGGTTAAGAGATTGCAGTGATTTATCAACATAAATTTATCAAAAACTCATCAAACTCATTCATTCACAAAACAGTTTAGTGCAACAGGCCCTAGGGCAAGACTATCTGTTTGTCCTACCAATGACAAATAAGGGGTGTCCAACTGTTTAAAAACATGTTTTTTTATTATTTAGTTTTGTTTGATGCTACACACTTCACCTCTAAATATTTTGGCTATTTTAATCATTCTTTCTAATAAGGGTATTGTACTGTTAGCTTTGTACTTACTTTTATCTCCCCCAGGAAAAATGGCTCGGAGACGGGCTTTCTTGTTCTTCTCTTCTGGAGCCATTGGAAGTGGTTTGGAACTATGCAGTGAGGAAGGATCACGGGAACTACTGTTCATTCTCAAGGGGGGGGCAGGTGGTTTCTCTTCATTATCGACAATATCAGACATCTTTAGCTGTACTCACTATGGCCTGCATAAACAGATGAGAGACAGAGAAACTCAGTAGGTGAGTTAACATGGATCTTAACATTGTATAACATTGTATATACCGTTTGTAATCAGTTTAAAAGTCGAATCTAAATAAAGTTGTTCCATTGTAAACACCGCAATTAGAATAAAAAGGCCCAAACCGATTTAAATTTGAATCAGTTTGAGAGGTGTGGAATAAACCTTTTAACAAACTGATCAAACAAAAAAAATCCACCATGTAAACATATTAAACCGAAGAAAATTTATTTGAAGTCTACGTCCTTCTGCACATGCCTTGTCTTGACAAAATCCAGGTCAGGCGTCGTCTGCAAAATGGTGGTGCCGATGAAATCAAACTGTGCCCAGGCGCATAGAAACACTTAAGTGAGGGTATCCATAAAGGTTAAAACGCCTAAGGGAAAGAATTTCTTTAAGAGCATTGCAATCGTCACCCTTACCTAAGTGTTTATACTAAGCTTTTTGCAAAACTTTGTTAAAACACGCCAACAGAGAACCACTATGATGTGTGTGCCAAATTTCTTGCCATTTCAAGCAAGTGCCTCAAATACACCTTAATGTGGTTTGACATGTCTGAAGTGACATAGCTAAATTTAAGTTGACTATTTTAAAGTTTGTTTTAAGTGACACCTTTCCTGTTGCCAGTTGGTGGCAGCATGGACGTGACTCACAATTGTCATATCAATGTCATCAGCCCACCACAATAAATATATTTGCATATTTGCTATTTGCATAAGTTTAATGCAAATAGCATAATGCGTGCTGTAGATATTAGAGACTTCTTGTTTTCACAATTCTAAATCTTCAATGTCTTGACATATGCCCACCAATTTGGTGACAATCACATGAAATTCCTAGGAGTAGTTAAAGTTCACGTCATGTGTTTTTCAGAAAATCCAAAATGGTTTCCTGTTGGGGTGGAGCTAAAGGGTGTCAGGACGAAAGTCAACATGACTGATACAAGAACAAAGTTTTGTACAGGTGCATGCATGTATAATGTACCTTTTGGTGCCCCATACCATATGCCAGCCTTTGACCCGCCCTAATGGCCAATGACTTCCAAATTTTAGGAGTTTTGAGCATGTTAAGGGACCCAAAGGCCCCAAAAACCTTAAAAAATAAGAATAATCCTAAGAAAAACGACAGGGCCCTTTGCACTTTCAGTGCTTGAACCCATAACAATAATAATAGTAATCCCACGGAAAACAATAGAGCCCTTTGCAGTGAAAAATATTGCATACTGTTTTACATACTATTACCCAGTAGACAGTATACAGTACATACTTTACAGCAAGTAGTAATATATTCCAAACATCCACATGGTTTAAATTAGGCATTTCATCATATTTTCATACTTTCCCTTAGGATCTGTTATACATCAACCCAAGCATACACGTTTCCTCTGTACTTCTGAAAACACTAGTTCTTTCATATATACATACACTAGTTTCTGTGTATGTATATATATATATATATATATATATATATATATATATATATATATATATATCCTGAGATAGACAGATAATGAGATGAGTTAGATAAATTTTAGATAACTTTTCTAACATTTATTGGAGGAAAATACATACACACCCACACAAACAAACAGATAACATTTCATCTTTCTATAGCAATCAGTTTTAATTAGCCTCTGACCCAATAATGACAGATTTCGGATATTATATATACAGTCACACATGATGTCCAACATACTGTTAGTGCAGTGTATTTAGAGTATGCAGGCTAGTAACAAACACACGTACATTTGTGAAGAGTATCTCTATAACTTCCCCACTACTTTCCTGTTTCCCATTTCTTTGTTCTACATAAGACACATATGCACATTTTCCTTGTGGATGAAGTATCTAAAAGCCACACTTGAGTGAAAGTACAGATGTCTTACCAAAAAAATATACAGTTGTGTAATTAATGTATGATGTATGAATGTAAAAAGCAGAATTTAAAGTCACCTTTTAGAACATTAATTGAATAGAAGTCTTAACATATTTGATAATTATTGATAATTATTCTTCAGTATGAAAAATATTTTTACATTCAATTCAATGTAGGTAGCACTTTATTTCGATTGTCCACTTTAGACATTATATTAACCATTAACTTTTCAATAACTTGTCAACTACCAGTCATCAGTGTTAGTAGACAGTGTTAGTACTTAATATCTGCTAACACTTTATTGTGGTGGTCCCCAACAGACAATCTACGGACTATAACTGACTAACAACAAGTGCATGTCAATTTCTACTAACCCTTGTCAAACCTTAACCCTAATATAACAGTCTTTTAATACTTTACATCTGTTTTGCTTCTCTCCAACCTCCTGTCCTTACATACCCACATACAGCCGAATGACTAATAAAGCTGTTCTGATTTACATATTCATAGAAGACCTCCACTTCTATCACTTCCACTTGATGACCACAATGTTGTCTGACAAAATCACCATACTTGTACAATGAGTTTAAGGTTTGCCCAAAAAGTTGACAGATTTGTCACTGTAGGGATTTTAAAAGGTTGCCAAAGGAGTCTGAAAAGTTGTTAAGTGTGCCTGGGGTTAAGTGAAAATTGAAGGTATTAAGAGCACTAAATAAAGGCTTTGGGAGCACTTGTTTGCACTTGCACCTTAGAATTTAACCAATAACTGCACCAGACCACTGATTTGTCAAACATGCTTCCTAACAGTACATGTTGTTCCAATTTTATAGTAACACCTTAGGGGGAAATGTATCAGAGTTAAAGGGGTCTTATTGTACCTTAGATATGGTTGATGTGGTGCCCTCTTTGCTGATACTGAAATTAATAGATACCTGTGTACCATTTGTTTTAATTTAAAATTTTTGATTAGTTTTGATTTTGCTTGAAATTAAATCTATATATTTTTCATGATATCATTTGCAGGGTATAGAGGCAATTTTTGCATTGCATGACAATTTGATGTTTTTACTATAGTTTTGTATTTTGTATAGTTTTGATGATGTTTATTTAACAATGTTCGGGAGGAGCACGGTCATGTAATCAACCAATCATCACCCAGGGGTGCAAATATATATAGCTGCCCCTCAGCTCTGTCTCATGACAGTTTTACGTCGAGACGCTGAAGAAGGACCAGGTACTGCATGGGAGGTGGCGGGGAAGCTGTAGTACGCAAGACCTGGGTTCGGCAGGCCTTGTTTGGATGAGTGGATGTGATAGTGGCAGAAGAGAGGTTTCGTCAACTGGAGAGAAACCATACCACCATAAATCATACAGATGTGCTTTAATCTGCACGAAAACTGTGTGTCAGATGTCAGAGTTTGGTAGGGCTTGTCTTAATATTTTCATGGTCAATTTTCTTTTACAGGAATAGCTGGATGAGATGGAGTGAAAGCCGCCATAGAGGGATATGGTGGGTGTCTCGCTGGCAGGGATGAGGCTACACCTCGGCGTCTTGACGTTTGTGGAGTAGAGCAGTTGGGCCAATGCCCCAAAATGGGGACAGAGGCTCGGCAGAGATGTTCGGCAGAGAAGGACTTTCGGCCTTGTCCCTTGTGCACAGACATTTCTCCAGATTCTCTGAATATTTTGATGATATTATGAACTGTAGATGACGGGATATTCAAAGTCTTTGTAACTTATTTCCATTAAGGAGCATTATTCTGAAATTGTTCCACAATTTGTAAATAAAATACAGTGGTGAACCTTTGTCAATCTTTACTTCTGAGACACTCAGCCTCTCTAAAATGCTTTTTATATCCAGTCATGTTACTGACCTGTTGCGAAATGCTCCTCCAGCTAACAATTACTTTTTCAGCCTTTGTTGCCCTGTCCCAACCTTTTTTAGAGGTGTTGCTGCCATCAAATTCAAAATGAGCTAATGTTTTGCATGAAAAATTGTCTCACTTTCAACATTTAATATGTCTATGCTCTAGTTTGAATAAAATATGGGTAAATGAGACTTGCAAATCATTGCATTCTGTTTTTATTTACATTATACACAGCATCCCAACTTTTTTTGAATTAGGGTTGTATTACCATTACTTACCAAAACTAGTGAGCATTTCTGTTCTTCTTGACAGGACATAATACTAAGCAGGTAACCAATTACAGACTGGGCCAGCTTGGCCTAGCATAGGTTTTGAAACAAAGGGCTTCAGAGATCTGGAACTGAACAGTGTTTGGCATAGACTGGAAACAGTGGTCATAGATGCAAACTCCTCACCTTCCATTGAAAATTCACATTTTTAAGATCAAAATAGGTCACCTACGAGATTAGTGTAGATCCGATGAGTGTTTGGAAGGGGGGTTGTGGGGATCGGCAGGGCTGATTGTGTTATTTTTGTTGAACGCTGAACGTAAACAGTGATCTTACAAGGGTAAATAAAAACTGGTTGTTTTAATAAATGTTTTTTTACTGTTTACTTTTAAACTGTCTATAAGGGGCAATACATTTCATGTATCTAAGGTCTGAGACGCAGGAACAGTGAAGAGAGAGGTAAACAGTTTGCAGTTTAGCATAGCATTTCTGTCTAATCAGCCAAAATTGTCTTAAGTTTTTCCATTTCATTAAAAATCACAAACTAAAGTTACTGTATGTCATACAAAGACCGTGGAGGAACCACCCCCAGTTCTCACTTTTTACCTCTTACCATGTTTACATCTCTTAGAGGTGTTGTAATAATGTAAAATATGTGAAAAATGTGTTTTCTTATGTTTTTAAATTAAGCATGAAAACCTTTGTTAGTACACCCCAAAAGCAAAATCATGACTTTGTAAAAAGGCAAAGTAGAACCCCTTTAAAGTTTTATTTAGAAAATCGTTTTATTTAAAACATTGTAGCAACAATTTAAAAAAGTAAAGATTCTCTCAAAAAATACATAATAAACTATTATTAAATTTGTTTCATTATCTAAACCAGACCTGGGTATTATACAGCCCGTGGGCCACATCTGGCCCTCTGGCTCTCCCTGAACGGCCCAAATGAAGTCTTTGGTAAATTAAAAGTCAGTGTAAATATATTACAGTAATATGTGCATGCAATACAACTGCACTCCTTTTACTTTGAAGAAACTGCTAAATTATAATTTGTTTTTGTGTGACCTTACACACTCTCATTTGAATGTGTTGGCAAACATGTTGGACTGCTTGCTTTAGCCCTTAAAGATGTCAACTAGCGTGAAAAAATGAAATATTGGTTCAGGTTTAGAAGAGGTTCCGAAGTTTATTATTGTGATTTAACCATATATAGCAGGTGCAGTATATAGTGGACTGAGACAAAGTTTTTCCACGACCATGGTGCCACAAATAGCATAGACAACAAAGAACTAGGTACAATCACAGTGCAAAACATCACAAAAACAGTGCAGGTATCACAAGAATGTCACAAAGTGCAGACAGTACAACAGTACAAAAGACAGATAGACAGAACACCCTACTACAATACAATTTAACATAGAGAGCAGCGCCGACCAATGTACAGGTTTGCAGAAAGGGTACATGGTTGTAAACATTAACTGGATTAACAGTAGTATTGGCAGCTGTGAGAAAAAAAACGCAATATGATGTGCAAGAATGTTCAAAAGTTGAAAACAAGTCATGAGTGCACGTGAGTGTGTGTGCATTGTGTTTTACTCCTGAGTGTGTGTGTGATTGTTGTGCATTGCATTTGTCAGATTATTCATGAGTGGATTGGGGGAAGAAACTGTTACACAATCTGGTTTTGAGGGCCCAGATGCTCTGGTACCTTTTTCCAGACAGCAGCATTTACATTTAAATTTATTTATTTAGCAGACACTGTAATTCAAAGCGACACATTTAAACATTTTGCCTTAAGAACCAACAAGCCAAGTCTACAAAGCTGCATTTACAAGCGGATATTGTATTCTGCGGCTGGGGATTGGGGATTAGTCAGGTGTCTGTGAAACAGGTGTGTTTTAAGTTGTTTTTTTGAAGGTTGTGACGGTCTCAGCGGATTGGGTGGAGGCTTGGAGTTCATTCCACCACAGAGGAACAGAATATGTGAATGTCTTAGAGAGTGATCTGGTACCTTGTTGTGGGGGAACAATCAGACATCACTCATTAACAGACCATAGCTGGCAGGAGGGGACATATGTCTGAATGAGTGAGTTGAGGTAGGATGGTGAGGTTCCGGTGACTGTCCTAAAGGCAAGTGTAAGAAATTATAGTCTGCCTCGACCCAACTCCACTCCAAAGTATATATTATCTATGCTCCTTTCTCTATAAAGAGCTTAATTATCATAGAAATAGTTCTGATCTATGTAAATAAAATATCTCTAGAGGAATAATGCCTCACTATAGCGTGGGAACGGTAGTAGGCCTTGGAGAACCATCTGCTGACCAAAAGGGTACATCAAACAATTGATAGGGATTCTGTTTAATCTTATCACCTTAACATTTGGGGTTGCTTACACTTGAAAGTCTACCATTTGTTTGGGAACGGAAGAATATCACTTTCATTGTTGTCCTCAATTTACATTTAAAACGAAAATTCATTTACATGTTGAGCGTGAAGAGGATTGGAATACAGTATAAAATGTTTGAGTTTAAGACGCTCTGGGTTCATTACGACTCCGCTGAATCCAAAGTACTGTTTGTGCTTTGTTACTGCTACGCTGCAATAAAAGATATTTTTCATCAACGATCTTCGACGTCCTCATCACTTTTTCTTACACTGGCGAGCCTCCCATCCGCGGGGATTTCTAAAAGAACAGAGAAAGGTAAGAAAAGCGGTTTTCTTTATTTTTGCTGGTCTGGTCAGGGAACCCCTCGTTTAAAAGAATCTAGACAAAGATAGTGTAAGGATAGAAGATAATCGAGTTTATTCAGTATAAGCAGGAGGAGTCCTTAAGCCTATTCTGTACAAATCTGTTTAAAATTCTAACGGAACTGAATTAACCCGACGTAGTGTGGTGGCGGAGTTGTATTAGAATTGTTGTTTCTAAAGTAATTGAAGCAAAGTGCTTAAGTTTACAGTTTCTAAAGTAACTGAAACTGGTTGTCGGTCTCTTATAATTCTGTTAGGATTCTAAAGTAACTGAATCAACCCGACGCAGTGTGGTGGCAGAGTTGTATTAGATCTTTTGGTGTTTAAAGCTGTAGGTTTCTAAAGTAACTGAAACTGATGGTGAAGATGTTATAATTCTGATTAAATTCTAAAGTAACTGAATTGATCCGACGTACGGTGATCACAGAATTATTTCATGATTGGTGTATTGTAGTGTAAGTTAGTGAGTCCAACGTACCGCGACTCTAAGTTTAAAAATAGTAACCCGAAGTAGTGTGGTTTGTTTTTGCCCGACGTATTGCGGCATTGTTTTAATCTGATAAATATCAGTTTGAGCCGAACGAAGTTTTGAATTACCATAAGTAGTTCAATAAAATTTTGAAAAATGGAAGAAATAATTGTTAAATACATTGCTAAACACGGCACTCAGGGAATGTTTGATGGAATAGAAAAGATTGTTGAGAAGCCATACGAATGGGCCATTTCTAAATTCGAAAACTCTCCAAAAATGCCCAGAAACAAAAAAGGAAAAATTGCCAATGCACTTCAAGCTGTTTTCGCATCATACAAAGTAACTAGGAAGAGAGTAGATGAGCTAGAGGCTGAAAATGAGCGACTCAGTTTTGGAGTAATCTCCACTAAAAATTACCATGCAAGTGAAACGATATGGAAAGAAGAAAAGATTAGGATGCAAAATGAGATCACACTTCTTAGAACTAACAACAACATGCTTAGATCCTCTGTAGAAACATTGTCTAATGATTTGGAGGAAGCAAAAGTTGCTTGTCAGTTTATGATGAAGAACGGCACAACTACGAAACACAGCAGTAAGATGACACTATGTAACCCAATTCCAGAGATGCTAGATTTGCAGGGAGATGATCATTGGGAAAGAGATTCTGAATCATTCTGTTCTCAGTATTCTGACTGCACAGCTAGATTCCCTATGGCACCAGTGCACGCTACTACAACTATACGTAATAGTGAAGAAGGAGAAGAACCAGTGACCTCTACCATGGTCAGAGGGTTTAATCCAAATGAACTAGAGGCTGTGATCAACAACATTGGAAAATTTGATCCTGCCAAACGAGACCCATTAGATTTTATAAAAAAATTGGAAGAATATGCTGAAGTCTACAAATTTACAGATGGCGATGCATGTGTTCTTTTAAGAATGTGCCTACCAGACACCTTGTCTGGAGCCTTAACACAGAAAGTAAAGGACAGAACTGCAAACCAATCAGAGAGAAAACAGGCAGTACTTGAAGCCTTAGGTGTGATGTCAGTGAATTGGGATAAAATATATGAAATTCAAATGAGGAAAGGAGAGCATCCAGCTACATTTTCAGAAAGACTACTGGAGACATTTAAAACATTCAGTGGCAATCCTGATATTACTCAGAATGATATCCGTTTTAAGTCTGCTTTGATTAGCAAATGTGACCCACTCACCCATTCTGCTGTGACAATGCTTGTGACACCTCAATCTGATTATAATGACATTATTGCAAAGATGACACAGTTTTACAATAATAATGCTAATACAAAGAAAACACATCCTGTCTCTGCAGTAAATGTTAAAAAGCCATTTCAGAGCAGTGGTCGTAAAGTCTCTTGGAAAAGAGAAGACCATGTAAGTGGAGAAAAAGGAGAGAGACCACCTCCTTATAACCCAGATCTCCCAGTATGCTATTCTTGTGGTCAAGAGGGACATATTTCTAGGGGATGTAAATTTTCCCTTAAGAAAACAGGTCCAAAAATTGACTTACATCAATTACAGGCAAAAGTAGACAGACTGAGTAAGGAGAATGAGGAACTGCGTTCTCATATGAATAAGCAGAACTCTCACAAGTCTTCTTCAGCATAGGGATCTAAGGCCTCCATAACACATGTTGCACCACTGTCACGAGACAATCATGGTAGACCAATCGTAAATATTGCTGTTGGAGGCCGATGCAATGATTGGTTAGTAGATTCTGGAGCGTCCTTAACAATTCTTCATTCAGATAATCCCTCACAAAAAAGTAAAAATACAATAACGTTGGAAGGTTTTGATGGCACGATTTCTCTAGCATCACAATCAGATAACATGTCATTTCAGATTGGCAAAGATGAGTTCAAAGACAAAGCCTGGCTCAGCAGAACTGGTGATGGTCGCAGTATCCTAGGTTCAGATATCATGACCAAGCGTGGTTATGTAATTGACTATGGCAACAATTGTATCTGGCGTAATTCTCAGACTGAAGATAAAGTTGTGGAAATTTCTGATGTACATGCTGTACATACAATCAAAAAGTCAGAGGATTATGATTTAGATGCATTATTATCAGTGGAAGATTCCGACCTGTCAGAAATTTTAACTAAGAACAGAGATGTTTTTGCTAAATCAAAACATGATTGTGGCAGAGTGGATACTAGTGTGATGGAAGTGAAGATTCAGGGGCGTGACCCACCCGCTCTCAGACAGTATAATTACCCAGATGAAGCAAATCCATATATACAGCGTACTGTGGATTCTTTACTAGAACAGGGTGTCATCAAGCAATGCTTTTCTCCATCATTAGCCCCAATTTGGCCTGTTCGCAAGCCAGATGATTCTTGGAGATTATGCATAGACTACAGAGAACTTAACAAATGTACACAGACTTGTGCACCTGTAGTGGCTTCCACCCCCGATGTATTGGCATCTCTCTTGCCAGAAGCTAGCTATTACTCAGCCCTGGATGTGTCTAATGGTTTCTGGTCAATTCCAGTACATCCAGAATGCCAGTATAAATTTGCTTTTAAGTTCAAAAACACTCAATACACATGGCAAGTTTTACCACAGGGATTTGTATCCTCGCCTACGCTGTTTCACCAGTGTCTAGCTAAAATACTTGAACGATTTTCTAAGCCTGAATGTCTGATTCAGTATGTGGATGATCTGCTGTTACAGACAGCTACCAGAGACGAACATCTCACTTTACTGGCAGAATTACTTCAGCTACTAAAAGAGGCTGGACTAAAACTGAATCCAAAAAAAGCTCAGCTGCTGAAGTCTGAAGTCACTTATCTAGGCATCAAGATAAGTGAAGGGGGGCGTACACCTGATCCACACAAGGTGGAAATTATTCAGAGACTTCCAATTCCAGTATCAGTAACAGCTTTGAGGTCATTTTTAGGCATAGTGGGATTCTGTAGAGAATTCATTGAAGGGTTCGCAGACATTGCAAAACCTCTGAACACTCTTCTTTCAGGAAAAAAGAAGAAAAACGATTCTCTAGATTGGGGTCTCGATCATCAGACAGCCTTTGAAAAATTGAAAGCAGCACTACTCGAAGCTCCAGCATTGCGCAATCCAGACAAAACACAGCCATTTATTTTGCAGACAGCTGCAACGGAGGAGGCTCTTTCAGCCGTTCTCCTTCAAGAAGTTCAAGAAAATATGCGTCCTATTGCTTATGCGTCTCGAGTACTTTCTCCAGTTGAAAAGGCTTTTGACTCCTGTACAAGGCACCTCCTGTCTGTCCATTGGGCAATGTCACATTTTGAATACATTTATGGTTTCAATGAGGTAACATTGCATACTCCACATACACCACTGCAACTTCTTTTAAACGGAAAAGTGAAAGGAGTGTCCAACGCCAGACTAGGCAGGTGGACATTAGACTTAGGGTCTAAAAATTTGAAAACTGTTTACAAGCCCAACTCGATGCTTCCCCGAACACTGCTGTATGAAGGTACACCACACACTTGTGAAGATGAACACACACGACCCCCTGAAAGTGTATTTGAGGTAAAAGCAATTGAAGGAGCTGTGGATGTATATGTTGATGGTTCTAGATATTGGCAAGATGGACAATATCATACAGGTTTCGCCATACATTCTGACAGAGGAAATTTTCTGTATAAATGTCCACCTCATTTTTCAGCTCAGAAAGCAGAGGTGACAGCAGTGCTACAAACGCTAGAGGTAATTACGGATTCAGATTTGAATATCTACTCAGATTCTGCATTTGTAGTCAATTCTCTTACAGAATATCTGCCGATTTGGCAGAAAAGGGGTTTTACTAGTGCAGATGGCCAACCTTTAATTCATTGTGGTCCAATTCAGGCCTTGTGGTCAGCTGCAAAGAGTAACACCCATAAGATTGCCTTGTTGAAAGTCAAAGCACACCAGAAGAAAGGGACAGACAAGCATGGTGATGGAAATTTAATTGTTGATGAGTTAGCAAAGAAAGCTGCTATGGAAGGAGTAACATTTTCAGATAGCACAGAACAAAAATCAATTGCTGCTATCAACATTACAGAACCAGTAGACCTGAAAAGCGCTCAGCAGAATGACCCTGTATTAACAGAAGTTATCAGGAAGAAGAAAATTGAACAAAAGATTGTTGATGGTCCATTTGCCCAACATGATGCGCAGCTAATTGTACATGATAACATATTACTGTACAAAAATGATGAAAATGCAGTATGGGTTCCACCTACTAAATTGCGGAATGATATTCTGTATCATATCCACAATCAGGGGGGACACTTAGGTGCAACCAAGGTGAAAGACAGAATAGTCAAAATATTTTGGTGGCCAGGTATGGATAAGGATGTGAAAGATTACTGTGCAAATTGTTTAACGTGTGCTCAGATGAATCCATCAGGGGTTAAAAAGAAGGGCTCCTTAAGACCTACATGTTTGGCTGAAGGCCCATGGACAAACCTTCAGATTGATTATGTTGGCCCTCTACCTGCAGCAAAAGGTGGATATAGGTATATTTTAGTCGTTGTTGACACTTTCAGCAAATGGATCAAGCATACCCAATAAAATCTGATACAGCGTCTGCCACAGCACGAGTACTTTGGGAGCAAATTTTCTGTAGATTTGGTCTTCCTCTAAGTTTGGAAAGTGATAGAGGTACCCATTTCACAGGAAAAGTCCATACAGACCTTACGAAAATGCTAGGTATAAAACATCAGCTACATATAGCACAACATCCACAATCTTCAGGAGGGGTGGAAAGATGTAACAGGACATTGAAGACAGCTTTGAAAAAAATGGTGTTAGAGAATGGTCCCAATTGGGCTCAAAACCTTCCAAGTATATTAATGTCAGTTAGGGGAATTGTTCACAAAAGCACAGGTTACAGCCCCCATGAATTAATGACAGGAAGAAAAATGAGACTACCAGAACACCTTTTCTTTGAAATCCCCAAGCCTATGATCGAAGGGTGGACGACTGAAACATACCTCAAGAATCTGTGTAGCTCTTTACCAGCCATGCATCACCAAGCTGCTCAACAAATCGGGCTCAGTCAAAAATACAACAAGATGTATTATGATCAGGATGTGCATGATCATAAATTTGAACTTGGTGATGAGGTCATGGTAAAGAACTACCACCATGAGGGTCCATGGACTGCTAATTGGGTGGGACCGTACACAGTGATTGATAAATGTGGAGATACAGTATACAAGCTCTGTCATAAGACTAAAAACAGAAAACAGATGAAGAAATGGTTCCACGTGGACCAAATGAAATCATACAAACATTCAGAAGGCAATATTCCAGAGCCTTGTGTATAGAAAAAAATAAGATTGTGTTTGTGTGCGTGTTCAATTTGTTTTCATCAATAATATAAATGTTTACTGTATATTGTTTACTGTGGTATGTGGGACAAAAAGGGGGGGGGAGGGTAATTCTTTCTGTTTGCATGTGTTTTTCAGAAATTTAACCAAGAGATATAGAGATGTGGCGATGGATCCTGACAATGGTTCTGCCGATGATGGTGACGATGCAAGAATGTCCAGAACTGCAACCAGCACCCCCTTTCTGGTGTGATGACGAAACCATATCAAGGGGTGTTGATCAACAACATTCAATGGATCCACGTTCCAGTCCTAGTAAATCTGACAGCATGGTCTCCAGATCTAGATGAACGATGCCGAAGGGAAAGTGTGACAGAGATGTACAAAGATCTTTTGACAACGGCGTTCCTGAGATACCATGGAGCAATAGCTACCAGCTCACCTACAGATCAGCTGTCAGGAAAACACTCAAAGGATCGTTTAGAGAGAATTCCTTCTGGACGGAAACTGCTAGGAATTGTTGACAGCATACTAGGAGCTAGAATGGCGGGGAATAGACACTGAATGTTGTGACAAAACTCCATTTGGTTTTATCTGTGAGTGTGATGCTTTGGAAAAACAGCCATTGTGTGGAACACTGCAGACAAACTATGAATCATGTGAAATCAACCTAACTCATCTTCATAATAATTTCACTAGAATAATAGTTTCAGACAAGAAAACATGTATTACCACCACTTTGAATCATTTCTCCATATTTGTCAATAATAACCAGACATTTTGTCCAATTAATAACACTTCATTTTGTATAGTTCCCAAATCAACCTGGTCTATAGGAAATTATCATTTTTCATATATAAACACCACCCAACAGGCAATATCCGTAAAGCCAGAGGAACAATTGGGCTTTGTAGAAGAGATCCCTGAATTTGATTTTGAGTTACCAAAACTGGATGATATGTTAATGTCTTTGATGAAAAGGAAGGATAATCATATTATCAAAGTTCAACAAGGTCTTGATAAAAAAGGATCAGATTTTAACTAAGCAAATGCATGATGGAGATTTAGTTATTGCCTACTCTGGTCTGATTTGGGATATAACTTTTAAAACTGCTGTTTGTGTTTGTATCGTTTTGATTTTGTGTCAATGCATTATGTTATGTTGTATGTGTTCTATGGTGAAACGTCAAATTGCTGACAGTTCTATGATCAATGTTGGACGCTCCCGTTGGTTGTGATGGTTCTCTATTACCTCTTCCAAACCCTAGGAACACTTTCCAAATTTAAACAAATTGGTTTGTAAAAACAAATCTGTGATAATTCTGCTCAAATGAAATGGAGCCGTAACCAGTGTGCATGAGGTGTCGATCCAATGACGGGTAAGATCTTCCTTTGGCCGGGGGGGGTGCAACCTAAGGCAGGACTTCACCGCCACTGGGCATCTACCCAGAAAGGGAGATGTAATCTGTGAAAAAGGGAGTGGATGTGATGCTTCTGTAGGGCCAAGAGCATCAAAAGAGGGGACTGTAAGAAATTATAGTCTGCCTCGACCCAACTCCACTCCAAAGTATATATTATCTATGCTCCTTTCTCTATAAAGAGCTTAATTATCATAGAAATAGTTCTGATCTATGTAAATAAAATATCTCTAGAGGAATAATGCCTCACTATAGCGTGGGAACGGTAGTAGGCCTTGGAGAACCATCTGCTGACCAAAAGGGTACATCAAACAATTGATAGGGATTCTGTTTAATCTTATCACCTTAACATTTGGGGTTGCTTACACTTGAAAGTCTACCATTTGTTTGGGAACGGAAGAATATCACTTTCATTGTTGTCCTCAATTTACATTTAAAACGAAAATTCATTTACATGTTGAGCGTGAAGAGGATTGGAATACAGTATAAAATGTTTGAGTTTAAGACGCTCTGGGTTCATTACGACTCCGCTGAATCCAAAGTACTGTTTGTGCTTTGTTACTGCTACGCTGCAATAAAAGATATTTTTCATCAACGATCTTCGACGTCCTCATCACTTTTTCTTACACAAGGGTCAGAGATTTAAATTTGATGTGGGTGGCTGCAGGTAGTCAATTGAGTGAGGTCAGGAGTGGTGTGACGAGGGGGTCTTTTTGTAAAATGTGGTCATTCTGTAGAATGTGGTCAGAATGAGGGTGGAAGGTATGCTTTTCTCAGCCTTCATAGAAAGTAGAGGTGCTGCTGGGCTTTCTTCGTGATGGAGCTGGTGTTGAGAGTCCAGGTGAGGTTCTCCGGCTTGTGAATTTGGAATTTGGTGATCTTGACAAACTCAACAGAGGACTCATCGATATACAGTGGATAATGGTCGCTCTGTGCTCTCCTGAAGTCAACAATCATCTCTTTTGTTTTATCAACATTCAGAGACAAATTGTTGGCTCTACACCAGGCTGTAAGATGGTGCACCTCCTCTCTGACTCATCGTTCTAGCTGATGAGACCCACCATGGTTGTGTCATTGGCAAACTTGATGATGTGGTTCGAGCTGTACATTGCTGCACAGTCATGAGTCAGCAGAGTAAACAGCAGTGGACTAAGCACACAGCCTTGAGGGGCCCCAGCGCTCAGTGTAGTGGTGTTGGAGATGCTGTTTCTGATCTGGACTGACTGATGTCTCCCCCTGTCAGGAAGTCCAAGATTCAGTTGCAGAGGGAGTTTTTTACAACCAGCAGGCTCAGCTTCCCAATGAGGTGCTGAGGGATGACAGTGCAGAATGCTGAACTGAAGTCAATGAACAGTATTTGCACATAAATGTTCTTCTTGTCAAGATGTGTGAGGGCCAGGTGGAGGGTTGTGGCAATGGCATAATTCGTGGAGCGGTTCGGATGATATGCAAACTGCATAGGGTCCAGTGAAGGTGGCAGCAGGGTTTTGATGTGCTTTATGATGAGCCTCTCAAAGCCTCTCATAATGACGGGTGTGAGGGCAACGGGACGGTAGTCATTCAGGCCTGACACTGTGGACTTCTTTGGCACAGGGACAATGGTGGTGGTGTTAAGGCATGTTGGAACGACAGCGCTGTTCAGGGAAATGTTAAAGGTGTCAGTGAATACATTTGCTAGTTGGTCTGCACATTCCTTAAGCACCTTGCCAGGAATGTTGTCTGGGCCAGCAGCCTTCCATGGGTTGACAAGCCGAGATTGCGTAGTTTTGCCAACAGATCATCATGAAGGATGGCTGTTTTGTGATTTCTGTGCCGAATGAGTGTCTGTCGGTTGTAGACATGAGCATTAGTTGCTTTGATGTCCATGTAGCGTAAAAAGTCGGGCTAAAGACAACAATGGCAACCATTTACAATAGCAACCACAATAGCACCATTTTGGATCTGGAGTGGTCGCTGCGTGCTACTGCCATGCTGCTAAAAACTGATTCAAAAAAGTTTTTTTAAAAAGGTATGACTTTCAAGTATTTATTTACTGAAGCTGTGTGCCTAGTTTGTGGAAAACAGATAGCACTGAAACTTGAGTGATGCCAAACAGGCACGGATGTCTGAATCTTTGCTAATTAAACTGCAAAAAAAGAAAGGATTTTTTTTACCAAAGCTCACACATTGAAGAATGCAGCAGTCGAGATGAGCTTTGTGATATTCCACAAAATCGCCAAAAACTGCAAGCCATTCTCAGATGGGGATTTTGTCAAAGAATGTTTGGACTCAGCAGCACTAATATGCCCAGAGAAAAAGAAGCGTTTGTGAATGTGCCTTTTTCCAGGCAAACGAGTTAGGTTGAGGAGATTGTGGGAAATCTGGAGCTTCAGCTGCAAAACAAAGCCAATAAATTTGACTTTTTCTCCTTGGCACACAGCTGTGTGTGTCTGTGACATGGCCCAGTTACTTGTTTTTGTACATGGATTAACTGTACTTTGAGATGACAGAGGAGCTGGCAGCTCTCCGGTCAATGAAAGGTACTACGACAGGGAGTGATTTGTTCACAGAGGTAATTGCATGCATGAATAAAATGTGAATAAAATAGGACAAATTGTTAGGTGTTACAACTGATGACTGTCCAAATCTGACAGGAAAAAATGTTGGACTTCTGAATGCAAGATAAAATGACTGAAGTAAATCTAGAACAGAAATTGATATTTTTGCATTGTATTTTACATCAGGAGGTGTTATTTTAAAAATCAACCATGTGATTGATGTTGTGAAATAGTAATAATAAAATAGTTAACTTCATCCGGGCAAGAGCATTGAATCACAGACAGTTTGTTGCACTTTTGGAGGAGCATGGCAGTGAATATAGTGACATAGGTTACCAAACTGCTGTCAGATGGTTCAGCCTGGGCAAGGTGCTTAAAAGTGTATGGGATCTGAGAACAGAGATACATGATTTTGTGAGAACAAAGGCAGGGATATCACAGAGCTCTCAGATGCAGACTGGATGGCAGTCCTGGCTTTTACTGTTGATGTGACTGCGTTAATGACTGAACTAAATACCAAGCTGAAAGGCAAGGGCCTTTTAGTACATGAAATGTACAGCCTGGTAAAGGCTTTCACAAGAAAGTTGAAGTTTCTCTTAAGCCAGTTGGAGGGCAACATTCTTGCCAACATGCCCACACTGAAGGAACCACCAGCAGGTACTCATTCATGTTAGGGACACTGCATGGTGAATTTTCAATATGATTTGAAGACTTTAAAACAATGCAGAGTGGTTTCCTCTCCCTTCACTAGCAGTGTGGATAATTTAATCAGTGATGTCGAGCTTCAACTCCTTGATCTGCAGTCTGACACACTACTGGAAGATTACTTTAAGTCATTATCATTGCTGGATTTCTATTCTTCTCTCAAAGAGGAGAAGAGTATTCTTTTGTTAACATTTCATTGTATCATTGTAATGTTTCATTTTTATAAAGAGATACATATTGGGCAGAACTGTAGGTAGATTGATCTGGCCCTCAACAACTGTCAAAGTTTCTCATGTGGCCCCTTGGGAAAATTCATTGCCCACTCCTGACCTAGACCATTAGTATGCAATCAGCATTTTTGTCTTGTTTCCCAGTAAAAATATCCAAAAATAAAAAAAAGAATAAACATTTGCTTGTGAAGCACAATTGCATATTTAATATTATAGATATTTATATTAGTTTTCAAAGAATATCTTAATTTTAAGTTTATTAATTCCACATTGATACCTTTTAATAAGGGTAAAAGGGTGCGGAACTCAAAAACAGCAGTCACTCAGAATACATTTTTAAGTTCGTTTTTTTAAGAACATCTGTCTGAAACACAAACAACAATGTTCGAATGATTGCTGTCCCTTCCCTTCTTTTGTTTTATTGTTTACTTTGCTTCTATTGTTTATATTCTGTATACATTGGTGTTAACTGAGCACTAGCTGAAAGCACTAATAAAATTTTGTGAGCAACTTGGCCAACAGAATGACATGGTTGGTATTGTTATGTCAAAATGACCATACCCATGTGGGAATTACCTGCTCTCATGTGGAATAAAAAGATTTTTCTATAGAAATATAACTACAGCCCCTATCTTATGTGAGTGGGCATCACTGCTATTTAAGTTTTTCATGGAACTGTACTCTGTGTTAAACTTTGCTGATTAGCCAAAAATGTTTAAAAAAAATTAGCAAAAAGAGCATCTTTAAACATAGATCTAAAAACACTTTGCAAGTGGGGTAACTTAATTTTGAAAACAAAATCTCACATAATCTTGGAATTTATTAATAAACAAAAAATGAATGTTATTTTTTGCTTTATAGTAGTTAAGCTAATGAGCAAATTAAACCATTTATGTAATAATTATTACAATTTTTAGGGCCCAAGCACTGAAAGTGTGAAAGTGTGTAGTGCCTCCCTTTGACTAAAGTGATGGGGTTATTTTTACCTACAGTCACAACTTGGTACATGTATTGTTCTCATCAAGCCGGATAACTTTCAAAATTAGACTCAGTAGCTCCGCCCAACAGGAATTATGCCGTTTTTGTGGGTTCCAGCTCTGAATCCTCTTCCTAGAGGATTTATGCGATTGTCACCAAATCCTAATATGCAAATATAATGCCAATACATTGAAGATGATAAATTGCGAAGGGATTTTTGATATCTCAAACGATGTTGCCATGGTAGTGCAATAAGTCTGGCCTAATGAGGGGGGTTTCTTTAGATTCCTTGAGGCATGCTGGTGCAAACAATGTCCAATGTTCCTTGGATGGCCATTTTGGATGTCAACCATTTTATCATAAAATTTGATATCTCATGAACGCAATTGTGTATCTTTACAAAACTTGGTATGTTTCATCATCCTCATTATCTGAGGCTACTTACAAAGTTTGGAGTTGGTGCCCCCCCCAGTGGTCACAAGTTATAACAAAATTTACAAAACTTTGCCTTATTGTCATGAGACTTATCTTTTTACATTCTTCAGCTTATGTGCAAAAATGCCAAATTTGCCATACGTGACTGTACTTCCTGTCCATCATTTTGAGTTCCTGTGAAAACCTACTTTTTCAAACTCCTCCTAGGTTGTATGTCCGATTTGCACAAAGTTTTGCATGCATCATCTAGGGACACTCATGACAGTAAGTTATTAAAATCTTTTTGGTAAATCAAATGGTTCTCAAGGAACACATGAACAAATTAGAAGCAAGATGCCAACAAGGATTTCTGGTTGAGTCTCAACAATGCTTTGTCGTATTAACATGAAACTTTGCATGTGTCATTGTGACCACATCCTGACTGTCTCTTAACAATTTGGTGACAGTGTAACCTATTGGTCAAAAATAAAAGCAATTTCATATTGCTGTTCTTCTGCTCTTATACAGTAAAACGTTGTAAAATTTGACACACAGATAGAGGTAAGTTTGAAATGTTACTGGAAATTTGGTGCCTCTGCCTCTGGCGCCATCAACTATCCAGAATGTCACTCATGTTTATACTCATAACGTTTGATTCGTAAGTCACAGAAACAAAATTATTTTTTCCTCTGATTCCTGGCTCATGCTGAATCCAATGCAACGTACTTTTTTAAAATCCTCCTAAAGCATTTGTCTGATATGGAAGAATTTGGTATTTAGCATCCAGATTTCATCTACATAGCATCTAGAGACACCCCTGACAAAAACGTATGGAATTCACGTTGATACCCTTACTGTTTTCATATGGATATGGGTATAAGGTTGTATCTTTGCCATGCTTTGGTGTATTGACAAGAAACGTGGTAGGTCACCACAGACTACTGGTCTATAGATATTAAAAATTGCTATTTTTGCTTATAACTTGAAAACTTTGGTCTAAATAATGAGAGTGGTCCCTTTAGAGTCCTTGAGGCATGCCAAGTCAAACAATGTTCCATGGTTGGCCATTTTAGGTGTTGACCATTTAGAATTTTTCCTTAAATGCAGTATTGTTGTGAAACTTGGCATGGTTCATTATCATCACAGTCTGGAAGTAACCTGCAAAGTTTAGGGCCTTAATGACATAGTGGTCAAGAGATATGACACAATTTATTTAAATGCTTTTTAATACATGACTAAAATAACATGTTGTCATGCAACTTCTTTCTATAGATTCTTTGGTTCATGCCAAACCCTACAATACCAAATTTTTTCGAAGTCAATATTACTTCCTGTCTGCCATTTTGAATTATATTGAAAACCTACTTTTGCCACTGATGGCTTGACCCCGTAATTGCTGCTTTATTTCTTCTTCTTCTTCTGCTCTTAAAATTAGTACATAGGAAAGTTATGCCATTTGGCATTATGTTTATAATCATAACTTTTGACTGATAAGTCCTAGAAACAAAATTCTGTTTTCCTTCAGGGTCATGCAGATTCATTGCAGACTCATTATTAGAGATGTCCACAAATATTTGTCTTGGTGCCATTGATGGCATTGACCCTGTAATTGCTGCTTGCAGTTATATTTTAATTTTGGTTGGTACAGTTGATTAAGTCTAAATCAAAAGTCAAAAGCACTGGATTTTGTTTGTGGTTTATTTTCTCTCCCGTTAGGATCTAGGCGTGGCACTATTTAAGTGTTGTTTGTCTGGTCCAACCAGAACTTTCAAAGAATGAGAATTCCCTGTGTATGAGAGCCATAAACCACCCCAACACGTCACCATTAAAAATCATTTTTGGTAAATTTGTAATAATCAGAATGTTTAAATTTTAAAAATTTGCATTGTGTTTAATCAATTGTAGCTAGCCATCTTAAGCTAAATTTATTTCATATAACAGCTATTTCTGGTCCTTAATTATGGTTAGACAAGCAGAATTTCAAGAGTTCTGCAACAGAGCTAGAATAACACTAGGATGTCTACTGTTTTTGTATCACTCTGCCACTAGGTTATTAATTTTATTAGTTGACAACTAACGACAGATGTAAGTAATCAATTACATTTAGTCATGCTCTCTCTTTCTGGCATTCTGTCTCCCACATGTCCTGCCTCCTTGTTGTTTTTCTTTTAACATGATGTTTTCAAATTAGACAGATCTTGGGCAGATCTTCTGCAATACTAACAACTTATTCAGAATCTAAGATGTACTTTAAGCAAGTAGTTTCATATTTTTAACTGTGCAGTTTTGCTAATGAGGAATTACATTTTTTACTTTTTGCCACACACTTTTTCCAAAAATGTCAACCACTTAAAAACAATTTTAATGAACACAGAATGTATTGTGAATCATGTACCGTCACCATTAAAAGTACTAACTGACCTAAAGATGTTAAATATAACTGGTCTGGTGGACTGACATCAAACATGCACAACTGCTTCTATTTACTTCATAAAATGTATGTTCCAAAGATAAACATTTAAAGTTACCATTACAGATGCTAGTAAAGGTTTATCTAACCACACAATTACTTGTAACTACATTATAAACATGTGGTACTATATTTGTGAACATGGCACTTAAAACACGTACTAGACACAGGCTTGTCACACATACTTAATACAATTAGAAAAATAACATTTTAAACTACAACAAAAACTAATATCCTATTAATTGTTTTAAGGTATTTCAATAATAAATTAAGCATTTAGTGATAATGAATAATAATTTTTTTTATTATTATTTTGTTGCTTGTTAATTACTATTGACTTAATAAAAAATGGAAGTTAAAAGGGTTCACCCAATTTGTCCATTATTTATACACCCTTATGTCATTCCAAACCTGTACGACATTTTGGCTCCCATTGACTTCCACTGTATGGACACAAAGCCACTGAGACTTTTCTCAAAATATCTTCTTTTGTGTTTTACAGAAGAAAAAGTCATTTGATTTGGTATAGCATGAGAAAAATGATGAAATGTTGGAATTGTTTTCATTTTCACATCCCTTGCAGTTACGACACACTGTGTTTACATTAATACCTGGCAACTTCTTTTATTTTCAAGGTATTTTGACCAAGTATCTCATCCACATGCACAGCCATATTAGTGCAAGTGATCTTAACATACCATGTGAGAAAAGTGCACATTTTCAAGCATTCACTAAATGTGCATATGCTGAACAGTCTCAGTATGCAGTATAACACTATTATTTTAATATTGTTTATTGTTATTATTGGTATTAAATCAACCTTTTTGGTATACATCAACCAAGGTATTTTACCATGTTTTAATCTTAAACCACAAATGCATCATGTACAGTATGATATTTTTTAAGTAAATAGTTTTGCGTCAATTATTTATGAGGAAGCATATATGGAGTTCATACACTTATCTGTTAGCACAATAGTATTTTTGTGATGTTAGCAGCATTAACCAATCTCGGCTGAACTGAGGGTCATTACTGGTCAGGACACTAGGTTAGTGATCTAAATCTGTGTAGTTCATATGGAGCAGCAATAGTCTTTTCTGTGGGGAGAGTTAAAGTGCTTCCCCTCCATAGTGCTTCCTTATCCCCCACTGTAGCATTAAAAAACTCTGACCTATTTAAAGCAGAGTGCAGTCCAGTGAAGAGACAGTGAAATATGAGAGATTCCCTATATCTCTCCTTTTATCCATTAATCTCTCTTCTCTGTAATACCCTTTAGAGCAAAATATGCAATAAAGACAGCACATTGGCCTAGATAAAAAGACTTAATAACTATCAAAAACAACTCAAAACATTCTCGGGCTACATACATTAGCTCTGTTGCAAAACCTAATCATCTGCATTGCAGTCTACTGCATACATACAGAGGCAGCTACCTTCTAATCTAAGGCTACATCCCTATAAATGATTTATTTGTAACACTTTCCATAGGCAGCAACAAGCCACATCACACAAATATTACCAGTGCTGGCAAAATGAGTCTTGACTTAAAGTTGATGTAAAACTAGATAATAAAGTTTGAGAACAAACTTTATGGTGGCTTGACAAAGCCCAGCCTGAAAGGTATATAATGGCTTAAAAATACTTCAAGTCTGACATTCTCTAATACGATGGTAGTATATTTAGTATATTGTTAATATTTTAACATAATCTAGCATGATTTTAGCATGTTTCAGCTTCTTGCTATAATAGTTTTATATTAATTAGCATGATACAAGGACATTTTAGCATGACACCAAAACATTTAACATGTTGCTACTATATTTTAATATGACTTAGCATCATGCTAGCATGACTTATGTTGATGCTAGCATGGCTTATTTGTGATGTTATGAGGTTGCCAATACCTAAGCCCACTCACAGCCCAAATCAAATAAGCCCACCAGCCTGTCTTTACAATGTTCTAATGCTGAAATATGGCTAATTCTAAATCCAATTTTATTACATGGTTGCTAGGGTACAGTAAATGGTTGCTTGACTTGGTGCAGCTAGACAGTTAACAGAGTAAACTAATAGAGGGGGGTGTGTCTGAATTAAGCCAACTCCCATGTCTCTGTGATTTTCTGGTGCTGAGATAAGGCTAATTCATGTTGTTTGCTAAGGCACTCAAAATGGTTGTTAGGGCATGGCTGGACAGTTTCCATAGTAATAATTAAAGACTACTTCCCAGTCTGAGTCAAAAAGGCCACCCTCTTTTCTCTAAGATGTTCTGAGGCCTATGACCTTTTTCAATGAAAGTCAATGGGGTGGTTGCTGGAGTACTGTAACTAATTGCTAGGGCATGGCTATGAAATGTCACCATTTGTTGCTTCTTGCTAATCCGAGTGATATGAGCCCACCCCCAGTTTCTATGACATTATGATGCAGAGCTATGACATCACAGAGATCTGCCCAATGCTAAGACTATGGGACTTTTTTCAATGGTAGTCTATTGGGCGGTTCCTAGGATACTGTTACTGGTTGCTAGGACATGACTATGAAGTTGTAATGTCACCATTTGCTGCTGCTTGCTAAGCCTAGCTATATGACCATAACCCAAGTCTCTACGACATTCTGGTGTGGAGCATTTATGTCACAAAATTCAGTCCAATGTTAAGTCTGTGGACCTTTTTACCCACTTTTTCATATGCCCAAAAAACATTGTGCACTTAATAATCATAGCACACCTCTCCTTAATAAGAATGTCGATTTGTCGCCTCATTCATGGGTCTACGACCAACGGTGCTGGTTGAGTTACATACCTAAGTTTAATTCAGGAAAAGAAGTATGCAGAAGTATGCTTTGCTTCGCAAACACCACTAACAATACATTAAAATCAAACAACATGCTTTCACATGAAAAACAACACAAGATATTATAAAATGGATGCTAAAACATACAACCCCAAATCATTACAAAGTGGTAAATGCTTTACTGTTCCAAATTTTTTTGAAATGTGTTGCAAGAACCAAAATAGGAATTTTGTTTTTTTTGAAGAAAAAAACAAAAAAAATCATGAGGAACACATTAATAATGTGCTGTTGTATTGTCTGCAATGAAATACAAGTCAAAGTAAATTTAGAAATCACTACTTTCTTTTTTTATTTGTGTTTTCCATATTGTCCCAACTTTTTCTGATTTGGGGTTGTACAATACTATAACAGTTATCATGTAAAACACCTGTTCAACTAGCTACTGTGTATCTCACAGTACATGCACAGCACCAACTATTGTTCTTTCAGTGACAGTATCTTTTAGGGGATAAATGGGACTATATGAATTAAAAAAACAATTATTTACAATTAATAAAACATTAATTTCAGATAATTCTAAAACATTTTGATATTTTTTGTGTGAAAGTAATTTATATTATTAAAACAATTTTAAAACAATTGACTGTCTCTCTGTTTTGTCATCATTTCCGCCAATTAACAAACTTTTCCCTAATCAAGATTTATCAGAAGTTAGTGTACTTGGTTTCCAAAGATTAAAAAGTGTCAGTGAAAAACATGTTTAATATATCTGAGAAATGTCACTTTAACGACCACAGTAACAACATGCTATTAAACACAATACATCTTTGGTATGTGGTGGAAAAACGATGATTCAAATGAATGTCAAAAGGACATAATTCTCCTATGATGCATGTATATTATACATGATTAGACATTGTTACAATTTAAACAAACTAGTGAGAGTGCAGAAAGTGTTTTAAAGAGCATCAAAAGTTCACAGGGCCAAAAGTGTGCAGCTAAAGAAATACTACATATGCGTAAGCATGTCTGAGTGACATAACAGCACACTCACAAGAGAGAGAGGAATCGCTCAAATAACATACCACATTTGCTTTTTTCATTGTTGCACACACACATGGATAGGGTTAGAAACTGACTGCAGGATAAATAAATCAACAGGGGAGAAAACCCTGGAATGCTCCATGATTAAACAGGTAGATTACGAGGGGGTTTTGTAAGTGTCTCTCTCTCTTTCTTTCTTTGTCTCACTCTCTGTTGGTGTTTGCCAGATGGCACTCAATCCTCTATGCTAATCCAGAATAATGACTGGAAAAAGGGGAATAGGATCATGTTAGGTTTACTTTAGGTGTGTGTGTGTGCTAAGTACTGATGCTAAGTCTGTTGCTGTTTGTCGGTGTTTGTTGTAAGTGATTGTTAACAAATAATTCATGTGTGTAGAATTACACTCACATATGCTCCGTATTTTAAATATACAAATACACACAGTACAGTAATCTTTTTCTTTCTTGCAGCCCCATTTTCAATCCAAAGTTCTTAATAACATCACTGCACCATATGTCAAGATGTCAAAATGCAAGACACCAGACACCAAATAATAACACCAGAAAGTTACAATTCTTTATCAGAATGAAAATGTGTATAATCAAAATTCCAATGACAAAACAAGCAAACATTGACAATGTGAATGTAAACATTGTATACATTCACAAAGCACCAAAGGCAGAGTCCTAACATACTGCTGTTTTTCCTAAGTTCCCTAGTCCTAACAAATAATTATGGCTACCTTTAATTCAGATAAAATGCAAGCTTTATGATAATATTTGGCATTTTATTGGTTACTAGCTGAAAAGGAACAAAAATGGACCTAGAACAGAGCCTTGTGGAACACGCTAACTTATAGTTGCCCTGGTGATAAAAATTTTAGCCCTTCTGTTAATTTTTGCCCCAGTTTATACCTTTTCTATGGACTTAAGCCTTGTGAAACATTTTGCATACACATATGCATACATTCTTGCAAAGATACAATAGCAAACAACATGCTTTCCATAACATATGCCCCCACCACTCCCAATTCAACCACACATCAGGCATATATGCAAATGCACACATTCATCAGCTGCTAAAACACTCCAGCCTACTCTGTCAAAGTTTTTCCAAAGTGCATCTTACTGTTTTGAATTCCCCCAACACACAGTCACACTTAACACACACATTATAATTATTATATTAATAATTATGTAATAATTATTAATAATAATTATTATAACAATTATTTCTAATTATTAAAATAACAATAATTATTATTATTGTTGCTGTTGTTGTTGTTATTATTATTATTATTATTATTATTACTAGTTACTTTCTGGCAACAAAGTCTCTGTTTTCGACTCTGTTAGGACTACAATCCATCCTTGATGTCAGTATTTTGGAAATTTCAATGGTCACCATATTAAACCATTGATTATGATCAATTTAGGCATACAACAGTTTAATCAGTTGATGATTCTGAATCAGTAGAAGTTCTAAATGTTACTGTCAGCTGAGTGGACAAACCTTATCTAAAACACACACATAGAGACATACACACTGGAACCCCAGCTTCTTGTTAACTAGCTTGCTGACCTGGCATGTTTTGCTCATTACATACTCTCATACTTGGAATGAAAGAGAGGAAGGAGCAGAAACAAGAGATGCCCAACGCATAAACACATGTAAAAACATACAACATTCACAAATGTTCACAGAAAACATACATGATGTTAATGACTGTGTTTGGTGTCAGCTATTGTATGATTCTAGATTAAGAGCTCTAGCCTGACAGTAGTAAAAGCAAACTAAAGCTAAATACACTGATCACTTGTCCTTGCTTTTTGTTTCTGCCACTCTATAGTTCTATGAAAAGATGGGCATTAGCTATAGCTCAGGCTCCTAAAGTGTGTTTATGTGTTTATGAATATGCATGGCCTCTTGTGCGTCTGCGCAGGCTTGGAGGTAAAAATCAATCATTCTGAAACATTCCCTGTAACAGGCCCAAATACAGACTCGAGCAGTCTAACAAAAAACATATCCCAACACCAGAGCCACCAATCTGTCCATCTAACCATTTATCCATCCATTCATCTATCTCTGCATCTGTCCATCTGTAGCCCTAATGAAACAGGGACCAAGATTCATCAGTTAGAATGAACACAGACAAAAATGCAGCTTTGAATCTCAGTGCCCCAAAATAGCAGTAATTTTTGCGTTTGCTCTGCAGCTGCTGCTATTATGTCACACACCCACAACATTTAATTTTTGTGACATCAACAGAGCTGTTTTTATGGATGTATCATTGAAATGGGACAGGGACAGGATCAGCTGACAGCGGCAACAGCACCCAGAATGCAACAGCATCTACTCTGTAAGACACAATGTATGATACAGCTGCTCTCTCTTTTTCTTTATTTTTCTTTCCGGTGCCATCTTCCTTTTCTCTTTTTCTTTAAAGGGCTGAATGCTGAAAGCAAAGAAAAAAGCATCCCCCACCCTTCATGCACCTCCCCCCATCCCCCTCCCCTCTCTCTCTTCCTCATCCACATTCGAGTCATCGCAGACAGAAAAAGAGACCTTTGAGAAGCAACTCACCTGAATCATGTCTTGACATTCCCTGGCTGAATCCGTAAAAGCCTTTGTGTGTTTACCTTGTTCATCCTCCACAGCATATATTCCTGAGAGCTAATGCACGCACAAGCTCTCCATTCTGTGGTCAAACCGGCTCTTGACCCCCAAACCTGGACTCACTGGCTTTGGTCGGCAGCCTGCCTCCTTCACTGCCTGCCTACTGTTTCCTAGCCAGTGATGTCATAAAGCCCTCACAAACCTATTGGCTAAGGGGCTACATGTTAATAAAGGCAGCTGCCAGGAGAGAGGGGGAGGGCGGTGGCAGCCAGACAAACTGGATCTGCTGTTTCACAGACTGGGGAAAGCAAGGTAGATTTTTTTTATTCGATCCAATTTCCAAAGTACAAACAACAGTAATAAATTAAACTCTTTGAATAAGTATTATACCATGTTTATAAGACTTTTAGTTTTTATAAGGCTTTCATTTATTATTACATTTATTATTACTTTTATTTATTAATCCTATAGTACTTATAGGATTTTAGAGCACTAGCATGATATTAATACCTGCTTTGAATTACCTTGGAGTATTATGTATTGTAAATACCAATGGTATATTAAGACAGCAATCATTCTGATAAATATTTTATCATGTTGATCATGCACTGCATTATGATAATATGTTTCTGTAAATGATTTCGGTTTACAAAACATTTGTAAAAATTGCAGACTTTGAAGATTTGTTATTAATTACATATACGTGTTAAGGATAATTACAAGATTTACAGTTTACTTTAGTAACAGTTTACTTTAGTAAACATTAGTGTTAGAAGCCTTTAGTGATACACACAGCCGTTCATGTGAATTTGTGCATCTGTAAGTATTTATCTTTTGGCTCAACTTTACCATAATTCCACTGTGGGCAGCAATACTAAACAAAGTCCTGCTTCAACTTGCCACAATTTGACTATGATGTCATCTTTTTCATTCTAGCTCAACCCTTATTGGCTGATGACTGCAGCAGCTGCTGTTCTAAGGCAGTCTTGTCATAGCTGCTTAGAATCAGACCTCACAGTTCTGAGGGATAACAGGCCTGATATGTGATGCTGATCCGTAGGGGATGAGTGATGTCGGACACTGACGAAGGTTACAGCATCTCTTTTTTCGATAACTTTGATTTGCTTCTGTGGGACAAGCTCAAGACATCATGCAACAAAACTAGCATTCTTTAAAAAGGTGCTTCATGATGCCATAGAAGAACAATTTTTGGCTGTATGGTTCCTTAAAGAACCTTTACCATCTGTAGAACCTCTGTTTTTTCATCTTTGTAGTGGAAAAATGTTCTGTAGACCTTAAAAGGTAAGAAATAATTATTCCTTTAAAACCTTTGATTGAATGGATCTTCTATGTTGTTGCTGTGAAGAACTTTTTAAGAAACTTTTAAGTTGACATTTTTAAGGAACTTTTTAAGAAACTTTTAAGTAGAACATTTATGTCATTAATTATTACCCATTAATGAGGATTTAATGTTTTTATTTAAATTCATAATCATAAAGGTCTAAATAATAAAATAAGACAAACAAGATGTCCAAAAGATAAAACAAAAGAAATGTCCAAGAAACTTGGTTATTAAAAAGGTGATTTTTGGATGTTGACTGGCAAATACAGTGTTACAGCAATACTGAATTAAACAATTATTAAACTGCTTTTACACAAAACACTGTTTATCTATCTACTGTAAATGTCAGTGTAGTGATCGTAATGCTGGGCACCAAATACGTATGCCGCACAAAAAGCACTAGAGGTAAGTGTCAGGGGGTGTGTTTGGGGTGTCAGATGACCCCTCCCTCCTTTACCTCGGGGCACCAGCTAAGGAATTTCACCTTAACAGTATAAGAAAGATCCAAATGGACCATTCAGTAAAATAAAATTATATAAATCGGAGGGAGTTATCACCTAACTTATCTGAAGGATTTGTGAGATACGGCTAACCTATAGAGCCTCTGGTTACCAACACAAGAAAGACACAGTCATAATGTAAACAAATTTATTTGAATAAAAATGTTAAAGGTAAATAACACTAGACGATAGGGATAAAATATATAACACTACTAACAACACTTAATGATCAAAAAAGAATGAATATTACATTACATGAAACAGTAAATGTGATGTACCCGGAGTTGATAAATGCAATGCTGCTGTTAAAATGTGATACTAGAGAAATATAACTAGGTATTCAACTTAAGCAAGACACAGGTAATTTCTTCTGGGTGGCAATACACAACTTCTACATTGCAATTAAGGGGTGAAAAGGTCTCTGAAAGAGGTTCAGAGACAGGTGAACTTGGTGGCACCAAGAAGAAGGTTGGAGTCCTCAGTCCTCTGCAACTGAGCTGTGGTTCAGGTAAAGCTGTGAAAGCTGGGCAAGGCCTAACCGTGCAGCCGATGGAGATGTTCCAAGGTCTACTCACAAGAGCTTAACCTTAGTCGTGCTGTTGTCTCTTTCCTTGTCAGGTCAGAAAACTCAGAACAAAGGCAAATCCGCTAAGGAAGTCTTTTTATCCATTCTTGATAGGGTGGAGACTGTAACTCGGCACCTTCCATTTCCAGTGATGTGATTGGTTGTAACCATGTAGGATGAACCCATGCCATAGGGCCCATACTTCCCCTTCCGTGTGGAACTCATTTGTTTAGTTTAAAGGTACTTTCAGGCAATGTCCTTTAAACTTCACCTATGCATTATTTATACACATACATACCAAACATGAAACCAGATGATGGGGTTATCATTAATGTATACATTCATTTCTTAGTAACTGGGCTTACATTAGTTGCTATGCAATCCCAAGTTACTTGTATATATGCAAAGCCATTTTCAGTGGGTTTGTTGCAATTGTATGTTTTAATTGGCCACATGGCCAGCAAATTTGCATGCTGTATCTGGAGGTCTTAATAAATTTATGGTCCTGTTTACCTGGGCTTTAGGATGAAAGTAATGGGGATTTGGGTAATAGGACCAATGAAAATGTCCTCTTCTTCCCGGTATGGTACTGAAGTCCCTATTCTGAACCAAAAGAGAGGTGTCTGGCAATTGTTCTTACATCCTTATCTGATGGGACTGGGCATTTGTTGCTGTTATCCCATCAGGGTCCAATCATAGTGGAGCAAAACTTTCCCCACTCTGGCCATTAGAAGGGGACCCTGCCATAAACTGGACCCCTGAAGTGTTCTTTGGTGTGCTGTTCACTACATCACTGTGCAACAATAATTTCCTTAGTTTACATATCAGGGACTATATCTTCTAATAAAAGGATGGGATAATTAACCAAAATTCTGTCTATTTGATCTGTCATGATCTGATATGATCTGTCTATCATGTCAAAGTATGGTGACCCATACTCAAAATTTGTCTTCTGCATTTAACCCATTTACACACATTAGAGTAGTGAGTTGAAAATACAAACATTGCAAACCATGAACACACACATCTGGAGCAGTGTGGCACCTGGAAAATATTTATGGGTAAGGTGCCTTGCTCAGGGAAACCTCAGTTGTTTCCCTGCTGGCATTGAGAATCAAAACTGGCAACCTTCTGGCCACAAATCTGACTCTCTAACCAGTAGGCCACAACTGCCTCCTACTTTGCCAAATACTTTGCCTAACATCTTTTTGTGTTCGATGGAAGAAACTACAAATCAGAGCAAGAGGGTGAGTAAATAGATAATTTTTTGATCCCTTAATAAATCCCTTTTTATCCCTTAATAAAATCAAGTGTTAAAGAACATTTGTGTGATTAAAAATTGTAATGCAAAAATTAAAATTGTATTGTATTCCTTGAGGGCAGTTGTGGCCTTTTGGGGCGGTGACCTACTGGTTAGTAAGTCGGGCTTGTAATCAGAAGATTGCTGGTTCGATTCCAGTGCTGGCAGGTAGCAACTGAAATGCCCTTAAGCAAGGCACCTAACCTCTCCAGGTGAAGTAGTGTGCTGCTCACTTCTCTGGGTGTGTGGTGTGCTTTCACAACCAGTGATGGGTTAAATGAAGAGGTCACATTTCAGGTATGGATTACCATATGACAAAATATGTGACTTTCACTTTATTATAGGGCCCAAGCACTGACAGTGCGAAGAGCCCTGTTGTTTTCCTTAAGATTATTATTTTGTTTTTTAAATTATGTTTTTGAAGGTTTGGGGGGGTTTTGGAGTCCCTTAATATGTTCAGATAGTAAAAATTTGGCCACTTGGAGTCGTTGGCCATTAGAAATTGGCAACAGGCTGGCACATGGGCAGGGCAGGAGACTCTGTAGCGCCCCCTGGTACGAGAATACAAAGGTACAAAAGTTGGTCTTTCATATTTACAGCATGCATTAAGCGATTTATGTCACACTTGTGAGTCACAGGCATGGTGGGGGAGCTTAAAGTAACGGGGTTAGTTTTACCTACGGTCACCAAACTTGGTACATGTATTGTTGTCATCAAGTCAGACAACTTACAAAATTCCATTTATTAGCTCCGTCCAACAGGAAGTCAGCCATTTTGATTGTATGTGGATTTTTTTGTCAATTCCATTGTCTGAATTTTTAAATACTCCTCCTAGGGGATTTATGAAATCGCCACCAAATTTGCAGATATTATGCCAGGAGATTAAAGATGCTAAGTTGTGAAGGGATGTTTGATATCTCAAACAGTTTTGCCATGGTGATGCCATAAATTTATGCCAAAAAATAGAAAAGGAAGTGCCTCATATCATCTGTCTGCACTGGGTGATTTAATTGAAACAGGGGCTGTATGTTTGGTTCTAGGGACTGATGACATAGAGGTGGCTATTGTAAGGCACAGTCATAGTGGCAGCAACTGGCACATGGAAGTATGTCACTTTAAACAGCAATTAAAACAGTCCTCTTAAATTTGTCCAGTTTGCTTCAAACTTGATTAGAAAAAAGAAAAGATTTTGATGATTTTAAAAATTGTTAATGGATTGTTGATATGTCGAACAGTGTTGCAATGGCAAGGCATCTAATAAATGGCAATAAATGGAATAGGTAGTGTCTCATATTTTCTGCGTACATTAAGTGATTTACATCAAACTTGGGAAATATGTACACACTTTCATTGTATAGACAAAGAGCATATTCAGTTTTCTTTCAAATTATCTCTTTGTGCATTCCATGGAAGAAATATGACCATGTCATCCCTGTTTCAGCTGCATTTTTCCTTAGGATTATTTTTTTGCAAGGCTTTTTGGGACTTTGGGTCCCTTAATATGCTCAAAAACTTGAAACATACCATAGTTGTCGGCCATTACTACTGGGAAAAGGCTGATATATGGGCAGGTAGCGCTCCTGGTATGGGTCACGAAAAGATGGTGCATATATCATCCATACATGCATGCATCTGTATGAAACTTGGTAGAAGTGTCAACCCAACTAACTTTTGCACTGACATCCCTTAGCCCCACCCAACAGGAAGTTGGCCATTTTGGAAATTCTGAAAAGCCTTTGCTGTGAACTTTTAAATACTTATGAACTATGGATTTCATGAGATTGTCACCAAACTTGGTAAGCCTCATGCCAAGACATTGAAGATTAAAAATTGTGATAAGATTTTTGATAGCTAAAAAATTTTGCTATTGCAAGGTGGTAAATTTTGATGAAACTTGGGAAACAAAAAGTCTCTAATGTCTACAGCATGCATTGAGTGAATTATATAATCTGAATTATATAAGTGAATATCAAACTTGGTAAATGTTTGGTGTGGTGGGCTAATGACATTGATATGATTATGGTGAGTCATGGTCATAGCACTACCAACTGGCAACAGAAAGTGTCACTTTAAACCAACTTTAAAATATTCCACTTACATTTAACTAAATCACTTCAGCCTTGATCAGAACAATGTAGAGACATGGCTGGTGTAATGCTCTTAAAGGATTTCTGATACCTTACATATTTTTGCCATGAGAATGGCAAAAATTGAAAACAAACTTGAAAACTATATTCGGATATATTTGAGGCAATTAACATGCTTAAAATGGCTTGAAATGTGGCACACACATCATAGTAGTCAGCCGTAAGGATTTGCCACATACATCAGAAATACTTCGAATTAATTTTCAGAATTAAATGCATGCTACAGCTATGCATCAACACAACTATGCTGCATAGTGCTTGGTCCCATCATCACTGCTGGCACATGGGTGGGGCAGGGGGCTGTTTAGCATATGCGATTTAAAAATAATGTATCAATTTTACAAGCGTTATATTTTAATGTGTTATTTAAAAAAAATGCTATTAAAGTAACATAAAAAATGACAGTACTTTGGTATATATATTTATTGTGTAAACACCTATTATTGTCAACTTGTTTATTGTCAACTTACCGTTTAGGAGACTAGCCAACTAGTCTCACATATTCTTAATTTAATAAAGTTTTTAGGATGAGGTGTGGCAAAATGGCTCTATAGCACCACCTACAAAATTTAAATAAAGCAGCCCTTCCACTGCATTTTACTTACATGTATGAAATTTGGTAGGACTATGTAGCATTACAAATTCTAAGTTTCTTACAGCAATATCCTAAACCAGCAATTTTTAATTTTATCTTCATAGTTTTGAAGTTTTTGCCATATCCAAGCATTTAGCAACTCCTGAAGATTTCATTACATCAACATCATATTTGGTCAGTCTAATTTACAGGTCTTTGCAATATTAAATTATGAAGCTTTTAATTTTTTGTTTAACAGCCTGTCTGTGGTGGCCTAATAAAGTTTGATGTTTCAGCATAAAACAGGAAGAACTTATTAAGAGGTAAGAGATGCTCAAACTTCACACCAGCATCCCATTGTGCACCAAGATGTGAGGGCTGATAAATGCTACTTGCAACTTTAATTTGAATTGCTTCTGGAGCTATCATGAATTATGGAGTTATGGAGCTATATGCAGTATCATAGCTAAATGGTAGGTCTCTGTATGCAGATTTGTCTCACCTATATTGTTTAATTATTAAAAATTCCCCCTGTTTCAAATTTGCAGGACATGCTAATGAGTTTTATTTACCAGTCAGCCATATTATGTCATATTTCTGTGCTACCACTGGTAGACAGTATTACTTTAAAGATAACATACAAAAGATAAATAATGCATTCCAGAGCTGTAAAGATGTGCATTTCTGAATCCAAAATTGAAAGTATGGTACTGCATGAGTTAAACAGCTGTTTTCCTTATTCTTAATAACATGATATTTCTGGACTCTCAAAAATCAAGAAATAAAATATTTTCTTGATTATTTCTTATTTCTTGATATTTTCTCAAAAATATTGTTTTTATATTGTAGTGTATTTGGAACACTAGATGATTAGCCCAAAAGGGAAAAATCACGCACAGATTGATATGATTAATCGTAAGTGTTTTATAGATTTTACCTGATGCAGTAGAGTAAATATTCGCAACAGACTAAATTACTCGTCCACCGGGTATTCAGCGGATCGCTTATCAACTCTAAGAAATGTTACTTTTCTGGCCTTGACAAGATAACGTTCTTACTGTAATGCAGTACTACTTAAGACCAGGTAACGAAATCAAGGCAGTTTAAGTGACGTTAATATGTGAGCAATAAACACAGAAACAATTCTCAGGAATAAAAACAGGGTTTATTGACTACGCTACGGGGAACATATATGGCTACACTAAACAAATAATCATACACTAAACAAACAAATACATAAAACACAAACAGTGGGAAAAGAGGAGGAGTAAAGAATGGCAGGATTAAATCGGCTAACCACTTCTGCATGTAAAACTTAAACACAGCGAATCGGATACTTGCATTGAACTCAGGGGTGCTGAAGCAAGAGTCCGGGTGTGCGCGAGGGATGTTGCAGGTCCTGATGCGTTCGAAGTGAGCGGCGTTTCGTTGGGTCCTTCCCGACGTCGGATTGGTCAGCGAATATAGACGAACTGAGCCGAAGTAAACACCGCCGGAAAGGCTGTCTCGAGAGTGAGGCAGGGCTCGAGAGGATGTGCAGCGAGTGGTGAGGGAGACAGCGAGCCAAGTTTTTTCTGCGTGGTGGACTTGAGGTGTATACTGATGCGGGAAAAGAGTTTCTTTGTCCTGCTTAAGACCTCATTTACATGTTACTCATGTTGCTGGAAAGTTTGTGCGCTTTAGCTGAATCTAAAATAATAAGTGTATGAGGCCAGATACATTCATACCTTATACTGCATTGGTCAGCACATCCAGAGAGGATCATTTAGAATGTAAACATGACCAGGTTTGACACACGTTAATATGCAATTTACCTTGAGAATATGCGTACAGGTAGAATACTTATCAGACTATACATATATATATATGTCAAGGCAATAGATGATGGAGGTTAATATGGGGAGACATACAATCAATCAGTCTCTTCAGTCACCTGTTTTTTTTTTCACTTTCGTGAGCAGGGCTATCTTCTATCTTGTTCTCCAGACATTCCCCTATAAAAGAAATTAAGTACCATATTTTTGCAAAATAACTCACATTTGTTTTTTGATGAAATATGTACAATATTTTATAGTTCCTAATTCATCCTAACACATGCTAGCATCATGGTAACTCATACTAGCATTGTATTTGTTCATGCTAACAGCATGCTAACATCATACTATGTCATGCTAGTGTCATGTTAAATCAAACTAAATCATGCTAAATTATGCTAAGTCATGTTAACATCATGCCTAATCGTGTTAGCATCATGTTAAAACGTTGAAATATCAAGTTTTGCCATGGCAAGCACTACTCACATTTTCTTCCAAAATGTACTTATCTAGAATTTTATTTTGTTATGTATATGAGAAGGTCAAAGACATGATGGTTTGTTGTAGGGAAAACGTTACCTTGATACATTGATTGTGGTAATTTTGTCAAGGTATTGTCTCTGTTCGCAACATTGTGTCACAGGGTATGGCCATCACCTTAATTTCATTTTTATTAATTTTTAGATAAAACAGTGAATAATCAGTATTACCCCCACCACTTTTTTAGGTTAATATATTTTCTCAGTGTAATAACTACAGGGTGAGTCTGATAACCTGCCCACGGAATTAAATGTTTTATTTTCTTCTGACATTTTTGTGTCAAAACTCAAAATGTTGGGTGGGGCATAAGTACATCAATATATCTGAATTGAATATCAATTTAACGTTATCAAATAGCTATATTTACATATATGTCTGAATCTTGTGTCTAATTACACCAAACTAATTGTATAGTATAGTATATTAGGGCACTTGTAGAGCGTAATATTAACAACTTTGCCTGAAGGAGATCAGGCACCCATTAGATGCCTGTGATTGGGAACCAAGGTTACATATCATAACGGAGAGATGTTCTATTATATTTTGGAGAAAGCTTATTCTCATGCATTAACAGTAACATGCAAGAAAATAAATGTAGTGAAATAGTTAAAATTTTATTTGGCTCAAATAGGAGCCTAAAGAATGCAATAAATGTACCAAGAATCAGTGAATTAGAGTTCAATGTGGGTTTATTTCAGTAGCAGTTCACACACACACACCACACACGCGTTCCCTAATCACTGACCAGTAACACTATTTGAAAAGAAATTTTGCTCTCTGGATTGCAAATTTCCAGAGAGATATTTTAAATCGCAAACCCCTGTTGTTGTCCATAACGTTTCGGTGCCAGGACTTTGAAACAGCAAACAGGGAAAACAAAAGACATGGCTCACATCGCATCCAGCTAGCCAACTCTGTTTCCCATAAGAAGTGGTGGAAAAGCATTGAGTGTAAGCTCGACCGTGATCACTTGACTGCTGCTGAATTTGGAAATTGGGTCGATCTGGTCCAATTTCTTACCTTCATCCAAACGCCTTGTGAAGGACTATTGTTGCAAAGAAAAAAACAGATTTTTTTTTTCATTTTGAGATATTTCACTTGTTTCACATTGATCAGTACCTGTTAGTCAAATGACAATCTGCTGAGACTTGTTGAGAACGGTCCAATCACATAAGACCAAAAACAAAAACAATATTGATTCGCTGAAATCAAGTGGGAGGGCACTGCGCCCCAAGGACAATCTGAAACAAGCCAATCAGAGCTCAGCCTCAAATCACATGAACTCAGAAGAGCATAAAATGTAATCAACAAAAAAAAAAAAAAGAAAAAAGGAAAGTTTTTTTCTTTAAAAACGGGTCGGATCAGGAGCTAAAATGTAATCAACAATGACGAGATCGCTGGAGAGGAATCCAGGTAAGTAAACAACATAGCAGGACCAGGTAAGTCCATGTAGCTATCGAGTAGACCGAGGAGATGAGGAAGTGAGGAGTAACTGAGGTATTTATAGCATGGGTGATTAGCGGAGACAGGTGTGGGTGATTCGAAATCAGGTGACTGCGAACAGGTAAACGTGGTTGGTTGAGAGGTAGGCTGTGGGGACCCCTGCCACTGACGGGACTTTAATAGAGCCACTTTTTTGACATATACAGAGAGTATAATATGTGAAAATGGTTTGTGGTCTACAGCTTAGAAAAGAGACAGGGAAAAAAAAGACAAAACAAAATAAAAGAGTGATAAAATAAATGTTGAATCAACATTCACTATTTAGATGGTTCAACAGAACGTTTAAAGATTCAAAATAAAAAATCTAATGTTGAAATGAGGTTGGATTATTAACATATACCCGCTGAGCCATTTGGTTCAAATTATGTTTTTCCAATGTCGTAACTAAGTTGGCGAAATCTGAGTTCTGACACAAACATTGAGTTCTCACAATGAGTTCTCTAAGTTCTTATAAAACAATGTGGAGGCAAAGAAACCAACCAACCTAAACAAAGTTTAAATTGTTTAATGCTTTTATACCATGTTTTATTCCATACTCCAGTCATGTGCTCTGAGTGACTAGAATATGTTCATTAAAACCATTTAATGTACAGGTAGTACTGTCAGATTTACTGTTTTAAATGAATGTGCTTACTGTTGTGCCTATAACAATCAGTTGTTCTTCATCCAGTGTTTGACATAAGGTGGAATTAAATATGGATGAATTGTTAATTCTGTATAATTGTATATTTTTTTTTAGAAGACTTACCCACTATTGTACTGATGTCTGACATATCCCCCCAGATCCTGCTACACTATTATCCTAACAAACAGCATCAAAGTGTGATATGGTTACTGCACTGTATCACACCGAAAGCCCCCTGTGGGTGGTCAAAAGTGCTCAATATGTTTCTGGTGTTCAGCTACCCTCCGTCAAGGACATCCATCACAAGTGCTGCCTATGGATGATGAGAAGCATTATCAAAGAAACCTCTCATTCAGTATCAGTTTCTTATTGACATACTGAACTCAGACACTACATCCCCATTCTCACCACTTACCATTTACGTAATATTGATTATATTATTGTATATTACATATACTAATAATATTATGTACTTTTTTATATATAAATGCACGTACAGAATGTCCACGTCCAGTGTGCCATAACTGTGAATTGTCCTAGGTGCGATGTAGCACCGGCTGTTGTGTGACTGCCTTAATTAGGCTGTATGTGGTGATGCCAATGTGAAACTGTGGCGGGGAAAATTAATTGTCATATTATTTTAATAATAATTATAGCTTAATACTAATATAAAAGCATTTTACATTTTTAAAAAAGGAAGAAAATTAAAATTAATAAAATTATTTAACAATGATAATTAACACAATGTACAAAGCAAATGTTCTAAGCCAATGTCATTAATGGGCAAACAATCCAAACATCGTCTTGATAGCGTCAGCTATCCACAATATACTTATCTCTTATCCTATGTAGTTATTTATCTGACCTGTTACTTTCAGCACTGTTACTTTCTGGTGAACTGTCAGCTGTGAAAATGTCATTGTGGGTCATCAGATGAAATTGAATTTTGCTGAGGAGGAACACTGAGGGGCGCAACAGTGCTTGGCTGTTGTCCCTTCACTATGCTTTCTCATCTCGAAAAGACTGAAGATACTGCCACATCAAGTGACAATTTACCATGAATTTTCATGCTGGCTTATATTACTGAAGTTATTTAAGCTTTAATTATTAATTTTGTAAGAATGTTCCAAGCATTTGTCAATTGCTATTTGCAATATACACTAGGTGGTAACTGCATTTCTTTGGCCCTGTAAAGCTGAATCTAATCTAAAAACCTTTATTTTAGGCAGAAACAGAGCCACATCACTGAATGGTAAGACTGAAAACTGAAACACCATCAAAAGCTATTGTATCTTATCAAAAAGAGATTGTAGATGCATTAATGAAGCATATATGTTGTAACTTGAAAATATGTAAAATATGTATTTTAACCTGTATTTCAGGTCCTCTGTTTTTTCTGTGAGTCCCAGTTGAAGAGAAGTTACAGATGTTGCCTTGTATCAGCCCATACAGTCACACCAACACTACACCAGACAAGACTTACTGTTTGTATGTATGGCTGTTAACTAAAGTGTTCTCTGCAGAATAAAATGCATTCAAATATAACTCGGGGACAAATATATTTTTCTGTTATGTTTTTTTCCAAAGGGAACAAATTCTTTACGGAGTGACTGTGGGGTAGTTTAAAAACATTTATGTTGCTCCGAACCTGTATAAATACCTTTTGTGAAACAAAATGACAGTATGTATATTATGGTAACTTTATTTTTTGGCTAAAATGCCTCTTTAACGTTGTAAGTTTGAAACCAATAGTAACCTATAATTATACTGTTTAGTGAGAGGACATACATTTGGCTGTTTAGTCTTGAGGTTACTAAATAAAGCAATACTCTAAAAATGTGCATGTGTTTGTGAATGTATATTTAAAAAAAAAATTAAATGTGATGTTTTACTAAATTATTACGTATAAAGGTTCTTTTATGTATTTAGGGTTGTAAAACTATATTAGATAATGTGTTGATTGTATGACATCAAATCAACATTGATTCAAAGTAAGGTAAGCAAACCAATTAGATTGAATTTGTGTTTGTTTTTAGTGGTGCAAACAACATTGGTTCAACAGGATTTTGTTGAGCAAAAATGTGTTGGATCGACGTTGGAAATCAATGTTGTTTTGATGCTGCAAGATATTGATTCTATGTGGATTATATGTCAGTTTGCTATCTGGGTAGGATTTTTAATCTATAACAATCACAAAAGGTTAAACACTAATTGTGTCTTAATATGAATCAATATTATAATATTATTGCGGGATAAATGCTGATTAATTTTTGATTATTAATATGTAAAGAGCATATGACTGAGATGAGGTTAATCTAAGCAGACCACCCCTTCAGCTATTTACAACTGTTTATGAAACCCTGCCTTTGGAAAAGATTGTCAAAATAAACCTGATGTAAATTAAATTGCAAAA
Source organism: Chromobotia macracanthus (assembly GCA_036877525.1). NCBI lineage: Eukaryota > Metazoa > Chordata > Actinopteri > Cypriniformes > Botiidae > Chromobotia > Chromobotia macracanthus. Next base: position 5,422,340 of record JAZGTH010000076.1, on the reverse strand, counting down.
TCAATTGAAGTAAACCAGAGACCAAACCAGCTGCATAGTCCTAAAGGTCCATTCATTAAACTGTTTTTATATTTACATTTTTTAAATTATTGACCAAAACATTGTTATATACCTGCATTACTATACTAAAGAATAGTTTCTAAAAAAAATTACTAAGAAAATTATTACTAAGATGATGATATATAATTACATGTAAAATAAATAAGTGCTTCACTTAAATGAGGTAAACCCTGTGGCTTTAATTAGAGGAAAACCTTGATAATCATGATAATGGGCTGGCAATGACTACAAACATCAGAGAGACCAAGTCTAAGGAGGTTCTCTCCAGACTTGGTTAAGGATAACATGAAGTTCCCTTTCGAGGGACTTTGACACTGGATTGTGGAACATACAGTACTGTGTCAAAGTCTTAAGCACATTAATATTTTCATACCCAAAAATGGTTTTAAGCACGTTATTTATATCTTCTATTGTAGTGTCAGTAGAAATGATAAGATTATATTTCCAAACATTCTTTTCTTTTCTTCCTCAGTTTTTTCTGTTGGTTCGTAATGTAATCACAGACAGACTCAATGATTGTGAGATCAGATGTCTCTGTGGAGCTCCACAGAGCACTGACATAAATCTCACTGGATTATTACAATTAATGGCAAAAAGAGTGTTAGGGTTAGGGGTTAGAAATGTAAACTTATAATTCCTACTAACACTACAACAAAAATATAAATAACTTGCTTAAAACCATTTTTGGGTGTGAAAATACTAATGTGCCCCTAGACTTTTGCACAATACTGTATGTAAAATCACACCTATTTATATGCAAGTCAAGGTGATGCACCACGAAGCCTTTAAAAGGAGCCTGCAAAATACATCATCAGCTTCTTGTCTTCTTATTAGTAAGCTCATTTTTCTGCATGTTAGTCAGGTCTAAACGTGAGGAATAAAGATATTAGCGGGGTTTTTTTAAAAAAAAAAAAAACCCCCCAAAAAAAAAAAAAGGGGGGGAAAAAAAAAAAAATTTTTTTTTTTTGTTTGGGAGCAGAGCAGACTAAAAGTGAGAAAGGTGCCTCAAGTGAATATTTATAAGCATATATGAAATCCACCGCTGCCCACATACAGAGGCTACATTCTTGGGGTTCGTGTCTGGATTGGGTGGAGGAGCAGCGGAAAACAGGCCTCTCCTGTTCTCTAGTGCTGTCTGCCGAATCAGATGAGCATACGCTGGCTTCAGAAGTGCGCTCTGCATTTTTTCTGAGCCAGATGATGAGCTCATGTTGTCAGTGTCTGATGCTGATCTGATAACTGTCAACCAGGAGGGTGCTCAGGTGAATCCAGCCTCCTCTTTCAGACGCATTTGAGGAGCTGGTTGAGGTGATTTCTCATGCTGTTCAGAAACTGAGCCTCGAGTGGTCAGATGAATGGCAGCACATTAAAAGATCAAAGCTGAATGATAGACTTTAATCATCCAACTGAGAACAGCCTCCCCACCATAAGCTCCTGTTCTTCCCTGGTCTTCACACTGAGGTGTCAAAGTCAAGACTTGAATTCAGGATATGAATAAGGCCGTCCTACTGGCATCTGTTCGGGACACCTTTAGTTCTGTCGTCAACAGATACTATGAGGCTAAGAAGCAATTGGAGGTGTTCAAGGAGCTCTTCCCCAGCAGACGCCAGTTAGCTGTGGTGTCAGGTGGTCCATTAATCTCTTCTCTTAAATATTCTTCTGCCTACAGGCATCAGCAGAAGGCCAGCGTAGCAGCACAAGCTCCCCTGATTTTCTGGCAGCATGGATACTTCCGCCCAGCTTATTTTTGTGGCTGTTAAGAACAGTAGAGAGTACAGAATTCAGTTTGTTTCCCATCATTTTTGTTTCCCTAGAAGGACAGGAGGCTGCATCCAATTCTAGATATGTGTCAGTTGAATCAGTCTCTGAGGACATACATACTGAAGATGTAAACACACCATATATCTGAAGGATGCATACTTTCACATCAAGATATTGCCAGAACACAGGAAGTTTCTCAGGTTTGCCTTTGGAAGCAAAGCTTACCAATATCAAGTGCATCAAGGGACTACAATATGATGTGGGCACAATTGTCAAATGCATGTGTGGAGTCAATCCTTTCTGCTATGAGCAGAATTTGGCTAGGCCAGCACCTAACAGTCCTCCAGATTCAAAGGCCTCATAGTAGCAGTGGTTAACGTGATTCTGTTTGGCCTTCTGTATATGAAACCATTTCATTTCTGGCTAAAGAAAAATGGGTTTCATCCTAAAAAGCACCTGCTAAACATGGTACAGGTTAGATGCCGTCAGGATTCTCACAATGGACGCTTCTCGTTAACCACCCAGTCTGTGGACAGTGGGAGGGCCCTCACCTATCCTGGCACATAAACTGCCTGGAAATAAGGGCAGTGTTTCTGGCATTAAAAACTTCCTTTTATATCTCAGCAGCCAACATGTGCTAGTCTGTAAAGACAACACCACATTGGTCTCTTATATAAATCACCTATAAATCACCAATCTTATAATAATAGGGCTGCGTTCACTTACCCTATTAAGGCTAACGCAGTAGATCCTTCTTTGGGTAGAGACCAGGCTGTTCTCCGTCAAAGTGATGTATATCCCAGGGTATGGGAATCTGGGAGCAGATACCTGGGACTGGGACCCTAGGCCACACTATATCCCCAAGGTGCCTGCTACTGCTGGCACCCGATGATGCTTTAGGTCTTCTGTCCTAACTTATTGAGCTTAAGTAGAGCTTTGAGGATCTATGTCCACCGCTCAAGCCAGTTGTATAAGACCTTCCAGCTCTTAGTCTGGGTTGGTGGCAGCATTCGAGGTAATGCAGTCACAAAACAACACTTATCTCACTCAATCACAGATGCTATTACCCTAGCTGATCAGGCCTGTTACTAAGTGTTACATCTGGGCATTAGAGCCCATTCTACCAGGAGTGTAGCATCATCTAAGACATTGTCCATAGGAGTATCTCTAAGCAATGTTTGTGCTGTGGTAGGCTGGTCCTCTTCACCCACATTTATTAGATTTACTGCTTTTGAATTCAACTCCAGACACTCAGGTCCTCCTGGGCTGACAAGTCTAATTTCTGCTCCTTATGTTCTCTGTGCCAATGTTTCACAGCATCTGGGGCAGGCCTTCCCTCAAGTTTCGCAGCATCTGGGGCAGGCATAGTGTCAAGCCATGATGCAGCCTTTTAAAGGCTTGGTGGCACACAACACTACGTCACATGACCATGACTTGCCCATAAATAGGCATTATTTAACACACATTCAGACACGGGCACACCTAAAGTGCTTTCCCCCTAACGTTAAGCTATGACGCAGGGTCTTGTTCCCTGTCTCAGGGGACCAGGTTACATACATAATGTAAAAGGTTTTCTAACTTTTTGAATGAAATTACAGGGCAAGTGTCTAGCCCATCAAGACTTACATCCCTTGAGGTAACTATTTAAATATGCTTTCCAGCCCTGGGCAGACCTCAGTAAAGTATCCAAAACCTGAAAATAAGCAAGACAGGAAGTGAATAAGTACCAGATCTCAACTGCCCACTACCATATCAGCAAGCACACTCACCACAGTATGCACTCTCACACCAGCAAACACTCCAATTCCAGGTGGCACTCACATTCCAGCAAGACTTCACACTCAATCAAGCATACTCATTCTGAAAAGTACTTTGTCAACCAACAACAGCACCAAGCTTCTCCAAGGCATTGTCACAATAGTGCAAGAAGTGATAGCAGCAAAAGCTCTTCCTCAAAAAGTTATTAATCTGTGAAAGAACAACCACAAAATTCAGAACAAGCAAAACATTACACATGCTCTCCATCACACCACTTTTACAATAAAGATCCTCATAATCTACGTCCTTGTTCTTCAGAACTGGAAAATGTCCATTAGCATTCTTATCCAGAATCTCACCACCTTCATACCCATAATGAATTACCATCATTCTTCTTCACAGCACCACCATGAAACCCATCATAATCTCCACATCATCATTTCTCTCAGTCAGATTCTCATCAACATTCACCCCCTTCATCACATCACCAACATGTTCATTGCAGCCCATCCCCAAGCCATCACTCTTTCATCTCAAGGATTCACTATCACCATTCCCATGTAGAATCTCATCAATATTTTTGTCATGCAGAATCACACCATCCTCACTCATCCTCACCATCCCATCACCACTACCACAAAGATAACCACACCTCATCTCCTTTCCATCATTCCACTCATTCAAAAACTTCCCACCATCATTCTCATCTAGAATCACACCACAGTTTTTCACCTCCTCTGTCGCACCACCACCATGGAGAACATGATAGCGTATCTCATCTTTCTTCCCACTTAGAATCTCACCATCATCAATAAATCTCAAATAAAACCGCAACACTATCATTCTGATTGTGAGTCCTTTCATCCCACATCCAGCCAACACTATTGTAAGACAGTTGGTCTAGAGATAAACACTGGGTTCGTTTGCAGAAACGTACCATAAAACAACAAAACACCATTTGATGCTTGTTCCCAGGCTATGGTTCCTTTATTTCCCCCATGTGGCACTGATACCCTGAATTTCACCTCTGCCTCCCCCTTCCCGTATGCTCAGTTCAATGGAGCTCACTGAACATGTATATGCAAAGTACAGTGTGAATTTCCATTGTCATGTTTGGTATCATTTTGAAGGTTATGGTTGGTGTAATGGTAAAAAGGTCTAATTTCTATTATTACTAGATACAATGTTCTAAGGACTTAAAAACGTAGGAAATAATCTACACCCCTGGTATGGGTGTGTCTTTCCCAGGAGTCCTGGACTTTGTAGTGTTAACTTCAAAGGCTTTAGGCCACGAGAACTATCAGATCAAATCCTGAATTGGCCACAGAGTTTATGACTCTTTGTCTTATATGTGTATATAAGCTGGCTAGGCAAAAGACTCGGGGAAGCATTCTGTACCCAGAACTTCCCACACAACTGCTTTGTCTCATTTGCCAGGTATGATTTAGACTCATTTTTATTCTGTTGATCATGTATTGTTTTCTTGAATTCTAATCCATATCTTTTATTTCTTTGAATTGATGTTTTAACCTGCTTGGCAAATATTTTTTTTTCTTGATACATTTGAAGTTCTTAAGAAATTGTTATTACTGGTAGATTAGAAGGAGACCAAGGTTACCGTAAAATAAGTGTCAGGATACGATCATACTGGGGACTGGGGATCAACCAAGATCTCCAGGTTTCTGTCTATCACCTGTCTTAACAAGTTGCATAATTGTGACTAAGATAACTGTTACTAGATCTGAGCAAGCATCAAACAGCCAGGTTTAATAATATTAGTTTACCCGGCAACCTCTAAGTAAGATCAAAATTACCATTTTGTGATTGTGAGATCCACGTATATTGGCTGGCGTGAGATTCAGTATGACCCTGGGTCCCTAATAAAAGAAAACCTAAGAGTATGGGAATCTCCAAGTAATCAAACCTAAATTATGATCAACAAATAATTTGGAATCACTAATCTAAAATTCATATAAAATTGGAGTCAGATTGGAACTAACCACAGAGTCAATAAAACTAAATTGTAATAAATTAAAGAAAGTTGTAGAAGTGCTACAGAAAGGCAGAACATGTGAGATACCTTCACCCACACCATTGGATTCTGCCATTGGGTGGTCCTTACACTATCAATTACACCATTAGAATTCTCACCATCATTCCCATCAAGAATCTTTTCATAGTCATTCATCCCACCCTGATTACTACCAACATACTTTACTTTTAGAATAGAAGTACCATCATTTCCACAATGATTCCAAGAATAAAACTAACACACACTCTCATTTTCAATACTCATTACATTACATTTACATCATTCATATCATCCTGACCCACACCATTACGGTCACCACCATCACATGTCTGACAGTTATCTAAAAAGCCATGCTCACGCTCAATCATCCCAATCATCTCACATTCCAAAAGACACTGCCACCATCACCATTCTTATTCAGAATTCCAATACAGCTCTGAACCACAGACACCAAATTACTTGGGCACATTTGTCCTGAAGTATATATATTTTTCAAAGCACCTGATATGCTATTAGAATTTCTTGATTCGTTTAACAAATCAATATTTAATATAATATATAAATAGATCTACACCCCTTCCAGATCCCTACGGTCAGTGAAAGAACGTCACCTGTTAATACCCTCTTCAAACGGCGCAATCACTTGCTCGCAGGTTCATCTTTACTATCCCTTGCTGGTGGAATAATCTCCCAAACTGTTTTTTTGAACTACATTCATGAATACCTGACACAAGTATGAAGAAAATAAATAAATAATAAAAACTACAAACCTTTGTTTTTCTCCTCTCTACCAACAGGTATTCCCTCTCAAGCACTGAAATGTTGTATTCTCTGTAAAATGCTAAATGTAAATAATTTCATGCTTCTTCTAAATACTACCAAACTACCAGGTAATATTAACACAGAAACCACAGAAAAGAAAATGCATTTTTTTAAATGCTGTTTGTTATTCAGAACAACCTCAAATTGTTTAATTGGTTAATTCAGCAATGTTGCATTGCTCTATCATAGGTGACTTCAATGCTACATGATTCTCTGGCGAAGCATTTAAAGTCAGACGATCCAATAACTCCTGTAGCACCCCCACCAGCTCAGTTCATGGATAGTAACCATTATGACAAAGTCAAGGACCAGTGAGTAACAATCATTGGGAACACTTCCTGAAGAGAAGTCACAGCCTAAAAGAGATCCACTTGATAAGGTTACTAAAGCAGCAGCGGCAGCAGCATAAGGATAATCATCATGTCCAGCTTGATGGACCTCCACCAGTCACAAATGCATACTATTATATTACCTAATAATATTGTTTATCTAAATGCCAGTCTGTATTTTATCTTTGACTAATAAAGGATCTCCAAAATCTAGTCTAATCTTTATGCAGCATGCATGATAGTATGATGGCAGCAGAAATTAAAAGGTATAAGTATGTAGAATACTATTAGTCAGAATTAGCACAGAAGACTGCACAGAGGAATATTCACAAGCGGTAATTTATTTGCAGATACAAACATCAGTTGGGAAGCAGGTGATTAAAGCAGTATAAACACAATATGTCTCTGGGTGCAGGATGGTCAGTATGGTTGTTATGGAATTCCGACAAGGATGGATCTAGAATGTTGTCTCAAGATGTCATACCCAAGATCTCTCATCAGGGCCATATCCATCCCAATCAACAAGGTATTCAAGGCAGATGCCCCATCATCAGGAGTCTAGAATGGTGTTGAGGTAAACATTTGTCCCTCATGCACATCCACTGGAGGTTTATATTCAGCACTGGACCCTGGATAGGAAGGAATCACAGGATCAGTGACTGGTTTGAGCAATGATTCACGGAATGATGGAGAAGTGCAGTAGTGAGATGGTGAGTTTGACCAGTATGTGACTTCATTGATTTGCAACTGAATGGTGAAGGGACCTATGTAGCAAAGACTTGAGCAGAGTAGGAAAAAGACAGATGTCCCTTGTAGTGAGACAGACCTTCTACCCTGGGTGGTAGCTTGATGTATCAGCTCCTTGTGCATCGACCTGGCTTATCTGCCTGTGCACTGCTCTCTGAAAATGAATGTAAGTGGAGTCCCAGCCCATCTTGCACTCTAACACAGTTGTTACCAGCTGAACTCCAAAGGCTCTCCTGATCAGGGAAAAAAGGGGCAGTTGGTAGCCGAGTATGCATGGAAAAGGTGTTAATCCAGTCATGGCCAGCTGTAGGGAGTTCTAACCATACTTGGACCAGAAAAGGTATCAGTTCCAGCAGTGTTGGTGATTGTGATGTTATGACAGCATGAATCTCCTAATCTCCTGGATATTCCATTCAGTCTGGCCCTTGGTTTGTGGGTGGTAGGGAGACTCACTTTGGAAGTTCACTCCTAACAGGAAGTGGATATGAATTGGGGCCCCTGGTCAGATACAATGTTTTCAATATTTCTTAGTTAATAGTACTACTAAAACTCTTGACCTACTAAACTCTTTTCAGAGTCATGCAAAACATAACTAGAACTATTCATTAGTTTAATCACATATCTTATTGTATTACATGGACTGGACCCTATAGATATAGATATCACACCACAAAGTGATGAGATCGCTGATGTTATCCTTATCGTGCCACGCTATTGTCAGGGACACATCCCCACAGCCAACCATGCCTACCCGACTTTTAAGCATGCTTACCTGTCTCTGCTAATCACCCATGATATTTTCCTCAGTCACTCCTCACTTCCTCATCTGGTCTACTTGAAAGCCACATGGACTTACCTGTTTTCCCTATGTTGGTTACTTACCTGGACTCCTTTAGCGATCTCCTCATTGTGGATTATCTCCTAAAGTCTCTGTTATACAGAGACAAGACTCTGAACTATCAAAAGCTAAGTAGCATTTGTGCTAATCTGCTCTTAGCTAACTTACCTATTCATGTACATCGTTTGATGTCTACCATCAAGTTAGCTCTGAATAAATTGCTGATGTTTTACTGCTGTTTATTAACTGTTGTTTGAATAAAGTAGCAGTATTGATAATTACTTCCTGTTTCCTCTATGTTGACAGCTATCAAAAGGGCAGAACGATTACCCCAGCCACCAAGGACAGATTCACAAATGCCCTGCCCAACCTATCCAACCTACTTAGCACACCCAAAAATGCTAATGAAAAGTACTGCCCCATGGTACAATAGTACAACTCTTACTCTAAAGAGAGAAACTCACAACCTTGAGTGATAATGAAGAAAATTCAAAAAAGAATCAGAGCTTTTCAATTTTTCAGAAAGACAGTATATCCTGCTATAGAAAGACTCTGAAAGCAGCAAGGGCTGCACATTTAATAGAGTTGCCAGATGAACTAATAAACAAACATTATTCAATTCAATTTATTTATAAAGCACTTTTTTACAACGTTACATTGCTTCAAAGCAGCTTTATATATAATAACAAGAATTATAATAAAGAACAGAACAAATGTCAGACATGTTCAACAAAGAATACATGGTATTATTGCAAATAATTTGTGCGATGTATATTAAGACTAATTAGGCATACTAGGTTTATAGTAGGTTTAACAAAAAGGGGTGACTGAGCCGATAAAACTACAAAATCATTAAGCAAGATATGCCGTTCCAGCTAACGTGGAGATGGCATTTAAAAAGACAGCATCTTATGGGACAGGGGTTAAAGGTATTTGCAATAGTACCATAAAATCCACATACTCAAAGTAAAATGCATACAAACAATATATACAATAGAAATACCTGAAAATGACACAATGAAAGAGAATGGGAAACAATTTAAGACAAAGGAGTAGCAAACTAGAACAGTCTTTTGGACTATAATTATATCATATCACAAGAACCAATATTAACAATTTACAAAACACAGTTAGATGTCAGCAGTCTCCCAGTAAGCAAGACAACAGGGTGACAGTGGCAAGGAACCAAAACTCCAATGGTGTAAAGCTGGAGAAAAAACCTTGGGAGAAACCAGGCTCAACCAGAACGGCCAGTTCTCCTCTGGCACTATAAAGTTGCAATTTGTAACTTTCTTAGATACTGACGGAGAGTTGATTATAATGATTTATAGATATTTATTGATAGACAGTCTGTCGTGTGCAGACCTCTGAATGCACACAGAGCTGGAAGGCAAAACTATAAAGTCCTTGAACAAAAGATACACAGGTCCAAGGCTTTGTGATAACTCATAGACGGAGAAGCTCAGTCCCCTTTCAGTAGGCTCACTCTGCAGGCAGAGTGAGACCGCTGATTGCAGGCAGCAGGACAACTGGGCAGAAACAGGTATGAACAATAGTACAAGACAGGGCAAAAACTATGACAGTGACAAAAGGCGAGCTTTAACTAGACAGTAAACTCTCCACTCTAGAACGCGAAACAACCAACAATAATCTGGCATAGAGGCATAAAGGCAGCAGGCTTAAGTAACAGCGAGAATCAAACTAAAGGACAAACAGGTGAGGGTTCAATCAGTGCAAGCACCGATTGCGAAAGGGACAGCTGATCCTAATAAAGGTTAATGAGGAGAGAGTGAGAAATAATGAGGAATCACAGGGGAGTAACCAAACCTGGTCCATGACATTATTAAATGGCAGACAAAACTGAGCTAATACGATCATGCTTACACATTCTCATGAGAACATTCTGGCATTCTGCATTTTGAACCAGCTGGAGTTTTTGTATTAATCCTGCAGGGCAACAACCAAGTAGGGCATTGCAATAATCAAGCCTTGATGTCATGAATGCATTAATTTATTTTTCAGTGTCTGACTTGGAGAGCATGTGTCGTAGTTTTTATATATTTTTGAGATGGAAAAATGCAGTTTTAAAAATATTGGAAATGTGGTTTTCAAAGGACAATTTGCTATCAAAAATGACATCCAGATTCTTGGCTAATGAAGCAGGCTTTATAAAGCATCCATCAAGAGTAAGACAGTGTTCTGAGTTGTTCTGTGTGGAAGATTTTGGTCCAATAAGTAAGACTTCTGTTTTGTCTGAATTTAGTAGTAGAAAGTTGCTAGCCATCCAAGTGTTGATATCGACTATGCATTCTGTTAATTTGGTAACTATATGTGTCTCGTTGGGCCTAGAAGAAATGTACAGCTGAGTACCATCAGCATAACAATGAATACTAACTCTATGTCTCTTAATAACACCTTTTCATTCACAGCAACAAACTGGTATTGGTCAGATATGATTTAAACCATGCCAGCATACTAGTTGTTCTGGTTGTGTTTTTTTAATAAGGGGTCACCAAAGATGAACTAATGATACTATGTAGAGGATCTATAATTTCAAGAAGCATCTCTTTCAGCAGCCTGGTAGGTATAGGATCTAGAATAAATGTTTAATTATTTTACATTTAAGTATTTTTGGCAGTTCATCCCTATCTATAGTGGAGAATGACTGGAGTTGTTCCTTGGGCACATTATGATGCACCATCAAATGTGACTGTGTTGCAGGCAATTGCATGTCTTTTCTCTGGCAGTATCTATTTTGTTGCAGAATTTCATAAAATCATCACTACTATGATATTGAAAACTGTCAGAAGCAGATGATGCTTTATCTTTGGTTAATTTAGCCACTGTGTCAAATAGATATCTAGGGTTGTTTATTTTCTTCTAGAACATTTAAAAAATAGGCAGATCTGGATCTTTTTAAGGCCTTTTTGCAATTTAATACACTCTCCTTCCATGCTGTACGGAATACCTTCAGTTTTGTTTGCTTCCAATTACGTTCCATTTTCTGGGCTGCTCTTTTTAGGGCGTGGGCATGCTCATTACACCACAGCATTGGGCTGCTGTCCTTTATCTTTTTTAAATGTAGAGAAGCAACTTTTGTTCAAGGTGTTAGAAATGAGGGAGTTAACATTTTATGTTAAGGTCAAGGTCAGGGTTTTCAAAGTTAAGCTAAGGAATTGAGACAGTTCAGGTAGATTGTTGATGAAATAATCTTTAGTGGCAGAAGTTATTGTTCTACTGTATTTGAAGCAAGGAGCTGATTTTGCAAACATAGGTACACGTATTATACAGGATACCAAATAATGATCAGAAATGTCTTCGCTCTGCTGCAGGATGTTAATGTCATCAATGTTTACACCATAGGACAGTATTAAATCTAAAGTATGATTACGACAATGAGTGGGTTCTGACACGTGTTGTGATACACTGATAGAGTTAAAAATGTCTTTTAAAGCCAACCCCAATGCGTCCTTTTTATTTTCCACATGGATGTTAAAATCACCAACTATTAAGACCTGACCTGTGGCCAGTACTATTTCTGATTATAAGTCAGCAAATTCTTTGATAAAGTCTGTGTTGTACCCTTGGTGGCCTGTAGACAGTAGCCAGTAGAAATGACAAACTCAACTTATTATTTACCCCAGATGAAGTTATATTAAGCACCATTACAATAAAAGAGTTGTATCTGAAGTCAGATCTCTGGGTAACTGTTAAAGTTTTCCTATAAAGTGCAGCAACACCTCCCCCTTTGCCTTTTGGACGAGGCTCATGCTTATAGCAGTAATTTTGGGGGATAGATCCATTTAATATAATAGTCTCGTTTTAGCCATGTTTCTGTCAAGCAGAGCACATCTAGGCTGTGATCTGTGATCATATCATTAACAAAAAGTGCTTTTGTAGACAAAGATGTAATACTCAGCAAACCAAGCCTTATTAATTGTTTGTATTATGTATTTTGTATTTATGTATCTTTTGTATTTGTTTAACATTGATTAAATTGCCATTTGGTTGTTTATGAGGTTTATGACACAGTCTCTATATTATAATGTTTAGATAATTCTGTGTTGTAAATTATGTGACATCTGTGACGTGACAACTAGCAGACGGTTGAATAAGCCAGTCTGTCTGCTTCCTGACCTGGGCCCCAGTTAGTCAAGTATTAGTAGAATTAATAAGACTATGTGCCAAATTTCTAAATATCTGACACTACCTGACAATAGCACAAGACAATGTGCCATCAGACTTTAGTAGTAATGACTTTATGAACTTTTCAGAAAATTGAAACCACACAGAATACATTGAAAATGATTCTCCCATATTAAAAACTGCCCCTCAAGAACAACTGCAATGTGTCACTGCTATAGGCCAGGAAGGGCTTATTAAACTTCATCACACATCATTACACATTACATCCAAACCAACAAAATGCTTATTAGACCAAATACCAACTAAACTATTGATAGAACTATTGTCTGTGGCTGAGGAGCTTTTTCTCAATCTTATTAACTCCTCTCTAGGTCATGTCCCGAGACCCTTCAAGTCAGCAGTTAAGAAACCTCTAATTAAGATACCACATCTAGATTCAAATGACCTGCCAAATTACGGACCCATTTTAAATATCCCATTTATGTCTAAAATATTAGAAAAGGGTGTATCCTTGCAACTGTGCACCTTCTTACACAGAAACAATATTTATGACACGTTTCAGTCAGGAGACCACATCATAGCACAGAAACTGCACTGGTCAAAATGATAAATTATTTACTTCTAGCAGCGGATCAAGGCTGCATAGTTTTACTTGATCTCAGTGTGGCATTTGACAGTATAGACCATGTCATGGTGTTAGATTGGCATTCAAGGACAAGCACTGCAGTGGTTTCAAACCTACTTGTCTGACTGCTACCATTTTGTTCATTTAAATGGGGAAATCATCTAAATTAATGCCAGTAAAATATGGCCTGCCTCAATGTTCTATTTTAGGCCCTTTGCTATTCACATTATACATGCTGCCTCTCTGAAATATTATTAGAAGTGGGATAAATTTCCACTGTTATGCTGATGATACTCAACTATATATTACATCAAGATCAGAATATATTCCTGCCTTATCTAAATTATCAGACTGTGTTAAAGATATAAAGCATTGGATGGAAATAAGACAGATATTACTTACTGGACCAAACCCATATAAACAGAAGCTTTCTGAATACAATTTCCAGATAGAAGGATGTAACATCACTTCATCCAATACAGTTAAAGACTTGGGCGTCATATCAGACAATAATTTTCTTTTGAAAATCATGATGCATATTACAAAATGCATTTATGACCTCCAGACTGGACTATTGTAATGCATTTCTAGGTGGCCGTTCAGCATCATTAATAAACAAGCTACAGTTAGTCCAAAATGCAGCAGCTAGGGTTCTTACCAGGTCTAGAAAATATGACAATATAACCTAAATTTCTACACTGGTTACCTGTTAAATTCTATATTACTTACATGTACAAGTACTACTGCTTACTTATAAAGCCTTAAACAGGTTAGCCCCTGTATACTTAACTGACCTTTTCTCATGCTACAAGCCCACATGCTCTTTACGCTCACAAATCTCTGGACTCTGTACCTAGAAGAGAAGAATTTCTCTTTATTGGAGAAATCCACTAAAGGTGGTGTAAGGGTGGTTTCACTACAGTGGTTCAAGCTGTAGAAATGCCAAAATGACTAGAAAAATGTTAACAGTCAGTTTCCACCCTTCTGCTACTTATACCAACGACGGAAATAAACGCAGTTATGATAGCTAAATGGGAGAGCGTTGCTATATTGACTATTGTATTGCAATAGGTAGCTTTAATTATTAACAATAAATCAAAACTAATTGGTAGAGAATTTATAGGTTTATTAACATTACTGTCTGAAGTTATACATAAAATGGATACAATGAAGATGCATATAATGGTAAATGACATATACAATTAATTTTAAACAGTGTATGTGGAGAATTTTACCTTACAGATAAAGAACGTAAGATAGAGAAAGATTAGAAAAGAGAGGGCTGGAAGTTGGGCCTAGAGCTCAGATTAAGAAGAAGAGCATAAAGTGCAGAATCCCAGAGCAGAGCTCAAGGAAAAGCACTCAGAGAAAAGAGCACAAAGAAGAGGAGTGCAAGAGGAAAGAGCACCATGGAAAAGACCAAGGAAAAAAAGAGGCAAAGCATATCTTACATTCCCTTTTTTATCCTTTCCTTGACCATGTGACTGAAACCATCTCGCCTGTCTGGGGTTCAAGTGTTTAGCTGACCGAAGGTATTCAAGATTCTCGTGGTCTGTAAGAACTATAAAGGGATGATTAGCTCCATCTAGCCAGTGCCTCTATTCCTCCAGTGCCAACTTCATGGTGAGTAGTTTCTTGTTCCCCACGTTGTAGTTCCGCTCAGCTGACAACATTTTCCGGGAGAAGAAAGTGCACGGGAACATCTTAGGAGGTAAACCGTGAGGCTGGGAGAGTATGGCCCTAACACCGGTATTTGAGGTGTCCACCTCCACAATGAATAGTTTATCAGGATCTGGATGTTGAGGAATTGGGCCAGAGGCAGAAAGAGTTTTGAAGTTGTCCAAAGATCTTTGAGCTTCCAGGGACCAGGCTAATCTGCACTGGATGAGAAATCCCTTACATTTTGACAGGTTACCATCGAATTTCTCCGGGAAAGCCATTCGCGGGCTAAAGGAGGCGGCAGGAGTGGATGAACCGCTGCTGGGAGCAGAATTAGGTGAAGGAGAGGGCATGGCAGGAGCGGGATGCATATTCCAAATGGTTTTAACCAGCTCCTCAGTTAACGTGGTCAAGTGGTTCAGCTGCTGATGATGTGCTGCCAGTTGAGAGGCCTGGTTGGACAGCTCAGTGGTCAGCTGAGCCATGGCTGCTGGATCGCTGTTTTGCGAAGTCTTCTGTAATGAGGAGAATGCATCACAGGGATCCATTTGCAGCTTTTAATAGTCGTAGTCAACAGACAGGGTCAATAACAACAAACAGGGTAATCAAGACAGAGCTGTAATCAGTAAACAGGTAAGGGCCGTAGACAGGCAGCAAACAATCATAGAATCCAAAAACAGTCCAGGGAATAAGGCAGGCAGCAAACAGGCAAAATAGGATAAACAGTCCAATATCAAACACGGATAATCCAACAGGGTAATTCAAAACCGCTCAGTAATGTCAGCCGGGGCAAAACAAGACTTCACAAAGCTACATAGCATGATTGGGGTTTAAATACACGAGATAACAAGGTTCAGGTGAACAGAAAGCTAATCAAACCCAGGAATGTGGCATTATTGGAAATGTAGTTCATATAACAGTTAATATTCTGGAGACGGTTCTCTCTGGTGGCGCGGAGGAGGTGGAGCAGGAGCCTCCTCCGTAACTTTACCATTCCCTGTGTAAAGGAAACTATATATATATATATATATATATTAATTGTTGATTATGATCACACAATGATTTAGGGAATTCTTAATTAATGTAATACATTGATTTAACACCCTTACAGAGCATGTAGCAAAAATCAGCAGGATTAGGGACTCCAGATTATGAGCATGAACCCGATTACAATGATGTAGCAAATCAAATGTCAAATCAACGAAACTGTGTTGTGTAAAACACTATTTTGTTCATGGAAACAGTTCATTTAGTTCAAAGGAAAATACATAATTAATCGTAATTAAATATACATATTTTGTATTATCTGATCAGCAGGATTACAATAATCAGCTTTTGCATTCATTCAGTAAGTGCATACGCGGTCTTATTGAATCTAAGAAACATTATTTGTCTGGCCTTGAAAACGCTTCTCTGTTTAAACAGGACTTTAGAGCGTGTAGAAAGATCAAACACAGTTTAAGTGACATTATTTGTGAGCATTAAACGCAGTAACAATCAAGGGTAAATACATATGGGTGTTTATTAAACTACACTACAGGGGAAATATGTAATATATAACTAGACATAAACATACACACATTAAACACATAACCAAAAGTAAAGAGAGCAAGGAGAGAGAGAGGTTCTGAATGAACCACCAGTAGAATCACCTTAATAAAGGGGCACAACTTAGCACAGATTCTATGTGTATAGAAAATGGATACTTGCATTGAGCTCTAGTGCAGAGTGCAAATCCAAAAGCGCATGGAGAGAGAGTCCTGAGTGGTTCAAACGTGATGAAGTTTGTTGAGTTGAAAGATTGCCTTCAGATTCATCTGGCTTGCATCTGTACCTTGATGTAATTATGTGTCTGCATCTGTAAGGGTGTGGACCAAATAGCCCATATAATCAAAATAACAATACACTGTCAGGGTCCTGGCTTCCTGTTTCTGAGTTTCTAGGTTATCTTGCCAGGATCCTAACATGCCCCGTGTTTAGTGTCAGAGCGTGCTGTTTGGATCCTGACTCCTTCTAGTCTTGGTTCTTGTTTCTTGGAGTCAGGATCTGAACACACGCTCTGGGTCTTCGTCTTGTGTGGAAGCACATGGCCTCTGTTCTGTTTACATTCGCCATGTGCTCTCCAGTCTTGAGTCTTGACCCCGCCCCTCGTTCTCTTGTCTCGTCAGCGCTCATGTCGCGCACCTGTTAGTCGTTTGTCTGTGTACCATTTAAAGCCCTCGTGTTTTCTGTCTTGTGCCGATTCGTTTTGCATTCTTCGCTTTTTGCTTTTGCCTTTTTGCTTCATGGTGTTTTGCATTTTGGATTTTGCTTCTTGTATCTTGGCTTTTTGTATCGTGGTTTTGTCAAGTTTTCTAGTCTAGTCCTGTTGTGTGTTTTGCTCTGTTTTTTGAGAGTGTTTCTGAGTTTTAGTTTCAAGCCTGTGTTTTGTTTTCGTTTTGCCCCCTCGTGGGTTCTTGTTTTGGTTATTTGTTTAATTAAAGACTTTTTCTGTTTAACGCTGTTTACGTTTGGGTTCTTTTCTCCCGTTATTGATATACACAGGATGACCCACCTATTGTCTACTGTATGGTCTCTGGTAGGAGGTCCCAATACTGCCTGTCTTTTTACATTTTTTTTTTACCAATTTACAATTGTACACTTTTTACCAATTTACATTTGGTACAAGGTATAAAGGTCCGCTCACACAGACAGTACCTTGGGATAAGATCCTGAAGAAGACTATGCTACACAAGTATCTTTAAGAAAGGCTTTTCCCCTGAACTACGGTCTGGCTTACTTTTCTTTATGTATTAGAACCACATTCTAGTTCTCAAAAGACTGCTCAGCCAAATTCAAGGAAAATCTAACAGAGTTCCAGAGATCAACAAAGTTAGCTGAAGACTTAGTCTGTCTCAAAGGGATTGAGCCAGAAGCTGCACATCCCCCCACCCCCCCGGCCCTCGCACATTACCACAACACCCCCCCCTCCCCAAAATCAGCCATAGTGGTAATTTACCTGGTTATTTCCTGTATGTTTGCCTGATTCAACTCGGCTATGAAAGAACTCTTGGCTGCTATTAGCAAACTACAAACGTTGCACCTGGATGGGGCCTTTGTTGTGGCTGGGGACTTTAATCACTGTTCTGATTAAAGTTAAACTGATTAAACTGTTAAATCACTGTTAAGATCTGTTCTCCCTAAATTTCACTAAAATGTTTCCTGCACCAAAAGGGGACATAAAACTTTGGACCATGTTTACACCAATATGACTAATGCCTACAAAGTCACACCCCTCCGCCACCTGGGTCAGTCTGACCATCTTTCTTTGTTCCTGCTCCCCAAGTATCACCTGGTCATCAAATGCATGAAACCCAGAATGAGAACTGTCAAGATCTGGCTTGAAGGTGCTGACTCCAGCACCAGTTCCAACACACAGACTGGAGTGTGTTTGCTCCTCAGGCCACCACAAACTCTCAGATCAATATCAACACTTACTCCAACTCTGTCCTGGAGTACATTATTAAGTGTTTGAGCAGTGTAACAACACACAAAACTATAAAAACATTCCCCAATCAGAAGCCCTGGATGAACAGAGAGCTCCTCCTGCTCAAAGCTAGAGATGCAGCCTTCAGGTCTGGAAATAGATGGCGGAAAGATGGACGCGGCGGCTACTCCGGGTCCAAAAGATGGTGTTTTTATGTCTGTTAGTCTCGTCTCTTTGTCTTCAAACAGTTTAATTTCTCCGCAAAATCAACAGATAAACGCTCGAAAACACAAATATAATCGCCAGAGCCTTCTGGAAATCGGTAGTGCGTACAAACATCAGCTTTCGCCGGCGACCACCGAGAAGCTACGAGGCCTCTGCCTGCTGCTGAAGCCGAACCCTGAGACTGCGGCCCCGTCCACTGATGCTACCCGCACAAGCCGCTGGCGCCGGCGCTGTGAGAGGGGACAGAAACGTGGCAAGCGCGGGGGTGTACGAGCTAGGCTAGAGGCTAACCCCACCAGACTAGCGATCCCATCATTAACGCTCGCAAACGTTCGCTCATTGGTAAATAAACTGGACTCAATTCAACTCAGTCGGTCTACACAGCATGAGTCAAGGGATTGCTGTGCGTTTGTTTTCACTAAAACATGGCTAAACGACAACATCCCGGACTCCGCCATTCAGCTGCACGGACTAACCTGCTACCGAGCGGACAGGGATTCATTACTGTCTGGTAAGACTCGCGGGGGTGGCTTGTGTGTGTACGTCAACAGAGAATGGTGTAATAATGCTGCGGTAGTGACTAAACACTGCTCGTCGCTGGTGGAGGTGATGTTTGTGAAGTGCAGACCGTTCTATCTGCCGCGGGAGTTCGCGGCCATTGTTATTGTCGCGGTTTACATCCCCCCGTGTGCAAACGCTAAGGACGCGCTTCGCGAGCTGTACAGCGCCATCAGCGATCAACAAACAAACAACCCCGACGGCTTTTTCATCATAGCCGGAGATTTTAACCACGCAAACTTAAAGACAGTCTTGCCAAAGTTCTACCAACATGTGAACTTTGCTACAAGGGGAAATAACACACTGGACTTTGTTTACACAACACAGAAAGACGCGTACAGGGCTGAACCCCGCCCCCACCTCGGGTACTCCGATCACATCTCTGTTATGCTAATCCCAGCATACAATCCACTGTTGAAACTCACCAAACCGGTTCAAAAACTCATCACAGTCTGGCCGGATGATGCTACCTCAGCACTGCAGGACTGCTTTCAGACTACAGACTGGAGCATGTTTAAAGAAGCAGCCACCTACAACAACAGCACCGACCTGCATGAGTACACTGAAACAGTGAGTGCATATATCAAGAAGTGCATTGATGATGTGACAGTCACAAAGACCATCACCACACGTGCCAACCAGAAGCCGTGGATGACGGCAAAGGTTCGTGGGCTGCTAAAGACCAGAGATGAGGCATTCAGATCAGGAGATAAAGCAGCCCTAAAAACAGCAAGAGCCAGCCTGTCCTGTGGCATCAAGAATGCAAAACGGTCATATGCACAAAAAATCAATAACCACTTCACAGACAGCAGAGACTCACGGAGCCTGTGGCGAGGCATTCAGACCATCACTGACTACAAGCCCCTGCCACAGGCCTGTGATGACGACACATCCCTTCCAGATGCACTTAACCAGTTTTATTCACGGTTTGAATTGCAGAATGACACACCTGCACAAAAACTGCCCACACCTCCCACCGACCAGGTGCTCTGTCTGTCTCCAGCCGTAGTGAGGAAGACCCTGTCTAGGATTAACCCACGCAAGGCTACGGGTCCTGACAACATACCTGGCCGTGTACTGAGAGACTGTGCTGCACAGCTGACAGATGTCCTAACAGATATCTTCAACATCTCGCTGAGCCAGGCAGTCGTCCCCACGTGTCTCAAGTCCACAACCATCATACCGGTACCTAAGAAATCACCTGTGTCCTGTCTGAATGGCTATCATCCCATAGAACTGACTCCAATCATGATGAAGTGCTTTGAGAGATTAGTCATGAATCACATAAAAACCAGCCTCCCCAACACACTCGACCCGCTCCAGTTTGCATACCGTCCAAACCGCTCTACGGATGATGCAATTTCCTCCACCTGGCTCTTACCCACTTAGACCAAAAGAACACTTATGTAAGAATGCTGTTCATTGACTTCAGCTCAGCATTCAACACAATAATCCCACAACAGCTCATTAATAAATTACACCTGCTGGGCCTTAACAACTCTCTCTGTAACTGGATTCTGGACTTTTTAACTGAAAGACCCCAGTCAGTCCGTGTCGGCCACAACACCTCGAGCACTACCACACTGAGCACAGGTGCCCCACAAGGCTGTGTGCTCAGCCCGCTGCTCTTCACACTGCTGACCCACGACTGCACTGCCAAGTTCAGCTCCAACCACATCATCAAGTTCGCTGATGACACAACGGTGGTAGGTCTCATCAGCAACAACGATGAAATGCACTACAGAGAGGAAGTGGCACAGCTAGCATGGTGTGGCACAAACAACCTGTCCCTCAATGTGGAGAAGACAAAGGAGGTTGTGATGGACCTCAGGAGAAACTCCACTGACCACTCCCCACTGACCATCGACAGCTCGACTGTGGAGAGAGTCAGCAGCACTAAATTCCTGGGGGTGCACATCACAGAGGATCTCACCTGGACCACCAACACCACGTCACTCTCCAAAAAGGCACAACAGCGCCTACACTTTCTCCGCCGGCTGAAAAGAGCAAGTCTCCCTCCACCAATCCTCACCATGTTCTACAGGGGAACCATTGAGAGTGTGCTGACCAGCTGCATCACTGTCTGGTATGGGAACTGCAGCGCCGCAGACCGCAAGACCCTCCAGCGGGCAGTGAACACAGCTGCAAAGATCATCGGTGCCCCTCTCCCCTCCATCCTGGACATTTTCCTTTCACGATGCTCCAACAAAGCCACCAGCATCGTAAAGGACCCCACCCATCCCTCACACAGTCTCTTCCAGCTCCTGCCGTCAGGAAAACGGTACCGGAGCATCAGAGCCCGCACTGCCAGACTGCTCAACAGCTTTTTCCCCCAGGCTGTGAGAGCCCTGAACTCAAGCATGGCCCCCCTCTGAAAAAAAAACCTCATACCTCTTAAATATATTTTTTTTTATTTCTCCCTTGTGCAATTCTGAGTGTGCTACACACAGGTGAGTAGGGCGCACAGACCACCTGCAGTAGAACACTCTCCTCTATGTGCACTAGTCACTTTACAACTGGGGGTACATAATCCCACAAAAGACTCATGTATGTTTACAAGCCCATGCACTACAGATCATCTTGTACTGTTCTCCAGCCAGGAACAGTGCTTGACTTTCTTTTTCCTCGTGCAATATTTATGTGGAACATTTGTATAGTTTATTAGTTTATGTATAGGCAACTTTATATATAGTATATTTATAATCTAATTCTGTTAGTATTTGTGTTTAGATTTATACTGTTTCACGTCATTGTTGTATGTCTGTATTTATGTAGCACCGTGGTCCTGTGAGGCACGACATTTTGTTCCACTGTATGTCCCCACATATAGCGGAATGACAATAAAGCTCAACTTGACTTGAACTTGAGATAGGGTGGCTTACAGCTCAGCCAGAACCAGTCTAAGGTAGGGCCTTAGACTGGTTCTAATCTGCCAGGTCAAATTTGCATACAAGCAAAAAATTGAGGAATACTTCAACTTCTCAGACCCCTGGCGTATGTGGCAAGGCATACAGTCTATCATTGATTATAAACCACCCAGCACTGTGACTACCTCCAGCTCTGCTTTTCTCCCTGATGAGCTCAACCATTTCTATGCTCGCTTTGACAATAACAATAGAGCGGTTCCCCACAAAATGGAACTCAAAACTCAAGACCTGCCTCTGACACTCTCCACCTCAGATGTTTGCTCCACACTGAGCTGCGTGAATACACGGAAGGCTGCTGGCCCAGATGGTATACCAGGGCATGTGCATAGAGCCTTTGCATGAGCAGCTGGCCGAGGTCTTTACGGACATTTTCAATCTGTCCCTTGCTCAGTCAGCTATTCCAACTATCTTTAAGACCTCCACCATCATCCCAGTCCCGAAGCACTCCACTGATTCGGCCCTTAATGACTTTCGTCCTGTCGCACTCACCCATATCATTGCCAAGTGCTTTGAGAGACTGGTTCTAGCCCACCTTAAATCCTTTCTCCCTGCTACTTTGGAGCCACATATACTTTGCTTATCGCTGCAACAGATCAACAGAGGATACAATTGCTACAACACTGCACTCTGCCCTAACCCACCTGGACAGTCACAACACAGACGTTAGAATGCTGTTCTTTGACATTAGCTCTGCATTCAACACTGTAATACCCTCCATGCAGATTTCCAAGCTCAGGCATCTTGGAATCAGCACATCCCTCTGTAACTGGATCCTGTACTTTCTGACTAACAGACCCCAGTCTGTTAAGTTAGATAACCTCTCCTCCTCCACCATCACCATGAACACCGGCGTGCCACAGGGTTGCATGCTGAGCCTTCTTCTGTACTACCTATTCACCCACGACTGCGCTCCTGTTTATGGCCCCAACACCATAATCAAGTTTGCCGATGACACCATGGTGGTAGGTCTGATCAGAGCTGACGATGAGTTGGCCTACAGGGATGTGGTACAGCACTTGGCTGTGTGGTGTGCTGCCAACAATCTGTTTATAAACATCCAGAAGACCAAGGAGATCATTGTGGACTTCAGGCGGACCAAGAACCATGCACATACCCCCATCTACATCAACAGAGCTGTAGTGGAGCATGTGTCGAGCTTCAAGTTCCTTGGCATCCACATCTCTGATGACCTCATATGGTCCATAAACACCTCCTCCCTAGTCAAAAAGGCACAGCAGTGCCTTTACTTCTTACGGAGCCTCAAGAAAGTTCACCTGTGCCCAAGGATACTTGTGGACTTCTACCACTGTACCACTGATACCATACTCACTAACTACATCTCAGTATGGTACAGCAACTGCTCCATGTCAGACCACAAAGCACTCCAACAGGTGGTGAAAACTGCCCAACAGACAACCGGCATTCAGCTACCCACGATTGATGATATTTATCTCAAGCGCTGCCTGGGTAGGGCTAGGAACATCATCAAGGATGCTTCCCACCCTAACCATGGACTTTTCACCCTACTCCCATCTGGCAGGTGCTACAGAAGTCTACACTCTCTGACCAGTAGGCTCAGAGGCTGTGACCCTGCTGAACTCCACACTACCAATCTAACTACTTATGAACTCATTTGCACTATTCATATTTGAAGTCTGTTACTATTACTACTCTAATTTTTTTTTTGCAAATATGTACATTGTTTAACAGTCAGGCTCTTCTTACTTGCATTACCCATGTTTTGCACATTCTGTACATTGTTCAACATTCATACTACTTGCACTATGCATACACAACTTTTTTTGCATATATAACTACCTGTATTTGTATTGCTGCTGTTTTTCCCACCTCACTCATATCCTTATATTTGCACCCGCTGCTCATATTCTGCACATTTTCTGTAGATATTGTATATTTTCAACTCCCCTGCACTTATCTGTATATATAAATCACTATATTTCTGCACTTCTGGTTAGATTCTAACTGCATTTCATTGGCTCTTTACTTGTACTCAGCATAATGACAATAAAGTTTAATCTAATCTAATCTAAATTTCTACAGTTTAGGACAGTTTAGTTCTAAGTTAAAGAGAGTTCTTCTTTTGGTGGAGTGTTTTTTTTGTTTTTTCTTGGGCCATGTGGTGTTACTCCTGCCCATGGAATTCTTTTGAAGTTTGGGCAGGGTGTCATAAACTGTCCTGTTGGTGTCAGGGGTGCTGATAACCATCTAGGGGAGATTTTTGCCTCCAGACACTCTGGAGTCTTTCACCCCCAAGCTAGGTTTGGAGGTCTTAAGTAAAAAGGGGTATTTTATGATCCCTACATGATCCAAATAAAAGGCCATTCCAGATACTATGTTAGCCTCCCAAAAAAATCATGCCCACTGTAATGTTTGACCAGTTAGCAGGGAGATGATGTAAGCAATCTTAGCATGATCGGTTTGGAAGATTTGAGGCTGCATCTTAAAATATAATGAGCATTGTAACAGGAAACTGCTGCAATCCTCTACTTCACCTGTGTATATTGCTGGATAGGCCATGGGATTGGCTGGGGCAGTAGTAGAAGAGGCAGCGGCTGATTGATGTAGCAAGTGCATAAACCATATAAGTGAACAGATCCGAAGGGGTGTTACCATCGCTGCTGGTGCTCTTGTTGCATTGCATGTTGTTCTGGTCTTCTGTTAGCACAGAAGAAGACTGCACAGAGGAATATCCAAAAATGGTGGTTTATAACCCACTGGTTATATATACACAATACAAAAACCTGAAAATTACACAATGAAAGAGAATGAAAGAGAATTGGAAACAGAGAAATAACAAAGTAATAGAGTCTTTAGGACTGTAATTATATAATTTCATTAGAAGCTATCTTAACAATTTACGGAATCCTAAGCTAAGTTAAATGTCAGCAGTCTACCAGTAAGCAAGCAAACAGGGTGACAGTGGCAAGAGACCAAACCTCCAATGATGTATAGATGGAGAAAAAACCTTGGGAGAAACCAGGTGGGCTAGTTCTCCTCTGGCCCTCCTCTCTGTATCTGCCTCCCAGGAAGACAGTTCCAGAGTTTGGGCGGCAAATATGGAAAGGATTTACCACCGACGCTTGATTTTGAAATTCTGGGTGTGGTAAACAGTACACCAAAGAACACTCCAGGGGTGCAGTTTATGGCAAGACCCCCTCCTGGCTGCACGAGTTCTCCAGGGGCCCAGTTTATGGCAGGGCTCCCTTCTAACGGCCAGAGTGGGGAAAGGTTCGCTCCACTGTGATTGGACCTTGATGGGCTAACAGCAACAAATGCCCAGTCCCATCAGATAAGGATGTAAGAACAATTGCCAGACACCTCTCTTTGGGTTTAGAATAAGGACTTCAATACCATACCAGGAAGGAGAGGACATTTTCATTGGTTCACAGGATTTGCCCTATCACCCAAACCCCCATTACCCTCATTATCCTAATCCCCAGGTGAACAGGACCCTAAATTCCTTAAGACCTCCAGATACAGCAGTTTATGGCCAGCACGGCCAGCATGCACATTTGCTGGCCGTGTGGCAGCAATAGCTAAAACAAAGAAGATGAAACTTTCCACAATCATACACAAAGAACATTTAAATGGACAATACAATTGCAACAAACCCACTGAAAATGCATTTGCATGTGTTGCATAGCAACTTATGTAAACCCAGTTATTAAGAAATAAATTTATACATGATAACGCTATCATCTGGTGTCATGTTTGGTTTATGTTTGTGTTCAGCACATTGCCAGGGGTGTTATGAAAGTGGTTTTGAAGTGGCATTTTTTTAAGTTTAAAGGTTGTTGCCTGAAAGTACCTTTAAACTATGCAAATGAGTTCCACACAGAAGGGGAAGGGTGGGCCCTATGGCATGGGTTCATCCTACATGGTTACAACCAATTACATCACTAGAAACGGAAGGTGCAAAATTACAATCTCCACCTTATCAGGAAGGGATAAAAGGACCTCATAAAAGATACGCCTTTGTCCTGAGTTCTCTGACATTACGAGGAATGAGACAACAGCATGACTAAGGTTAAGCGCTTGTGAGTAGACCTTGGAACATCTCCATCAGCGGCACGGTTACGCCTTGCCCAGCCTTCACAGCTTCACCTGAAACACAGCTCAGTTGCAGAGGACTAAACCAGCTGAATGCCTTGACTCCAACCTCCTTTTTGGTGCAACCAAGTTTACCTCTCCGTGACTGCGGCTGGTGGAAAGTAATTCTGCGCCCTTCCCACTGCACACAACTTGCACGCCCAGTGGAAGATGTCCCAGATGCCGGACCGTTCACCCAACCGTGTGGAACGTAAATACATTTTTTTTACCAAACCTCTTTCAGAGACTTTGGCAGCACTGTATTTCTGTAAAATACACCCAGAAGAAATTACTGGTGTCTTGCTTACTAAAGTGGACTACCTAGTATCACATTTTAACAGAAGCATTGCATTTATCAACTCTGGGTTCATCACATTTACTGTTTCATGTAATGCAATATTCATTCTTATCTGGTCATTAAATGTTGTTAGTAGTGTTATATACTTTAACCCTATTGTCTAGTGTTATTTACCTTTTAATATTTTTATTCAAATAAATTTTTTAAGTAACCAGAGTTATTTTGTTAATAAATATTTGTTGGTAACCAGAGGCTCTACAGGTTAGCCGTATCTCATAAATCCTTCAGATAATTTAGGTGAAACACAAAACTGTGCAAAACCAACAAGGCCCTGACAGCAGCCAGTCTGCTGACCAGTTTTGGACAAAACTTGACTTACTCAACAAGATAAAATGAAGGAGGGCAGAGTTAATGAATGTAATTTTAAAAGTTGTATGGCTTGATGAGAACAATATTCTCAGCAAATTGTACAATATTTTATAAAATCTTATTATTACACGTTTTATTACATAAACAGAAACACTGCACAGCAGTTAAACACTGTGGTACATGTAAACCACTTTGAAACAAAAGCACATGTATTTCTTAGTCTTTCTTAATTTCAGAATTGTACAGGTAGCAGACTTTGCTGCTCTACGTACCCCCCTGAGGGAGTTTACTTGTATGCAGTGTTTGTATAGTTGATTTTGCAGCACAAGAGAGCACAAAAGGTGCTATTACTCATGCTCATTCGATTTTCTGTTACAATCTTTTTGACCATGCTGAAAATCCTCTCTGAGGAGGCATTGTTATGAGGAATGCAAAGTAATGTCTTTATTGACTGCAGCTGAAACCTGGTCTCAATCTCACTTTTCCCTTCAAGGCCCCAGAATCTGTCCACTCTCTCTTCCTGGGTTAACGCCTTGCTGTCTATGAACTCCTCTCAGTTTATCTGGATTAAGCATTAGTTGTGGAAACATGCAACATAGCCTTTTCACTGTGGCACTATAAACAGATTTCCAACACATTATCAGCTAGGTTAAATACATCATACTTATCAAGGAAGGAACCTGAAGGAACTTGAAGCCAAAGAACTTGAAGCCAAGGAACTTGAAGCTCGACACATAGTTAAGGGAACTACTTAAATGTACAGCTTATAGAGCATCACTCCCTCTGAGTTAAACTTAAAAAATAAAACAGAGATTTATTTTTATGTATATATAATGTTAGATCTCCACCATTCATTCTACCTACCTGGAATGCAGGTTTAAGGGCGGTACTCAGAAACAGAAAATAGAACTTGATCTTAGGAACATTGAAGTAGCCTGCCAGGTTCCTGATTTTAGCACTTCTCTCATCCTTATGACTATTAAAGAAATCTTGCAGAGCAGAGCATTCAGAACTCTTTGTATGCACATGTGAAGGCTGAGCCAACGTGTACTGCAGTATCTCAGCAGATTAAGCTTGTCTGTGGCTGTGAACTCCATAAATTCTTTATACACTTCACTTCTCTTGGCACTACAGGAAACACAAACAACAAAAAAATAAGTTAAACATTTTTTACATGAACAGTGGATAAACCGAATCATTATACCCTGTGTAAGTTTGTAAGTTTAAAAAGAATAGACTAACAGACAAACTTTCCTTTTTATACTGACCTTTTGTGGTAGTGGCTACACACCAGACAGAAAATCCTCCACTCCACAAGTTGGGCAAGGTGGCATATTTAACCCACATCCTGAACATAAGGTCTTAGTTTGGTAACGACTGAATTGTGCTTTCCTTTCTTTACACTGCAGTTGTCAGAGTGGAAGTCCACCACGTTATCCCATGGGATTCCTCTATTTCTGTCATAAACAGACAAATACATTTTTTGTAAACATTCATGCTGTTTTCTAGCTATGGTAGAATCAGGAAATATGCCTGCCACACTAGATTGAAGCCATCACAAAATGATAAAGGAATCTTTTTTTGCAATCAGCATTGCCATTTTCAGCAACACCTGTAGTTTCTGCCTCCATCTGTCCCTGAGTGATGAAGGTTAAAAGGCCGGTGTGCTCTTCTGTGGCACTGCTACACAATTGTGTCATTTTTATTTAATGTGCTGACATAATTTTTTCCACCATATATGCAGAAAGCAACAGTGCAACTGGATTGTGGGCTGCCAGGCTAAGGTCACAAATGGGTTAAAATCTGTATGATGTGTGAGTAGGACACACCCTGCCCATGTGCAAGCCTTTGCCCAGTTCTATTAGCCGACAATTCCATGTGTGACAAATTTCAGGACTTTTTAAGCATGTAAAAAAAATGTAAAAAAAAAAATCATAAGAAAAACAATAGTAATAATGATTCTAAAAATAATAATAATGATCCTAAGGAAAACAACAACGGCCCTTGGGCCCTAATAATCCTAAGGAAAACAATTCGGCCAATCCCACTTTCAGTGCTTTGGCCCTAACAAGGGGGTGAGGCCAAGACTACAGACAGAATGACAAGACTCCCACATGGCACACAGAAACAAACAAAAGCCATGTGCTCAAAACACTAGACAAAGGATAGATGAGCACATGTCAAATGACTTAATTTGTACCATACCCCAAACAGACGTTTAGTCTGTATTATGTCCCAGATGTTGTAAAGGTAGTGGGAAGTAACATTTAATATTAAGAAGTATTTTGACGTGCCACGCAATCATGACGTCAATTATTCGGTGCAAAACAAAAAATGTGGTTTATGATAATGGGACATAAACATAAAACAAAACAAGGCTGTTTTTCAATGAAACCACATAACCTAAAACTAAGAGAGCAAACCAAAAAGTCTTCAGCATCCAAGATGTCCTAACCAAACTACACTCTAATAGAGGTGTAACAATACACAGAAGTCACGGTCCGATACGTACCTTGGTTTTGAAGTCACAGTTCGGCATGGGTTTGGTACAAACTGTCTTACTGATTTAAATTAACAAATTATGTCTGTCAATATTGCTGCAACCAGCAGCAACCTGCATTGCTTTTTATGGTGCTAGTGTAGTTGGAGGAAGAGATTTTAACTGCTTACATTATTGAATGCTAAATATGTTAGCAAAATATTTTAGAATAATGTTAGAAATATTGTGCTCCCATTCTAATCTGCTTCATCCACACTGTACACCCAGATGTTGTCTTTACTTAAAGGCAGGGTATTTTTCCAGAAACATTTTTGTTATACTGGTTAAAAGTCTGTTCGCATATTGATAGCAATAATTGGGTAAAGTGGTCTAATTATATTTATATAAATATATATCTTCTGTGAAAGGCACAGGACCATAATGTGATCATGCAATCATTGCATTCGGTCCAAATGCAATGATAGGATTAATAAATTCCCTTTAAATGTCAATTGAGGGTTGCAGTAGAAATTATCACTTTCCTTTCCCACATATCAGCTATTGTTATAGGTGATATCCCAAATGGTAGGGTGATACTATCTTTTACATTTAAATTTATTCATTTAATAAAAAAAGGATAATTAAAATTATTTATTTTATTCATTTATCCAAAGCGACTTACAAAAGACAAGAGCATTAAACATTTTGCCTTAAGAACCAAAAAACCAAGTCTACAAAGTTACATTTACAATTGGATATTGTATTCTGCTGCTAGAGACAAGATGAACAGAAGAAGGTTTTTTTTATATATGTAGGAAAGAATATCAGAGCATTAGGGATTAGTCAGGTGTCTCCGAAACAGGTGTGTTTTGAGTTGTTTTTTGAAGGTTGTGATGGTCTTAGTGGATTGGGTGGAATAGGTGAACTTCTTACAGAGTGATTTGGTACCTCGTTGTGGGAAAACAATCAGGCGTCGCTAATTAACAGACTGCAGCTGGTGGGAGGGGACATATGTCGTGAGGAGTGAGTTGAGGTAGGAGGGTGAGGTTCCGGTGAGGTTCTGCTGACTGTCCTAAAGGCCAGGGTCAGAGATTTCAATTTGATGCGGGCAGCTACAGGTAGCCAGTGGAGTGAGATCAGCAGACTCTCTTTGGTTAATTTAAGACCAGATGTGACGCAGCCTTCTGGATCATTTTCAGGGGTTTAGTTGCGTTGACTGGAAGGCCAGCCAGAAGGGTATTGCAGAAGTCCAGCCTTGATATTACGAGTGCTTGGACTAGGAGCTGTATTGCATGCTTGGACAGGAAAGGTCTGATTTTCCTGATGTTGTAGATCACGTACCTGCATGACCAAGAGATTGTTGCAATGTGGGTAGTAAATTTCAGCAATGTGGGTAGTAAATTTTTTTGTGAAGTTGTATTCTAATGATGGGTTGGCCAGGATTATCAGAAGTTTTGTCTTGCTGAGATTGATCTGAAGGTGCCATTTCTTCATCCAGGCTGAGATGTCTAAAAGGCAAGCAGCAATGTTGGGGTCGTCTGGTTGAAATGAAAGTTAAAGTTGTTTAAAGGAAACAGTTGCCGCCTCAGCACTGAGTGATGAGAACTGGGTTGTTGGGGGGGAAGCTGAGGTTGTAATGAAAAGAAACAGAAGTGGGGTTGGGTGGTGAGCATGGAGGAGGGGTAACAGTGAATTGTATGAAGAAATGACACATGTAGGGGTGTAATAAGGACATTATTTGTGGTGCAAGTGAAGGTGACCTGAAGGTCAGGTCAAATTGTTTCCCTCCTTTGTGGGTGGAAGGAGTGTTAGTTTGTAGGAGGTCAAACGAGGACAGAAGAACTAAGAAGTCTGCTTGAGGTTTGTCTAGGTGAATGTTAAAGTCACCAAGAACTACCACTGGAGTGCCATCTTCTGGAAAAGACGATAGCAGCATGTCAAATTCTTCAATGAAAGTGTCCAGTTGACCTGGAGGGCAGTATATGACTACAAGGTAAAATTTTGCTGGGAAGAGACTGTTATTGATATTTGAATGGTGAATTATTACAGAGAGAGGGCAGTGGAGTGAAATTCCAGGTGTTAGACACAAGCAAACCTGTCCCCACAAGGCATGGAGGGGGAAGTGAAGTTAGATGAGAGGGCTGATGGAGTTGCTGTGTTTTCCTTGTTGATCCATGTCTTCATCAGTGCCAGAGAACTTAGGTTTAACTGGCTGGTGGAGGCAGGAATAAAGTCTGCTTTGTTGACAGCTAACTGGCAGTTTCACAAACCAACGGATAAGGATAATGACTGAGCAGAGGTGCTACTGAGGGAGCGTAGATGGTGTGGGTTACGTTGTCATCTTGTGTGTGTAGTTTTACGTCTACAAGAAACAGTGGGAATATACTGGAAGCAAATGTTAGTAGTGATAGAAAAAGTTTGAAAGGAAAAAAAGAGAATGAGCAGTGGAAACTTAGCATGGTGAGCAATGTCCTGTCGGTGTCCCGCAGGTCTTTATACTCATATGTCTTCACACGAGGAGGTATTCACATGAAGGCTGCCACTTCCGGTGCTGCTCCAGTTTGAGTGCTAACTAAAAACTGACTCACTGATTGCTTCACAGCTGAGCCCACTTACTCAAATTAAGAGATTCAAGGTTCAAAAGTGTCTTAAGGTGTTAACTGAAACTCCACCCAGATGGCTACACACTAACAGCAAATTAACAAAGCTTACTATAGAAAGTGCAGAGCAGTTCAAACTTCTTACTAGCAAACAGCTACAAGTCCAGCACAAAGTAAACACTGCAAGCACACTACAGCTACTGCTAACTCAGACAGACAAAATGTTTCTTCTCTAGTTACAGTGGTGAAGCTGCTTTTTAAATATCTCAACAAGTGCTGAGCCCGCCTACTCAATTAACAGGTTCAAGGTTCGTCTGATCATCCGATGTCGTTCTAAATGTTTATTATAGTCACATATCCCTTTGATAAAAGCTGATACTTGACGTTTCTCTGCCACTTCCTTACTTTAATTGAACCATTATTATAGGTTTAATTATGTGTGGTATGCACATATGGCTTACCAACATGATAATTAAGCCTTTTTGGGGATAAGCTTGTCCTAATATCTATGTTGGAGTGGAATTTGTTTACAGGCAGTCTGCAGTTTCTTACAGGTGGGTTTTATTGCTTTCAAAGCTAGGTTGCTATTGCTAGCCTCTCCAAAATTGCCTATTTATACATGATATATATTGAGTACTTAACAATGTACTTAATACTTAACTAAGTAATAATAGTTAAATAATAATTAAAACTATGTCATAATAACTAAGTACTTAGTACTTAAGAAGTTAACCTAATAATGCTTTTGACCCACCAGTACTTAAGTTTACATAATGCATGAAGTTTACCATAAAAATGTTATTAAGTTTTGCCAGGTAAAAACTGTATTTGTGTATTTGACGTGAAACTGTTAATAGTGAGAACATATTATACATATAAATTAGTGAGCACTATAATGACTCACTATTTTCAGAAGCACTCTCAGTGATTTGGTTTTGGAACTGGACCTTGTAGCTGCCCATTCTCAGGTAACAGGTTAAATGAACACTAATCAAATTAGTATAATCTAATTAGAAATTTACTGTTTACCAAATGTTTGTGTGCCCTATGTATTTTTATCCTTATTGGGCTAGTTATAGTATTAGACACAAAAGGAGTGGTACTTGTATAACATGAAATTGCTCTAGTTGTTATTAAATGTTTTTTATAATATTTTTCAATTAGGATGCTGCTTTTAATATTCAAACATAAGTTAAATAACATAAGCTGAACTTACATTTCCAAAACCTGCAAAAAATAAATTCTTTCACTTCTGAGAAATGGATCAGGCTGACCCTGTGATTGTGGATGTCTCATGTACCAAGTGGTTCCACTTGAATTACGAACTAACACTTAACTGAATTTAATAATTATTTTGAATAACTCAATAAATAGTCCATTTCACACCTTTAGTGCAGATGTAAAGAGTTTGCACGAAATGCAGTGCTGTAGTCTAAATCTAGCATCAATTAGACAATTTCCATTGTACTACTGGGGCCATATTTCTAAGAGACTAAATATTATAACTTTTTCAGTCTCTTTTTGCTGTCATTCATCATCCTTATCCTGTACTTCAAGATGCGCCGCTTACTTTGCTAAGCAGACAGTGGCCTTGTTTCCCATTGGAGAGGACTATTGTAATAGGATATGTTAGGATTACAGGTAAGACGCCCAAGACCTCTAACTTTGGCCAGTGTCTAACCCAACCATGGGCAAAGACATACAAGGCACCACTCTTACCAGTGAGTGGGTATCTGGCTCATTTTATCATCGCTACAGGATCAACATTTCAAAAACTGGACTGACCTTACAGATGTAGCGACAATATAAAACAGAAAAGAGACTGTTGTTTGGATGAAAATTTTTTGATTTCATATTGTAACACACAAGGGAATATAACAGATTACACAAGCTTATTCACTTTTTCAGTAGTCACAGTAGAAGTCACAGTCTAACCAAGTGTGAAAACATTTCTTCACAGTCAGAAACTTCCTTTTTCTCCACTTTGCATTACAATACTCTTTTACCATGGTTGTGGGTAAGATGAAGTTAACTTTTCAGAAAAGAATCAAGTTGGCCCAGAATTTGTGGCTGCTCTCATGGTTGGCAACTCTGGGAGGAGCAATTACCTTCATTTCAGGATGCTTCCTAAAGACAGAGCTTCGACGAAGGACAGAGGTATCTAAATAACTCTTAAAATTATCTTTTCCTTTCATTTGTGAAAATTGACAAATTGAATAAATGTATTACAAGCGTTCTAAATATGTCCAAAATATTTGGCTTGGATTAACCTATGTTAATAAAAATATTATCTAAGCCGGACATAATCTGTGTTAAGGAGTTGTCTTTTACAATTGAGCTCTTTAACAGCCTAGATGTTTTTAGGATGTGGATTATCGGTTCAGTCAACTCTTTATTCATAAACCAACTATAAACCAACTACAAACTTACTATCCCTAATTATTGTTTTAGTAATATACATCTCACACATTATTTGCAAAAATACCATGTATGCTGTTTGACATTTTTTCTGTTTTCTGTGTTTTATTTTTCATTTTATGTTAATATTATATATGAAACATATTATATGTTTCATTATATGTTCACTATAATTGTTTTGAAGAAATGCAACATTGTTAAAAGCACTAGATATATAAAATGTAATTGAAAATTTTGGAAAGATATCACTATCAAGCAATAGAAGAAGGGTAGTATCTGTCCTACCCAGAGCATAACCAGGTTTTTTTTTTACAAAAGTAAAACATATTGTTTGACATATTGTTATCTTTTTTGTTGGGGACCAGCTACAAACCAGATATGGTTTGGACACAGTGATCAAAATGCAATGTAAAACAAAAATGTTTAAATTGATGGATACCAACATATTCATAACTTTCAGGTAATGGACAACACAGACATCCACTGTGTGCCCAACACCTTGATGATTGTGGGCCTGGCTTCGATGAGCATCAATTACTTTGCAGGTCGAATCTGCCAGGATGCCTTAGATGCTGAATGTTTCCCACGATGGAAGACCTTTCTAAAGCCCTATTTTGGATCCTCAATTTTCTTGACCATCCTTATGTTGATATCAGTCATCCTAAGTTACGCCATGAAGGGCAGCCTGGAGTCCTCTCTGAAGATAGGGTTGAAAAATGGCATCCGCTTCTACAAAGACACTGACACCCCTGGACGCTGCTTTCAGAAACAGACCATTGACCACCTTCAAATGGAGTTCCAGTGCTGTGGTAACAATAACTACAAGGATTGGTTTGAGGTGCAGTGGATCAGTAATCGTTACCTGGACTTCAACTCTAAGGAAGTCAAGGAGTAAGTAAATGCCAGTGTAAATGAAAAGTTTCTTGACTGCACTTGGTATTAAAATTTGTCTTAGACAAAAGTCAGTACATTTTTTGTAAATACAACATTTTTTGTGACTACACTGAAAATTAAAGCATCAAATTTAACAGCAGATATGAGCTCCATTGATGACTTTGTTGGCAATCATTTAAAACTGACCCATACAACTAACAGTTTGCATTCAAGGTTGCTTTCATCTTTTCATTTGTTCTTATATTCTTGATTCTCCAGCCACATTAGGAGCAATGTGGATGGATATTATTTGGTTGACAGCGTGCCCTTCAGTTGCTGTAACCCTAGTTTTCCCAGACCGTGTATCCAATACAAAATCACCAACAACACTGCCCACTACAACTACGACCACCAGACCGAGGACCTAAACATCTTTATTCACGGTTGCAGAGAAACCCTGGTCAACTATTACATGGGGTTTATGAATACAATTGGTGGTGTAGTACTGTCTGTCTTTCTGATTCAGGTGATTTACTGTTTCTTAAAAACAATATGGTTTTTGCCTACCTACCAGCTCAGTTTTTTGGAATTTCCTGTACTATATGATATATGGTACAAAATTCTAAATTAATGCATCGTCATAATTCATATAAGCAAAAGCTTTACAAGAAATCACTGAAATTTGTGCTAGTTTGTACTAGTTTTAGTGTCACTACTTCAGTGCATTTGGGTCTTAAACTTATACAATTATGGTGACTTGCAGGTAATTTGCAATACAATCAATGTTTTCTGTGGTGTAGACTTAAAAAACTCTTAAAAACAGAAAAGAAACAAATACACTTGCTGTGGAATGTGGAGGTCTTCTGCATTTCAGAATTTTCGTCTAATATTTTTATATAATTTCTGGCTTGTGGAACAGCTTGTGGAACAGAATTTACCTTGTACTAGTAACAAGTAAGAACACTGTAATATTTAGAATGTTTAAATTTGTGTATCCAAATTGCATCATAGTATCATCAAGTGTATCTAAGAAAAGTCATAACTACTATACAATAATACAATAAAAAGACTACTTTGTATATTTGTATTTTATTACTACTGTTTATTTATTATTAAAAGTTACCTTTTGCAGTGTCAATAGTCAAAACCTAATTCACTTCTATTAAATAATTAAAAACTAAAAATATTCTTTAGAGCTCATGATTAATATACATTTCCCCAGACTTCAGGCTTGTTCATTAACAAATTAATGAACTATTTCTACCCATCCTCCTACTTACATACCACCTCAATGACCTCTCCTCCACAGAGCTCAGTACTGGCTAGTTTGCGCTTGCTGCAGACTTCTATGGATGCTGTTGCAGGACAGGAGAATGCAGAGATTGAAACTGAAGGCTACTTGCTAGAAAAAGGAGTGAAGGTGACCTTCATGGAGTATGTGGAGCCTGTGCTGAAACTAATGTTGCTGAACGAGGTAACCTCCACTGAAGCCACAGTAAAACCAAGGGCCGCTGGAACAAAAACCACCACTGACCAATGAAATTCATTTAAGTGCAAGCTGATATGGGCTAACTAATTAATGTCTTAGTACTAACTAATTAATGTTTTAGTATATGTTCCTCATTTTACATATTCAATAACTGTATATTTTAAAAAAATATTAAATAAAAAATAAATAAGTCCTTTTCAACAGTTTCAGCATGTCAAACTTTACCGGGTTTCCTGAAGTCTCTGTAAGTTATGTCAATTACAATATGAGTGTTGCAGGACAAAAGAGAATGTGAACCTATATCACACCACGTTGCATGCTGGGGTGGCGCTGCCATCTTTGGAGGAAGATGTCTGTTAATGTGAGGAAAACAAATATCCAAATTCAATTATTTTTAAACCTTGCTTTAAAACAACAGGTGACAGGCCATTCTAACTGTCACTCAGTTTCTATTTCCATCTACAGTGAAATCTGGTTGGTCCAAAATCCTGCTCCACATGGTTAGGACACATAATGCATACATTTACTGTGTATTTTTTAATTACTTTCCTAAGAAACTTAGCATTTAGCATTAAATTAAATGCATTGTAAATGTTGACATGGTGTTGACAATGCTTAGTGCTCCGCTAAGAAACACAATACGCACTCACAGAACAGAAAATTGTAATTGTCAGGTCTAATAAAATCGGATGTTTTGATATGTAGCTTTGTTGCATAGTAACATTTTGTGGAAATAGATACATACTGAATACTTTCTATGCTTCTGTCTTTTTTATTAACGCTTTCTTTAAACATATGCACACATAAACAAACAGGAACATATATTTGTGCACACACAAAGTAAGAAAGCTCTAAAAAAGTTCTGAAAGCACACATTTAAACAAGCAGACAACCAGGTAGCTCATACAAACATGTTCACAGGTGGTTGGATATCAGAGGCAGGTACATGATAATGATGGATAAAGATTAATGGCAGCATATACAGTGAAACCATGTGTGGTTATGTCCTCTATCCTGACACTCCTCCAACCAGCTCTAATCTGTTAATACGCAAACTGCTGCACAAGCACTTGAACTCATTGTAACCAATTCATCTTAACAGAGCATGTTAACAGGAGGAGAACAAATATCCAAATTCAATTCTGTAAAACACTGCTTTAAAACAATGCTTTTAAGTTGAACTTTTAGATGAGCCAGATTACGTTGATTATTGGGGCTAGTCAAAAAGTTGGCATTGCAGCCATGTTTGGTACATGTGAAATGATGTGTTCAATGCAATCCGTCTTCGAACAGAGACATTACAGCTAAGGTGAATCGGATATGAGTGTTTAGATGCAGGTCAGATGTCTGGATATCGGATATGTATCCAAATTAAACCCACATTTGAAAGTGGCCCAGATTGCATGTGAAAAAACAGGATCTTGTGTGTTTAAACAAATTCACAAATCTCTTCACAAATGTCAGATGTGAGTAAAAAATTTCATTTCTTCGTGCCAGTGTAAACACAGTCTAAGTGCGCAAAATGCTTGCTCTGTACATCGTTTCACTGACAACTAATGCAGTGCAATAAGAGAAAAGTTAATATAAAATTTATTTAGAAATGCAGAATAACTACTTTGAACACTGCTACAACAGCATTTTTGCTGACAATTTTAAAAAAGTAATTGCAAATTGCATATATATAACATTATATATTATGTGGGAATTGCATATAATGACACACTATTTTTTGCATGTATTTTGCTGCTTGTTGAAACAAACGTTTAAATCAAGCAAATGCGAAAGTATTCCCTCATGATACGTGGATTCTTCCAATCACCCCTATCATTCAGTAAGAAATGGACTGTTCCAAACTCTTCACTACAGTTGGCAGGTGACAAAGTGCACTGTAGCAAAGTTTAGTTTTATGCTGTAAATAGTTTGTGGTGTGTGTGTTTGTGTGTGTAAGAAATGTTATATATAAACGTCACATATACTTGTGATGACTGGACTTAATAACATCTAAATATTTACATTTAAAGTTGCCAAAGAATGCTAAAGAATGCTTTTTTGCTACTGCATTATTGTTGTTTAACCTGTTTTTTGTGCCATTGTATTTATTATAAATATAATAAACACACCTTGTTATTACAATAGTCAAATCATTGCTCGTGTGACAAAAAGAGGCAAATCTATTATTATCTTATTATTATATTATATTATCTATTATCACAAATGCAAATATATCCTTGAACAAAGCAATGGCATTGGTGGGCTCTTTGACACAAGACCCGAACAAAGTATCCGTATTAAAGTGGACAAACTGTGCGTGTTGCCGCGTCCGAATTACACGCATTTTATTTTAATACTTTTGGCTCAATCTGCATTCCATATTAAATGATTGTGTCTTAACAAAAAAAATTCAAAAACGTCATGTAAAGACGATCAAAACATTGTCTTTACGTAACAATATGTTAAAACTGTCAGGTTAACAGAAAACGTTTCTTTTTAATACACTTTGGCCCCGTCTGCGTTCCATATTCGCTTCACTTTTGTCAACTCATTTGGCATCTCATACTACAGTCGTCATTATGTCCAACTGTACAACTATGGAACGCTAACAGGGCCAAAAGTATTAAAATGAGACACAGAGTTTGTCCGCATTAATACGGACACTTTGTTCACGTTTTTGCATCAAAGAGGCCACCAGTCAGTGGCATTTCTGTATTCAAGAATATATTTGCATTTGTGATGTGATGGTATGATGGTATATACACATATAAACATCAGACGTTGAATTTGTTCGTGAGGGATTTGTTCATGTTAGGTAAGCCAATACCTGCAACGTCAGACCTAATATTTGTACGTGAATGACATCGTGTGAGTTTGCATGTACATATGCAAACGTATGGTTCAAAGAGTACAACGTATTGAATTGTTGTTTATGATATCAGAATGTGTCATGGTTTGTCATGCATCCCAGCATGCCCTTTGTTAAACATTTTTGTCTCATGTAGTGAAAAGGTCAGTATAGTTGGGACTTAGGAATTCTTTATTAAACTGCCAAAGGACCTTTTTGGACTACATGTGATTGGCCTCCTCTTATCACACTAACTATGATTTTAACATTGTAATAACTAGGTGTGTTTAGTATGTTTCTAATGAATAAAAATATACATAGAAATAACAATAAATGGCCTAAATAAACAATGGTTAAACCACGTATCAAGAAAACACGTAAAAAATCGTCGCGTTGACGGAAAACGCGTTTCGTTTTAATACTTTGGCCCAGTTGGCGTTCCATATACGACAGTCAAGACGTCAAAAACGGACGCATGCAAAAGACTCCAAAGTTTTACTTCATCAATCCAAGAAATGTTCTGTAGCGGTACTTTGGTCATGACTTACCTTTTTAAAAAAGTTAATTTACAACCAAATAACAAACACCTTTGTCTCTAAAAACTTTTTTAACTTATAGTTTACAATGAAATTGAACGTTCAATTAACGTTCTTTGGGCAAAGAACGTCCCGAGTCAATTTTCGCGTTTTGGAAATGTGTGCCAAGATTGTGGGTGTTTTGAGGCTCAGAAGGATACACTTTGTGTTCTTCAAAAGAGACCGAACAAAGGACGTAAAACGAAGGCTGCCTTTCAGGCGCCCTTTCAAGTTGAGATATCCTTCGACGGCGCTTGATGACGTGGCAGTCGAGATATGCAGTCTTACTAAGACGCGGCCTTCTGTTTAAGAAGCACCAAATAAAATGATCCCGCTAATTGCGTCACCAGGTTCGACACTCTTATTGTTTTTTGGTTTGACAGTCGTCGTAGAAGTTACACTGCAGGAAAGTGTCTCAATTTATCTGACACTGCCCGAATTTCATCGGAGGAAAAATCTTATCGCAACGGCCATTAATCGACTGTCGGTGAAGATGTTATACCAGTAATCAGGGACTATAGATTTTGACCTAGAATTATAGTAATTTCAAAATTTGTCTCAGACGACCAAATCGTGACCAAAATCGCACAGTGTGCTTCCATCTTAACAGAACCAATGCACCCACTCTATCTACCACACAGCTGCTGTGTTTTGAAATCTATTTCAATAGCGGTAGTATAGCACCGAGAATTCCGATTCATACAAGAAAGTCGGCTCGTTCGAATAGTTAATTTAAGTGAATTGGTTCACAAAGTCGGTTCACTGATTCATTTGTCTTACTGCTGTGTCAATAGCTCACTATTTGTAATATTAATGCATATTTTAATTAATAATTAAAAATAGTTAATTTGCTATTAGTATTGCAACCCAGCCACGTTCAATAGATATTAAACATATATAACAGGTAGTATACAGTCGACTGATTTAAAACGCATTGAGAATGAAAAAGAACCGGTTCAACACTACGATTCGTTTGCAAATAGGACGTCGTATCACTACTTCGGCTTCCGTAGAGAAGTGGTCCTTACTACGCTTTTTGCCAGGCATTTATCGTTCAATTAATTTTCTTTCCATAACAAACGTATACTTGTAAAGCGAGTCAGACATATGGAATAAGGGCGGAAAGGACAGCACTAAAACACGCCGGTTCAGCTTTTGTACATCAACTACTAGGGGCATTTTTCATGCTATCTGTCATGGTTGATTGTTAGCACGTACGCTATTAGGGTATAGCTCCATTGGCGGATCAATATATTGCATTACTACTTGAAGTGTGTTGCAGGTAATGTAGCGGTAAAGAGATTAGCACAAATGTAACCGCTCAGGTCCCAGCAAGTCTGCTATCTTTATGGAAGTTGTATATAAGATCGCGACAGTTGTGTTGCAAATTAACTTAGAAATACGGAAATAAACATACATGAAAACAAGTTATCGTCATTGTCATAACCCGTTTTTTAAGTTTTGCTTTACCATCTGTAACAGTTACCAGGGAGTTTCTTCAACGTCTTTCGTTTAATTGATATAGATGGTTGTGCACAGGAAGAGCATTCTGACAAAATTACTTTACTGACCATATACCCAATAAATCAGTCATGTCAGGGGATAGTAGTGATAGCGGTAAAGACTCCGATCGCGAAACAAGCAGTAAGGTTTGCACCGTTAAACACGAGATCACTAATGGTAGGTGTAGCATATACATATATATGTATATACATATATATGATGCAATATTCATATACACATTTACAAATGTACCTTTTACTAAAGGTACTGCGGCGGTACCTTACTTTATTAATCGAATGTATGTATTCAGAATGTAACTGATATATACTGACGAGTGTATGTGTAGAGATTGAGAATTGTTGTCTACATTTAACCGTTCATCCCTTATCAGCAAACCTCACAGGATACACTGAGAAAATTGGAATGGAAAACTTTGAACTTCTCAAAGTGCTCGGCACTGGAGGTGAGAGACCTCATACTTACTGGTATGTTTCTATCTCAGATGTTACAATTTGACATCCCATTATAATTTATTGGTAATTTCTTTAAAAAAAATAATTATTATGCAAGCCAAATTTATTTGAACCTATTCAACAATAAATACAAAATTTAGAATCTGCATCCTGGAACACAGGAATTCAGCCATACATACAAGTACGTTCAATCTAAGGGTTATTAAAGGGTATAACTAACTGGGTCACTAGAGACACCTGACCTGTAATCAAACCTAGTATAGACTCCCAAACACTGTGCATATTTAATGTTGGCTGTAAGAATTCAGATACAGATAATTCAGATGTGTTCTACTCTAGCTCAAGCTCGTTTATTTTTTGTTAGCACCTGATATACATGAAGACAAAACATGGGTGGAATATTCAAGATAGTGATGAGCAATTAATCAGCTAATAATAACCCTAATATGGCCATTTGCCTAGTAGTCTTACAAGTCTACTATAATATTAACATCTAGTCTTTGGAATATTTTGAGTACGTAATGACCTTCACATACCTTTAATGTACCATAACTCTCTATGTTCCGCGGCCCATTTTGCCACTTCATCTGCTCTTCTATTACCGACAGCCTCTAAATTATCCCCTTGTGCGTGCCCTTTTTACCTTAACCACCTCAAGTTCTGATGGAAGCATCACAGCATAAAGTAAATCTCCTACTAAATTTGCATGTGATATTGGTTTGCCTTCAGATGTAAGAAAGTTCCTTCTTAACAGAAGGTCAAACAGAATTGTTTGAGAATTGACAGAAAAAAGAATTGTTTCGAAAACAAGTTTCAAACACTCTCTTCACCCTCCGTTGATTGTATAAACAAATAGTCCAGCCCCAAACTCACTCGATTGGTTGAGCAAATGTTATTTTCTAACCAGTCGGCTGCACATACAAATAGATTTCCATTCTGTTTAGTTCTGCTTGTGGCACAGAAATTTAAGACTTTTAGAAATGTATTTTCATGTCTCATATGTAATATTGACCATCTAATGTTGTTTATTCCCCCAACAATATTGTTACTACACTAGCACGTTACCTTCAGCCAAACAGCTGGTTTACAAAATATTGACAGACTCTTCGTAAAAAGATACACAGCTTCCTAATGCAACTGGTGGAGATATCACTTTAAATAACTGATTTTCCTTTCCTTTGTCAGCTTATGGGAAAGTATTCCTGGTCAGAAAAATCAGTGGTCATGATAAAGGCAAACTGTATGCCATGAAGGTTTGTATTTTTATTTGTTTTTCAGATTAAAAAGAAATCATGTTTTTTGCATTATCATTCATACAAAGTTAATTTACAGTAGATACCCGTGGGGTCAGTAAGTTGTTAATGTGTGGTTTATACACAAATACAGTTGGTGAGTAAGCAAGTTTACTATGTGTATAAAAAAGTACAGTTTTATTCAAACTTATTTGGTATTACAGCATAATTTCACAAATTTGATATATCTAAATCTATAAAGGGAGGCACATATTTATCTTGAGTTTAGTTTTTATTAATTTCTTGATCTTTTCTCCTGTAGGTTCTGAAAAAAGCAGCTATTGTTCAGAAGGCGAAGACTGCTGAGCACACTCGGACAGAGCGACAGGTTCTAGAACATATTCGCCAGTCACCCTTTCTAGTCACTCTCCATTATGCTTTTCAGACCCAAACAAAATTGCACCTTATACTGGGTAAGCAGAGAGGACTCGCTCAGTTCTAATTAACACATGGCAAAGGATGATATCTGTAGGATCAGTGTATTTCTAGTTGGGCTGAGTGGTATAACAGTTGATGTGTATTCATAGAAATTTGTCACAGGAGATGGCTTTGTAGATTATTATAGGGGCTGTTTAGTTTTGAGACTGAATAAATAATTGTTACCAACAGTTTGAGATACCAGATATTTGTTAAAAATATTTGTATTTTAGTTCTTCTCGTGTCATTGCCTCCAAGGAATGGAAAGCTTTTTGAATAAAAGTGTCTTCTAAATGTAGATACCTCTTACTTCTAGTAAATCTATGGTTTTGGAAAGCATTTATGAATGTTTGTGTTTGTTTTGGTAGACTATGTAAGTGGAGGGGAGATGTTTACTCATTTGTATCAGAGAGATCATTTCTCAGAAGATGAAGTGAGAATCTATGTAGGAGAAATTGTCCTGGCCCTGGAGCACCTGCACAAGGTAGAATTTTGTTATAGTTTTATGTACTTAATAAACCTTTGAGATCAAAGATTATGTTCAAACCTTAAAACTTAAAAAATTTTTAAACATGACCTGCATTTAACCCATCCAGTAAGTAGTGAACACACACACTGCAAGTCATGAACACACACACCCAGAGCAGTGGGCAACTATCATTGCAGCGCCCGGGGAGCAACTGGAGGAAAGGTGCCTTGTGAAAGGGTTTCTCATTTGTTTCCTGCCAGCTGTGTAAATCGAACCTGTGACCTTTGTTTTATAAGTCAGACTCTAACCATTAGGCCATGACTGCCCTTTTATATCATGTTAAAGGTGATGTGTGTAATTTTTTGTATGGTTAAAATATATTCTGCTGTCTTAGTTTGACATGCAGAACCAACTAGGTGTCAACCAATATCGGTACACGGTACACAAATTCCAATGTCTAAAGGGCCGATAGCTGCTAAAATGCCTATACACACTCACTGGCCACTATATTAAATACACCTTACTAGTACCAGTTTGTACCCCCTTTTGTCTTTAGAACCATGTTAATTATTTGTGGCATAGATTCAATTTTCACACAATGGCAGTTTCATGCAGTTAATACAGATTTGTAAGCTGCCCATTGATAATGTAAGTATCCTGTTTTACTACATGCCGCAGCTGCTCTGTTGGATTTAGATGTGTGTAAGCCATTTAAGTACAGTGAACTTATTGCCTTGTTCAAGAAATCAGTTTAACATAATCTGAGTTTTGCTAATTTATGTTGCTGGAAGTAGCTATTAGAAAACGGGTAGTCATGAAGAAATGG
This sequence comes from Chromobotia macracanthus, assembly GCA_036877525.1. Taxonomy (NCBI): domain Eukaryota; kingdom Metazoa; phylum Chordata; class Actinopteri; order Cypriniformes; family Botiidae; genus Chromobotia; species Chromobotia macracanthus. Next base: position 5,377,357 of record JAZGTH010000076.1, on the reverse strand, counting down.
ATATTGTCATCAAGAATACTTAAGTGGACTGTAATATATAACAGTGTTTAATTAGATCTAGAGGGGCTCAAAGTGTGCCAAGACAACATCCACCAAACCATTACTGTAATGTAGTAATGGTGTGGGAGATATTGTCTTTGGTCAATCAGCTCATCAGCATGATCTTTTGATACAAAGCAAAATGGATCTTGGCGTTAATGTACTTTGTACAAAATCAGCCTGATTCAGCGACTTGAATGTTGTGTATAAAGCAGAAACTCCTAAGACCAAATGGCTTTCCCATTTTCTTGTTGGGGAAAAACAACAGGTTGTGCATATCTTCTGTAAACCTTTCTTCCCCATGCTGATGCTTGGTCTGAACCTTAACAAATCTTCTTGAACATTTATACATGCCTAAAAGCATTAAGTTAAACAGGTATACCTAACAGGTATACAAGGGGCTGGTGAGTGTGCCTGTGTACCAGTTTGAAAATAGTTCTGTTTGGTGTTTCTAGAGGGGCAAAACGTAATTAAACCTCTTAACAGAATTACATGTTTAATTAATAATGTTACTAAATTGGGTGTATTTATATGTATTACAGTACCTTGAACTCAAAGATTAATGGGCTGTCATTTTGTGTTTTGAGCCTTTTGCTTGGTCTTGTGTTTTAGCTTGGCATTGTGTACCGGGACATTAAACTTGAGAACATTTTATTGGACAGTGATGGTCATGTGGTTCTGACTGACTTTGGACTGAGTAAGGAGTTTCTGGAAGAGGAGGTCAGAAAAACTATAATTTTACACCCACTTTGGAAAAATAATGTGTTTATGGCTTGCTTACAGTATGGTAATACTGTTTGCTTAGAGTTTCTATAATTTGTGTTTGTATTTTTTGTAGTTTGTTGTAGTTTTTCATTGTGTCCATGTTCTGTTGTATCATTTGAACACATCTCATGGTGCTTTGTCTCTCTGTTCACTTGTAGAAAGAGAGAACCTACTCGTTCTGTGGCACTATAGAATACATGGCCCCAGAGATCATCAGAGGTAAAGCTGGTCATGGCAAGGTGAGAAGAAATAAAGAATTTTATTTATTTTAATTTATTTGAATTTCACAAAATCTCTATGGAACATATTTTTACCCTAAAATTAAAGTAAGAAATTAGATTAAACATAAATGCAGCATTTTTGCATTGTGACATTGTTTTCATGACAATTGAAGGAGTCATAATTAGAAATAAAAATTTTCTTAGTTGATGTACTGATGAGGACACTTTGACAGAGCGGTTCTAGGTGTACTTATAATAAAAAATACTGTAATTCAGAATTACAGTACTGTAATTCAGAATTACACTCTGTGAAGACCTTCCTTCTTAAAAGCGTGATGTGTTCTGACTGGTCTACTTGTTGTGATTGGTTAGCCACTTTAAGCATATTTCATAAATGTTGTGAGTTTTATATTTTCAGATGTAAACACTCACAGTGTGTCAGCTTTGCCTAATCAATTCAAACCTGAGTCTGGGTTCCTGATTTCATCTAATGATGAATTTGCTGCTTAGATCAGCAAACCAGTGAAACAAAGGTTCACACACCCACACAGTGTCTATGTATTACACAAAATAGCTTTCATAGCTGATGATAAAGTCCTTGAAGGGATTATTAGGGCATAGCGCCATTAGATATTATTTTTAAAGAGTGAGTGTAGTGTAATCTTTGTCACCAGAACTGGTGAACTTTTTCACCACAAAGATAAAGTTTACAAAGGTAAATATTCCCCATTTTAACACACCTTCCCCACACCTATATTAGCACAATAATCTCAGCTACCAGGCTAGTTGGGTTTGTGAAAGCTGGCCTCCATAAAATATGCAACACAGAGAGTACAGGATAGATACTGTTATTCCTAAACATGCTGTAAAAAGACCCAATAAACATTCTTGAACATTAGCCAATACTTTCTCTGGTTTGTGTGAAGCCTGATGCTCTGTATATTCTTGTGTGTTAGGAGACAATAGCTGGTTAGGAGATTAAAGCTTATTTTAATATGATCCCTGATCATTTCAGTCTAATCTTAACAGTTTATGGCATGTTTCAACGCAGACTGTATTGTGTTACTGTCACAATTTAATGCAGACAAGAAGGCTATTAGCGAAGATTGGGTAGAGTGCAAACCTTCAGCATTGTGTGTGAGCAGAATTAGAAATGAGTGGAAAATGGTTAAAATAAACTTGTCTACCATTATAAGGGAAAAAGAAATTGTATTATAAAACATGTTTGTTATGACTCGGTTTGTGTGCAATTCTCATATATGCTCACCTATCAAGACATTTTAATTAAAATAAGCAAACCTTTTAATATGTATTTAAAAATATATGATTTTCATTTGTAATTGTTATGAAAAGTTACAATGTAAACAATCTTAAAGGCCTTAAAATAAGCTACATTTTCTGTATGCAAAATATGATTGCTTCTTGTAATCTTTTAATTTGGGGTTGAAATTTGAAGCATGCATGTTTTCAGCAGGCCTCGGGAGCTGCAGACCTTTGTGATCGATGGTAATAAAGACTGACAAATAACATGCAGTCTTTCTCTTTGTATGCATATAGGCAGTGGATTGGTGGAGTTTGGGAATTCTGATGTTTGAGCTACTGACCGGAGCATCTCCATTCACTCTGGAGGGAGAGAGAAATTCCCAGAGTGAGGTGTCCAAGTGAGTCTCGACCGTACAAAGTCACCTCAGTGACTGTAATGGCTTTCTCCTTACACACACACCTGTGTGTGTATGCCTTCAATCTGTTTAAAATCCCAGTGAATAACAGCTGTTAATTATTATTATTGCATCAGAAAATTCCCAGAATTAAATGAGCTCTTACTGTCTCTTTCAGACGTATCTTGCGCTGTGAGCCTCCATTCCCCTCTGTCATTGGGCCTTTAGCTCAGGACCTCTTGCGGAAGTTACTGGTGAAAGACCCTCATAAGAGGCTGGGCTCTGGACCCCGAGGAGCAGAAGAGATAAAGTGTCATCCTTTCTTCAAGGTTCTGTCAATCACTCCATCCCATTTTCTTTCTCTTTGTAGTTAATTAGTTAATAATTAAATAATACTATAAATAATAAATTAAATAAACTTTGCATTTCTCTTCTTTATATCCCACATTTTTCTTTCAAACCAGTTACAGACATTACCCAAAAAGTGACATTATCCATTTTTGTTTGTCTGTGGAATACTATTTTAACTCTTTAATCATTTGCCAGATTGAAATAAAAAGTTAGATTGCTTATTTCATGTTTATTATCACTGTTTATTGCATTCACACATACAGTTTTGCACATTTAACATTATTGCTCTTGGTTCCAGGGATTAAACTGGTCTGATTTGGCAGAGAAAAAGGTAACGAGTCCATTCCGACCAGAATTACGCAATGAGTTGGATGTGGGAAACTTTGCAGAAGAGTTTACAGGAATGGAGCCAGTGTATTCTCCTGCCAGCACACCACCTAGTACAGATCGCCTGTTTCAGGTACACGCACATCTGCTCCATTAGCCTTTCATAGGGATACACACATGCCCAGTGTACATCCATTTGCCACCCTTCGATATCACAGTCAGTACAGCAATGAAACATAAAACCAAGTTACCCTGATCAAGTCACAACTGTACACACTTGTTATTTTAACACCTCATCTTCACACATCCCACTGCTGGCATTGCAATGATACCTACCGAAATTAACTGTTGTAATTCAAAACTCTCTTGCTTTCAGGGCTACTCTTTTGTTGCTCCTTCTATCTTGTTTAATAAGAATGTTGTAATGGGAGATGTTCTGGAAGCTCAGATGAATGTTGACAGGCCCGGTTCTGCTATTGTCCAGCGCAGTGCTATGCTGAAGGTACACAACCGCCACTTTAAAAAATAAAGTGTTAGAAACATATTTTCAATGGTTTTTGTGATAAAAGTAAAATGTCGTCCTTTCTTGTACTTTTCAGGACTCTCAGTTTTTTCATCACTATGAGTTGTGCCTGCAGGGGCCGCCACTAGGCGAGGGCAGTTTTTCTGTGTGCAGGAAGTGCAGACACAGGCAAAGTGGTCAGGAATATGCTGTAAAAATCATCAGCCGAAGGTAATGATATACTTGTATAAGATATTCCTGTAATTTGTGTTCATGCTCAGCAAAACATAATTTGCTTTGTTAATTTGTCATGATCATTAAAATAGTCAGAAAAATAGTTACTATGCACAGCCTCTGTGAACTTCCATTTGTGCCACTGAATGTCTCATGTAATCTCTGTAATGCTCTAGGATGTGGTCCTTGTCTGGAAAATTATATCTATAATGCTTTAAGCATAAGCAAGGCTTGATGTGTATGCACAAGATTTCTTACCACTTCAGTTCTGTACTGAAAAATCAGGAAACAAGAAAATGAACACATTAAAATGAACACATTTACATTTCCAATTTATTAAACTCTAAAGAAGTCTGCATTTTTCCACATATTTTGTGTCTTCCCTCTGAGTTTAGTTTTTCTAAACTGTTTAAGTACAACTACCAACAAAAAAGTTGGTATCAAATTGGCAAGCCAGACAAGGGCAGAGAAGGACACAATCGACTTTGCACCCAGTTGCCAAAAGCAGCAACCATTAAGGTAACAGCTTGTGGTCGAAGACTGAGCACTGAAGCATGTGTGTGCAGCTACTCAGTACAGTGCCTTAGGTGTATACAACCTAGCTGAACACATACAGCAAAGCAAAGTCTAGCATCTAATTACTGTAGTCAGAAAAAGGTTATTTGTGCACACTGAAATCCCCTTGAGACGCAAGGGGAACAACATCCAAATGAAAACACATGCAAAGTGATAACCCGCGCTCAAAATGCCATTCAGAGTGACTTGGCCACGTAACCCCCTCTTGGTTTCAAGTGACATTGCAGTCACTGAGCCCATATTGCATGCAATCTACATTCACTATGAACGCCTGCAAATGCCCTGTGCACTTGACAGGTGCCAAGAAAAAGCAAAGCCATTTGAAAAGAGATCTCTTGAACCGACCGAATAGCGGCCACATAAACGTTTATGGTGGATGGCAGACTGTCGCTTTGGTAAGACAGACAGAATGCCAGAGACAGGACAGCACAGCACTCAGGGTTGAAGCCATTCTTGTCACACCACTTAACACAAACTGCCCGCTTAAGAGCATAAAGGCATCTTGTAGACAAGCTTGAGACTCCAGGAGTGTGTCTAATACCCGGCTTTCCAGAGCATCCAGATTCCAAGGCTTTCATGAACCAGCCACATGTGTAGGCTTCAAAATTTGGGAATGGGGTGCCAAATCATGCCCCTTGCCTGGGGCAGCAGGTCTCTCCTCAAAGGGATTGGCAACAAAGCTGCTAAGGCTGGTTTCACTAGCGAAAGGATCAACAGTGCTCTCCCGTCCTTAATTCTATGTAGCACTAGCAGCAAAATCTTCATTGGGAGAAGCACACAAAATGGCAGAAGCCAGTGCATCATAAGTACGTCTCCCCCCATTGGGGAGCGCGATGGGGAAAGAAACCGATGGCAGTGCATGTTCTTTTCTGTTGCAGACAGGTCCATTTCCAGTCTCCCTAACCACTCCAAGATCAGCTCCACTGTTCTGGGATCCAGTTTCCACTCTTCATGAATTACTGTCCCTCAACAGGTGTGCTTGTGCCACAGTTCAGATAACTGAGGACATGTGCTGTCCTAAACGAGAGCAAATAGTGACTGGCCAACAGGAGGAGGCATGTAGTCTGCTTGTATAGGGCCCTCAACTGCACATCACCTTGAAGAAGTGTTGTATACACCTTGATGCATGTGTATTAGTATATGCTGCGAGTTGGAGGTGGCTTATTTGCCATGCCCTCACCATGTCCACAAGCTCTACACTACGATGTCATCACAAAAGGCCCAGCCTGTAGCACTTAGTGACCACTTTTTGTCTGGTTACTAGTCCTAGCTGGACACTGCGACAGAACAGGTCTGGGTTGTACCACTGCTTCCGAGCATTTAGGCACCTGTGTGTCACTGTGTTGCGCACATGCCCTGAGATCCACGCCTAGGCCTAGGCACACAGCCTAGGTGGCACACCACCGAGGCAGCCCCAGATTCCTCAGATGACAAAGCAACTTGCTTACATGGCCGTTAAACATGTTTCATGAATGAGCTTAAGCCAACCAATTGCCCAATAATTCAGAATGCGTATACAGCTTGCTCTTAGAGGGCATAAAGCAGCATTCACACACTCCGTGAAAGCATACTGGTCTAGAGCCAGCCCAAAGGGGATCACCATAAACTGACATACTGTGCCCTCAAATGCTAAAAAGAGTAGAAATGCTAAAAACCCAACACATCTTAGTCTGCAACAGCTCTCTGCATGAGCACAGGGTGCTGAGTGTGGGTTATTCATATCTACAAGGAATTGTTGACATGACGGGGAGGACTGCATCAAAACTGCCTAATGTATTCTGTATCCATTCTAAAATGCTCAGGAGGGATCGTCACATGCTCATAACTGATATAGCAGGTGGAGTGTTTCGCCCAGAAAATTCTAAGCTTTGCCTTTTGGAGCTGGGTCGCATTCACAGAACAAGACAGATGTTTGAAAGCTGCAAGAGCAAGATGTTTGAAATGGTGAGGGGTTGAATGTGGCCGGGTGAACTGGATGTTGCAACTCTTGATAGCATCATTGACTGAACAAGCAGAGAACCAAGACCATGTTGCTGTAGCGGAGATAATCCACTGCCTATATAAGTTGAGACGCTGTGTCAAATGTAAATAAAAACAGAATGCAATGATTTGCAAATCTCATATACCCATATTTTATTCAAACTAGAACATAGACAAAAATCAAATGTTGAAAACGAGAAATTTGATTTTGCCCATGATCCCATGATCTTTGGGCCCTCAGGCGACACCATTAAAAACAGGCATGATTCCTGTCTTGATAAACACAGCATGGGCTCACGAACACTTCCACAAATCATTGTCTGTGAACACAGTTCTCCATGCCATCTACAAATGGTGGATGGTATGGAACTTCAGGTTGAAGTTCTTAGCATGATAGAACTTCAGGTTGAAGTTCTATCATGCTAAGAAGAAGCTCTATGTAAACATTTTACAAGAATGATTCCCCTCCCAAAACTCCAGCAACTGGTCTCCTCAGTTCCGAGATGTTTTCAGACTATTGTTAAAAGAAGAGGGGATGCTACACAGGGGTAAACATGCCCCTGTCCCAACTTTTTTGAGAGGTGTTGCTGCCATCAACATTTCAAAATGAGCTAATATTTTGCATGAAATAGTAAAATGTCTTGCTTTCAACATCTGATATGTTGTTTGTTCTGGTTTGAATATAATATGGGTATATGAGATTTGCAAATCATTGCATTCTGTGTTTATGTACATTTGACACAGCGTCTCAACTTTTTCTGAATCTGTGTTGTACATTGGTTGAGCACCGCCAGTTACACAGGGGTGCTGCAAGCCTTACGTGTTTTTAGTTCACAACAGCATGATGGTTGTGGCAGGGAGCTGTATGTAGTGTATTACTTAAAGTGTTGTTTGAGAAAAAGTGCAGCTCTGAATATGCCACATGGGGCATTAAAGCCCCAAGGACAATATGTATGCGACAACTGTGTATACAGCAAACTTCTGCATAATGTGTGCCACACAGTAAGAAAGAGCCTGCACTCATGCAGTTGTGCTCTAGACATGAAAGACAGACGTCATAGCACATGCTGTACAAGGCATGCGCCATTTAAAACGGGGTTCAAATCATAGCTGAAGCTATGTTCTCACAAGTTCCATGCTTGCACAAGGCAGAAGCTTTATACAAAGAGGTCTGCCCTTGTATGAGTAGCGGCCGAAGCACAGTGTCGAGTAAACTGCTCTCGAAAAGGAACATTTATGTCACAGTGTTTTGAAGAATTTCAAAATATCAGTGTATTTCACAATATACACATTTTTATAAAGAAAAAATTAAAAGCTACTGAAAGTGCTGGAAAATAATAATTACTTTAGATGTAAAATGATGTCTGGAGATCACTTATTCTAATAATTGTGATGCACATTGTCATACCTAAAGTAAATAATAATTAAAAATACAATTTTTTTCTTTCCAGCATTATTTGATTTTTAAATTAACATAAGCATTTGTTTGGTTCTGAGAGGAAAATTCTTCATGAAACACTTAACAACCTGTATCATTGTACCACTAATTCAATATTGAATCGTTTTTGTCCTTAATGTCTATGGTGGTTCCGGATCTTTTGACACCTGCTTTTCAGCTGTTGTTGCGTAGAATGCCTGTAGAGAAGTCTCAGCATGATTCTTTATGCTGTTGTAGGATGGAGGCCATGACTCAGAGAGAGGCTGCAGCACTAAGACAGTGTGAATCTCACCCAAACATTGTTACACTTCATGAGGTGTATACTGATCAGGTATGTTTTTGCACCCCACATTTAACTTACTTTTTTACTTATTCCGCCTTGATATTATTACCTTAATATTACTTTGCATTCTATACCAGTATCATACGTATCTGGTCATGGAGCTGTTGCGTGGTGGAGAGCTGTTGGAGCGGATAAGGAAAAAGAAGATGTTTGCAGAATGGGAGGCCAGTCTGCTAATGAAGAGCCTGGTGTCTGCTGTCAGCTTCATGCACGAGGCTGGAGTCGTACACAGGGACCTCAAACCAGAGGTAGAAAAATACATAAGGAAATAATTACAGTTGTAATAGATGTTTATTAGCAGTGCGTCCTTAGCAGTTTTAAACCCCTTAATTGTATTAAACGTAACCTGTCACGAATAACAAATATTGTCTTCAGATTGTGCAGTTTGTCGGGCAGAGGTGTGATACTACGTTTCTAAAGCAATTGAACTTAATTTGTATATATTATATTATATATTTGAATAATTTAATTCTGGTGGACAACAGAAGATATAAAATTATTAAGCACGCTGTGCTTAACTTCAGGTTATTTTTTATTCTGAACCCTGCTTTTAACCCCTGGTAGATGAACCTTTCAAACTTGTAACTGTGTATAGTCAGTCACAGACACTCTGTGCAGTATGTAAATGTCATTTTAGTGTTTAAGGGAAAGTGAGAACAATGTCAAATGGTGACGAAAAACACCTAAAGTGGAGTAAAAAAGCATCTTGGGAGCTGTAAAACACTCAAGACAGACCTGGTGACTTGTTTTCATGCTGATACAGAAGCGTGAGACAAGCATTTATTTAATCAGCTATGCACTTTATCCATTCATTGTGCTGCATTCATATGCACTGTATTCATGTATTTAGCAACTTTCAGAGAATGTAAAGATGATGGACTTTGTAAATAATTTATAAAAACCACAAAGGTGGCTGTCCTGATATTTGAATATGACAGTCTATTAATTCATTGATCATAATATGGCAAAATATATAGAAAATCTGGATGCATTGTTTGGGAAACAAATGAGTGAGCAGCTTTAGTGCATTTTTATTTATTTAACTTCTCCAATCTCCTTGTTCGCCTATTTAAATCTCCTGCCTGATTTCACTTCTTTAATATTATGCATTTAGCATAGGCTTTATGTTCAGCTCCCCATGTACTGATTTTGACTCTTTGCTATGGAATTCTAACATGCTGTCTACATTCAGGGAGATGGACTGTAGACAAGTGAATTAAACACTGCATATTGTTATTCTTAATCAAATAAAATAAAGTGAGTCTTTTAAAAAAGAGTTTGCTATGTCTTTATCACTGTGGTATATTTTAGGTCAAACTACATTTAAAGTTGTTGTAAAATAGCCAATATGTGCATGCAACTGCACTTCAGTTGAATCCACTATTAATGTGACAGATCTGTTTATCTACAGTATCACCTACAATTTGGCAAAACAACTGCAATACTTACCAACAGACATCTTTGTTGTTGCTGCAAATAAATTAATTGAAACCCACTGTTGCATACTGCTGTGCATTAAAGAAATGTTTTCTCTTTTTCTGTCTTTTTATTCCAATGGCAGAACGTGCTGTTTGCAGATGAGTTGGATGACTCTGTGTTGAAGGTGATTGATTTTGGCTTTGCGCGGTTGTTTCCAACGGGAAGTGGGAGTGCCCCCCTGCAGACACCCTGCTTCACGCTGCAGTATGCTGCACCCGAACTGTTCCACAGCTCCGGATATGACCAAGCATGTGACCTCTGGAGCCTGGGTGTCATCTTGGTAGGACTGAGTGTGAGGCTAAGCATGTGTGAATATGTACTAGGTATGAATGAAATACAGCACATATCAGACTGCTAGTTTGACAGGACTGCATGATATTTTGGTTTAAAGCAAGGTCAGTATTGGGCCACATTGTATTTTTTTTTGCCATTTTTGAGTTATCATATGCAAGTTATAGTTTAGTTTTAGTTTAATTAGGTTATGTGGAAATAATGCATTAATCTGTGTGAAGGCTATTTCTTTAGATCCCTTAAAGGCAGAACAAAGTCTGCATATGCCATTTAGTTGCATGTACAAAAACATAAATTGCAGAGAAAATGCAACCAACAGAATATGTGTACTGTACAGATTGTGGTAAAGATTAAATTTGTTGTTTAATTAACAAACACCAATGCTGTCATTGAAACAGGATGGTCAACTTGGTTAGAACAAACATATTTTAGAACAGTTTGTATATGTCATTGCTGGGCTCTAGAAAGTCCAAAAGAACAAAGAAAATGTTAACAATAGAAAATATTAAATTAAAATCAAATTATTTAGTTAGAACATGTTTGCCTTTTCATAAACTAGGGAATCCTGTCGAGAGAATCTCATTAAAAATTGTGTTGTAAAACACAGTACATCTGTTTGTTACACCTCTGCATTTTCTTTTAAATTGCCTTTTGTATTTGCAAAGCACTTTAAGAATCAAGTTTTTAAATCAAGTAAGTAAATTACACTTGTTTGCAAAATGCTGGGTTTGCTTGTTTTGGCACAATTTTAGTTCCATAAGTCTATTGCAGGGCAACCACTCACAGACACATTCACACTCACATACACACATTGTACAGCTAAGGGCAATTTACTATTGAGTACTTTAAAATTCAGTTTACCTAATCTGCATGTCTTTGGAAACACACACTGACACAGGGAGAACATGCTCACTCCACACAGGAAGGCCACCTGGCACAGCCTGGACTTAGGAACCTGGTTACTGTGAGGCAAAAGCACTACCCTCTGATCCACTTTTCCACCCCTTTATTTTTATATTTAACAACATTTATTTTGTTGTTTCACAAAACACTTTTTTTTCTTCTTACTATAATCCTCAAACTTCAGTGAGCTTGGTGACCCCCAGTGGGGGTTGTGAACCCTAGGGTTAGGAACTACTGCTTTATAGTGCCTATAGAGGTTCTGTAAAGCCTATCCTCTACCTTTTTAATTTCACAGCCACAACATTCACAATCACAAACATGCCCTTTATAATATGACCACTTGTTCAGAAAGCCTTCTGAAAGTGTTAATGTGATTCTTTTTTGTCAGTACACCATGCTGTCTGGTCAAGTTCCATTCCAGAGTGAGAAAAAAGGAATGACGTCATCACATGCAGCTGACATCATGCACAAAATCAAAGAGGGGGATTTCTCATTGGATGGAGAAGCCTGGAAGGGTGTGTCAGAAGAAGCTAAAGGTCTAGTAAGAGGTACTAAAAGCATCATAATTGGCCTACTTGATGAACATTTATTGTCCAAGGCAGGGAAACGTGACCACAGATTGAAGGTTATCAAACCACATTCAGAAAATCCATTTATGGATTTTAACATAGGTGTTAAACAATAGGTATCATTAGGGGTCCAAGCACAAAGTGCTGGAACGAAGGGGCGAAAACCCCATATTGTATCTGTTATTTTCTTAATATTCATCCTCTCTTGAGTCTGTGGCAGCCCATAGAATTGTACATAGGAAAGTTATGAAATTTGGCACACTGAGGACAGTGTTACCATAGCATAATTGGAGTCTCTACCTCAAACTCTCTAGCGCCACCAACAGTTCAAAGTTTCACTCACATTTATGCTAATGACTTCTGAACCGTAAGTCCTAGAAACAACATTTTTCTAGGACTTACACCTGTTTTTCTAGGACAATTGCACCTGTTGTCAAGGGTGCAATTGACAACAGTAGTTGTAGTGGCAAAGTTGTTCTGAATTAGGAGATCTAAAATGTGATATCAATATTTTGTCTGTGTGTCAAATGTTGTGTAATACAACATCATTAACCCACCCAAAAAGATTTCTTTCAAAATTCTCAAAGACCTTTGGGATCATAAGTCAGACATGCCCACCGAGTTTTATTTCAGTCAGCCTTCTATGACCTTGTCTAATAGGTGCTAAAACTTCATTAGCTGATGGCGGACATATTTTTCAAAAAACGCTAATGTCCTTACAGACCATGATTGTTAGACAATGACACTGCATACCAATATTTAGGTCTATCAAACAAACGATTGCATTGTTAAAGCCATTTTTATGTTTTTACTTTATAGCGCCACCAAGGGGCCAGTCGCTGCAGATTTGTCACAATGACCACAAATTGGTCTCCAGCATGTGTACTCAGTATTGTGTTAACATTTCAATTACAGCTCCTGTGATTGGTTCTGTTAATTGAAAGGTTGATGGCCCATTTATGTCACTTATATATTGTATGTACAAATGATCCATCTCTGCTATATAATAGTATATGAACATGACCTGGTATATCAATATGTACCTGAGTAGTTTTGTTGAAAGGACAGTTGTATACTTTTAATAAGCTTTAAGTAAAATTTATATAACAAATATAAAATGTGCCTGATGCAAGAGACCATTTAATAGTTTTGATGAATTATCAGCAGCGTGATTGGATTATCAGTAGCGTGACTGGATCTCCATGATTGGACACAGTATGGAGTGATATATAAACACTTTTGGTTACATTTCCATCAAATGTTAATCTTTTCTCTATTTATACCTATATAGTAATTGAAATACTGAAATACTGACTACTGAATTGACTTTTATTTGATATCGGTTGCTCAGAGCTTCTATTGATTATGACCTGAAAAAGCTTTTTAATACTTTACCATTTCAAAAACTTTTGATGTGTGATTCCCGACCCAGCCATCAGGGATTCATCAGGGATTATAGCTGTCATCTAATCATCTAAATTGAGACAGATTGGTGGTCTGGTGAAGAGAAAGAGGGAGTGTCTGATGGTCACTGGGGGTCGGTTTCTTAGTGGGTGTAGAATGTTTATATTGGCAGCTCCCAGTAGCTTCTCAAGCTACTGGGAGCATCTCAAGCATCTCAAGTTTTATCTCGCTCTCCTATTTCTCTCTTTCTCTTCACAGGTTTGTTAACTGTAGACCCTGAGCGCCGTCTGAAGCTCTCTGCTCTGAAAGAAAACACTTGGCTTCAGGGAGGGGGAGCCATGTCTTCCACTCCTCTCTTCACTCCCGATGTTTTGGAGTCTTGCGGCCCAACTGTCCGTACCTATGTCAATGCCACCTACAAGGTCTTGTATTTTTATCAAATAATACTGTATATCTTTTATAACGTTATCTGTATAATGTTTCAATTTAAAGGAATGGTTCACTAAAAATGAATTACTCACCCTCTGAAGACATCCTAGGTGTATATGACTTTCTTCTTTCAACCAAACAGAATCATGATATTAAATAATATTCTGGCTCTTCCCAGCTTTATAATGGCAGTGAATGAGACCAAGAATTTGATGCTCAAAAAAGTATTTAGTGTTGAGGTTAGACTTCTTCTATTCAGCTAAAAGAAGACAGTCATATACACCTAGGATGCCTTGAAAGTAATTTATGGGCTACTTTTCAGTTTTGTCTGAACTAATCCTTTAACCCCAAAAAGCTTTCATAAACTTTAGAGTGGTTTAACCATTTTCTTGTTATGCAGTTGATCTTACCACACCTATGGTTGCTCTGTTATACTCAACTCAAGAGGAAATTACTTCATTGCTCCACTAAAAATCGCATTGATGCTAATTGTAATTGCAAAAATTGCTCAGAAAAATGAATTTTGCTCTAATAAATGGTCTAGCAAGTTTTTATGCACTTGGGGCTATTGTGGGTTTGTAGAAAACAAACCAAATTCCAGGAAGATAATAAGAGCAACTGCATAACAAAAAAATGGTTAAACCACTCTAAAGCTTGCTAGACCATTTATTAGAGCAAAACTTGAGTTGAGTATAGCAGAGCAACCATAGGTGTGGTCCATCCCAGCATAGGAAAGACTAGCCATTTCATTTTACACACTTCCTGGAATAAAGAATATTAAAAAAACACATTCTAACAGTGACGTTAATAATTGTTTTTTTAACCAAAACTATTAAACAATTATATTTCTCATAATAATGTAGCATTTCTCTCTTTTTTTGAGCAATGCATTGCATAGAATTTAGCAATGTAGCATCACTGATGTTCATCACTCTCAGCCCCTCAGCTAGCATTGTGAACAGTGTAAAGACATTACCTTTTCATCTTGCAGTAGCTGACTGCAGTATCTCCTATTGGTAGTTGGCACAATATGTGGCTGCATGTTTGCATAGGGTTAAACTTTCCTAAACTTTCTTACTTTTTCCTTAACTGTTTTTATTTTCATTGACAGCCACATTGTGTTCTCAATGATTGCTGCCAGTGGTTGGAATTATTAACTGTTAATGAAAATATATAAATTTATTTCAGATTGCTTTGTCTTTGCAAGCAGTTTTCAGTGTGAACACCCCATAGTCATGTAGTAATCGGTCATAGAACAAATTTTAATTAAAAAAAATTTAAATTAGCTGTGCTACATGGTCTTTCGAAACATCACAATTATCTTTTTTCATACACAGGCATTTAACCGGGGAAAGCGTGAGGGTTTTTTCCTTAAAAGCGTTGACAATGCTCCGCTAGCAAAACGCCGAAAGATGAAAATGACCAGCACTGGTGTAGAGACTAGGCGCAGCTCATCTTCCTCTTCATCGTCCTCCTCTTCATCATCAGCTTGCCATTCCAAGACACAGAACTGCCAGTTATTGACTCCCCGTGAAGACCCCAACCTGTGATATTGCGTTGCTGTGGTAAGAGAATGTATTGCAAAAGATTTAGCAGTTTGAAAGAGACCTACATTTTGTAACCTTGAGATAGAAGATAAACGCAACAAATTCATTATTAGCTGTCAAGGTGTCACCCAGGAAGTATGAAGCTAGCAAGATCAACAATCTATCACTGGATATCTAAGTGAGAAGGAGGTATTTAATCATTATAGCTCTCTGTCAAAACAGCCAAAATTGGCACTTTGCTTTTATTTAACTACTTTCATGTTAAAATATTAGAATTCTAGGTGGATATCCACCTGTATTTACAGAGATGTTTAATACAGAGGTGATTAAAGCACCTAAAATGAGATCAGGGAAAGGCCAAATTTAGGAGGAAAATGGATATGAAAGCCACAAGAGAGAAAAGCCATATGTGAGAATTTGAGTTGATTTTTTTAGTGTTTTAATGAACTACTAAGAAAAGCTTTACGTAATTCATGTACAGGCTCTTTACGATCATGTCACTACTTTCAGAAGTTTTCTCATTGTATGCATGGCTATAGTATTTTGAACATTTTGCATTTGAAAAGCTGACCTATGAAGATAAACCACACAGTGTCTCTGGCTTTGACTGATCCACCAATTGACAGATATTTCCCTCAAATTATACTTTGGGTGAAGATCACAAAGAACATGTGCAGAAAATATTTTACTCCAAATATTACAAGAATATGGAACATATTTTTAGGACCATTTGGTTTTTTGCACTGACATTACTTTCATGACAAAAGTTTCAGAGGAATTTTTATTTTATTTAATGCTGTTCTACTTTAAATAATAACAAATCTAAATAATTCTTTAAGTGTAAAAATCCTAACAGTAGTAAAAATTTATCCTGTTCATCAAAATGATTTCCTTAATTAGTATTAAAACATTGTAAACTCGAAACTATAACTGTTAGTAAATGTCATATAAATAATGCAAAAAAATAAAAATTTCGCTAAACATATATATTTTTTATGTAAAATAACACTTAGATTTTGGGGTGAAATTTTAAATTTTATAAGATTCATCCTGCTATGTCCCTGCCTTTAATGTCTTGCTAATTATCATGTGAAGTGTGTACAGATTAATATAAATGCTCTCACCAAGTTACTTTACTGATTTCGAAAGGTATTGGCTTACATTATTAATAGGTGGCTTCCAACATCAGCCATTGAGTTTGTTGCCACTTTTTAGGCTATTATTAGTGTACTTGAAAATTTGTGCATTTTAATAGCCTTTACAGTCTTTGTTTCTTACACAATTGAAGAAACTTTTAATTCTACATGACCTGTGGGATTCAAGTATTCACTGCCTGTTCAACTCAAGACAGCAATCAATCTTTTAGATTCTTAAGGGCTTTCACAATCACATGCTTTTCAACCTTTCCATGCTGTAACCGAGTGACCCTCTTGCACTGTGACAAAACCCAAAAGTGAGGGAAGAAATAAAGTTCTGTCATTTACTCACCTTAATGTCTTTCCAAATACATAAGATTTTCTTTCTTCTATGGCGCAACAGGGAGCATGTTAGAATATTGATGTGGCTCTTTTTCATATGAAAGCATACACTTTGTAGGTAATGTCAAGCTCTCAAAAAAACTAACTTTTGTTATTAATTTTCCAGTGTAGCACCTTGTGTTCCACAGAAAAAAAAAACACAAGTTCACAATCTTAGGATGAGTAAATGAACAACAGATTTTATTATTGTAGACTTATTTAACCGTCTTCACAATCTATAGTCTTGCAGCCTTTTTTAGAGATATGGTGTATAAGCATTTTAAAATAAACTGTACTTTCCTGTTAAATGGTGTGCAACTGGCAGGTATGAAACATTTAGCAGTCAAATTGATTGTTTGGCACTGTTTTTATTGAAATAATATAATTCTCATAATTTATCTATGCCAAAATAATCAGTTAATGGAGGATAATATTGTCTATTGTCTGAAAATATCTGTCCAATACAGTTTTAAGCAGTCCTTGCACATGAGACACTAGTCTTCATTGTTTATTTTTTTGATGGAGTTGCATCAGCTTTTTATTGATGCAGTGCAAACTGAAAAACTTTCATTGATTTCAATGAAACAGTGAAACTGTTTGTGAAAAGACAAACAAATTCTGCACATTCGGATCCATGTCTTTTTAATTAGCATGATGTACTCCAAGGGGCTCAAAGGTGTAATTTTGCTCGCCATCTGTAATCAAAGTCTCTTTCAGATGTGATTAGCACTATTATGCCAGCCGTATGATTAAAATTGACTTTATGGCTATTAGGGATAATGTAATGGTGAACACAGATTTTTACACTGTCATTACTATCAAATTTATGTACATTTTAATCATTTTGATTCATTTTGTTTTGATTCATGTTGTTGACAGGTTCTGTCATGTCAGTGTATTATTGGTTTTAAGAAAAACAGTAATTATTTTTTGCTTTGTACTTGCTCTCTAAATGTCTTTAAAGTAGTGATTGGTCCACAGTGTAATGGCTTTCTGCTGCATTTGTTTAGTGTTTGACTTTTTTTGTTGTTGTTGTCTTTTATGACATGCACTGCATATTATTTTCATGGAAGTTAAAGAAATGTAAATTTTTGATGGAACTTTTTTTAAATAGAGATGATTTTACATCAGTGGTTTAAGATTAAGGTTGTTTTTTTATTGCTTGGTCTTTCTGTGTTATTTTGATTACGATGTTTTGATGTTTTCTTTTAAACAGTTTCTTTGAAAACTTAAGGGTTGTTTTGTCTCTACCAAAAACTTTTGTACTGAAAAGAGAGAATTGTGGAGATAAAATTAAATGTACCGCTGTAAGAAAACATAAGATGCAATGTTGTGCATTGAGTATAAATATAATTGAATCCAAAGCATAAAAATATAACAATATGCTATACTCTTGGTGTTTGCATTTGGTCACATTTTTACATTTAGTTGCTTTGATGCATTAAAGAGGTGCTTAATTTCATTATTAGAATATTAAAATTAGAATATTTTGTATTAGAGTAGAACACAATAGAATGCAGGTAATAAATACAAGGTGACGGACAGAAATACAGAGAGGGTAAAATGTATGACCGTGACCTGCAATAGTCATATCAATGTCATAAGCACACCACAATAAACATATCTGCCAAGTTCAAAAGTTTTGAAAACCTTAAAAAAAAATAATAATAGTAATAATAATCCTAAGGAAAACAATTGGGCCCTTTGCACTTTCAGTGCTTGGGCACTAATAATAATAATAATCCTAAGGAAAACAATAGGGCCCTTCACACTTCCAGTGCTTGGCCCTAAATATAGCTGAAAGAAATGAGGTATGCTATTTCTTCCTCAGTTCTGTTGCAAAGACCTCCTTAATTCATATAAGGACAAGAGAGGGCTTTGCAGGGCCATTATTTTACAAGAAAACTAAAAAAAAGCACAATGCCTTTAAGTGAAATGATTTATAAAATAAACGCATACATTAACTTTGTTATACTTGATGAAAAATGGCAGTCTTCTTTTGCAGTCTGTGCTTCATTCAAATTGAAAAAAGGCAGCTAACAATGCATTTATTTAAAACAAAACCACAGTTCAACATTATGGAGAAAACATAAATACCACCTCTTGGCCCTGACCCTAGGTTATAGTGTTTACAAAAGGAGTTTAGCTTTTTCAGGACCTGGACCTTGTATGATAGTTCAAAAGTGTATCTTGTGGGTAAGCCAACTTTAATGCGTTAATTAGACCAAGCATCAAAGAACATGTATGTGCCACATTGTTCATGGTTTTCAAGTACTTATGAAAATACAGATACAAAAAGAAATAATTAACAACAGAACAGAGATGACAGTTGGAGAAACATGCAATGTTTCAAAATATGCAAAAAATGTACTTTGTACTCTCACAAGGTTTGAGGGGTCTTTATTCAAGTAAGCAGCAAGGCATTTTAGAATGCGTTCACATTTTTTAATGGTGATATTCTAAAAAATGGAATAAGACAATAAGAATTGTCCCATTGTGCTTTTTACATTTATTAATGTTACATTTACATTTGTTACATTTGTTACATGTTACATTTGTTAATGTACATTTTATCATTCCCAATTGGAGCATATCCAATTATGTTCAAAATAATAGCAGTGTGTTTAAAAAAAGTGAGTAAAGCTCAAAATCCTTATAATAACTTTTATTTCAATACACAAAATGTATTCTGTTAACAGGTATTCCAGCCCAGGACGATTGCACTACATACCACAATTCTGCATTTCTTGGTTTTGCATCAGAAACAGCATTTCTGATGTCACCCCACACGTTTTCTGTTGGATTAAGGTCCAGAGATTGGGCTAGCCACTCCTTAATATTAATCTTGTTGGTCTGGAACCAAGATGCTGCTCGCTTACTGGTGTGTTTGGGGTCATTGTCTTGTTGAAACATCCATTTCAAGTGCATTTCCTCTTCGGCATAAGGCAACATGACCTCTTTAAGTATTTTAATGTATTCAAACTGATCCATGATCCCCGGAATGCGATAAATAGGCCCAACACTGTAGTATGAGAAACATTCCCATATCATGATGCTTGCGCCACCATGCTTCACTGTCTTCACAGTGTACTGTGGCTTGAATTCAGTGTTTGGCGGTCGTCTGACAAACTGTCTGTGGCCCCAAGACCCAAAAAGAACAATCTTGCTTTCATCAGTCCACAGAATATTGCACCATTTCTCTTTAGGCCAGTCAGTGTGTTATTTGGCAAATTGTAACCTCTTCAGCAGGTGTTTTTTTTTTTAACAATGGGACTTTGCGGAGGCTTCTTGCTCCACAAGGGCGTCTTCTAATTGTTACAGTACTCCCAGGTAACTTTAGACTTTCTTTGATCACCCTGGAGCTGATCATTGGCCTGATCATTGGCACCCTGGAGCTGAGTCTTTGCCATTTGGGCTATTCTTCGACCCATTCGAATGGTAGTTTTCCATTTTCTTCCACTTCTTTCTGGTTTTGATTGCAATTATAAAGCATTTGATATAAATTTAGCTGAGCAGCCTATCATTTTCTGCACTTCGTTGTATGTTTTCCCCTCTCTAATCAACTTTTTAAGCAAAGTACACTGTTCATCTGAACAATGTCTAGAACAACCCATTTTACTCAGATTTTCAAAGAGAAATGCACAGTACATTTGCTGCTTTTGTCCTTAAATAAGGGCCACTTGTTTGACACCATGTTTTTCACAGAATGATTTACCTCTCTAATTTCACATCGCTATTATTTTGATCACATCCTTTTCAATTAATGATTCAATTACACAGAATCAGCAGCATGCATGTCATGACTGTTGGGTCTTTCGGTTTTCTATTACTCTTCTACACCTACTAGTAAAATTTGCCATGTAGAAATATAATTTCTACCAAAAAACAGTGATTGATCTGGTTAGTGATGTTGGACTGCTATTATTTTGAACATAACTGTATATTTATATAAATTTGGGGCATACTTCACCCAAAGATGAAAATTCTGTCATTATTTACTCACTAACTCCCTAAATTCCCCCCTTCCTTAAACCAAACAATTTTATGTGACATTTGAAGCTTTAGAACAGGAACTCATGATTTTTATTTTATATACAGAAATGATTAGTACAAACTGGCCAAAATTAAAAAAAAGACATAAGGACTTTGATGACATTAGGCTGAGTAAATAATACATGAATTAATACAAATATTCTCGTAATCTATCTAATAATTATTGTCAGATTTAAAATTATGAATTTAGAGAACATACCTGATACATAACTCACAGAATGTTTGTGATCTTCTGTGCCACTGTTCTTTTGTTTTGAAAAAGGAGCTGGGTTGAGAAATGATCAATGCCCATAAATTTGGACACCAAAGGGACTGTTGTAATCTAAACTGAATTCCACAGACACCTAATACAATTTTACAAGGACAATTCAGGATGTTTCCTTATTGTTATTACAAATGAACATAAACCAATTACTTATAAGCATGTAAAGAATTTCAATCCATAATTTTTAATTACAATAACCATCCAAGGAATTCCCCAAAGCTGACATTACTTTTTTTTTACTTATGGGAGTTAATGTTTAGCTCAGAACACAGTTTAATTTGTTTTTAATTGCATCTTGTATGAACTTGACAGCCATCCCAAGACACAGCAAATGAACTTTAAATGAGCAGTCCTTAAAATAAACTTATAGAGTGAGAAGTAAGGTGTAAGTTAATAAGTTGTTGTTTAGTAAATAAGTTATTTAGATCATCTGGTATAGTGCAAAGCATTGCAAGTGTTCTAGAGGGGAATGTTGTAAGACTCGGTTGATGGTCAGATCAGAGGACAGAGCCTGACTTAGACTAAAAATAGCAACTGTAAGGTCTTCGCTCAGAAGGAAATTTATGAGGAGGATGAGAGTTAAATTGTGGTGTCAGTGAACTGAGATGAGTTTAAAGAGAGGTGAAGAGAAAAGGTCGAACCGGGGGTGGTAAAGAGACTAACCGTATTTGGCAGTATTCTGGATTTAGTCTAGGAGTGACACGTGGTTCAGTTTGGAGGGGATCATACAGGGGATCTTATGTATAAAACATTATGAACAGTTGAGAGATGTGTATATTTAAGATTGGGTGTACAATGTTTTAGGGCGTACGAAAAGGTGGGCGAAACATTCCATAGACTTAACATTGTGCATATATTTGTAATGTCATAACTAAGCATCAGAATATCGTAGTGACTTGAGGGGGGCTCAAATCACTTCGCTTAGCAAGCAGCAACAAATGTTGGTATAACTAATTTAAAATGTAAATGAGGAGACTCAAACTCAAATGTATTCAGTTAATTTATTTTTAAGCTTGCTCGCAAATTAGATACAATATCCTGGAAATCGTGCGAGCGAGCAAGAGAGACAAATGTAGTGATATGAGCACCGTCTCATTTCGGAGGCTCCTCAATGAGACGCAGCTATAGAAAGTTTTGATTTGCAACAGAATGAGCATCCTCTGATGATTGGTCTCATATGCGCTAAATAGACCAATCAGTTCTCTCTGTGGGACACAAGTCTCTGTGTGACTTCATACAGTCAGCCTCTCATCTCTGACTGATCTCCTGTCAGTTCAGACTTCCAGAGTTCTGCGTCTGCAGCCGCAATAGCATCTGCTGTCCGGGACAAAGAAAATATAAAACTCACTTTACTCCAGACTACACTAAGGTGTACCCCTGCCTAGTAGGAGTAAAAAATAATGACAGTGTTGCTTGCTGCACTGTTTGCAACAGTGACTTTTCTATTGCCCATGGTGGGTTAAATGACTGTTAAAGACATGTTGAGGTGAGTTCAAGTTTACTTATGTTCTACAATGTGATGTGGCCAAACTCTCTGCACACTTGTTTAAAACTAATTAAATAAATTAATAAAAACAATACCGTAGGTAGATAAAAATGTATATAAGTTCACATTGTAATGCATAACTGGGTACACACGGTAATTCTCTGGATTCTCCTTGTGCCCGTCTCCTGACACTGGACACTCAAATTTTCACAAATCGGGAAGTGGGAGCCTATACCAAAATTTGTAAACATTAAATCTTTTTAGGTTACATGAATACCGCAGTAAAGACATCTTTAGCGCAAATCGCAGCAGGCGTTCATCCATCATCCATCTCTACCTCACAGAACCACGATGCACTTTGCTAGTATCGTTCTTTAAAGGTGATCTGTCAGTGGAGGTGTTGTGAGGCTTTTCGGGGCTTCCGACCACATGGCTTGTCAGGAATATAAAAAATCGACCACTCATTTCGTGGCCACTGATGAAATAAAACTATTTAATTCCATAAACACGTTCTATTAGATAAAGATATGCTGGTATCAATAGTTGGACATGAACAAACCATTTGAAGGGTCTTGTATTGTTTAAATGCATTTCTTTATTTACATATGAGACCTGGGCAGTTGGTGTTGTCCTCAGATGAGTTTTTGCGGGGTGGGATGTCTGCAGTTAGTCATGTAATTACCAAAATAGAACAAATACACTACGTAACTGGTACCTTGCAACGTTAGGACATCGTAATGGCGACGTTGTAAATTAGTAAGTCATGCCTATTAGTAAGTCAGGAAATTACCAAAAAGTACGAATAAATTACGTAACTGGTACGTCGTGTGTTAGCTGGAATAGTTTCCTTGCCACAACTAAAGTTGGTCATCAGATTATGTTGCCGTTATGTAACAGTTATTTGTTTTGGTTAGCTGGGAATTCCACGCAAATGTAATGTTTAATGAGTACAGCCAAAGAATATGTGTATCTTCCGCTCATTCCATATTCGTTCATTTTCGGACGAATAAACAAATGGTTTTAATTTCAAACTAACTGTAAAATAACTTCATTGTTACTTTTTCAGTTTATTATACATTTTCTATATTTTGTTTCTCATTCTTACCTTTAAAAAATAAACTGTGAAAAAGAAATAAAGAAATTTTAAAAAGCTCTATTTACAACCAGGAGCTACGGTTTCTTATCAACATTTACAAAAGTTACCGGCAGAGGGAGCAAAGACGCTGCAACGCAACTTAATGCAGGTGAATTTAAACAGATTGTTAGAGCATCGTAAACAGGACACGCAGATATCATTATTATAGTACACAAATTGCCCTTTGTTCCTTACACTGTCACAGACTGTGATCAGTTGTCTTTGTGTCAGCTGTGGAAAAGATGGATTATAAACGTCATTTAATACGGAGGCGGAGGAAACAAAACAAGCCGAATCGGTGCCCCTTTAAGTGACGTCATGCTAGTGCATGCGAGGCTGTCAGATTCCGGCTGTGAGTCGGAATTCTTTACAACACTTGCAGTCGTCGCATACATGGATTTCGTTCTCGGCGGCGTGGCTGCGTGCGGTGCTTGCTTATTTACAAACCCTTTAGAGGTGGTGAAAACGCGGATGCAATTGCAAGGAGAACTAAAAAGTCGAGGAAGCTACCAAGTTTATTACAGGAATGTGTTTCAGGCCTTTTACACGATAGGTAAAACAGATGGACTGGCTGGTCTACAGAAAGGTTTGGTACCCGGGCTGGTTTATCAGTTTTTTATGAATGGGGTCCGGCTGGGATCTTTCGCCATCATCGAGTCCTTGGGCTACATTCACACTGACGGAAGGGTTAGCGCGGCAAAGAGCACAGCTGCCGGGGCTGTTGCCGGTGTTGTGGGTGCTGTTATAGGAAGTCCGATTTACCTGGTGAGTGGAGTTAACCCCATGCTGAGTGACGTTTGGCCCTGCAGAGTTGGTTCTCGTAGACATCATGTGGGCTTACTGCCCTCTTTGCTGATTCACAGATTCTACCGTGAAGTAGTGTTGTAAGTAATCTACAAACTCGTTCTATAAAACGAGTAGTTCTGACGAGCCCTTAGACGATATATATATATATATATATATATATATATATATATATATATATATGTATATATGTATGTATATGTATATATATATATATATGTGTGTGTATGTATATATATATATATATATGTATATGTATATATATATATGTGTATGTATATATATATATATATATATATATGTGTGTGGTTTTCATTATTAATACATTAAATACAATTTAAAGCATTGTATTCATTTTTCCAGTGACTGTATCCACGGATTCACTCCAACTCCATATTATTTTATTTCCTCCTTGAAACACAAATCTTCAGAATGAGAATGTCTGAGCCTCTGTTTCCTCAACAATAAAAACAGATGCTGATTTATTCTGCCAAGCCACCAAAAAGACAAGACAGTACCTTATAATAGTCTCCACTGTATGGACAGATTAATTTATAACTAAACACATTTTGGCTTCAGAAGACAAGTCCTATGGCATATGATACGTTTGATAATTAATGCTTTAGTTTACCAGCAGGTTAAATTCTTTTGTATCTGTATTTACTATAGGTTAAGACACATCTTCAGAGTCAATCTACTTCCTCTATAGCAGTTGGACACCAGTATAAGCATCGGGTGAGTTTATTTTTGACTCACATGACGGTCTAGACATGACTTAAGTTTCATTGATTTTTCTGAATATAAAGTGAGAATTATCATCACCTCTTCTGAGGTTTGGTTATGGAATCAGATTTATATTCACATCTGTGGAAAGTGGTGGTAAGGGTAAGTAACAAAAGAAAATTATTTAGGACTTCATGCACAGAAATCAGTACAAATGACAAAACACAGAAATACACAAAATGCAAAAAGCTACTAAATAAAAATACATTTACATTTTATGCATTTAGCTTATGCTTTTATCCAAGACAACTTGCAGTGCATTCAAGGTTATTTTATCAGTATGTGTGTTTGCTTGGAATCAAACCCATGACTCTTAACACTATGAACTACAGGAACACAATATAATTAATAAAATCCTTATCCTTTCAACCTTAATCACAGTTATCAGTGAGAGATTTGTGCTTTTATGATAAACAATAACTGGTCTAAATTTACTACTCGCTGCTGTTATGGTGTAAACAAAGTGATTGTTTCTGTTATATCTGTGTTTTGCCTTGGTTTCTTTCTCCTAGGGAATGATGCATGCACTATTAGACATCCACAGACAGCATGGCATTCTGGGTCTATGGAGGGGGGCAAGTGCAGCAGTCCCACGAGTCAGTGTGGGGTCAGCTGCTCAACTTTCTACTTTCTCTGCCTCTAAGGAGCTGGTCACTGACATACAGGTAAATATTGGATGTTTCATTTCATTTAGTAGTATATTTAGGAAAGAAAGATTAGTATGTTTATGAATGCATGGAATACAAAGGTTAAAAAAATCATTAATGTGTACATGAAAATGTTTATTTGCTCATATGAATAAATATATTACTTTTTAAAAACATTTCTAAATGCATCCTCTCAGGGGAAACATCTTAGTGGCTAGAGTGTTTCACCTTGATTTTAAAGACTTCATAAAATCTTAATCGGAGTTCTGTATTTTTGTAAGGTATCTTTACAAAGTAGTCCTAAAATTCTTCTATTATTATTTTAGTTATTTTATTATTTTATAACTTGTATAATTAAATAATATTATGAAGTCCCCAAAACACTTTATCAACTAATCAGTTTACAACATTGTAATATCATTCTAATAAAACTGAATTAATTACAAAAGTGACTCTCAGAAATAGACTAGTAGTCAAACAAAATCATTTTATTCCTAAGATGTTTTTAAGAAAATATTTGTTTTTAATTTTTCATGATAGGCACTTTTTTTGTGAATCCAGCCCCGTTTTAAAGAACTTTACACTACTGTACTCCAAAAAGTTGACAAATTTCACTTTTATCTTATATACACATTTAAAATTTACAATCTTTCTCTTCTAAGAAATTGGACAAAGAATGGAGGGGCATAAACATATTTTGTCCAGTAGAATGACCATTCCCCTAATAACACTTGCCTCCAGCTAGCAGTAAACCATGGTTTTGTCAGGCTGTGTCATAAAACTGTGTAGGTCCTGTAATGTCCCCCCACATCTGCCTGTTTCAGTTAGAAATGTTAACAAAACTGAATTCATAAAACAAATTTTTTTAAATTGTAACAAGGGTAAGTTATAAAGCATGTACATTTTATAATTTTGAGTTTCAAAACTCAGTGTTTACTTCAAAACTTTGTCATTCTCCAGTATTGTTCAGTAATTTCAGTCAAAGATAGCTTTACAGGAAGATTTTCTGATGTGTTTTACACACTATACATAGTCTTAAATCACCTAATACTTCATTTTAGCATTTAAAAGGAATTGCTCTCAGAAGAAAATGATAATATGTTTAGCGTGCAAAAAATGTAGTAATTACAAAGAAGGTTGACCTTGTGAAAATCAGGTGCCTGTCATTTTCAACAGCAACAAACGATCAGATGAAAGCGATAAGGGAGAAACTGCAGGTATCTCACAAGGTTTTGCTACGCTACAATGTATGAATATACATTTAGGGTGTGGGTTTGACTTGATAGTTTGTTATGAACCTGCAAAACCAGTAATTAACCACACCAGATTGTTTCAACATTAGCAAACTAGAATGAGGAAGTGACTTGCACTGGCTTTACTTTCATTATGAATTATGAAAGGGTTATTGTGTAAACAGTGTAAAAGGAGTTAATTTAACTGATATAGATAAGGAAATAGAATATTTACTATTATATTACCCACATGCCTTCAAGTGCGGTAACACTTTTCTGTTGAACAAAAAGCAAGGTATTTCGCAGAATGTCCAGGCTGCTCCTTTCTATAGAACACAAATGAATGGGTACTAATGAAAATGTCAAAGTAGCCAGTATAGCCAGGCACTACAGAAGAAACTGCACATAATTTTCATTGATTGTCTTATGTGTTGTGAACATGTCAGGTTTGAATGTGGCATGAACAAGATTTAAGAACTAGTTCAGAAGTTGAGTGACATGACAACCCTTTAAATACAAGAGTACTCAAGTACAGATGAATTGAATTGTGTTAAAAATATTTTCTGACAGGGCGTAAAAGTTAAATTGCTTGATTTTTGCTATTTCTTTTTCCATCTATATTTGTAGGTTTTCTCTGAGGGCAGCTGGTTAATAGCTCTAAGTGCCGGTATGATCAGTAGTGTAATGGTTGTATTAGCTATGACCCCATTTGATGTGGTTAGTACTCGCCTCTACAACCAGCCTGTGGACCATCTCGGCAAGGTGATTCCCTAATATCTATAAACATAACTGTAAAATTTTAACTCTAAATTACCTCTAAATAACTACAACTTTTATATTTCAACTTTTATTTCAACGTCTATATATGATTATTAAGCAAATTTAAAAAAGTGATTTCTGCTCATTCTATGCTCATCTTTACCTGCAGGGGGTAATGTATCAAGGTTTTACTGACTGTTTCTCAAAGACGCTGAAGAAGGAAGGTATGACTGGTCTCTATAAAGGTCTTGGAGCCTCCTACTTCCGGCTCGGTCCACACACCATCCTCTCTTTACTCTTCTGGAACGAGCTGCGAACTTTGTTTGACAGCTACAGCTAGTGTCTCACTGTATTTGTTACTGTATTAACAAATGTCAACTATGATATCTTCCAGATCTGCTTAATAATGTTTTAAGAGATTATCTTTAATGTTAGAGCTGTATCAAAAATTTTATATTTTATATAATTACCAAGGTCTGAACTAACAGCTGGGTTTTTTTAGTAGTTTTTTTTAGTTTTTAGTGGATTTAGTACAAAGTGTCGATCAGCTTGGAGGACAACTGATTAGAACAATGAGCAGTTGTTGTATGTTAACCCCAGATTTATTTTTCTGAAGAAAATGTGAAGGATGCTTATCCATGTAAAAGTTATTACCAGAGTTATAGGTTGTTGTGGGTGCTGGTGTGTTGCTCTGCAGTCGTTAGGGTGTTCTGGGTGGTTGCTTACTGGGGCAAGTTGTAAAAGTGTATTCCTGATCCCTGTTTGGAGGTTTAGTTTATAACTGTAGCACAGACATGTTCGACACCAGAGTCTGATAAAAAGCAATTTCAGCTAATTCTAACACTAAGCATTGTCATTAGTAAGAAAAGTATTATTAAGAACCACTCATAATAAAACTTTATTATATTATATTTAACTCAAAAACATGAAATATGATGTGATTTTATGTGATTTTATGCTTTTATACTTTTATACTTTACTTTCCACCAGTTTTGCAAGAGGTGTTATGAATTAGAACATATCTACACTCAGTGTTCCTGTAGCCCAGTTGGTAGAGCATTGCGTTAACAGCGCAAAGGTTGTGGGGTTCAGTTCCCAGGGGAGCACATGTACTTACAAAATGTATAACCTGAATGTACTGTAAAGTATCTGCCAAATGCGTAAATGTGATGTAAATGAAGCAATTTACTGTAAAATGTGTACTGCTAAACAAAAACATTATTTGCAGATCCATAATTGGATCCACAAATTGGAAAAATGACTTTGGCCCACTGAATTATAGAAAATGAATGCACAATTAATGCATATTTTTGCTATTTAAAAAAAGTGTTTCCACAATAAACTTTATTCATTTTTTATAGTTTAGGATTCTTTTATGTCAGGCCCTTAGAAATAAATGTACTTGTTTTTGAATGTAACCATTAGCTGAATATATAAAAGAACAGGTACTTTAAACATGTACCTTTTCGTGGCCTTTTGACCCTTTCCCAAAGACTAAATGTGATTGCATCTATATCATATGATTAAACTGCTTAGCTTACTTTTACTGTAGTGTAAATCATGTTAAGTACTGTACTCACTGTAAATGTGTTGTTTTACACAGATAACATTATAAATGTTTTTGTCATTGTGTTTTATGTTCTTAAACTTGCCATTGGGACAGCTGTAATATTCATACTGCTAATTATGTTCAGAAGACTTAAACACCCGTTAGAATGAAGATGCACTGAAACAGAGTTGTTAAATGTAACATTAAAACATTTTGTCTTGTTTGCTGATGCCTTTACTGTAAGGATTTCTCTTTGTGTCTTGCTTATGGCTGGGACCTTCATAAATTGTTAAAAGAGCAGTAAAATTAAACTATCTGTAGCAAGAATGTTTGAAGAGCAGTTATTTGCAAAATACAGTGGACATATTTTCACCACTTGCCTTAAAAGTGTTTGAACTAAATGTATCACTCAATGCATGCAGAAGATATGAGACACTTCCAATTTATTGCCATAAATTGATTGCCTTGCCATTGCAACACCATTCGAGATATCAACATTACGTTCACAGTTTAGCATTTTCAATATCTCATCTGACTAAGTAGGAAGTGACTTGGGTACTCTTAAACTGTTAAACTCTGACACATGAGCAACTTCCTGTTTCCATTTAATGCCATAAATTGATTACCTCGCTATGGTAACAGTTCGAGATATCAAAAGTTAATCAAACATTTATCATCTTCAATGTCCTTGCATAATATTTGACAAATTTGGTGACAATACCAAAATTCAAAGCTCAGAATTGACAAAAAAATCAGAACAGTAAGTGATGCACTTCTTGTTGCCAGTGGATGGCGCTGTGACCATGACTTACAATAGTCATATTAACGTCATCGAGGTCAATCGATCAAGCCATGCTGTAGATATTAGAAACTTTCTATTTCCCATTTTTTGCCATAGTTTTACAGTCTTGCCATGGCAACACTGTTCAAGGTAATTTGGTGACAATCACATAAATTCATAGGAGGACTATTTAATAGTTCACGGCATGTGCTTTTCAGAAAATCTAAAATGACTGATGTCCTGTTGGGTGGAGCTAAGGGGTGTCAGTGCAAATGTTTGGGTTAACATGACAAATACACTTACCATAAGTTTCGTTCAGGTGCATGCATGTATGATATTTATCTTTTTTTGGCCCATACCAGGAGGTGCTACCAAGCCCCCTGCCCCACCCATGTGCCTTTACCTGGCCCTAATGGCCAATGACTCTGACGTGTGTGCCATATTTCAGGAGCTTTTAAGTATTAAAAGGGAACCAAAGGCTCCAAAAACCTTGAACAAATGAGAAAAAAAATCCTAAGGAAAACAATAGGGCCCTTTACACTTTCAGTGCTTGGGCCCTAATTATTATCTATATTTTTTGCTTAGGAGTCCATCGTCATAATTAAAGTGCATACACTGTAAAAAAAAACGTTGCTGCCTTAAAATCCTAAGTTTAATCAATTTGGCTGCACAAGTCATTTCAGCTTACTCTGTTATCTTGACTGATCTTGAGATGCTACTGTATCCTAAAGAAAATGCATGAATACTATAAGGGGAGTTACAGTTAAGTCCCATAGACCAGTCCTTAGAAGACCTGCAGACCCACACTCACACTTGCGCTTAAAGTAACTATGCAACTTTTTGTTTTGAAGCACTTTCACTAATGCACTGCCTAATAGATTTACGCTTTATGTCACATAACGATTTTCACATAATTGTACAGCACATATCAAAAGATTATTAAGGAGAGCACTGATTTGATGGAAGAATTTGCAGCTTTATTCACAAACTACTAGTAAAATGTCTATCAACAGAGTGAGAACCAGACCTGTTAGTAAATATATGCTAATTATTTAAATTAATTGAAAAATGTACTATCCAAGCAGTAATAGAAGGTGTTTAGTCATCTCTGTACTAGGAAATAAGGTCCAAATCATTTCTCTTAGGACATATAATCTGTCAGATGTTCCATAGATTGTCACATATGACAATAGCAAGTCCAGCAGCAGCCTGTACATGGCATGTCACCATTCTTATGTGCTGCTTTACTTTTTTCACGATCCATCCTGTAACCACACACACACACACACACACGAGCTCCTCAAGGTGGAGGTGTTCGGCTTTCTCACTCAGACTGCAAAAATGTTCCCAAAACATGGTAAGACATCCTTTCTCATAGCAGAGACACCTGTCACATGACAGTACAGAAAGGACACGTTAAAAGAATTCTTAGAAAATAAACTAGGAACTCTTTTAGTAATGCTCAATGAATCTAGGATTTAAATACAATTAAATACTGATTGAGTCTTGTATTTGAATCAATATTATTATTGGGAGATAAATGGTGATTATTGATTATTAATATGTATAAAGGATATGACTGACGCTAGGTGGCGCTAAGGAGACAACCCCTTCAATACATTGTAGTTACTATGCTGTTCTGGGTAGGTTTAGGGTTAAAGATAGGGTCAAGAGCGTAATTACATGAAAACACTTTAAATATAAGTACAGTGTAACAACACTGTCTGTATCCAATAGGTATACTGTATTAAGTTTCTTTTATGTAAGTACATTGTAGTTAAAAGCACCTACATTTACATTTAGGCATTTAGCAGATGCTTTTATCCAAAGCGACTTACAAGGTGAGGAAAACAACGAAGCCATAAATCATAGGGAGGCAATAACATCAGTCGTACATAGTTAAAATTTTTACAGAGAGTGCAATATCTCAGTGCTTGAGAGACAAACCTGTTGGGAGGAGAAAAATAAAGGTTTGTAGTTTTTATTTTATTTTTTTATACTTGTGTGAGGTGTTCCTGGAAGAGGCAGGTTTTTAGCTGTTTTATGAATGTAGTGAGAGATGTAGCAGGGCGAACAGAGTTTGGGAGATGGGGAATTCCACCAGGAAGGGATAGTGAAGATGAACCTGCGAGCAGGTGATAGTGTGCCCTTTAAAGAGGGTATTACCAGGTGGCGTTCTTTCGCTGACCATAGGGATCTGGAAGGGGGGTAGATGTGAATGAGTTTGTGAAGGTAGGCTGGTGCAGAGCCAGAAGTGGTTTTGTATGCAAGGAGTAGAGAACTTGATACATGCAGCAACTGGTAGCCAGTGAAAAGCAATGAGAAGGAGTGTGACATGGGCCCTTTTAGGTTCATTGAAGACGAGCTGAGCTGCTGCATTTTGAATTAGTTGTAGTGGTTTGAGTGCCGTCTCTTGCGGACTTCTCCTTCTCCTGAGTTACTAGAGCAAGCAGGCAGTTTAAATATTCCTACGGTTGCTGAACACGCCTTTTAACTAACAAAACAAAAGGCTATAGTGTGTGAATGGCCTAAATGGCAAGTATTATATAATAGGCTCAAGCTTTTTGTTAGTGTAGCAGCATGAACCAACGTTTTAACACAGCAAAGCAGTATAAAAATAAAAACACTTCAAACAACTCCAAACCATTAAATTAACACAACTGAAGCAAGGTAAACTATGTAAACATGGTATGCTAAACAACGACTTACACGCTACTGCTGTCTAATGCTGTCTAATTGATTCTCACCTAATATAAGGTGGGACCCATTCTGAATACAAATACACAGCTGACAAGATTTCTTTGGAGAAGTAGTATTTAGTCACTTACACCACACCATACACAAAATGTGTATTACTACATCGGCCAAAATATCAAACTGGCATCTACAAACAAATGTTGCTAAACTTTTTGGAAAAAAAAGTGCTTTCATACCCTCAAAATTTTGCAGAAGTTTAAGATAAATGGGGAAAGCGCCTAACATTTTAAAGTTAGGGAAAACCTGACTTTCAACACAACAGATTTCCAGTGATTAGTCATGAAGTTGAAATGCTTCTGAATGAATCAGCAAGTTTTTCTTACTGTTTTTTTTGCTGCAACTTTTATAAAATTGGTTTACAAATTACTAAAAATACATATTGCTGTGCAAAGTATTTGCACTACTGTACAAGGAAAGATTTAACAGACAAACTTTTTGGCTTTTCTAAATTTATATCTTTTTTCAAACAGTTAAATACTCAAAAGGAAAAAATTGTCTGTATGGTCATTAATAGGTGACAAATCTATACAAACACTCCAGTATACAGCTGAGTACACAGAGGGACTGAAAGAAATTCTAAAAGTGCAGTATTCACAGAACTGCAGCCACATTTCCAGCTGCACTTCTACTGAGGGAACTGAAAGAGAAACACAGAAACACAAGACTTCCTTCAATAAGCACTACAGAGCATGAATTTATAATTACCATACCATTTATATGTGTATCAAAGCATGTAGCTCATACAAGGCAAAAGTGTGTAACTAAAAGTGCAGTGACTGCACTCTTCATAAACTTGCGTAAATAAGCTTTCACAATTCAAAGTAACCCACACCCCACAAAAGGCATGTGATTCACCACTTACAGAAAAGGCCATTATAAGGTCACAGCAATTCTGGACTTAGAAGTGGCTCTATTAAATGGTTATGGAACATTTTTCTCATTAAATTTAATGAATAAAGAAACATGGACTGTGTCCCTGTAGCTTTCTTTTGTAGCTTTCAAGAACTTTGGAGCTGTTGTCCTGAATGCATCATAACTCACCACTGTTAGGGCTGGGTAATAAATATATTGCTTGTCCAGTTTTAATTCATCTTTAATTTAATAAAACAATATTCATTTGGGAAATTCCTAAATTGATTCTTAATGTGCCTGCTTTACTTAAGAACAGTATTTCCCATTTAATATCTAGACTGTTGCAGCTAGCTGCAATCTAATTAATCTGCCACAAAACAAGCCAAACTATTTTTACACCTTTTATAACAAAGATATCTAACGCTGTGCCCTTTTGATGCATCTTGTTTCATCAAAGCCCCCCCGCCCCCTCCTGCTCCAACCACCACATTACTAGTGCACGGGAACCCTGCGTACCAGATTCCTTATTTGCGCACTTTAAAAATGCATTTAATTAGACATAAGCCCCATTACAAGGTGCCTGTACGCTGAGTTGGCAATCTTTGTCACAGGGTGGAGGGTTAATAGTCATAACACAGCAAATTACCATTTCAGATGGTGGCATTCTCCATGTTGCTTTGCTCATTATTTATTGCCTTTATTGTTACTGCCTTTATTGTTATTGTTACTTCAACTAGGTCCAATAGTCTGACCTGATATGCAGACTTGCTCAGGACCTAAATGTGCTTCTCTGATTGGCCTCCCTCACTGCAGTGCTGGCCAATGGCTTGTAGCGGTTTATATTCCCACAGTAACACAGAGTCTCTGCTTTCACATAGCACTACAGTCATGTGTTTGTGTAACTACCTGTCAGTAATTAGTCTTTGATTATTGGTGCAGTACATAACTCTGCCGAGACTGAGCTGAACTTTGCTACTCACACGGCGTTGATTTTACACAATTCCCCATTGTGTCAGCTACTGATGGTCGAGTGAGTTGTACTCGAAAGGGAACATCTCTGGTGTTAACCACTATTCCCTGAGGGACAGGAATGAGACATTGTATAAGATGTTGTTTTCTCCACTCAGATCAGTCAAAAGATTCTTAAATAATGTCATCATGCATCACGTTATATACTGGCCGCTGACCCATTATTTTCCTTGCAATTTGCATAACTGAATGACATTGGCCAGTTCATTTCACTGGCATTTTTTAATTAGATTTCAGGAAATTTTGGAGAAAGGGATTCCCTATAGCATTAGCTACTGACGCAATGTCTCATTCCTATCTTTTAGGCAACCAAGGTTACAATAGTAACCAGAGATGTTTTTTGTATGCACACACCCAAAGCGTGCAAACCTTTCCTCAACTTTTCCCCAACTCATTTGTGAATGTAAACACCTGGTAACAGAGTATTAGATCCTTGCATTAGATTCTAAAGTAACAGTAGCCTAAAATTTCTGCTGCTGTTTATGGGGTTAATGTTAACAATAAAAAGAGAAAATCTTCACTCACTGCTCTTGACTGAATTTTCAATTCAAACTATTGTATGTATAGCTACATCAATTTTTAAGCTTGTTTATACACTGGCAAGGTTATCTGCAAAACGTAGACAAAATTAATAAAACATTCTTTCCAAAGACCTCCAACTGTAAGTGTTACTTTATAATTTTGTTTTGTGTAGCAGTATTTGAAAAATATGTAATTTGTACTGGAAGTGAAGACTAGGGACAACATATGTTCACAATGAGTTTAAAAACAGATAATCAGCTTATGTTAAGGGCATCTTACACTAAATTGTTAAAAGGTGTAAGGACCTCACCAAATGTACTTTAGAGTCACTGCATTGCATTGTGGAAAAAACATGCATTCTTTCAATACGTGGGCACGGAGAAAACCTTAACATAACACAGGAGCACAATAGAGCATCATCATCATGATCCTTCTCAGATGGACACTCAAATCACCCTCAGGTAAGGTCACATGTAAGTGAGATAATCAATATAATCGATAAAAGTTCAGTTTCTGTAACTGTAACTCTGATTATGCCTTTATGGTTCTCCGTACAAGTAAAGACACAATTAACAAATGAGTAAAGTCAGCACTGCTACTGTACATGAACAAAACTCTATTAAACTCTATTAATTTTTTTTTTTAAATGTATTGATTATCTGAATTACATAAACTTACCTCAGGGTGACAGGAGTACAGCTGAGGTGGATGATGACAAAGATGTTCTGTAATGCTCCTGAGAACTCATCTTGAAGGAATAGTTGTATGAGACTACCCAAACCTTAAATATTAATTACTAACTGAAATGCAAAGTACAAATACTACAACAATACTGATAACCACATCTAGATCACTCTCGAAAATATGCTCCACCGAAGTCTAGTTCCGGGACAGTGAGCTGTCTATTAAAATCTCATTAACCATTAAGAGTAAAGCACAGTTAAGCTCTGTCCACACGTGAGGTTTGTGCCAGAATGTTGAATGTAAATTTGAAAGCGAAAACTGTGACAGTAAACAACAACTGCAAAAGCATAAACGAAAACTCTAATCAATAAATCAATAAAAGATAATCAATAAATTTTTTTAATATAGTTTTGTTCCTGTACAGTAGCAGTGCTGACTTTACTTACTTATTAATAATTGTGTATTAATAATTGTTAATTGTGTCTTTTATTGTATGGTGAACCATAAAGGTATAATCAGTTAGTTACAGAAATTAAACTTTTATTTTCCCTCCTATATAAACACTGTTCATACTCGATATCATTGCGAAGTCTTGTTATGCCCTGGTGACATTACTGAGCATTTTCTACATACTTGGATTACTCATTGTGGATTTGGATTGTTTATCTGGTTTTTGATTGTTTTCTGCCTGCTCTGTTTATCGAACTGTTACCTGGTTTTGACTGTTTGCCACCTGCCACAACCCTTGCCTGTTCTACGTTTATTCTTCTGCCTTGTCTCTGAATGCCCTGTTTGCTGTTGTTTGACCTTGCCTGTTTGTTACCCAAATAAATGCTGCAAATGGATCCCTGTACGCCTCACTCCCCATTACAATATGCAACCAATTATTAAATTACTACTCAAGCACAAAATTGCTTAGTAGAGAACAAATTTCTTCATAGATCTAGTCACTTAATTTTGCTCTGAAAATGCACAAGACTGGACTTAAAGTGTACAAAAGTTTCTTATGGCAGACCTTGAACATGGACCCCATTTCAGGGGAAGAGGTGTAACCCATAGTCTCACTAAATTCTGTGGGATTCACTGTAAGAGGATGCGAATATTATTTGTGCTTTGCCTCTCATTCAGTGCAGGCCTATTGTTAATGTAAATGTGTATATTAGTAATAAGGCTAAGTACGAGGGTTTTAGTTATTGTCATTTATATTTAAATATGGATTCCATGACTGCAAAAAAATGTTGATAACTAATTGATATTGAACATAATTGAAATTGGAATATGGAACATACTAGGATACCGTGGCATACTGTCATTAGTCATGTTTCGTATAGACCAGTGCTTCTCACCCATCCTGGAGCCCCCCACCACTACACATTCGGGAATTTCTAATTAACCTGAGATGTTAACCTAATTTACACTGTTTGTACTTAAGGCAATTTTGGCTATTAAGTCATAAGTCGGCCATAAAGTCCAGGTTTCCCATTCTCCTCATGCATCTGCCAACAACAAAACATTTTCATCCACAGAACTTTTTTGTTTTTTTAACCATTCTCTGTAAACCCTGAGATGGTTCTTTACAACAATCCCAGTAGATCAGTACTTTCTGAAAAACTCAATGTCGCCCACCCAGAACCAACAACCATGCCACATTTAAAATAATTTAAATCACCTTTCGACTTTTTCCTAAGTTTTTGTTAGCAAATCCTCCATCTGTTTTATTTATTCAGAATTGTGTAATGTAATGTATTTCTGCTATGTGGGCGGTTTTGCATACTAAACCTACAGTTAAGAATTTTATAAACATATCTAAACATATCCAGCTTTAGATACCCAATTTTATAAGAAATCAAATTGGGGATCTAAAGCTTTAGATTAATATAATGTAAACCTGGCTGCCTCTGCACCTTGCACTTGGCTTTGGTACTCCAGCAGTTCAGTGATTATGCTCTGATTAGTCTGAGAATTAACAAACACTTCTTGGTTTTTTAGGGATCTGTCTCAGCTCACTGCCGAGTGCTGAGGAGAGAAAATAATGTAATAAATAAATAAAATGTAATAACATTTTCCTAAGTGATTCAAAATATGACAATATAAAAATATAAATTGACCCTATTGGAAAAAAAAATGTACATTTAAGTAGAATATATTAAAAAAATGGAAGAATCTAGCCATATGCTGTAAATGAGAATGAGGCTTATGTCAACTCACATTTTTTCACATCATGAAATTTGTGCATCAACAAATTATTATTAATATATATTAGTATAGTTAACATTTATTATCTACTTTTTGTATAAGGAATATGATGTCAATGTACAATAATTAATGCATTTGAGTACTGTCAAATAAATACCTGAGTTACCTGCGTTGACTTCCATCTGCTATAATGGATGTGATGTAAAATAAGATCGAGCGTGCCCTCTGGTGGTCTAAAGTAGGCCTATTCCTGTTTAAATGGGGAAATAGCAAACTCAGCTAAACTACTATTAAAGAAAGCATAAAGGTCAACTTCGATCACGTGAGGAACATCAGCCAGTTGATGACATCAGCGGCAGGCGTTCAGAGTTTTACGACAGTCAGTTACAGTTTACGTTGCACAGTTTCTTGCCACAATATAACGTTAGAATTTAAACTGCTCATTAAACAACAAAATAATACATCTTACAATATATAATCTTTCACACACACACACACACACACACACACACACACACACACACACACACACACACACACACACACACATATATATAAAGTAATTATTATTCTTTTACCTTTATTCATTTAATGAATTGTATCATCATTATTATGCAGCAGTCGTACTAATCATTACAATTCAAGTTTTATGTTAATTGGTTGATATTTGTTACTTTAGACAATATACAATATTACATACCATTACACAGTATTTATTCATATATAGTAATATTACACGTTTGCTGGTGGTAATGCCGTAAATGAGTCTTACCTGTCACAACAATGTAAAACGTTGCAGATTAGGATGTTGATCGGGTGTTAAACTTGGCTCCTGGAGGGCCAGTGTCCTACAGTTTAGCTTCAACCCTAATTAAACTCACCTGATCCAGCTAGTCAAGGTCTTCAGGATTACTAGAAACTTCCAGTCAGGTTTTCAGTTGTGCAGGTGTAAACTCTCAGTTTAACATCCCTGAATTATATGAGCCGCTATTCCCTCACAAAAGTAGCTTATGCAGCGTTGTGAAATTTCTCCATTGACATCCATTCAAAAACAACAGTCTCTGGTCTCCTACTGGTCTTTTT
The DNA here is from genome assembly GCA_036877525.1 of Chromobotia macracanthus. Taxonomy (NCBI): domain Eukaryota; kingdom Metazoa; phylum Chordata; class Actinopteri; order Cypriniformes; family Botiidae; genus Chromobotia; species Chromobotia macracanthus. Next base: position 5,338,167 of record JAZGTH010000076.1, on the reverse strand, counting down.
TTCTCAGTTGCTTTGGTACATTTCTCAAATCATCCTTAATATTTCTAAACCAGTAAGTGCATTTCTCAAAACAGTACAAACAGCAAAACACAATGGATTACCTGCAAAACTTGTAGCTTGCTCAAAATACTTCAGCCCATCTCTCAAAATCAAGTATTTATGTCAATGAATATATCAGTGCCATCAGAATGACAAGTCCTTGTGTCATTATTACTAAACAACAAAAGTGAAATGTTTAGCCATGTTGTCTGTATAATAGTGTACTCTGTCAGTAATTTCAGATGTAAACTATGGCTATGGTTTGGATGACAATGATTGTATGTGGGCTATTGATTGAAAGAGTCTGGAATATCTTCTGAATTATCCAGCCTCTGAAGGTGTCTCTTGTGATGTCCTCACATGCTGCATCCATGGCAGCCAGCAGGGTCATCTGGGTATGCGGTTGGCAATCATAGACCTTCCACCTCCATGCTGAGTAGAACTCCTCAACTGGGTTAAGGAATGGGGAATAAGGTGGGATGAATTTCATAAGCATCCTATGGTGGTTCACAAACCATTGCCTGATGGTGTCTGAGTGATGGAAACTCACATTTACTACATTTGTAAATCATCTTGAAAGAGGCCCCTTTCATCATCAGAGAAGAGAGCCTTGTAGATGGTCTCTAAGAAGATGAGGAGATGCTCTGTGTTGTATGCCTCTATAAGGGGAATATGAATTAGCACACTATGTTCTGAAATAGCAGCACACATAGTGGTACTCCCTCCCCTATGACCTGGCATACCTATTCTTTCTATGAAATGTTTGAATTACTGAAGACACAGTCAATCTCCCAACATTTGGCTGCACCCTCCAACCTGCCTCAGCCATTGTAAGGCCATGATTGACCATATGGTCCATAACAGTGGGCCTTATTTCATCTGTTGTATTTGACCTACGTACTTGGCCTCTCTGCCACTTCCCTTGTATTGCCTTCCTACCCTTCCATCATGCATCCTTATTCCTCTTCTTCTTCCCAGTTGTTGAGCCTGCCCGTTTCTTTGTTGTTCATCCATTGTCAGAATTTGTACCTATGTGTTGTGCTCTACCTATATATGCTTGCCTATTTAGGGATTATGAAATGCACCTTTGAGCTATTTCAGTGAACTGGTTGATTATTGGTTGATCAATGATTAAAAAAAAAACTTTAACTGATAAAAAACTTTACATTCCCTTTATTAGTGAAAATCAAGATTTGCCTGCACAATTAATCAATTTAGGTCACATTTACAAACAGTCAAATAGAAATGCATAGAAACCATAACACATTATGACAACTGGTTCAACTATTTTGCATTTAATGACTTATGCAGTGAACTACTGCTTAGATGTTTTGAAGGGTAAGACCATTCATCAAAGAACCAGTATAATATATTTTTAATCAACATGATATAAGCAATTCATAATGTAGGAATCACCAGATAATTGTACTCAATCAGTTGCATTAATGTACCAAAGCATTAGCAATTTGTTTTAAAGAATGAGAAACATATTTTATGATTTGCACAAGTGATTAGATGATGTGGAGTTTAAACAGATAGTTTTGAGAATTTTAATGATCTGAATTTGATCTGAGAAATGTACTAAAGCGCCTGACAAAAACTGTAATGGTCAATCATTTCAACTCGCAGAAGAAGGGTATAGTTTTTTATTTTGTCCACTAGAGTGTAAACTAGAGAGTAATAGGCTAAAACATTTTACAGTTTTTTTTCAGTAGCTTTGGTACATTTCTCAGATCAAAATGATAAATTCCAGAATTATTTGTTCAAACTTAAAATCATCTAGTCACTTCAGCCGATCACAAAAGCAATCTTTTGAACAAATTGCTAATGCTTTGGTACATTTATGCAATTTGTTGTGTACAATTATCTGCTGTTACCTACATTTTGAATTGCTTATGTCATGCTGATCAAAATATATTATACTTATTCCAGTCTAGACTCCAATCAATATACCACATACAGTCATTGTCATCCAAACCATAACCATAGTTTACATCTGAAAGTACTGACAGAGTACACTATTATATTGACAACGAGGCACAAGAATTTGTTATTCTATAGCACTGATAGATTTATTGACATAAATACTTACTTTTGAGAGATAAACTTCTGCAGGTAATCTCTTGTGTTTTGCTGTTCTAATTGTTTTGAGAAATGCACTGGTTTGCAAATAATAAGTATAATTTGTGAAATGTATCAAAGCAACTGAAGAAAAACTGTAAAAAAAAAGGTAAAAAATTGATTATTTTAGTCATAATTGGGCCAAATTGTATAGGGCATTATTTAGGATTAGGATTATTTATAATCTTGATTTTAGCCCCCATGGTTACAGAGATATTGACAGAAACGTAAATTAGCTTATTACAGCGCCACCTGACAGGCATGTGTGGATGCACCTGAGTAGTGGGTAGGATTTCTGGCCATCCCCCAAAGTTTGGTCTCTCTGCGACTTATGATATTTGATACCTTGGATCATGTAGGGATCATAAAATACCCTTTTTACTTAAGACTTCCAAACCCAGTGTGGGGGTAAAAGACCCCAGGCTCCAGGGAGTCTGGAGGCAAACGTCCCCTCCAGATGGCTATCAACACCTCTGACACCAACAGGACAGTTTATGACACCCTGCAAGTTTCAAAGAAATTCCATGGGCAGGAGTAACACCACATGGCCCAAGAGAGACTAAGGAAGGACTCTCTTAGTCTAAACTGTCCTGACCTGAAGATATTTGTATATATTCCCATTGTATCTTGGCTACCATGCTATGTATCTTAACTGTAACTCTGTAGATAGTTATGCAAGTTTGGATTGATGTTCTCTGTGTATTCATGCATTAGGATGAATCACAACTCTCTCATATTTAGTATCTAACAGATCATCTTCTAATTTCCCATTAGGCTATGTATGTTGTGTAACCATAACAGGCATGATAGTCTTTCTACAATAAACTGGATTAATATTTGCAAATGTGCCATCTGGCCATAAAACATTCAAATAAGGTATTGAGTGAGACAAAGAAACTTTTGCTTGCTCAACAACTATTAGTTGTTTTGGTTTCACTGGGCGTGACTGGTGTGGAGTTAAAAATGACCACCAACACTCTCTTAGCTCTTCTAAACCTAAGCTCTAAGCTCTTAGCTCTTCACCTCTTCTGCTCTTCAAGGCCCTTTTGTGGTGTACAGTCTCTGGCTCAATCCCTTTGAGACAGACTCTGGATATCACTTCAGCTAACTTCGTTGATCTCTGGAACTCAACGAACTTCATCACGTTTGAACCACTAAGGACTCTCTCTCCACGCACATTTGGATTTGTGCTCTGCACTAGAGCTCAATGCACGTATCCGTTTTCTATACACATAGAATAGCTGCACTAAGCTGTGCCCCTTTATTAAGGTGATTCTACTGGTGGTTCATTCAGAAATGCTTAGCTGATTTAACTGTACGGGCTTAACATCCTCTCTCTCTCCTTGCTTTCCTTGCATTTGGTTATGTTTAATGTGTGTATGTTTATGTCTAGTTATATGTTACATGTTTTCCCTGTAGTGTAGTTTAATAAAAACCCATATGTATTCCTTGATTGTTGCTGCACGTAATGCTCACAAATAAGGTCACCTAAACTGTGTTCGATCTTGCTACATGCTCTAAAGTCCTGTTAAAGAAGAGAAATGTTGTTTTCAAGGCCAGACAAATAATGTTTCTTAGCTCCAATAAGATTGCACCTGTACTTGCTGGACGAATGCATAAGCTGATTATTGTCATCATTACTGCAGATCAGGTACTACAAAATATGTATGTTTAATGACGATTAATTATATGTATTTTCCTTTGAGCGAAATAAACTATTCAATCAACGACATAGTGTTTTAAACAACACCACTGAACTGAACTCACGTCTTTTATGAATGAAAGTATAGACACACACACTACTGCAGTCACTGAGTCTCGGACTGAGAAACCTCAGCCACTGTTAATGATTTAAGGTAACTGCAGTTGTATATTTGACTCTATAAAAACGAATAAATCTTTCTATAGTGCGTCTTGATATTATGTTGACTGCCTAATCTGAGCAAAGAAATCCTCTATTTGCGTGAAGAAAATAGAGTTAGTGATGTTTCTCCCTTATCTTACAAGGCCTATTTCAATGTATAGCTAGACTGATGCCACTGCGAGATCTGGAGATTTGTTTAATAATGACAGAGAAGTCATTTACTCCAGCTTCCAGTAACCTGCACATTACAATAGGTAGCAAAGGAAACCTGCCGCATACCAGTGTGCAGCGCATAGGAAGCAGCTCTAAGACCAGTTAGATCAAATTACACTCATAGTTGTGGGAATCAGCTTCATTATGTGACCTATCAAATGGTACTCAATTGGCGGGGGACTCCACCCCTATTGAGATAACGCCACCTGTGGGCATTTTCAGTCAGTCTCTTCCCTCTTTACTCCCTTTTATTTTGTTTGATTTGTTTTATTGCTTCTACTTTTTTTATTTTTTTACTAGCTTTTTATTTTACCACCTTGTACTACCTTTGCCTAATGCTAATTAATATTATTGGTTACGGATTTATTTCACTGCATTATTTCTTACATTCTTCTGTGCATTTAGGATTGTTTTTGATTGAATTTAAACTTTAATTAAATAGACAATTAAATGTAAACTTTAAACAAATCAGTCACCCTTCTCATTTCAAGGTGTTCAGGACATAGCCTTCCATCACTTAGCTATTTCTATTTCAGTTATTCATTAAATGACTTAACTGATTTTACCCTTGATCAGCCTTTGTTTTCCCCCATAAGTAACACGTCACCCACCTGGAAGACCTCAATTCACACCCAGGCCTACTAAGTAAGGTGCAGTCCCATTCAGTTGCCAGAGACACCAAAGAGAAAGAAACACTCTCTGTCCTGTTTGGCCTGTCCTTGCTACTTTTGTTAAACCAACCCCCTATGTACAGGATCTGTCATCAACCCTGGTGCTGGTGGTCAGCCCACTCTGAACAGGAAAACTCTTCTTTACCTTTCTTCACCTTCTCTTTTTTCATTATCTAGTTTTAGTCTTGTTTTATATAGGAGACTAAACCTGTTTGAACCACCAGGAAAAATAATAATGTTGATGAACCAAATAGCCTAGATCACCAAATGATCCCCGAGTTTATCAAACATCAGCAATTTTACTCAGTGTCTTTTTCTGTGCCCAATCACACCAATTATCCACACCCACCTTTACAGCCAGAATAATAGGTGTCTTGTTTGCATCACTAGCTGTACACATCAGTTAGATGCACCGCACATAGCCCATATACACTCACAGGCCACTTTATTAGGTACACCTTCAGAACTGCCTTAATTCTTTGTGGCATAGATTCAACAAGCTGTTGGAAACATTCCTCAGAGATTTTGGTCCATATTTACATGATAGCATCACGCAGTTGCTGCAGATTTGTCGGCTGCACATCCATGATTCAAATCTCCACCACATCCCAAAGGTGCTCTATTGGATTGAGATCTGGTGACTGTGGAGGCCATGTGAGTAAAGTGAACTCATTGTCATGTTCAAGAAACCAGTCTGAGATGATCTGAGCTTTGTGACATGGTGCATTATCCTGCTGGAATTAGCCATCAGAAGATGGGTACACTGTAGTCACTAAGGGATGGACATGGTCAGCAACAATACTCAGGTTGACTGTGGCATTTAAATGATGCTCAATTGGCACTAAGGAGCCCAAAGTGTGCCAAAAATATCCCCCACACCATTATACCACCAGCCTGAACTTTTGAGACAGGGCAGGATGGATCCATGCTTTCATGTTCTTTATGCCAAATTCTGACTCTACCATCTGTATGTCACAGCTGAAATTGAGACTCATCAGACCAGGCAACATTTTTCAAATCTTCTATTGTCCAATTGTGGTGAGCCTGTGTGAACTGTAGCCTCCGTTTCCTGTTCTTAGCTGACAGGAGCGGTACCCAGTGTGGTCTTCTGCTGCTGTAGCCCATCTGCTTCAGGGTTCAACGTGTTGTGCGATGGTATTCTGCATACCTTGGTTGTAACGAGTGGTTATTTGAGTTACTGTTGCCTTTCTATCATCTCTAACCAGTCTGCCCATTCTCCTCTGACATCAACAAGGCATTTTCTTCCACACAACTACAGCTCACTGGATATTTTATCTTTTTCTGACCATTCTCTGTAAACCCTAGAGATGGTTGTGTGTGAAAATCCCAGTAGATCAGCAGTTTTTGAAATACTCACACCAGCCCGTCTGACACCAACAACCATTCCACGTTCAAAGTCACTTAAATCCCCTTTCTTCCCCATTCTGATGCTCAGTTTGAACTTCAGCAAGTTGTCTTCATCACACCACACTTTGCCCACATGTGCCCCGCATTTCACCATAGTATTGGGGTATTCACCATGGCTGCCTGCGTGGGCCCCACAGAGATCCCAAAGGGGTATAGGGGTTGCATTTTTCATGAGCGCCATTTGTTGGTGAGGCGCTATAATGCCCCATAATAAACAGTTATAATTAGAAAAAACACAATTCCAGTATTTGTAAACTGCATTTTTTTCATCTTAAAAATATATCAAAACTATGAAACATTCTCTGTGTCAAACACCAAACAATTAAATAATGCATTCATGACATCAAGACTTGATTATTGCAATGCCTTACTTGGTGGCTGTCCTGCAGGTTTAATACTAAAACCCCGGCTGTCTATCAAGCACTGCACTGGCTGTCTATCAAGCATTGTATAAACTTCAAATTTCTGCTGATTACCTACAAGACCCTGAAAGGCTTAGCTTCTAAATACTTGAATGAGCTCCTCTCTTATTACAGTCCTTCACATTCACTGTGATCTGAAAATTGTGGCCAGTTGATAATACCCAGAAATCAAGCACAGGTGGTAGATCCTTTTATATTTGGCACCCAAACTTTGTGTGATGGATCTGCCATGAGCATTGTGATGGATATGCCAAATCTCACCAAACAAAAAAAAAGTCCATAGCCACACACAGGGGACAGAATGATACTGAATTGTGACAGTCTTTATTATTCCTTGGTTATGCAAAAGAAAGAAAGGTGATATCAAACAGGGTACAATACGTAATAAAAAAAAGACACTGAATTTAGAGGTGGCCAGCACCACAAAACAAATAAACATAATTAATTTAGAGTCATGGATACATTTTAGTTAATGAATAAAGAACTTTGTCAGACAAATTCACAATAATCAGAACATCACATTTTCCCATGTCCCCTCTAGTACACCAAAAATGGTACATTCTCATTTTCTTTAGAATTCCTGTAAAACAGGTCAACTTCTTGTTTAATCATATTTGTCACCAGACCAATCCATTCCCACATCACCAGGTACCAAACAATTCAGGTCTTAGCTGGTTTTAATGTTTTAAGAGTTTTTTGATGTTTTAACCTTAAGCCAATGACTAAGCCTATGCACTGGCTCAGTACAATGGCAAAGATCTTTATTTATTGATCACACTCTGGAACAGTCTTCCCAGTATTGTTCAGGAAGCAGATACACTGTCAGTTTAAATCTAGATTACAGACTGACCTCTTTAATCTAGCCTACATATAGTCCTATGGATTAATTACTCAAATCTCTTGATTGTTAGTCTGCATTAATTGAAAAAATTGAAACCAAGGTCCTCTAGTCAGATAAATCCAGACTTTTTCCAGACGAGATGCTGGGGAGATAGAATGAGATGACCCTTGACACATCAGTGGGAATATGATGAACTTCTTTAATAAACTTCCCATTATCTACTTACCTACCTACAGCCTAGTTAGAGTCTATATTTTTATATTTGTTCCCTGCCTAGTCAAAGCAGTGTGATGTTATACTGTAGTTGCAATTAGTAACATTATGCTTCTGTCAACATCTCTGTTTGTAACATTCCTCAGTGCTTGACATATTGTCACAAAACCAGACCTTACAGTCTTTAAATCAGTATATATTTTTAAATTAGTATTATCAGCTCTCTGTTTATATCCAAGAAAGTTACAAATTGCAGCTTTAACGTGCCAGAGGAGAACTGGCCCTCCCGGTTGGGCCTGGTTTCTCTCAAGGTTTTATTCCATCTATTCCTCATTGGTTTTGGTTCCTTGCCACTTTTGCCCTGCTGGCTTGCTTACTGGGAGATTGATGACATCTAACTTAGGGTTATGTAAATTGTTAATATTGCTTCTTGTGTAATGATCTAATTACAGTCCTAAAGACTCTATTATTTTGCTAATTCTTTGTCACCCATTGTCTTTCATTGTGTAATGTTCAGGTATTTTATGGTATTATTACAAATACCTATCTTCTTTCTATGCACCATCTTCATGTAAAGCTGGAACGGCATATCTTGCTTAATATGATACCTGTCATCTATCATGGTAATTTACTAAATATTGCATAGAAGAAGAACATCAGACTACACCTTTGCCCCAGACACCTTATATTCCACAGGCTAGGCTACCCCTGCATTGTGAACAAGCATCCTACCCTCCACAATCAATGTTGTCTCCATCTTCGTCCCCACCATGCTTCTACATAGAAAACTGGGGGATTAGATTCAGGATTCAGACAGAAACCTGTTACTTATAGTGCTCTGATGATGAATTAGCAAGTCAGTATGACCCCCTTGGTGTCATTCTTCCTTTCACCACTCGGGTGGTAAAAAAAGTGGTAACGCTTAAATGCAGCTATTAGGTAATGAATTGGATACTTGCATTGAACTCAGATGTGCTGAAGCAGGAGTCCGGGTGTGCATGAGGGATGATGTAGGTCCTGATGCGTTCGAAGTGAGCGTCAGTTTGTTGGGTCCTTCCCAACACCGGATTGGTCAGCAAATATAGACAAACTGAGCCGAAGTAAACGCCGCTGGAAAGACTGTCTTGGAGAGTGAGGCAGGGTTCGAGAGGATGTGAAGCAAGTGGGTGAGGGAGAGAGTGAGTGAAGTTTGCTCTGCGTAGTGGACTTTTAACCCTGGGTGTACCACACCCCTTGAGGGCTGACAGACCAATAATGAGTTTCTTTGTCCTGTCTGAGACCTCATTTACATGAATCTAAAATAATAAGCGTATGATGACAGATACATTCATACACTATACTGCATCAGTCAGTAAATTAAGAAAGGAGCGTTTAAAATGTAAACATGACCAGGTTTTTCTCACTTTCATGAGCAGAGCTATCCTCCCCCTTTTGGGCACTCTTCTGTCAGGGGTAAGAGGGGGAACAAAAGGCCAGAGGCGTTCTGGTTGGCAATAAAACCATGGGTGGTAGGTGGGGGTACAGACTCCCTGGCACCGATGGGTAACCATTGATCTCAGCCCCCACTCGGAGTCTTATCCCCTCCATGTATTTTACAATCCAAATTGTAATCTTTGGTCAGACCAGACGCTACATTCAGAAGCACTGGGCTAAGAATAGGAACTGGGATGATCCACAACTGATTCACTGATTCTTCTGAGAAAGCTTTTGGGGCAATCCCTTACCTTTACTCAGAAGATCCATGTGGAAGAATGCACCTTTCGTTTCTCCCACATAAGCAGTGCTCAATCTGTAGACTTGAGCAGTGTGGTGCTCTTTGTATCTAGCTTCCTCTTTCGGAGGAGCTCAGTTGGCCAAGCTGGCTGAAAATGAACTCACCTTGAAGATCCAGAGGCTTACTTTCTGAACAGTATCAAAAACTGTCCTTCATGGTTACATTGCAAATCCTGCTGCTTCAAGATGTTTGTGGGCACTTGGGTGGCAGAGATTGAAGAATTAACTGACCTTAAAGCATAGCGGTACACAGACTTCAAGTTTGCTGACCTTTGTTGAAAGGTGTGGGTACTGAAGGGGGGAGGCAGTGAGAAAGCACCAGCGAGCATGTCCTGAATGCTGCAAATGGAGGTCAAAGCCAGCCTCCCAGAATATTATTGATCTCCCTCCACCATGACTTTGATTGTTCAAGCCTGCATTCCATTCAACTGGAATGGACTGCTTTGGAACTTTCTTGGTCAAGTTGGGACGTTGGACAGAGAAGCGATGGGGACGTCTATTCAAGTGCCTGACCACTCGGGCTGTGTACCTTGAGGTTCTGACATCCATGAACACTGATGCCTTTCTCATGGCACTGCGACATAGGAAACCAGCAGTGTTGTACTCAGACCAAGGCACCAACTTCAAAGGGGGTGACACAGAGCCTAAAGAAGCCTTTCATTAGCTTAATACTGATCTATGGCAGCAGCTTACTAAACAGCACATCAGCTTTCATTTCAATCCTTCAGCTGCTCCACACTTCAGAGGAGTGTGGGAATGATAGAATCAGTTAAAGCTGCACTGTACACAACCCTGGGATCAAAAACAGTGAAGAAGTGCTTTGAACTGTTCTAACAGAAATAGAGACCCTCCTAAACTCTAAACTAATTGGGTATGTTTCGGCAGACATCACTGATGTAGATCCCATCACCCCGATCTGCCTGCTGATGGGGCAGCCGGACGGTTCCCTGCCCCAAAGCACATATCCAGTGTCTGAGCTCCTGGGAAGATGGAGATGGAGGCAGTCGCAAGTATTGTCTGATAGATTTTGGATCGCCTTTATAAAGTAACACTTACTGTGGGTCAGGAGAAAGTGGCAAAATCCATCAGCAGACATCAAACCCAAGACTATGGTTATGCTTGTTGTTACCCCATGAGGTACATGGGGGTAAAGATAAAGGACAGAGTCTATACAACACCCATCCCTCGCCTAATTGTTCTCCCAGAGATCTGAGATGAAGGGGATGACATACACACTAAAGACTAATGGTAACCCATATGTTGTCCGCCTTTCAATAGAGCACATTTGGAACCAGATGTCAGAAAGGCTGAGTTCCTTGCATTCAGAAGGTTCGAGAAGGACTGTGTGTGTGTGTAAAGTGTGTGTCAATAAGCAAATTAACAAAGAAATAAGAGGGCGGGGTCAAGACTCAAGACAGGAGTGCACATGGCACACAACAAACAATGGCCATGTGCTTCCGCATAAAGACATGCAACATACAGATCACAAAGGACACAGAGCATGAATATAGATCCTGACCCCAGGATACAAAAACCAAGACTAAAACTGATCATGCTCTGACCAAAAAACAAGGCTGTCAGGATCCTGGCATGACAATTTAGTAAAAACCCCAAAAAAGGAAGCCAGGACCTTGCAGTAAGTTGTCTGTTTATCAAGCAGATAATGAATGTTAGTTGAGAAGAATAAATGCAATGTCATCAAGTTACTAAGCGATGAGTATTTATATTAGTTTTGGGTTTGAGTGTTTTTCCATTTCTGACCACCGAGGGGCACAATTGTATAAGAATTTTATTGTTTGTATGCCAATTCCTTTGTTATTCTCAATTGAAATAGAGAATTTGCTTTTTATGAGAGAATTGCAGTTATTTAAAGAAATACAATTTGTGCGATAATGCTCAAGTAATATTTTTTTAATATATATCTTTATTTCTTTCTTTTGTAGACCACACACACACAAATTTATACACACTTGTGAAGTTGTAAAACCTGGGTACTGGTCTGTTGTGTACCGCTGAAGATTGTTAGCAATAAACCCCCTTTACATGGAACTGATCAAATCCAGTGTGTTCTGACCGACACCCCAGAAAAGCTAGATACAACCTTTCACCCGATACAGTCCAACCTTTTCAGTTCTGCTATTGAACACAGTCTGAATACAATCAGTGTATCGTCTGTTCATTCCATATTCATTTTCAGTTTAAAAAACTGAAATTATTTTTAATGTCCTTAAAATGTATTTTTTTTTTTCAATTTTATACATTTTCTATATTTTGTTTCTCATTCTTTTAAAAACTAAATTGTGAAAACAAAATAATGAAAATCTTAAAAATCTCTATTTCAACCAGGGAGCTACGGTTTCTCATCAATGTTTACAAAGGTTACTGGCAGGGGGAGCAAAGACGCAGGAGGGAGAAAGAGAAGAAACATGATAAACTGTTGATAAGATGATCACTGTTTTCTATAGTATACCATTGAACAGTCATTAAAAGCAGGGAGTCCCTGCTCTCTCTCTCACTGACAATTTTCTCTCTCTCGCTGACACTTTCCTTCTCTTCTGTGACGCTATCTCAACCTGGCTTTAAAAAAAAAACGAGGAGAGACTATGGGGTGAGTTTTTGTTACCATAATGCAATCAGGTATAGTAGTATTATCTGATAAAGAGCCACACAAAGCTGCATTGGTATAATAAAAAGTTGTTAAATAAAGAAACAAATACAGTCTTGTGGGTGTCTCAATTTCATATCTGTATATTGCCCATAAACATTTTTATTAGGTCCTGTAATACACTATTCACTCTGCAGTCTATAATAAATAAGGAACAAAAAATACTGCCAGCTGACTCACTGTTAATGTTGAAAATAATGTTTTCGATTTCAATAAAGCAACGTATCAGAGACACTTTAAAATGAAAACTTTTAGCTCAACAGAGAAACATCACAAAACTAGATTAAAGATCTGATATTTGGCTTAGCCAGTGTGCATAATGTGTAAACTAGCCGCTCTGGCCATCTTATGATAACACTGAGACATTATAGAGTGATAGCTAACTACACCTTCGCTCATAAATGTAACAAGTCAAACTCACATAGTCACAGAGCAAAGCAAAGTGTGCCATTATTTTATTGCAGTGTTATCACCACAATTTTGTGTTTTTGGTTCAGTTTTTTTTAACTGTTTAGACAGATGCACACTTGTAAGAATTATTATAATCTTGTATCTGGGTTTCCTTTCCCTAAATTAATCAAATCTTGTGGCCGTGGATGTTATGAGAAAAGAACACTCGAATACTGGATCCAGGGAGCAAAAGGAAGAGACAGACAGTGTTGTGTTCTACTCTAGCTCAAGCTCGTTTATTCTTTGTTAGCACCTGATATATATATGAAGACAAAACATGGGTGGAATATTCAAGACAGTGATTCATCAACTGTTAACAAATAATAACCCTAATATGGCCAGTTGCCTAGTAGGTACTCATCTTACAAGTCATACATATATTTCATACATATATATAAGTCATACCTATTCTTTGAAATGTTTTGCATATGTGATGACTTTTACATACCTTAGATCCCAAGAACTACTAGACACGAAGACATAACAGTAAATAACAGAGATACACAGATTGACCCTGAGAGAGACCTCAACTAGCAGTAAATAACAGAGATACATAGACTGACCCTGAGAGAGGGCCTCAACTATCAGCAATCAGTGAATGAGACACTTTTAACCTAACAACACTGAAGCTGCACGCTCGCACAGAGCCCAAAAGGGGAGTTGTTTAAAGATTTGATTGAGCCAGCCCAATGTCAATTAGGAAAAGAACCAATGGGCTACTGACTGAATGTCTCATGGGCCGGTCTTTTTGACTTTTGGACAAATACATTACACCGCCAAGACCCCAGCGCAATCAATGAATTAAACAGATAAAAGAATGGGCTGTCGATATAAAAGTTTTATTGGCCAATCAGACAAAAATAGTATAAGATGTATCGACCCAAAAAGTATGTCAGCCCAGTGGAAAAATGCCTGGTTTTCCAGATGGCCAGTCTGCCCCCAAAATCAACCCATCAACATTATTTTGATCATTTTTGCCATTAGGGTCTGGGGATAATGCATGTCAAGTTTCATGCAAATAAGATAAACGGGCTGGGACCGTTTTTTCATGCAAATTAAAAAACGGACTTAGATATACACTTTGCTTAAAGCAATGATTCTGAAGAAGCTAAAAGTTTGATTTTATCAAACACAGCATTTTTTAGCAAAAATATAAGATTATTATAGCTCCACCATGTGGCCAATTTTTACACAATTTGGAACACATACTCTATAAACATGTCAATTTTTGTAATAGTAGGCCATTTAGATTTGACACTGTTAGCTGCTGAAATGTGGCTGCTGGTGGCCATTTTTTGCATGATTTCAAGTGAAATCATAGAATATATTTGGACATCCCCTAAAGAAGATCAATTTTAACTTTATCAAACATACAGCTCTGAAAAAAATTAAGAGACCACTCCAATTATTTCTTAAATCAGCATCTCTACATTTATGGCAGCCATTCCATTCCAGTGTCTGTTGAATTTCAACACAGGCTCATTCTGCTTAATGAAGTACTGATTAAGTGATCACCTGAACCAAACATTGTTTAACAAGAAAAAAGAATAGAAAACACAGTCATCATTATACTTTTGCAATAGGACCTGCTGAATGGCAAAAACAGTGCCATTAGAACCTCAAAAGTAAGTAGAATCAAATAATAACTGTTGACTGTGCCAAAAAGAGTTGAAAAGTTTGAGTGAGGAAAAGAAGGTTTCAGTTCTGGCTTTACTACCTGAGAGATACATCAGGTTGCTTCCATCTGTAAAATTTTGAAGACATCAGTGAAAACAACTCTCCACTGAATGAGATGACCACCCACTGATTTGAATGTCAGTCAAAAACTGTAGGATGACAGAGTGGCCTACAAAAAGAATGGCAAATGGCTGCTGGGGTGAAGTGCTTGGTGAGGATGGTTTGAAACAGGCTCCTAGAGGTAGGGCTGAAGTCACACAAAGCTTGAAAAAGCTCTTCATCAATAAGAAACAAGGAACAGCCAGGCTGAGGTTTGCAAAAGACCATAGGATTAGACCATAGAGGACTGGAGTAAGATCATCTTTTCTGATGAGTCCAGGTTTCAGCTTTGCCCAGCACCTAGTTGTCTAATGGTTAGACAGAGCCCTGGAGAGGCCTACAAACCACAGTGTGGCCTACAAAACATATACATTAAACACATACACAAAATATATACAATAAAAATACCTGAAAATCACACAATGAAAGAGAATGAAAGAAAATTGGAGACAAAGGAATAACAAAAAGAGTCTTTAGGACTGTAATTATATAATTGTGAAGCAATATTAACAGTTTAAAAAACCCTAAGCTAAGTTAGCAGTCAGCAGTCTCCCAGTAAGCAAGCCAACAGTGCGACAGTGGCAAGGAACCAAAACTCCAATGATGTATAGATGGAGAAATAAACCTTGGGAAAAAACAGGCTAAACCAGGAAGGCCAGTACTCCTCTGGCATGTTACAGCTGCAAGTAACTTTCTTGGATATGAACAGTGTGTTGATTATAATGATTTATTGATTTAAGACTGTCAGATCTGATTGTATCTGACAATATGTCAGGAACTGAGAAATGTTACCAATTTAAATGGCAACAGAAGTGTAATGTATAATTGCAGCTATAACATCACACTGCTGTCCCTAGGCAGGAAACAAAAATTAAAACTAACTAGGCTGGAGGTAGGTATGTAGATATAGTTGGAGATAATAGATAATAGTAAGTTTAATAAAGAAGTTCACCAAATCCTGATGATCTGTCTCAGGAGTCATACCATCCTGTCCCCCACCATCTGGTCTGGATAAAGTCTTGATCCAGTTGACTACAGGACCTTGGGGAAATCCTAATTACTAAATTACTAAATTTAATTAGCAAATTTGCCATGTGGCCATAAACATGCAAATAAGTTGAGTGTTGAGTGAGACAAAGAACCATTTCACCGCTCAACTATTGGTAAATTTTGGCCTCATTGGGCATGACCTCTGTGAAGTTAAAAATGACCACCATCACAATCTAAGCTCACCTGCTTTGAAGTACTTGCCCTTTTGTTTGTTTGTCCTTTTTAATTAAATAGCCAAGAGTCTTTAGTTCATGTAGGAGCCCCACAAAACTATGATTTTCTACTTGGTGTCAGGTGGTATTTTTGGGAAAAGACATTCTCATTTAAGAGAGCATTTACAGTAATTGGACAAAAACATCTGTCTCTGAGCATGACGTCATCTATATAAACTGTGCAATTTAAGTGTATATCTGATAAATGTTTTGTCATCTTTTAGGATTACAAATGCAAATGCACTTCTGCGAAGCATGTAGATACTACCCATTTTAAATAGACAAGAACAGTAATGTCAACTGTTGTTGGGTGATCTGGCTCATATTGTGGTTCTACCACCTCTTAGAGGGATCACTCAAAGTCTCTGAGGTTTTGATGCCAAAGAAAGACTTTATTATCAGAGTTATAAATCCAAGTCGGTCTGCAGAGAAACTCCTGAGCTTCACTTCATATACATTAAGTTATGTTAATAATGACCGCTTTATGCAACAGCACTTTGGAAGAGAGCAGAAACAAACTTCCCCCACCCTTGACTAGAAGGGAGTAAAAGATCCTCTCTCCCTAATCTTTTCATTTAAAATAAAACAATGTTATAAGCATGACAGTGCATTTGGTTCAGTGCTTGCCCGTGGTTGTCACAGTTATGTAGAATATATCAAAATGAAAATAAAATACATTATAACATAAAATAAAACATTAATCAAAACAGTAAAGGATCCTTTTGTAATGTCTTCAACCCAGATACTTTGTGCATCGTAGAGGGGGAGAAGTTAGGCTAGTACTTACACCCAGGGCATGGCTCATCTTTATTCATCTTCTTCTTCATTCTCATCTGAAGCGCTTGAATTCACATCCAATGTTTGTGAATCCAAATCCTGATGATTTACATTCTTGCTACTAGAATTAGTTTCTCATCTTGGCATCTTAATACTTCCATTTGCCTAACTGTGGCTTTTATAACTAGTGACTTTAATATAGGAAGTACACACCAAAAATAATAATCCTCCTATTGTTATTGAGATTAACAAAAACATTCCTAATTTAGCAATTCAAGCTCCCCAGTTTCCTAATTTTAGATCAAACCAGTCCCACATTTTATTATCTTTTCCAGAATTGGTTGTGGTTTTCATTCTTAAGCTTTTCAATTTATTTAGAGCTTTAGCAAATGAACCATCAGGAGCTGTGTTATTAGGGATATAAGTACAGCATTGGTCTTCAAACAAAACACATACACCCCCCTCATCTGCCAATAACTAGTCAAAATCCTGTCTATTTTGCCATGTCATTGCACTTGTTGCTGCACATGGATCCTCACGTGTCTCACTTATCATTACAAAATATAATTGATTCTGTGTTTTTATTTTGTGCAATCCAACAATTTTGATTCAATTCCTGCTTTTACTTCATCTCTAGCTTTAAATTCATTTGGAATACCCCTGGGTTGGCCAAATATACATTAGGGACTTGTTTATAAGCTCTTTTATTTTGTTTCTTCCTTTCTACTGTATCATAGTAATTTCCTGCAGTAGTGGTATTCCAGTACATATTCCTTTTCATCCTAGTGGTAAGGAGGCCAGAAGTCGCTCTTTTCTACAAACCCAAAAGAAGTCTGCTATTACTATTGTCTGATCTTCATATTTTTCTATTGAGGGTGGTACTATAGTCTGATTTTCACCTTAACCCTTGGGCTTGGTGTACTGGGGCTCTGACCGGGGATTTTGATTGCCAGGTGAATTTTTTTGTCTACATACCAAATAGTAGTGCATTTCCCTTTAAATTCTCCTAAATCATAAGTTCTTTCAGGTTTACTAAAGCACTGATATTCCTGATTATAATCTATACTATACCATTTTGGGATTTCTAATTTTTCCTTTTTTATTTTAATGTTTTTATTTATATCCCTATGTACACCAATCCCCTCAATGGGGTCTATCCAAGCCAGAACATTCAGCAGTTGTTTTGATATTTTATGTTCTTTCTTCTTGCTTGGCTATTATTATTGAGTTGTTATTGGGTCTGGCTGAGGGCTGAAAAGTTAATTGTAGGGAAACTTTGAATGGGAGCACTTGACTATAGCTTGAATTAGCAATAGGAATGTCATGATGGATGTTTTCCAACATATTTTCTTCATTTTCCTGCTTAGTTTTTTCTAGAGTTTTCTCAAGGATTTCATGACTTTGCAATTTATCACCCTGTACTGTTGGCCTTTTCTTCTCTCCTTCTTCTGTCTTGTCTTTCAGGTTTTTGTCTTTCTGATCTTACTTTGGGAACTTTTGTGCAGTGGCTTAGATGATACCTTCCTTCCACTTGGACTTCCATTGGAGTAGCTGCCACAACTTTGTAGGGTCCCTCTCTTCTGAGTTCATTCTATTTTCTCCTAAATAACCTCAGATAAACTTGGTCACCTGGGACAACTGGACAGGAAGTCTCTGTCTTCTCACTGGGCTCCTTTCTCTTTTCCTGTAAATAGACAGCTTTATGTATTGCAGTTAGTTTCTTCATATAAGATCTTCAGGGGATTCTTTGTAGGGACCTCTGCAATATGGCACAGGCATGGGTCAACCCGTAAGCATTTCATGTGGGGTTAAGTTTGCATGCGATAGCTCATTAGTAGCATAAAACCAGTTAAGTTTAGTACTTTCAAAGATTTTGTTAAGTCTGGCCTTGAGGGTACCATTTATTCTTTCTACCATCTCCTGTGATTGTGGATGACAAACACACCCTCGTCTCTGTTTAATTCTCAATTGTTGGAGTACTTGCTTTACATTTTTCTGAATTAATGCTGACTGTTTTTTTTATATGTAGGAAAGAATATCAGAGCATTAGGGATTATTGTTTTGTGTTGTTTTTTGAAGGTTGTGATGGTCTCATCTGGGAGGCTGGGAATTCATTCCACCACAAAACGAACAGAATAGGTAAAGGTTTTAGAGAGTGATCTGGTACCTGAAGGAGTGAGTTGAGGTAGGAGGGTGAGGTTCTGGTGACTGTCCTAAAAGCAAGGGTCAGAGATTTAAATTTGATGTGGTAAAATCTACAGGTAGCTACAGGTTTAAAATCTACAGGTATTACTACAGGTAACCAATGGAGTAAGGTCAGGAGGGGTGTGATTGTGGCCTTTTTTTGGTTGATTGAAGACCACACATGCTGCAGCATTCTGGATCATTTGCAGGGGTTTGGTTGCATTGGCTGGAAGGCCAGCCAGAAGGGCATTGCAGTAGTCCAGCCTTGATATTGCAAGTGCTTGGACTAGGAGCTGCGTTGCACGTTCGCACAGGAAAGATCTGTTTTTCCTGATGTTTTACAGCACATACCTGCAAGAGGAGAGATTGTTGCAATGTGTGAAGTGAATTTCAGCTGGTCATCAAACACTACCCAAAGGTTTCTAACGGACCAAGTAGGTGTAAGAGTGGATGATACAAGTTCAACTGTGAAGTTGCTGAGATTGAGCTGAAGGTGCCATTTCTTAATTCAGGCTGAGATGTCTAAAAGGCAAGCAGAGATCCAGACAGCAATTGTACTAAAGCTGTGCATCATCTGCATAACAGTGGTATGAGAAGCCATGTGCTTTAATGACTGCACCGCAGCTGTGTATATTAAGAAGAGGAGAGGAGCAAGAACTGATGCCTGTGGGACCCTGGTGGTCAGCTGATGTGACATTGACTCCTCTCCTCTCCATGATACCTTGAAAGATTTGTCTGTGAGATATGAGCTGAACCAGCTGAGTGCAGGTCCAGAGATGCCCAGGTTGGAGAGTGAAGATAACAGGATCTAGTGGTTCACTGTTTCGAAAGCAGCAGAGAGGTCAATAAGAATTAGTACAGATGAGTCTTGTCTGCCGTAGGCTTTCAACCAGGACAGTGGAATCTCATTTGAAAGACAATGGAGACAATGGAGTCTCTGTGGAATGTCTATTTTTGAAACCAGACTGTTGATTGTCAAGTAGGGTTGTTCTGTGAGCTATAGGAAGACAGCTAATTAAACACAACCTTTTCAAGAACCTTTGAGAGAAACGGTAAGAGTGAAACTGGTCTGTAGTTGCTGAGTGTAGGTTTTTGGAGCAGTGGGGTTACCCAAGCCTGCTTGAACAAGGAGGGAATGTTTCCTGTAGAGATTGACATATTTAGAATGTGTGTGATTTTGGGCAGAAGTGATGGAGAGATTGCTTGCAGTAGATGTTAAGGGATGGGGTCAAGGGGGCAGGTGGTAGGACATTTGGAGAGGATAATTTTGGAGACATCTGTCTCAGAGAGAGGAGAGAAAGAGGAGAGTGTTGGATGGCATGGAAGTAAAGGGGGGGTAGGGGTGTGCGGTGCAGATAATTGGTTGCTGATGGTAGCCACCTTATCTCTGAAAAAATTGGTAAAGTAAATGGCAGTTAGAAATGTAGTGGGGGGAGGTGGGGGGGTACTGAGGAGAAATGAGAAAGGTGAGAATATTTGACAGCTGTTAGAGGTGTGGCTGATCTTACTTTGAAGATAGGTAACTGTGGCAGTGGAGAAAGAGAGGAATGATTAATACTTGTTGAGGTCGGTGGAGTTTTTTGACTGTGCCATTTTTTCTCCATAGCCCTGAGTTTGGTCCGGTGGCTTCAGAGGGTCTCAGAGAGCCAGGGACTGGAGGGTGTTGCGGGTGTTGGCCTGGAGATTAGAGGGCAGATATCGTCAAGACAAGATGTTAAAGTTGTGCAAAGAGTATCGGTTGTCCCCTCAGCACTGAGTGATAAGAACTAGGTTATTGGGGGGAGGGAAGTAGATGAAAAGTGAGTGGGTGAAAGTGAACAGAGGTTACGACGAAAAGAAACAGGATTGCGGCTGGATGGTGAGAATGAAGGAGGGGCAGCAGTGAATTGTATGAAGAAATGGTCAGACACATGTAGAGGTGTAACAAGCATTATTACAAGCATATACCTTTTGCCTTGAACTCGCTTTACCATATCCACATAGTCAATCACCAAGTGCTTAAATGGTCTATTTGGTACTTATATTGGTGTCAAAGTTCCTAACATTATCTTTGACACAAATTTCACATGAGGACAGACATTTGTCTACCATTGCATGTAAATATGGAAACCAATTTTCTTGGTTTAATTTTCCTTTCACCTCCCCCTTGCGCAATGGTCAAATGGTCATCACTTTCCCAATTTATTAATTATCTGTCTCACATAATTTTCTATCTGCCCTACCCAGTACACATTTGCTTTTGGCACAGTAATCATTATTTGAGTTTCTATTCCTTTCATATCTATATATCTATATCTATATATATATATATATATATATATATATATATATATATATATATAGAGAGAGAGAGAGAGAGAGAGAGATAGAGAGAGTAGATAGATATTATAGTTATCTATATATCTATATATATATCTATATATATATATATATATATACACACAGTTGAGGACAAAATTATTAGCCCCCCTATGAAATTTTAGGTTTCCTCAAGATATTCCTAAGTACCTATTTAACAGAGCAAGGAATTGTTAACAAAGCATTTCTGAACATACTATTTTTCGCTAGAAGGACCAAAATATTTATATTTGCACACCAAAACATTGTTATGGAAGAAAAAGCTAAAATGACCAGGGACATTATTATTAGCCCCCTATAAGAAATGACCATTTATTAAGTCATCGCACAAGCCACCTTTGTGCAGTGATGTTCTTTACCTTCACAGGTGATGTGTGTGAAACAGGTGATCTCACTCAATAATTAAGTTAAATTAAGGTATAAAAGCCTCAGTATGGGTCATTGAGCTGTCATTTGAGAAAGCAACATGCCAAAAACAAAGGAAATCAGTTTGGACTTGAGACAAAGAATTATTGATGCACATAAAACAGGAGAAGGATATACAAACTATCCAAGCGTTTCCAAGTCTCAAGAACTGGAGTGAGAGGTATAATCAGGAAATTCAAAGAAAGCCACATGGTGCAGAACAAGCCTGGCAGAGGTAGGAAGCGAAAGATTTCAAGGACACTGGAAAGAAAACTAGTGAGAGATGTGTCTAAAGACCCCTGCCAAGACACTGGCGAATGACTTGGCCACATCAGGAATCATAGTCTCTAAGAAGACCATCACTAGAGCTCTGCACAGGAATGAACTGCGAGGTTGCAGACCAAGAAAAACTCCACTTTTGAAGAAAAGACACCTTCAAACCAGACTTAAGTATGCTCAGGACAACCTGGAGATTATTCATACTGGAAGCGTGTCTTATGGTCTGATGAGACTAAACTAAAGCTCTTTGGCCACAGAGACACTGCTTACATTTGGAGAAAAAAGGGAGAGGCATTCAACCCAAAGAACACCGTCCCCACAGTGAAACACGTTGGTGGGAGTATTATGCTGTGGGGATGCTTCAGTGCATCTGGAACTGGAAATCTTGTCAAGGTGGAAGAGATCATGAATAAAGAAAAATATGTGGATATTTTGAAAGAAAACCTTAAGCAGTCAGCAGTGAAACTAGGTCTGAGTCTTCACTTCATCTTCCAACATGACAACGATCCTAAACATACGTCTCTCTTGGTGAAGAACTATCTCCAGACGAACAAGGTGAATGTCATCGAATGGCCTGCACAAAGCCCTGACTTAAATCCAATAGAAAATATGTGGGGTGACCTAAAGAAAAATGTCCATGCCAGAAAACCATCGAATCTGGAGGAACTTGAGAGATTTGCCAAAGAAGAATGGGCCAGGATTCCTCAAATGAAGTGTCAGAGACATGTTGACGATTGCAACAAACGACTGCAGGCAGTTATCCAGCAAAAGGATACAAAATTGACTATTAGAATGTGGGGGGCTAATAATTTTGACCCTGGTAGTTTTTGTGTTTTGTGTAATATGTTCATTGCTGTGTGGAATATAAAATAATGTAAGCTTACAAAATAAAATTAGGATGTCTAAAAAAGCTGTGTTAATTTTTTTTTGCTCTGGTTAAAAGCACTTTTGAAATACTTTTAAAACAATGACTATTTTGTAGGGGGGCTAATAATTTTGTCCTCAACTGTATATTCCCTCTGGAGAGCACCATATTTGTAGCACCAATTTACATAATGTGTCTCAAATTCACAGTACAAATTCACAGTAGTCTCACTTGATACCAGAATGGGTAGACAAGTCAGTCATAAGAATAAGCTGGGTTTTTTTCCCAAAAATCCTATTGTCTGTGCACATTTTCCAGACATGGGGAGATGTGAGGCATAATTTGAATTTACACGTATATAAACTGCTCCTGTGTCTACTAACATGGGTGTGGTTTTTCCTTCTATTTTAATACATAGCATAGGTTTTTGATCAGAATTAGTTGGTAAAATTGGTAGGTGACTCTTTCTTATAGGATTTTCTAAGCATCTATTTTAACCTTGATTTGGACCACCCCAAAGGGTTTACTGGGCCTTGAGATGGACCTCGAAAGGGCTGCTTCCACCCTCCCCCCCATTCCACCCCCAGGTGTCTGTTGCCATGGACTGGTGAGGCAATCTTTCTTGTTATGTCTAGACTGTCCACATTCCCAGCACACTCCTGAAGGAAAATTATTAAATATGCCTTTTTCTCTTTGTCCTCTTTGAGCTGACTTTCTTTTCCAACCCCTTTGTTGTGGTTGTTGAGAATAAACATTGACAAAGGGGGGATCTGGTGTACATTTGGAGGTAGTGATGCTGATGAACTAACAGCTTCATTTGACACTTCATTTGAGGAATCCTGGCCCATTCTTCTTTGGCAAATCTCTCAAGTTCCTCCAGATTTGATGGTTTTCTGGCATGGACATTTTTCTTTAGGTCACCCCACATATTTTCTATTGGATTTAAGTCAGGGCTTTGTGCAGGCCATTCAATGACATTCACCTTGTTCGTCTGGAGATAGTTCTTCACCAAGAGAGACGTATGTTCGTTAATCACTGCAAGACGAGCCAGCTGGATAGTTGGTGGTGCACTTACAGGAGCTATCACTGACATTTACTCTTTTTCTTTTTGACTCTTTTTCTTTACTGAGGCTTGAACCTTTTCCTTATGTGTAGCTGTTAGTTCTTCAAGTTGTAATTAAGTCAGTTATTTTTTAGCTTCTGTTCATACATTCTGTATTGCTCTACTGCATGTCACATGGTCACAAAACTCCTTGTGTGTTTTGGAGTTCAAGCCAACAACATCTTCCAGTTTGCTTTTTACAGGCTGTGGTATGGCATTTATCACTTGAAGAAAACACTTGAAGAAACCTGCCTGCAAAGCTACCTGAAAAGCTATGTGCATGTTTACCAAGGACAAAAGATGTTTTAACCATAGAGTGTTCACACAAAATATTTGATTTTGTTATTAGAAGTTAATTGATAAATAAAATCTATTTATCACATTATTTTTGAAAGCATCCCCACTTTACAGCATTTTTAAACAAGTGTGGCTAGAACTTTTCATAGCACTGTAGTTTATAGGCAGGTTTCTTCATGCGTCTTGGAGACGCTGCCACAGTTCTTCTGGATTTAGTCTTTCTCAGTTTTTTCTGTTGGTTCATAATGTAATCACAGACAGACTCGATCATTGTGAGATCAGATCTCCCTGTGGAGCACTGGCTGTTGTCAGTCTCCTTGTGCATACAAAAATCTCACTGCATTATAAAATTATTATTACAAAAAGAATGTTTGGAAATGTAAACTTATAATTCCTGCTAACACTACAACAAAAGATATAAATAACCTGCTTACCATTTTTTCTTGTAAAAATACTAATGTTAGACTTTTGCACAGTACTGTATATACATATATATATATATATATATATATATGTATATATAATGGGACGACAGATGTGGGCGATGTACAATATCCTTAAAGAACTATTTCACAGCGCTCAGGACCTTACACTGGGCCAAAGGTTCACCTTCCAACATGACCCCAAGCACACAGCCAAGACAACATAGGAGTGGCTTAGGAACAACTCTGTGAATTGGCCTAGAGTGGCCTAGCCAGAGCCCTGACTTGAACCCTGTCAAACATCTCTTGAGAAACCTTAAAATGGCTGTCCACTGATGATCCCAATCTGACCTGACTGAGCTTTGAGATTTGCATAAAAGAATACCAAACACAATTCTCCAATCCAGGTGTGCAAACATGTCATATCCAAAAAGACTAATTTCTGACCAAGGTGCTTCAACTAAGTAGGGAGTTATGGTCTAAATACATATGCAAATGTGATATTTAATTTTTTTTCTTTTTATTAAAATTACAGACATTTCTAAAATTCTGTTTTCACTTTGTCATTATGGAGTACCGAGTGTAGATTAATGAAAAACAAAAATAAAATTAAGCAATTGCAGTATCAGGCTGCAACAAAAAAAATAAAAAAGTGAAGAGAATCTGAACACAGTCCTTCATCCCCATACTAATGGGTGTTGGGTGTTTTATATGAAACAAAGATGACTTCAAGATTAACAGACACAGACTAGAAAACAGACAGATTTTCAAAAGCAAAACCTTTATTGAACAGATCTGTTGTGTCATCAATATGAAGTGACTAACAGGACAAGCCCCTTCCATTGTATTGTCAGGTGCCACCTTCAGCTCCATAGCAGTAGTGCATTCAGGTTTTTTTGCTGTATTAATACATTAACCCAACACACACAGTTAGAAGAAAAGTACTGTTGGAAAACACAAGGTTTATTCCCAATGACAACATATCGCTTAAAATAACTTATACAAAAAACACCTTTTTACACACGCACACACACACACACACACACACACACACACGTTGTAGCCTGACAACCATTTTTTCTCATGAATCTATACTCAGTACCCCATAATGTAAAAGCTGAATTTTTGAAATACCTGTAAATTAAGGCAGCCATTGCAGCTCAGTCGGGTTGGATGGGAGCTATCAGTGGACAGCCAATTTTAGTTCTCTCCAGAAATGTTCTATAAGATTTATGTCAGGGCTCTGGCTGGGCTCTAGAACATTCACAGAGTTGTCTCTAAGCCACTCCTGTGTTGTCCAGGCTGTATGCTTAGGGCTATTGCCCTGTTGGAAGGTCAACCTTTGGCCCAGTTTGAGGTCCTAAGTGCTGTGGAACAGGTTTTCATTGAGAATATCGCTGTACTTTGGGCATGGTTGAGGGAAAGTTGAATGGAGCAGTCTCCCAGTCCCACCACCATGCTTGATGAGTTGTGGCTGGTTTCCTCCAGACATGACATTTGGAATTGAGGCCAAACAGTTCAGTTCTTGGTTTCATTAGACCAGAAAATTTTGTTTCGCACAGTCTGAGAGTTCTTCAGGTGCTTTTTGCAAACTCAAAGTGGGCTTTTATTGCCCAGATTGGTGGAGGGCTGCAGTGATGAACAAAGTTCCAGAGAGACTACCAATCTCCACAGCAGAAATTTTATGTAGCAAAATTTCTGCCATGCTCTGCAGGCAGTTCTTTTAACCTCATGGCTTGGTTTTTGCTATGATATACATTCAACTGTAAAGCCTTTTAGAGTATACTCACATCAGGCACAGTTGCCTTGAACCATGCTCAAGCAAAACTGTACCACACGTTTCAGAGTGATCACAGTCCGGGATCACACTGGTCAAACGCACCCAGGCGCAAGTGCCTAGGGCAAGTACACCCTTAAAGACAGCGCAAGTGCCTAGGGCAAGTACACCCTTAAAGACAGCGCAAGTGCCTAGGGCAAGTACACCCTTAGACAGATGCAAGCCTTTCCAAATCATGTCCAATCAGTTTTATTTAGCACAGGTGTATTTCAATCAAAGTGTAGAAACATCTCATCAATGATCATGAGCATTGGCATCTTAGCTTAATTTCAAGTGTTGTTGCAAAGGGTCTGAATACTTATTCCAATGTAAATTTCAGTTTTTTCTTTTGAAAAGAAATTTACAGATATTTCTAAAATTGTGTTTCACCTTGTCATTATTGGCTACTGACTGTACATTGAGAAAAACCAAAATGAATTTAAACAATTGTAGTATCAGGCTACAACAAAATGAAAGTGAAGGGGATTTGAATATTTTCTGAATGAACTGTATACTGTACAGACTGTATTTTCTGTCTGCAAGCCTCACAGAAATCTCACTTTTTTTTTTTACACGTTCCAAAAAAAGCATCATTTAGGATGTTTCATGTTTCAATTTTCCATGCAGGAAACGCAGTCTGGTCCCCACAATGTAGTTCTGTGTTACTTAATACCCTTGTGGGTAAGTATACATAAACACACAGCCAACAGCAATACATACAGTATATTGAACACCAGAGACAGTTTAGACACATCACTATTACCTTTAAGGATGTCATCCTCCAACTGGCAAAGAGTTCTTTTTTTCATCTATAGGAGTACATAAACAAGAAAATTAATGCTTAAACCAAGTGTGTGTGTATTAAGCGATTATCTTTAAACTGCCCAGAGATACCAGATGACACTAAGGGATGAAATTAGTACAATAAATTTGCCAATAATGAATAAGCATTATATGATATTTTTAATGACAAATTTTGTAGTATACGAAAGTCAAGCATTATATTTTAAATGCTTTCCACAATCTCAAAGACACCCTGCAGTTCCATCAAGAAACCAAGAAAGTTCTAGAACTTTGTTAGCAAAACCCTCATTTGTGTGTTAATATAATCTTCCTGCATTTAAACTTGCACTGCTATTTCATGATTAAGGGAGTAGTTGGGCACCTGTCAATCCAATCCAAAGACAGCCTAATTGGGTAAAAGAACTGCACTCCAGTACAAGGTAGGAGAAAAAGAGTTATTTTCATTTGTGACTACAACATTTCTACTACATTTGTGACTTAAACTTTTTTGACATCTACAAATATACCTATTATCTTAGTATAAGAAACCTTTATGAACTGTGGCATCTGACCAACAACCTATAGATCAATAAAAAAAAAACAAATTCAACTACATTCAACAGAGAAATTTGACATCAGGAAAAACCTTTGTTAGTAATCAGTGCATGCTGGGTAAGCTTATTTGTAAATAAATGTAACACTGCCCCCAATCTACCCTACTAATCTCCGTAGGTTGTTTACTAATGGCAAAAGTGCCATTTTGAGAGTGTGTTTGTTTTGTTGCTCACCTTTGACTTGTGAGTCTGTTTTGTGTGTGCATGCTGGAGGTTGAGGTTTAGAAATGTGGGATGGCAGATATATTGTAAGAGTGCGATTTCCATACTCTGGGTGAACACAGGCAAGCGGAACTCTGATCCAGAGAAGAACAAAATGAACTGTACTGTAAATATGAAATCATTGTCACACAAAGTACATTTATCCTAAAGCCTAACCTATAAAGCTGTCAGAATTTCAATATGGAAGTAGAAGATTTGTTTGCTAAATTAGCATGTGCTCCCCAACCACAGTTTAAGTATACCACTATTGTCATTTGTAAACTGTAAAGTGTTTTAAAGAAATTTATTTTCTACAATGCAGGCCATGTGACTTCAAGTGCAACTTTAGAAATGAATACAGATTTCTGTTCTATGTTAGGGGGAATTTACAGGAAAAGACATTACCTATAGTGTGGTTGAGGGTGGCTGAGTGGTCTCAGGTGTGGAGGAAAAGGAGGCATATTTCTCACTTCATTCCTATAAATTATCTGATCGCCATCATACTGCAGGTAAAACAGATTTTCATATATTAGAAAACACTGCCAGACCAAAAAAAAAAAATTGAAACATTCTGAGGATGTTCCTAGAACCTACTGTTGCAACAGTGCCACAAGTGTCTATGAAGAAGATGAATATGGCTCTGGAGTGATCAGTCTCCAGCGGTCTACAGGCAGGGTCCAACAGGGCTGTGTGATTGGGATTCACTGAAGGTGAAACACCAGCTGTGTCTACCATTACGATCATTCTTCCATCAGGCAGACAAACTGCCAAAGAATCAAAAGCAAAAACCTCCAACACAGAGACTGATATAAGGGTGATTTTCTTGAAATAAGGGGTCATATCAATTTTATTTTACTCTGGGGACTGACAGACTGATATGGTCTATCACTCTATTAGACCCCAGAGTTAATAAAAAGAAGTTACATCAGGGCACTTGTAGGTGAGTGAGAATCACGAACAGACCAAGCATGAAATCTCAAAGTGTGCACTTCATTGGCTCAAGCATTTATGATATCAGTTGACGTACATTAGTCAACATGTCATTTCTTGACATGTTTGCATGTTAGTTTTTTCACAGGTTCTGCATGCACCTTCAAAATGTAATCATGTTTAAATCATGTTTACATGAGACACAACAGTTGTGATGGATACACTTTGTAGCCAAAGATAAGACTGTCTGTGGGTTTAGTTTCTATTTTAAAATAAAGTTTTTTCATGATAGGACCCCTTAAAAAACCAAAAGGGCCTGTAAGTGCAGCCTGTGCAGTTTACCCAGTAATTCTCTCACAGGGAACACACAGCGCTGCAACAGAGACTTTTCTTCCACTGTTTCCGAGTGAATTAAACTCACCGACACGCTCACTAACAGACCTTGTAGACCCAAGCCCTCAAAGGGAGAAAGAGACAACTTAAAACTAGTTATGATTGGCATTAATTTCACTTTTGACATTACGTGCGATACAAATTAAACATTTGCATTAAGTGTATACGGCTTTGACTCTGGCCCTTCCCGTACCTCATAGGCCATGCCAGGGGCATACAGGGGCACCTCCACACTGAGATACAGCTCATGAGCATTCAGTGAGAATCCCCCTAGCTCCACCAGCTCCCAATCAAGCCTCATTCCTCCTACATACAAACTCCACTCAGAGGAGTCTATATTACCGTAGTAAGCCAAAACACGCACACCATGCTTCGTACACTCCCCTTCTAACGTTGGCAGAACTGAGGTAGAGACAGAAAAGAGATTTAAAA
The DNA here is from genome assembly GCA_036877525.1 of Chromobotia macracanthus. Lineage (NCBI taxonomy): Eukaryota > Metazoa > Chordata > Actinopteri > Cypriniformes > Botiidae > Chromobotia > Chromobotia macracanthus. The sequence continues at coordinate 5,308,571 of JAZGTH010000076.1, read as the reverse complement.
AGGACATAAGGACAAAAAGTACATCAAGGGCTGTTCCAAAGCCTGGCAAGCAACCTCACTGTTTACCCCATATAAGGCTTCAGACTTGCATGCAGGTTTCAAGGTCTTAGGAATATTTATATAAATTGATTGAACCTTAACCAAAATGGAACACTATAAGAGGATGAGTAGTTGAGTAAAGAGCAAAGGTCAGCCAACAGAAGTGCTACACTGATCCAACAAAGCCCAACAAATGAGCTGGTTTGTTGATTGGGCCATTGTGAACCTTTAGACTGAACAACTTTGTATTGATTCTTTCTACAATTTAAACGAGTAACATTACATACCTACATCCTGCAGTTCAGCCTCTACAGTAGCAGGATGGTTGTAAATCTCTTCATCAGGATACAGAATGAAAGAGAAGATCCCCGAGAAAATGTACCTCCTGAACCGGTCACCCAAATACTAAATTAGCAGAGGAAAGGAGAAAAAAAGAAACGCATGATCCCAGAAAACATCAATATAGACATGAGGATGGAAGAGTACAATTGTCCATCACCTTTTGCGCAACAAGTGGATGAGCAAATGGGATCTGAAGTTGGTATGTGTACGAGTTGTTAGGCAATGGTTTTTGAGAAAGACGAACTCCTTTCCTTTCCATTTCTTCCCATGTCAATGGCTGACCTGCTATGCTCACATTTACCAGAGAAACATCACGAGGAAAACAGCACAAAGATACTGAAAATTCCCCCTGTGAAGGAGTAGTCTCTTCTCACACACACACACACACACACACAGACACACACACGTTTAAATTACCTGCCCCTAAACATCACGTTTTCACAACGTTGCCCACAACATCACAACCTCTGTTTCCAAGCAGCTCTTGGTCAAAATACAACAAAGCTGTACCAGACTACATACTTGTGTTCAAAAGTTAAGAAAGTAACTCATAGTATCTTTAAAAAAAGTCAGTGACTGAATTGGTTATTGTTTCTTACGGTTAATAAATGTGATTGGACGAGGCAGGTGATGTAAAGAAAGTGCTCTGAAGGTTCGTTGTCGAGTCAGACTCCATGCTGCATCTTCCCATTCACGCAGCAGAAACAAGTCCACAAAATATGACTGAGAGTAGTGCCCATCAATCACATGACTCTGACAGAGAGAGAGAATGGTTTGCTGTCAAAAATGTTTATTTTGGTAATGTGGTCTGTGTCAAACAGGTGACAACATATCAAATGAATAAAATTAAATACTGAGGGCAGATGTTGTTTCTGGTACCTTGATAAATCCTCCTTCAGCTCCAAAAGGAATTCGGATTGCCAACGTTCCATTGTTATCATGTATCATGTAACCACGTTGGTGGGCTACACAATCAGACAGGTAGCGCCCCCCCACCCCTAACTTCAGGCCCTTTTCTATGAAATGGGGATGGACCAGAGTAGGAAGCTCACGTGGGAAGGACCACAAGACATCTGAACCATCCATTTGGGCCTGATCTAATGAGATGAGTAAAGGAAAGAAAGGATTGGCAATGCTAGCACAAGGTCTCATTACAATGCATGTTTCTGTAAATGATGTGCTGTTTTCTCAGAAATTAAATATTCAATATCTTGCCATTTTAAATTTAATTTTCTCTAAAAATGTCTTATTTCTGGAGAGCTCAATCAAATGATTTATGAACAAAGTACAAATCATAGTAACAGTATGCATACAGTGCATAATAATGAACCAGAAGTTACATCATCCACAAATGCTCATTAAAAATCAAATTTAGCATGCTCAATGTATCCACAGACATTATATAACAGATACATGCCACATGCATTAAACCGAATAGGAAAAATTAAATGTCCAATATGGCATAAAGTACCAACAGCCAATCAGCAAAGTCTTTGCTTGGTCTTGGTCAACGTTAGAAGCGGAAACTGATTAGAGACAAGAGGTTAAGATGATTTTAAAATGTATTTTAAACTACTATAAAGTCTGATGCAGTTGGAAATGATAACTGAGCCTGATGAGTAAGACAAAGACACCTAATACACTTTAAATTACCCAGTGTTATGCTGTCTACTCTTCTGTACTATGATTAGCACAAAAGTCTCTTTTAAAAATATACACAGCCTGTTATAGCACATATCACATCATAGCAATGTAGTAGCTCATCAGTGTACTCCATACACACCCACACAAAAAAAATAATTGTACTAACTGTAATATTGGACACTGTGTCATACTGCAGAAATGTAGACATGCTGCAGAAAATACACTAGAGTTGTAGTATACTATTCAGAGAAGCCTTTAGGTTGCACCTTGGCATGAAAAAATTAGGCTGGCATACAGTACAGCTAACTAACAAACACATCTAAATGTATCGGCTAAATAAGCAGAGACCAGAGAGGAGAGATAAGAGTAACATACTCATGGTGCAGGCCACAGACATGTCCACAGTTAACAGGGTCCATTTGAGCTTGTATAAGATTGTGGCGCTGATGACCTCCACCTTAATCTCATTTGACTAAAACAGAACAGACAAAAACCTAATGTCACTTTCATAGAATTAAAGGGTAACTGACACGGTCAACTGTGGCATAAACATTTGGGACACCAAATGATTATCACTATTGACTTCAAAGGTTCAGCAAGCAATTTCTGAGAAACTCTATTGATATTTGAAATGGACATCCAGACAAACACACCCCTCCCTTCATTGCTCCACCCTCAAAATGAACACACTGGGTGTTTCTCAGTGCTCAAATTGATGCTTCCCCGGTCCCTCACTCTACATCCTCCACAGCCTGTGACCTGCAAACTTACCAGCCATCATGGACATCTCAATTCTCTAATTGCACTGTGAGGATGCTTCCTGAGAAGGCATGCATGAGGAAACATAGGTGTATTCCATATGGAAGGTTTTTTTGGCCCTGCCTCCTTGCATCCTATGGGGTTGAAGTTAAGGTGCAAGAAAAGGAAATGAGGATGCACAAGAAATAAGCAGCCACCTATGCAACAACTAACAGCTGGCACATACTCTCATCAGAAATAAGAGTGAGATGGTGTTGTGGCGACTGGTTTAATACAATTTGGATTTTCACCCATTTACACAGTCTGGACTGCAAACAATACATTTAAAATCACACACACATCAAATATTCACAAAACTGTTTTTCATTTTCAACAGCACTTCTCAGAAATCACAAACTGCACCTTTAAAAACACTAGGTATTGGAGATAAAGGAGTGTTGTGGGTTGAATACACATTGAACTGTAGCATTCATCGTATATTGTAAATTACCACAAAGAACTCACTCGTCCACAGTTTATAAAAAACAAATCATGTTTACAAGAACGCACTTCACATTCGAAGGGTCAAGGCATTTCACAGGTTTAAAGTAGGCCTGCACGGTTAATCGTTTTATGAACCGAAATCGCGATTTTAGAAAGGGTGCGATTTTTAAAACCACAAGATCTGCGAGTCGTCCGGTAAGGACCATCAAATATGACAAGCACTAGCGTAGTTCTTGACAGTCTGATTCCTGCGCATTTTACGTTTGATGTAGAGTTTAACCACTAGGGGGCATTTTAACACTGCACATGCTGATAGAACGCGCGATCGGGAGCAGCAATTCAGCTCCGCAAAAAGTGTGTGTGCAGAAGAGCAAAAGTTAAAGATTTTATTCATTTTTGTTAATTTTATTCAAGATACTGTAGCCATTTTCTTAATTTGTCATGACAGATGTTTGCGTCATGACAACTTCCACAATATTTGGTTTAAAAAAAAAAACTGTAGCAGTGTTAGAATAGCTTGTGACGCTTGTTAAAAAAAGAGCTACATGTTTGATGTGGTTGTTTTAACTAATAGTAAATTGCACATCATAGTTTTGATCAGAAGAAAAAAACTCAATTAGATGTTGTCAAATTTGTCAAATTGTGCAGCCCTAGTTTCAAAGCAGAAATGATTTTTGTTAAAGTGCTTATATTACATGTTATCTGAGCTGTAAACTTGTCCAGTAATTACATTAAGGTGAATTCATGTTTGTGCATTATTAACCATTTTTTACTTCACATAAACAATACTTTGCAGATAGCTATGCCACGTCTTTTTCAAGAATCCTTGTACATATGACAGTTACCAGGTTTACGGTCTTTACATGCCCATGGCAGGAAAACTACATATAACCATTATTGTATATAATTTTGTCAATGTACACACCTGCAGTGTTAAACTGTTTTTCCCTTGGTCCAATAGTAGTAATTTTCCTACTTTATATCTTTCTGCCTCACCTGCAGCGTGTATGCCAGTTTTGACCCATAGGGACAGCGCAATAGGATGCGAGTGCCAGTGGTGTTGATGTGGTAACCCAACAGGTGTGCCATTCTGACAGGCATCATCTCCTCCCTCATGCTCCCCTCCAGATGGGGCGCTGGTACACGGAACACCACTCTCCACTCCATCAAGCCCTCATCCAGCTCCAAAGACATTCAGGAAACATTAATTGAAGTAAATACTTCAGCTAAATTACACCCATGCACAGACATACACACACACTTACCACAGGGGCAGGAGTTATCCATGCCATGCCCATGTGATTATCAGAAGGCAACTGTTTAAGCACAGACACCTGGGGAATAGAAAAACTTTTCAGAAAGAAGTCTTAAAGGACATTCGTGTTCACATTTAAAAAAGAAATAATTTAAAATGTATAATTTAAAAATAATAATTTTTTTAAATGTATTTATTTAAATTTATTTGTTTTCTATGTGAAATATAGATCTTTTTATTTTTGGGTGAAATGGACCCAGACATTTCTTGATTCACTCATGTTAACATAAACTGTAGAAGACCTCCATATAGTTCTCTTCACAGACCAGCTCCCGAGCACCCCATGGGACCTGAAGAAGGCAGGTGAGCAGTAATGGGTAGGATTTCTCTTCCCCATTTGAGTGCTGATTTACAAACCATACCAGCAGCTCAAATTCAAAATCCCTCTAAAACCACAAACAACAAAACAGCAAGTGATGTAATTAAAGAAAATGAAAGGATAAAAAAGGCAGTTTGACACATTGCAGTTTGATTTCTTTTAAATTAGCGCCAATCTACTCTCACATGTCATTATGGACATCCACCACCTTTAGTGTGTCATACCGTACCTGGTTCTCCACCAAACAAGCCAAATAGGAAGTACGCAGATGCAGATCACCCCAGGAGTCAAGAGCAAAAGTATAGCCACATTCTGCTGCCCACTGACCAGAAACTTCACGGACTTCAGAGCCTCCTGTGAGTAGGCACATCAAACTTATCACATTCTGCATATCAGTTACCAGATTTTGATTTTTACCAGATTAAAGTAGGCCTACAGTAGAAAATCATAACTCTGATGGCTTGCTCAGTTATAAACAAGTCTGTTACCATTACAATGGTTGTGTCCAAAAGCTTAGGCAGCTTACCTGCTGCCTTGCTGCCCTATCAGGCAATGACTTCAGAGGCACCTCCAGAAACAGGATGTTTAATAGGCAGAGTAACAAAATTATATTTGAAATATAAACGGAGTGTGATTTGGCAATAACCATAAATCAATCGAATATATATATATATATATATATATATATATATATATATATATATATATATATATATATATATATATATATATATATATATATATATATATATACATACACATACATATACATATATATATATATATATACATATATATATATACATATATATATATATATATACATATATATATATATATATATATATATATATATATATATATAAACTACAAAACTGATTTCCTGGTAGAAATTTGTTGAAAGTGAAAAAGCTCAAATTTATACATATTGTCCTCTGAGTGCTTTCTCTGGTGTCTTTTTAATTATTCTGACTCATCCTTGCTCAACCGCCCCATCAGTCACCTTCTCTGCAGATGTACATGCAGTATTGTGGAATATTAAAGGCAGCAATAGATTAATCTATGCTGCCTTCAGAAATTGATTAGATGAAAGTATTTGAGGAGACAGGAAGTGAAGCAAACATTGGATTCTGACACTGGATGTGATCCTACCTCAAAATGTATCCTTCACAGGCAGCACTTTAGAGCTTTTGGACACAGCCAATATTGTAGCTAGGTTGTCTTGATCACCAACACAACACTACATGAATGAGTTATAATGACATCACAATATACTGCAAAAGTAAAGAAAAATAATTCACCCACACTTTGTGACAACCCATGACTCATTCATTTAGTTAATGTAGTCTGTCCAAAAAAATAAAAAATATCCAGTTAATGCAAAGACATGTTTAAATAAAACTGATTACCTTGAACATTGAATTTAAATTTATGGCCAAGGAAATTTGAACTGACAGAGAGCCAGAAGTGACGATCATGACACTCTGTCCTGAACATACCTGATAAACAAAATATGTATCACTTATTATTCACAGGTAAATTGTCTGTAAAATAATAAACCATTTTAGGGCTTAAGAACATAAAGGGCACTTAAAAAGTTGCATATCATTTACCAATAGGTATGGAGTCAGGGACAGAAATAGGACATAAACCAGACAAAACAAACCTGAAAAACACACAAAAAAACACATTAAAAAAGACAGTCATAGAAAACAACCTTTACCCAATTAAAGGAAGTAATGTTATATTCTCTGTAGAAGACCAAGTTTTCATTATTAGGGACAACGACTTACCATAACAAAGCTATGTAATACATTACGATTGTACAGAATATTCGCAAACTAAGATTCACTTTGAATAAAGTAAATCAGATTCTTCAAAAACAATTTTATCACAAAGACTTCCGTTGATTCTTTCAGTTGATCAGCTGCAATTTGGCGGTCCATTTTGACCTTGAAGTGCACCTGCCAGATTGGCTTTGGTAATCAATTTGTATGGCACGTGGTTCCTTTCTCTTTCAGACGTCTTACAAAAAGCAGACAAGCGTAGCAAAACTCGCACACGTTTAAAATGCTGCTTGGACTTATAACGCCAGTTTCACGCCTATAAATCCGTGCCCATAAATTACTTTAACGTATTTTTAATACGTTAAAGTTATGGGATATGTATTTAGATTTCGCAGCTGCTTTTGGTTGCGTTTGTGAAGTCAACAAAGCTACCCTGCGTATATTTAATGTGTCATGCAGATATATGCTTGGTCGAATTAACAAAATTAATTTTCATGAGCCAAACTTTCAGCATTGGTTAGTTAGTTAGTCAGCTGATCAATGCTCGTTTAACACGTGCTGGAGCATAAGTTTATTTAATATTAGCAAGGCGGTTTATGTGCGTGTCATAAAACTAATTAGTAAAAATACATTACGTTGCTATGAATGTTATCAAAGCTTGATACATTAAAGTTAGCACATTAATGTTCATGATATTAAGGATTGTATTCTTTTTAAAGACTAAATAAATATTTTGTTCATCAGACGTTCATAAGATAAGCAGTTAGTACTGCTTTTGTTGTTTAACAGTCAATCCATACACATTATAAATCTTTTGGTAAAAGTCTTGTATAGGAGCATCCCGTGAAAACCTTTGTATATTTCCGGTACCATGGAAGCGGTTATGGTAATGTTGTTGCTCCAGATGTCGAGGTAACTTCTGAACGTTATCCCAGACATGTCTGTCTGAAAAGTGTCCTCTTAAATTGAACTTACAAGAAAGTTATATTCGTCCACATGTGTCAGCAGCTATGATAAATGAATGCGATGATTTCATTGCACAGGCGATCGTTTGAATGCGTGCCTGGCACATGGACAGGGTGTCAACTGTGTATTATTTTCATTTGCAGAAATTTGAAGAGAAATTTAAGGCAGAGTTGTCCAAAAGTCGTGTATCGAAAAACACGCATTTCGAGTATGCTTAAACGGGAATGGGAATTAAAATGGGAATAGTGCTGCTCGACGGTAACTGAACACAAATACCCATGTGTAAAGCAAAACAACATGAAGTAAAACAATAGCTGTACTTTTAAACAGTCCAGGAAAGCCACATTTTATATGTGGAAACTACATATCTATTCCTGTAGTTTAGCTGGTAGAGCATTGCGTTAGCACAACAGTTGTGGGTTCGTTTCCCAGAGAACACGTACTAATAAAATGTTTAACTTGAATGGACTGAAGTAAAGCGTCTGCTAAATGCATGAATGTAATGTAAATGTTAACTATAAAAGTTATTAAAACATGTTTAGGTTAAACCTATGTTACTCAATTTTTTTAACATTATTTTTGAACCATAAAAGGTTTTTGTTAAAAGTTTTTGTTGAGTTTTGATATTCTAATATGCAACAAATAAAAAAACAAAAAACCCTCACAGAAAATAAAGCACATTTACTACATTGTAATCAGTTGTTTTCTAGTTTTCAAGTACAACAGCCATTCTCCTGGGCACTGAATTGGTAAGCTTTACGCATGTCACATGTAATGTTTTGCCAAACCTCCTTAAATTTCTCCCAAAACTGAGCTTTAGTTTACGCTCCAAGTACAACTATACCACATGCACACATGCAAATCTTTGATGATTCTCTAGAATAGCTGATATTTTTTAGGTTGAAAATTATTTTTTGGCTACTTCTTTAGGCCAGATATTAAAGTGAGCTAGGGCTGCAGGATTTGGAGAAAAAAATGTAATTGCACTTTTTCTGATTAACATTGCGATTTAAAATGTGATTTACTGTTATTTAAAAAAAAGAGCTACTAAGTTTGTTGTTGTGGTTTTAACAGCATCAGATACCACAACATAATCACAAACTATTCCAACACTGTGCTGCTGTTTATTAAAGGTGTTAAAACCACTTAAACATTGTGGCAGTTTATTTTTTTAAAGTTGTCATGATGCAAACATCTGTCGTGACAAATTAAGAAAATAACTATAGTATCTTGAATGAAGTTAAATTAACATAAATAAAAACTTAAACGGTGTTAAAATGCCCCCTACTGGTTAAACTCTACGTCAAATGTAAACTGTCAAGGACTACGTAGATGCTTGTTACCATATTTGATAGTCCTTGATCTAAATAATTACAGCTCTTGTGGTTTAAAAATCACACCCATTCAAAACGGCGAAACAGTGTTGATTTCTGATGTCAAGCCGACATCTTTTTGCTCATCGAAGTCACATTGAAACAACATCGCTCGCACCATTGAAAACAATTGCTAATTCAATCTTATTAGTTTGCTTACCTTACGTTGAAGCAATGTTGATTTCCGGTTCTGTGACACAACGTCATACAAACAACACATCAACTTTTATTTAAAATATACATTCACAAACACGTCAATTTCTAAAGTACTGTTTTTTTTAACAGTACTCTCAAGACTAAACAGTCAAACATAAAAAAGCCCTCCCACTAAACAATACATAACTATTCGTTTAAAACTTTAAAGAGGCGTTATAGACAAAAATAAAAAGTTGTCATAATATACATGTAATGCATAATATACTTTCATATATAAAAGGCATTCATGCAGGTTTGGAACAACATTAATATTAAATGGCAGGATTATTTTTAACTACCTTACACAGTAATTCTGATTTCTCCAACTTAGTTTTGAAAAAACTATTTCAACCAAATGTCTCGGCGGGTACATGTTGATAAATCAACCTCAATTCAACATTGAATAGACCTTTCAATGTTCTGATAAACCAACCAAATAGTGAATGTTGATTCAACATTGATAATTGATTGATGCTGACCTAAAAGTAGACATTGAATCAACATCAGTTTACTATTTGGGTCTTTATTGCTCCCTAGTCGGGTCTGAAGAAGCTACCAAAACTCTCATATTTTGCAGTGTTCAGCTTGTGCAGTGACATTTTTAAATGCTTAACCATGTAATTTAATAACTTTTCATGAAGCAATGGTAAAATCGATGAGTGCTCTCTACCTTAAGGTCAGGCTATTCGACCCTTCACGTGTGAATCACAAGACTTGATGTGTGATTGTATTACGACTGTGAATCATCTGTAGTAATAGTCATAATACAATTAAGTCTATAAACTAATTTCAAATGGGTGCAGCCATTAAAATACAGTTTTTATTGTTGCCTTTGATGTCACAAAAAGCTGTTATAAACACTTCCTGTCATTTTTCTTCCTGTCACTCAACAGTTCCCCAAACAGCCTTACAAATTTCCAGTTCTTTTAATAAATTGCACAAAAGACTTATATTTCCAGAGTTCATATTTCCAGTATCAGTGTGATTCATCATTCTAATGAATATTCACTAAATGTCTTGATAGTTTTTGTGAGTTACCGTCAGATTCACTCACAAGTCATAACTTTCAGTTATGTTTGACTTAAACTAGACTAGTATCATGTTAAGGGTATTTAAGTTTTGTACACCTAACAAAAAATGTTAAAATATTTAATAAAATAAAATGTTTTCAATATTTTATTAAGAGAGGCATAGGGGACTTTGATGCAAAACAATTCTGAAACGCTTTAAACATTAAAAACTTGTTAAACATTTCTCACAACATGAGTTTATATTGCAGCTTCACAGATTTTAAAAGTTATATCTAGCCATGGAACACTCTGCCTTTATGCTGGATGAAAAGGCTCTATTCTTATCTGATAAGAGGGACAATGAAGACATTATAAAGTTTATTTGACACAAATTCAGATGGGACTGCCCATTGACTCATGTGTCAAGTCCATGAGTGTTTAATCAAAGTTGTTAGGGTAACCGCAGTGACACATACACAGTTGATGAATCATTTTTGTCATGGTGTGTGAATCCATAGTTTGCTTTTTATACCATTCAAGGTTTTCTGTTATTGCACATAAATATTCCAAGGTTACAGTAAGATTAATCCATTTAAAATCCTCATTTTGTGATGTTAAGAAGTCTAAATAGTGAAATACCTTGTTTTCACCAGAGCTTATTTATAAAAGCACCAAGGATGACCAGCAGGATTCTAGGTCTGCTAAATCCAAGTCAGTCAGTCATCACACTGATAGAAAACCAATTAACCCTCAGATGCCATACTAGCTGTTCTAAGAGTTACTCCAGATAGTGGCAGTGCTTTGTGAACAAAATTAGAAAACACTGTGTTATGTTAACCAGAGCTACACTTTTTCCACATTGCTGGTATATAAATTAAAATGTATTAATGTTTTCTCTGTCAAGAAAAATGTTAAAGGGATTTAATGATTGAGATTCTAATATCTTTATCATTTATCTGTTTGAGATTATTATCTGGTTGCCTGAAAGGTGCACTGCTTTATGCCAGATTTATCAGTAGGGTTATGTTCAGTAAGGTTAGCGTCAGGACAACCTCAGCCTGTCGCACACAAAGCAGGGTACCTTCATGCAAAGGACGTTCTGTTCCTTTACTAAGCAGGTATCCGCTCATTAATGTTTAGTAAAATGGAAAATGGTCTATTTGATGTGTCATTCCTGTAACACATTGTTATTGATGTCCTTTGTTTCTATAAACCTCCTAAAATATCACATTATTTTGTATGTCAATACCAAACCATCTAAGACTTATCTAAGACTTATCCATATAAGACTTATAAAAACCTATAGTTTGTAGGCAACCTAAAGTTGCAGTCTGTGTGTTATACTGGATGTAGTGGACAACTGGGAGGCATAGGTTATCATTGATTGCATTTCTGTTATAATATTGTTTTATTTGTGTTTATGTATCAAACTTTTTGTCAACAGTGCACATTGCACTTTCAAACATGAAGAGCAAATTAAATCAAACCCTATAAGGCTTTATATCCTGTCCTACATATATCCTATTTCAAAATAACAACAATAGTGAAAAAAGTCCCCTTATTAATTAATGTATATATGTGTGTATATATATATATATATATATTCAATATTTTTTTATGTGAGGAATCAATGTGATGGAGGGTGTTGTAAGATATTTGGAGTGTTATTTAACTACTACTATTACTATGTGGCTGCTAGGCTGTTCTGTTCTGGTTGGTTTACTAGCTCAAATAAAAAAGGCGCATTTCTATGATATTCTGTGTTTAAATATGACTGTGGTACTTCTCATGTTAATGGAATTGTTTTGTTCACCAGGTAAAAATGATTGGTTCACTTAGAAAAATAGTAACTCTAAATAATCTGCATGATTGATATTATTCATGTCTGTAGCACAAATAGATGTTACACACTGAATTCTTTTTCAAGTATTTAATCTGAGCAATTGTAATAGCGATGCATGCCTTAGCAGTGTTCTTCACTATGAAAACAAATACCCAACTGTTAACATTAGTACTCTTGTACCATTTGTAATGTGCACAAATCATTCAGAACCACTGTCCATTTAAAATGTATCTTATTTTACCTTTCCATCAGTAAGATATATATTTTTCCTATTTAACAGTCTTGGCAGCTGTAGTTGTTAGAAAAGTAAACCTTATGTAATAAACAATTTGATAGGGAGGACAGTCACCCAAGAAAACTTATTTCAACATTTATACTGAGAAAAGAGGTTAAGTTCTAGCAAAAGTTGGTTTTATTACCTGCCAAGTCTGCTTGAATGAGTAACATCATCAATGCTGAGCAGATCTTAATAAGAAATTTGTCATTATTAGGAAGCTCACACAGCTGGGATTAGGGGACATGAAAGAAAGATGCCAACAAAAACCTGCCCCTAGAATTCCAGTGCTCCAATTTATGTGCAGACCTTGAATAGCATTAATCAGTTATTCTGTGATTATGTCACTGTTTATCTCATGTTATGCCTTTTGTTGCAGAGTAAAAGATCACATAGGAAGTTTTCTAGCCACATATTTCATCTGTTATATAATGTCATCTATATAATATGTCATATGTCATCTATATAATGTGCATATATAGTGTACCTGATTATTTGTAGTATGATGGGGTGTATTTATCAAGTAAGGCAAAGGTTATAGATTAAAGGTTCTTCTTATAGGTGTGCTTCATATTATAGGTGTGCTCAGTAATTTTTTATTTAGAAACTTAGAAAAAGTGTTACACATAAAGGAACAAACAGCACAATAAAAAGTCTACAAGGAAGAAAGAAGTTTTAATTTTGCATAACTAATAGCCGTTTCATAAAATTTAGTTATTAATAACACTGCATGCAGTAAATATAATATTGCTTTCAGCCAGTGCTTAAGTAGCATACAAAGCGTAAAGCAACACAGCACATAAAACAACATAACCCAGAACATAACAGACCCAAACAGACAGCAATTATTAACATTCCATAGACCTCTGTAGTAAAAGTGAAGTAAATCATTTTGTACAGTATCATAATTAATAAAATGATAAAAAGGTTATGCTTAGATAATTAGCTTTATGGTGTGTCAATACTCATTGAGTTTTATTATATACTTTGTGAACCCACTGAACTTGACTAAAACATCTAGCTTTAAGTAAGGAAAATTATAACTAAGTCATCATGCTAATGAAAGTATGCTGTATGATTTTTATTTTATTAATTAACTGATCTTAAAAATATAACTCTGGAATATAACCCAGCTTTATGACCAACTTTGTAAACAATTCAATATGTAGAATAAACAATACAATGTAATATTGCAATAAAAGATTTAACAGAACAAATGAAAGATGGATCAACCTCTTTAGTCCCTCCAGTGTAAACGGCTATGAAAGGTAAAGCATGGAAACAAATTTCCAGTCATTCTTTCAAAATATTAATGATTAACCACAGCAAATATGAGCATTTGTGTCCATCTATTAATTTCCCATATATATATATATGCTTAATCAAGAACATTCTCAAATGTTTTCTAGCATTTTATCTCATAGTTTTCTTTAAACATTACCATCTGTCACTATTGTGCAATGTAAATAAACTCGATTGTAATATATAAAATGATGTGTTAGTATAGTATCAAGCTGAGAAAACAAAGACAAATGCACAATTTTGAACATAATTTGAATAGTCAATTTATTTATATAAAAAATATACTGTAATGTGGGTACTTTGCTCTTTATCATGTATTAAAGTACAAAAAAATAGTTTTTATCTTTAATTGTACAAACACTATTTACTACAGAGGTCACTAGATTCAGTACATAAATATAGTCAGGTGTAATGTGTTTATGCAATAAATACCACCACAGCACATTTTTAAGCACCTGTCTGTCACCATGCACTGCAGAAATGATCTTGATTCATAAGGTTATTGCATGACATGGCAAAACATGCTATAAATAAGTTGATTTGAGGTCAGTTGATAATTTACAGTTTGTGGCAGTTAATAATTTACAAATGTTTATATAGTGAATCTATGGAATCTGTGAAAAAATATACACCATTTATTTATCTATTGAAAATTAATATGTTTATTAAAAAGAAATTCAAAAATATCTGGCTATATCAAATGTTTTTGCATATGTGACAAACATTGCCATATCACTATTATCACTTTGTAAACCAGCAGACTTTATTACTTTATCCTGTATTTGATCTTTATAAATTGCATATTTATATTATATATAGCCATATAATTGTAATGTTCCTCACCCTATTATTGTGTTAATGATTTAATATGCAATTTATAAACTATGAACTATACCGATCAATTGAAATCACACAAGTCTAGCGGTGAACTCATAAAAGTCATAAAAGTCCTCATTACAAGGTCAAATTCCATTTAGTGTTGCAATATATCAGGAAATACTGGGAGGTAAAGTTATTTTCAAGACTGTAGACAAACATTTCTTTCTACGAACCTGGGTATCCTTTCCTGACTTAAGTGGCTATTATTTTTTTAGTTTATTTATTTTAACTGTTATAACAATGGTTGTATGAAATTATATGGTACAATATAACGAAAACAAACATTCGCACTGTACATTCTCCATGTACCTGTAAGCCTATCAACATTACAAAGTTATGTAACTTCATGTTTTAGAGGATAACACGGCAAAAAAAACAGCCTATATTCCTTGCAGGAAATTGCAGTATCAGAACATAGACTGAACCACAGTCACCCAGAACACCTTGGAAGACCAAAAGATCTAAAAGGAAATGAAAGACACATTGCAGATTATTGCACTTTTCCTGGGTTTTTTGGGATGCGTGTCTGCTGTACTATCTTTGCACAATAATTACTGGAGAGTGTCTACAAACGAAGGTAGTGTCATCACCACCTCCACCA
Organism: Chromobotia macracanthus; assembly: GCA_036877525.1. Classification (NCBI taxonomy): domain Eukaryota; kingdom Metazoa; phylum Chordata; class Actinopteri; order Cypriniformes; family Botiidae; genus Chromobotia; species Chromobotia macracanthus. The sequence goes on along the minus strand of JAZGTH010000076.1, from coordinate 5,293,440 downwards.
TCTTCGAGAACCTCTGGATGTCCTGTGCAGATGACTCCTCTGGTGTTTTTAACTGTTGGAATTTTCGGTCCATGCTCGCCTTACCAGGTAAAACATCTATGAAAATTACAATGACAGTATAATCACTATACTACTACTAATATATTTTTATATTTCATTTTTTGTGCTACTAAAGACTGTCCTGCACTACAGTGTGTTTGCTTTATTAATACCACTAAAAACTTTCTGACTCCCTGGTTTACAGCATTGAAAGCTTTACAGTTATATTAAGTTGGTACTACAGCGAAATGAGGGAGGGAAGCCTTTTGAATCTCTGAATTTAAAAATATTTCCAAACATTATTAAGCCAATTGCAAAAGCATCCTTAACTAAAACTAAAAGACTTAAAGTCTTTTCGAAATTGCGCAAGGAAACTTCATACATCTGTTATGTGTGCATTGCCACTGTATTAAGGAGGGACAGATGGACACTTTAAGGACATTAAGTTTTTGAAAAACAAAACACTAGCAATGGATCCTGTTCTTGAGGCATTAGCTTTGTTCTTCATTTTCTGAGTTGATGGTCGGGGTTGCCCTTCCGACACTGGTGGGTGTCAACTGTGGACAGCAGTGTTATTACCACATCAATAATCTATGAGAATTTATGGATGTCCTGAACCATTGACTCAACAGGAATCCCCAACTGTCGTGAATTTCCGTGTTTTTCTTATGCTATCCCTTTCAAGGAATATTTTTAATACAAAATTAAAACACTTAATAATAGATAATAGAGTAACTCATAAATTCTGTATTGTAGATAACCATACATGTAAAAACTGTCAAAACTCTATTCAAAGTGCCTCTAATTAAACATTTACTAGAAAAAATGTATAGGCAGTCTTGGCTTTAAATGCAAAAATCTACCAAATAAGCAAATATTGATTAATAACAGACAGTGTTTCATGTATATAAAGTACTTAAACCTGCTATGCAATGCTATGTATAGAAACATTTAGTGCTCTGCTTTTGATTGACTGTCAGACTTGTCTCTCTTCCTGTTTCTCTCAGCTTACATCCAAGCATGCCGTGCATTAATGATCACATCTATTGTGATGGGCATCTTTGGGCTGGTGGCAACTCTAGTAGGTATGCAGTGTTCCAAGATAGGAGGGGACAATTACGTCATGAAAGGCTGGGTTGCTGGGGTCGGAGGCGTCTTTTTCATACTGCAAGGTAAGAACATCATCAAGTTATCTGTTATGTTCTCTATAGACACATAGACCTATCTTAAACTACTGAACATTTCCACAATTATTGTCCATGAAAATACAATATATTTAACATATGTTTTGTAACACTTTATGGGGTATATTCACAATATGAACCAACTGTTTGTTGACTCAGATTTGAGAATACCATCAGAAACTGACCTTACCTTTAAGACAGTTTATGAACTAAGAAAACAAGCATTTATGTGTTTAGACTTTAAAGTCTACAAAGTCTAGTTTTGCAAGGCTCGCAAGGCAAAATGTTTAATGCTCTTAAATGATAAACGCGTCTGCTAAATGACTAAATGTAAATGTAGACTTTTGATTTAAAATCCTATAGTTAGTAAGATAGAGTTGTTGAGATAAATTGCATAATTTTACCCTATTTCGTATATATATATATATATATATATATATATATATATATATATATATATATATATATATATATATAAAAGGCCAATTGTATGATAAAAAGAACCTCAGAATAAGTTTTTACAATACAAATGTCAACAAAATCCCTATAACAAAAAGGCAAAGAAATATACATAGTTGTAATCATAAGTGTTTGCTAGAATCTGCAAAATGTTAATAAGATCACAAAATTGCATTTTCTATTGTATTTAATAAGCTGTCACATAACAGAGGGTTATGTTTAGCTTTCAAGACACAATAATAATTGAATTTATAAAGCCATGTTCAAAATTTCATATTCAAAATTTCAATAATCATTGATTGTTGTAGTTTTTTGTGATAGTTGTTGTAAGTTCCTTGTTTGTCCTATGCCTTTAAGTGTGCACTGTTTTGAAGAAAAAATTCCTCAGGTTCTGCACATTCTTTGCTTTATATATATATATATATATATATATATATATGTTGAGATACATCTACTAACTATTACAAAAAGGTGCAAACATTCACTGATGCTGAAGAATGCAACACACAACATTAAGACCCAGGCATATGTATTGGTCATGGTTGTCTCATGTACATGTAAACATCTGTTGTGTGAAACATAACGGTAGTACTTCATATAAACATGTTTTAGCCATTTGAAAACTGTATGTGAATAAGCCTTTAGTGTGCTTTCAAAGAATCAAAATTAAGTTTCATGTTTCAGGCCTGTGCACAATGATTGCAGTTTCTTGGTATGCCTATAATATCACTCAGCAATTTTTTGATCCACTGTATCCTGGCATAAAGTAAGTAGTAACTGTTATTTTGTTTTGTTTATATGTAGAGCCATTGAAGATAAGTTTATTTTTTTATTTGTTATTTCATTGTATTTGTGTGAGCATAATTATTTAGTCAACTAATGCTATTTTTTAAATGTTTGATGTGTTTGTGTGTTGAGATATGAAATCGGAGAAGGGCTTTACATTGGTTGGAGTGCAGCGACATTGGTTTTATGTGGTGGTGGCTGTTTGCTGTGTGCCTGTAGACTACGAAATCCAGAGGAAAGAAAGTGAGTTTAATATGCACCACATGACTTGTTAACTGACACTAATATTTATTGTAGTATCTTAATAGTTTTTTTACAGCAGTGTTTTAATTGTTTCATTATACACACAGTTTAACAAATGTCTAGTCCAAACTATTTCAATTACTAATTTTGACTCTTCAGATCAGATCGTCAGAACTTCAGATCATATCAGCCTCAAACCAAGCAGGTTGTTCAGACTGCCTTGACAATATCCCATATACCTTCCAGTCAATATGGACGCAATGCATATGTGTAAGGAAGAGACTTTATACCTGAGAAATGTGAAATTTCTAATGTAAATAGTGCTTTAACTAGTTTTTAAATAAAGCAACACAGGTTGTAATCTGGGATTTTGCCAGCATTCTATTATTTTTTTATGAAAGTAATTTGCGGTAAAAAGTTATTATTGTAAGAATAGAAAAAACTATGATTTTTTTGATAACTACTAAAATCTACAATGTCTTTTTTATTGTACATTACATTGATTATTCCTTTCGACTGAGATCTGCATTAGTCACTTTCTTTCACTATATGGAGATTAGTTATTACTCATAGCATGATTAGTAACAACTAGATTAGTCATAGCATGTGGGGTTGTTTAGAGATAAATTCTATACAAAACTACACAATGAACAATTCAACATTCCCTTTGAACTGAATTGCTTTGTAGTTAATTGTGCTTGCAAAGCAAATATCACTGTAACTGTCTTGCATATTTTCTGGGCAACTTTTCAGTATGTACCTCATCCCACATCGTTTGGCTTAGGCTCATGAATGATGAGTCAAATTGACCTGCTTATTGAAGAGAAGCTATGACTTTTATAAGTGATCTGGTGTACAATGTTTTCCTGGTTTGCGATAAAGTGGGTGAAAAATTCCATAGACTTAACGTTGGGCTGAATTTTGTGATGTCATAGCTCTGCATCTGAATGTCGTAGACACTTGGGTGTGGGCTCATATCACTCAGCTTAACAAGAAGCAACAAATGGTGATTTGAAATTTCAACATCATAGCCATGCTCTAGCAACCATTTACAGTACCCTAGCAACCACCATTTTGACTTCTGAAAAAGGTGAGAGGCATCAACACATCATAGAGACAAATGGGTGGTCTCTTTGGAATCAAACTGGCAAGTAGTAAATCACCATGGAAACTGTCCAGCCATTCCCTACAAACCATTTAGAGCACTGTAGAAACCAACATGAATAAACAATATCTCCGCAGCAGAACATCATAGAAACATGGGATTTGGCTCTTGATTCAGGCACACATTCGTCTGTTTGTTTTACCCTGTGAACTGTCTAGCTACACCCTAGCAACCATTTACGGTACCCTAGCAGCCAGGTAATGAAATGAATGAGCCATATCTCAGGATTAGAACATTGTAGAGATATATGGGTGGGCTGTCAGTTCTCATGTGGGTGGCTTAACTTATCTTTTAAAAAATAAGAGCTAAAACCTTTCCATAAAATTCAATTTTCAAAAAAATAGTAACTGTGTGGCTTTTGTTTTACTAAACACCTCACAAAGTCATCATAACAAGGGAATCTCCATGGTTTGAGTGGTGTTAGGGCTTTCAATACTCAGGGTAAGGCATAGCTTGACTATGGTGGAGTGCATACAATGGGTTTGGCAAAATGTAAACCAATGAGTTAGCTCATATTGACACCAGGAGATAACTGAGTCGTAAACATAACCAGGGGAAGCCAAGGATAATCTCATGTCTGGCCGATGTTGTAGAAGGAGATGGTTTCTTGGTGGAAAAGTCCAACATGGAGTTAATAAGGTTGTGTTTGATTGGTGATGCCGTCTCCTATCGTTAACAGCACTGATCTTGATGGATGGTACACAGGGTTGAGTAGGGATATTGATTTTGTCAATGAGGTCTTTATGGAATCAGAATTGTGGCAACAGGAAAAAAGGTCAAAAAACACAATAGACAGTCCAATCGGCAACCAGACAAAAGGATCCCAAAACATTAATACAAGAAAACAGGCAAAAACAGGTCATACACGTGACAATGAAACAGTACTATAGTAATGCCCAGTACAGGTAGTTGAACTGGCAATACGTTGCAAAATAAAAATACTTTTGCAAAGAAAACGACTGTAGAAGTAGCAGAGGGAGCAGTAAACAATCTGTATTCGGATGAGGGCTCCCCCTCCGGGCGAGGCATTACAGGGTCTAGTGCTAACCAGACTTTGGTTTACTTTCCAGCAAAATCTTAAAAGCCAATGATCTTAATATAAAGGTATTTAATGTGTATGTGTTTACTTTTAAAATGTTAAAATAACAAATATTTATAAATATATAAATATCACAGTTAATGTGGAGTTTTGTTCACCCTGTTATGCTGGAATTTTAGTAATCAGTTAAATCAAACAATTTATTGTAAATAGTGAAGAAGGATTGTATGTTTTTGATAGTTAAGCTAACGTGATCTTGAAAATGAAGAGGGTAGTCAAGTTTTTTTTAATAGCAAATTTTTTAATAGCAGCAAAATTTTTAATAGCAATGATTGTACTATTTTTGCGATGCTGTTTTTTTTTTAATGTAGACTAATAAAAACATGTTATGAGTGAACAATTTAGGTCTGTGAATGACCTCTGTTGGTGGTGCAGCATAATGCCACATGGCAAATATCCCCATGATTTTTTTAATGACCTTCTACAACCCCAAATCAGAAAAAGTTGGGACAGTATGGAAAACACAAATAAAAAAAGTAGTGGTTTCTAAATTTACTTTGACTTGTATTTCATTGCAGACAATACAACAGCACATTATTTAATGTGTTCCTCATGATTTTTATTGTTTTTTTTCTTCAAAAAAAACAAAATTCCTGTTTTGGTTCTTGCAACACATTTCAAAAAAAGTTGGAACAGTAAAGCATTTACCACTTTGTAATGTTGCCATTCCTTTTCACAACACTTAAAAGACGTTTGGGGACTGAAGACACCAAGTGAAGAAGTGTTTCAGGTGTAATTTTGTCCCATTCTTGCTGCAAACAAGTCTTACGGTGGGCAACAGTATGGGGTCTTCGTTATCGCATTTTGCGCTTCAAAATGCGCCACACATTCTCTATTGGAGACAGGTCGGAACTGCAGGCAGGCCAGTCAAGTACCTGTATCCTCTTCCTCCGCAGCCAGGACTTTGTAATGTGTGCAGAATGTGGTTTTGCATTATCTTGTTGAAATATGCATTGACGTCCCTGGAAAAGATGTCTTCTTGAAGGCAGCATATTGTGCTCCAAAATCTCTATGTACTTTTCAGCATCAATGGTGCCATCACAAAAGTGCAAGTTACCTTTACCAAGGGCACTGACACAACCCCATACCATGACAGACCCTGGCTTTTGGACTTGTTGCTGGTAACAGTCTGGATGATCCTTTTCTTCTTTGGTCCGGAGCACACGGCGTCCATTTCTCCCAAAAAATACCTGAAATACTGATTCATCTGACCACAGTACACGTTTCCACTGTGTGATGGTCCATCCCAGATGCCTCCGAGCCCAGAGAAGTCTTCTGGACACTGTTAACATAGGGCTTCCTTTTGGCACAGTACAGTTTTAACCGGCATTTGTGGATGTAACTACGTATTGTGGTACTTGACAAAGGTTTGCCAAAGTAGTCCTGAGCCCATGTGGTGATATTGCTTATAGAGGAATGATGATTCTTGATGCAGTGCCGCCTGAGGGATCGGAGAGCACGGTTGTTCAGCTTAGGCTTGCGCCCTTGTCCTTTACACACTGAAATTCCTCCACATTCCTTAAATCTTTTATTTATGTTATGCACTGTTGAAGGTGAAATAAGCAAATGTCTTCCTATCTTTCTTTGAGGAACATTGTTTTTAAATATTTCAATCATTTTCGCACGTATTTGTTGGCAAACTGGCGATCCTCGGTCTATCTTTGCTACTAAACGACTAGACCTTTCTTGGATGCTGCTTTTGTACCAAATCATAATTACAATCACCTGTTGACATCACCTGTTTCAAATCACATCATTATTTAACCAATTTACCTAATTACTAGCCCTAAATTGCTCCTGTTCCAACTTTTTTTGAAATGTGTTGCAAGAACCAAAATAGGAATTGTGTTTTTTTGAAAAACAATAAAAATCATGAGGAACACATTAAATAATGTGCTGTTGTATTGTCTGCAATTAAATACAAGTCAAAGTAAATTTAGAAATCACTACTTTCTTTTTTTATTTGTGTTTTCCATACTGTCCCAACTTTTTCTGATTTGGGGTTGTATGTTAAAAATGTAAATGTGAATTACAAACACACACACAGAAATGTACCAAAACAAGAAGTACAGCTGTCTTTATCCTTGTTTCAACAAATTGCATTTTCAATTTGTCAGAACTAGATTTTACATTTGCTGAAGAAAATGTGATTGGTAACTGGCCAGTTAAATCTTGAAATAGGTCTAAAGTTGTTCCCAATATTGTGTATGCCACCAACTCACTGTTATGTACACTTGCATGCTACTAAGTATTTTAAGAGCTTGCTAGCTAGTTCCTTATTTTGTTGGGTGTGGTTGCTGTGTTCCCCAAGATCCTGACACCTTGGTGATACAAGTTCTATCCCCTTCCAGCTATAGACACATGACATAGGGCTTTATTGGTGGTTGCTAGGCCATTTATTAGGATTTTGATATGGTGTTTAGGATGTTTGTAGAAGTGTTGCTAGACATTCTGGGTGTTTGCTAAAGTGTTGATGTTTACTAGAGTGTTTTTAGGGCCTAAGCTATTGCTAAGGTGTTCTGGGTGGATACTAGGGAGTTGCTGTGTTGATTGGAGTTAAGTTAGTTTTGTTTCTAACATTCCCTATACATTTGACAACAAATGACAATAACTCCAAAACTGCTTTGACCAAATTTCCATAATAGTATTACTGTAAGCCGTAGAAAGGTAGTAATATTGTATGATCTTTATTTTATTATTTTCACTCAATAATGTGATATTATAACCCGCAAGATGGTCCCAATGTGACTCAGTAAGGGTTTATTGTCACTAAGTAGAGGACCATGGAAAAGAGCTATTTTTCTATTTGTCTTTTTGTATTTGCCTGTGAACTGCATATCAAAAATGTATATTTCATATGTAATTTTTTTTGTCGCAGGGGATAGAGAGGTGAAATCAGTGTCATTCAATATAGGACAAGCGTGGGCAAATTTCACAACCTTTCATTAATTAACTGCATTTCCATTTTAACACTTTTTTGGTAATAGCTTTATAATAAAAGTACAAAGTTGTGAAACGAGTGTCATTCAAAAGATAAGGACAATGGGCAACTTTTACAAACTTTCGTTTTACCCCTACTGATTGAAAAGGGACTGCATGTCTAAAATGCAGTTCTTTTGCTAATAGCTTTTTTATTAAAGGGGACAGAAACAAGAAACCAGTGTCATAGGTTAAATGTTTTTTATGAAAAATCATATGACCGTACCTTAATAGCTTTGGGGCACTGAAAAGGGTGGAACTCAAAAATGGTCATTTGAAAGGCAAGGTAAGAAAAAAATCTATGGAAGTCAATAGCTAACAGCAACTGTCTGGTTATTTACATTCTTCACAATATCTTTGTGTTAGTCAGATGAAGGTGAATATGTTTTATTACACCATTTCTGCATAAAAGGCACTTCACAGTTTAACTTGGATCATCAACTTTAAAACTACTCTAAAATCTACAACTCACATTGCAGCAATGTCTCGATCATGCAGGTACATGCTGTACAACATCAGGAAAATCAGCCTTGTCCTGTCTGAATATGCAATGCAGCTCTTGGTCCAAGCACTTATAATATCAAGGCTGGACTACTGCAATGCCACATCAGAAAGCAATTAAAACATGTTAAGCTTTCTGTACAGATGATTTCATACCAAATGTGAAATGTACTAAAATATCACTTTTAAGACACAATGCCCTAAAATGTTCATTTTGTTTGTTTATAAAATATAGTAAATGTAAATATATGTAATATTCTCAATCTGTTAAACTCTATAAAAGGCCTAGAGACCTAGAGAAATGAAACCAACTGTAAAACACTCAAGAGTATTATTCTGTATATAGCACAAGACTTGTTTTGGAGAATAAACCGTCTGTACTTTTAATTCAAACTTAATAATTCTTATAAATCAATTAAACTCAATGGCTGCCTGATCTTGAGACATGAAACCAACTGTAAAACACTCAGAATACCTATTCTGTATATAGCATATAACGTTTTTGGGGAAGAATACCTTCTGTACTTGTTATAACAGACACTAGAAAACACTCCTGCTCCTTATTAGGGGCCAAGTTGTTTTCCTTAGAATTTTTATTTATTTATTCTCAAGGTTTTCAGGCCTTTGGCCATAGCGGTTATAGCGCCACCAGCTGGCAACAGGAAGTTTTTCACTTTAAAGAAACTTCAAAATAATCAACTTATATTTAGTCACTTCAGACTTAGTCAGAATAATGAAGAAACATGGCTGATGTAATGCTCTAAATAGATTTGTAATATTTAAATTACAGTTGCCATGGTAACGTGTCAATGCTTGTTTGAACTGGCATTTTAAACATATTTGAAATAGCATGAAAATTGGCACACACATCATAGTGGTCAACCTTTAGGCGTGGGCGAATGTTCAATCATTTCTGAGCATTCCCCTTGTTTTTGGATGACTTGTTGTTACCTTTGGATTGTGTATTGAATCCTGATTGTTTGCTGTCTGCCCTGACCCTTTGGATTGTTTATCGTTTACAATTGTCTGCTGCCCACCTCGACCTCTGCCTGTCTAAGTTGCTGATCTGCCTAGCCCTTGTTATACTGTTTGCTATTTAAAATTAAATGCTGCAAATGGATCCTACCGTCTCTATCCCTGCATTACAGAAGACTTCGCCACAAAACGATCCAGCAGCCATTTCACGGCTGTCAAACAAGCTAACAGCCCTAGCTTCTCAGTTAACGTAGCATCATCACCAGCTCATTCGATTAACCACACTGACCGAAGAGTTAGCCGACGATTAGCATTTCCTGAAAGGTTTGGTGGGGATCCATCTAGATGTAAAGGCTTTTTGTTACAATGCTCTCTGTTCATAGAACAACAACCCTCTTTATACCTGACTGAATCTAGCCGTATCGCTTTCATTTGCTCACTGCTGACCGGTAAGGCACTGGACTGGGTGACTGCTGTCTGGAAAAAGGAAAACTCTACCTTCCCCACTTATGAGAGATTCATCCAACTGTTTTGTGAGGTCTTCGAACATCCAGCAGATTGAAGAAGTCCAGGTGAACAGCTTCTCACATTAAATCAAGAACGTCAGATTGCTGCTGAATACTCATTAAATTTTCACACTCTCGCAGCCCAGACCAAGTGGATTGAGGATACACTGAAGCTCCTATTCAGAAAAGGTTTAAATCCCGCACTTGAATCAGAGCTCGCTTGCCGTGATGAGGGAAGGAACCTGAATGAGTACATCGAACTTGCTATACAAATTGACAATCTCATTCGCTCTCGTCGTTCCTCCATTCCTGTATCCAGTCCTGTACCAACGACGGTAACCCATGAAGAATCAATGCAGTTAGGATATACTCACCTGACAACAGAGGAGCGTCATCGTCAGAGACAACAACATTTATGCCTGTACTGCGGAATGGTTGGTTATATGAAGTCCGATTGTCCAGTAAGACTGAGAAAACAACAAAAGTCGGTGAGTGAGTCACTCAGAATACCCCTAATAAATCAACTTTCAAACTGCCAATCAAGATTACAATTGCCAAGCAAACAATAACCACTTCCGCTCTGGTTGACTCAGGAGTTATTACCCCCTCATTGATCCATAGACTGTGCAATAGATCTACTTCCTGGTGCTATGATCCCTAAGGGCAGAATATTTCCTCTCACAAAACCAGAATCTGAAGCCATGAGAGCTTATATCGAGGAAGAGCTAACCAAGGGATTTATCAGACCATCTAATTCTTCCGCTGCAGCTGGATTCTTATTTGTGAAGAAAAGGATGGAGGACTACGTCCTTGCATCAATTACCATGGCCTGAATGAATTTACTGTTAAGTTTCGTTACCCACTTCCACTAGTACCAGCAGCCTTAGAACAGCTACGACAAGCTAAGTTTTATACCAAATTGGATCTACGCAGTGCTTATAACCTCATTCGTATCAAGAAGGGGGATAAATGGAAAACGGCCTTTCTCAGGGAAACACAACCACAATCGTCGATCGATTTTCCAAGGCATGCAGATTGATTCCACTGCCTAGGCTCCCTACTTCCCTGGAGACTGTGGAACTATTATGCAATAATGTATTTCATTTTCATGGACTGCCTGAGGACAATTTACTTCACGGGTTTGGTCCTCTTTAATCAAGAATCTTAATGTAAACATAAGCCTTACATCTGGTTACCATCCTTAATCTAATGGACAAACTGAGAGACTCAGTCAGGAGATCATTAGATTCCTTCGATCATATTGCCAAGAAAAACAAGATGACTGGAGTATTTTCTCATGTGGGCCGAATATGCACAGAACTCTCTGGTAAAACCTTCCACTGGCATGACCCCATTTAAGTTCATACTGGGTTTTTAACCACCATTATTCTCATGGTCTGGTGATCCTACCGAGTTACCCTCTATCACGGACTGGCTGCAACGGAGTGAAGAAGTATGAGATAAAGCACACACCCACCTTCTCCATGCTGTAAGACGACAGACTCTCCAAGCCAACCACCATTGCTGATCGGGACCTGTCTATAATCATTCAGTTTCATTAGACAAACACCGTTTGGGTCAGCAAGAGTGGTAGAAACTTTTTCTGAAATTCAGTAACTACCTACTAAATGTTGGTTACAGACAAGCAAATGTACAAATATAAAAATTAGTTGAGACATAAGAAATTGTGTTAGGTTTCTATCTATCTATTAAAGACATAAAAAGGGTTAGCCATGATTTTGATGCATTTAAAATAAGCATTTTATATGCATTTTGTTTTTAAAAACAAAAACCATTATGGTTTCTATAAAAGAATTAAAGTAAACTTTCATAAAGGAGCTCAACAATAACCACATTTAAAAACAATCTTTATTATAGAAGATAAAAATGAACATGAAACAGTAAATTAAATAATTTGTTAAAACCTATAAATGCCCAATTTTCTGTTAGCGAGACATAATTATTCACATATAGTACAGTGATGGAGGTAAACCACTCACTTTCTCATTTTTTTAGCATTTCTAAAGTTCTGTTCTTTCTTCACACACAGCAACTTTTTATCACTAATCACAATCAACTTCCATCCTGTTATTCTGAGAAATGTGTGTAAGGTTGCCATGATTGAGGCTTCTACTAACTATGTAGTAGTTTGATTGTGTGTGTACCAGTATATACAGTATGAAGACATACATGCTTGAATGTTTTAAGGTATATATTGTATGAGTAGCATCAAGTCCATTGGCCAACGCATTCATAGCTACTTGCTTGCATTCTGTATGTCAGTTGCATTTAAAAATGCTAATTAAGGTCTATTGCATCTACATATCCTTGTCCAGTATTTCTGTGGTGTGAGAATGTAGGTGCGTTTGTGCGTGTCTCAGTGTGGCAATTGCGTGTTTGCGGCCAGTGGTTCTGAATGCTCCAGCTTCACGGCTGACTCCATGCTGATGGGTAAGGTAGAAGAGGGGAGAACACCAGAGCCCTTGTTCTCCAGTGAGGAAGATGATGAAGGCAAAGACACCACAATGTATTTCTGGAGAGGACATGAACCACCCACTGCTCTTGTGTTTCCAGACTCTAATTTGACTGTAAAGATGTGGGAATGCTGGGGACTGTATGGGGACTGAGTGATCACCTGAATAAAAAGATCACATCCACAATTAACTATAGATTGACTATAGATTAATGATTTTGAGATAATATTACAGTTAAATGAAAATTACTGAAACAGCATAATCCTGAAGCAAATGCAATATGTGGCAACTTGCTAAATGATGCGTTACATGATATGCAATACGGTAAGTTTAAAATTTGTAAAATTAATTTATTCTGGGAAAAGAAAGCATCACTACAATATTTGATAAAATACTTTCTGCTATCTGCAGCAACCTGAAATGGACCACACATATATTATACTAAAATCATTCAGTTATTACAAACCACAGCAATATTTTAGTATGTTGTGCAGCCCTAATATGCACTGATTAAAACACTTCTCTTACTTGAAATGTTTAATGTAAAATGGTACATGTGCTTGGATTATTATTGTTTTCCTTGGGATTATTTTTTAATAGGGCTTTTGGGTCCCTAAACAGGCTCAAAAAGCCCTGAAATTTGGCACACACAGAGTAGTCAGCCATTAGGGCCGAGTAAAGACTGGCACATGGGTGGGGCAGGAGGGCTCAGTAGCACCCCCTGGTATTGGGCATAAAAAGATGGTGCATATAACATACATGCATGTACCTGTACGAAACTTGGTATGTGTATTGGTCATGTCGACCCGCACAACTTTCGCACTGACACCCCTTAGCTCCACACAACAGGAAGTTGGCCATTTTGGATTTTCTGAAAAGCACGTCGTGAGCTTGAAAATACTCCTCGCCAAACTTGGTGAGCATCATGCCAAGACATTGAAGATTCAGAATTGTGAATGTATTTTCCATGGCGAGGCGGTAAAATTATGGTGAATAATGAGAAACAGAGTCTCAAATATCTACAGCATGCATTGAGCTTTGATGTCAAACTTGGCAAATATTATGGTGGGCTGATGACATCAATATGAATATTGTGAGTCACAGTCATAGTGCCACCAACTGAAATACAAACTTGAAATAAATCAAATTACTACAGCCAAGTTACTAAAACCCACAAGTCACATTTAGCCAGACTTGGTGAGAATAATGTAGAGAAAGGGCTGATATAAATATCTTAAATATTGTTGCCACAGCAAAGCGTCAAACTTCAAAACCACATTCAGGTGTATTTGAGACGCTTAATATGCTTAAAATTTGGCACACACATGATGGGGGTCAGCCGTTAGACGTGGGCAAAAGCTTAGCAGGCATGTGATCAGCAAATGACAGAAAAAAGGAAGAAAGGCTGCAACCTCAGCTGTAGTGCTTGGGCACATCATCACTGCTTTCTGCTATATTTAACTTTTTCTGTTGTGGTCAGTTTTCATGTGTTTAATCATTGCAAAAAAGAGGTTTTTCACTGCTGTAAATAGACGTCATTTTCAAAGGTTCTCCATGCCACAGTGCACAGTACACCTAATCTACCTACTCTGGTCTAGTTTACTCTACTCTTGTCTAGTCTAATCTGACTTTCTCTTGATACATTGCAGAATTGTAATGCAGGCTCTTGTATGTTAAATTGCTTGTAATTTTTTTGTTCCTCATTTCTAAGTGACATTGTACAAAATGATAAATTGTTAAATGATTAAAAGGTAAATGTAATGTAAATTTAAGTTAAACTCCTTACCTGTTGTGTAGAGGCAGCCCCCGCACCTGTTGCCATTACTATATATTTGGTTGCTGGTGGTGACGGCTGGGTGGGCGTTCCAGGGTGAGTGGACATCAGTGTGAGGGAACTGGGAACTTTTAATGATGCTGGGTGTACAACAACTGCTTGATGCTGTCAAACCTCTTTGTGATATTGACAAAGTAGGCCGGGGCTGGAAAGGGGATACGATTATTTTGAAAATAACTACCGGCTTATCGTTCACACTTATTTCACATTTACCCACCTGTGTGATGGTAAGGGTAGTTCTGTTGAACGTTTGGGCCTGAAAGGCAGCCTGTGCACGAACCTTCATCACATGTGAACAAAGCACAGGGCCCAGATAACCATAATCTGTTTTGTACTGATCCACAACATCTGGGAGTGGCCAAGTTTTAGCACACTGGCACAGTGTTTCTAAAGGAAGAGGAAGAGAAAGTGTGTCAGCCATTTCTGACAGCAGAAAAATTACAAAAGCTCAACATTTTGGAACATGGGTGCTTAAAACTACATGGCTCCACCATGTTGATTACGATCAGCGATCAAACTTGCTAACAAAGATACAAAAAAAAAACAACAAAAAAAACAAAAAAAAATACAGAGCCATTATAAAAGTAATCCAAACCCCAGTGGATTAATATATGTCTTCTAAACAGGAACAATACATGCCTGCACAAAAACTATTAATATTTTTATTTTATTTTGTGAAATCAACACATTACTACGTGTTGTCACATATAGGGATGGCATGAGGGTGAGTAAATGATAATAAAATTTAAGTTTTTGGGTAAATTATTCTTTTAAAGTAAATATCTTATTGTGGGTGTTTCTAAAAAAACTTCCATTTATCAGCTTTCATTATGTTTTGTACATGAGTATGTGTTTGGATATGCATGTACATTATGAAGATATTAATTCCTGTGTATACATGGTTGTGTGTTAATGTTTTAAAGTATATATTGTATGGGCATTGTCAATGTAACTGAGTAAGTCTAATAGTCAGTATACATAGCTTTTTCTTGCTTCGTAAATAATGAATGTGTGTGTCAGTTTGTTTTAAATCTAAATCAAAACTGATCTTTATTTCCCCAATATAAAAAAGTCAGTTTCAGGTCAGACCTTAATTCCCCTAAAAGTTTGTTTTTGCAACCATACAATTTATATTAACCATACAACAATAACAATTTTATTTTCATGTTCTTTAAAACATTACAACATGCTAAATCCTGGAAGTATAAGCTGCATCTCTGAATGACTGACCCATGTAGCTTTACAGCACTTACCAGTAACAAACTCTGGACATGATCAGCTCCGATCTTATCAATGTTTGACACCACTGGCCCATCCATTACAGCTTTAATGCAGGCACCCTCTACAGACAGTCATGGAATGATCAATGTCTTTATCACCTACATGGAAAGTAACAGATATTTAGATTTTCTCTTCAACTGACCAACACACTGATTCATTCTTAAAAAATAACCAAACAATAATGTACAAATATCTGCATTATGTAGACTGTATGACAATGCATGTGTCTGAGGTTAAACCACTATTACCTAGAGCGGCATGGTTATAACAAAAATATTAACTTTAGACTAACAATTTGGATTACATATTTGAAATTGTGGACAGGAGGTGAGTAATGTGTCAGTACTGTTCACATCCTGTTACAAGCAATAAAGTCATTTCAAGTTTATACAATTTCAGGTGACTGTACAAGTTCTGCACATGCATAGAGTTCTGCACTTTTGTGCTCCCTTTCAAAATAAACAAAGCTATCCACACTGCACAATAGACCTTTTATTTTCACTGCGTCCACAGCCATTTCATACTACATGTCATTGTTACAGAAAAGGTGTCATTTATAAGCCTCCTAAACAATGCATACATGCACACAAACGAAATGCCTGTGATTGTGATTGGTTACAATGCCCAATGGCAGTAAAACAAAGTATGTATGTAAACAGAAGAATTTGACAATGTGAGTAGACCTACACAGAATTCTATAATCAACACTTTCACGATTAGTAGTCGCAGGAGGTGTAATTTATTACTTGTCTTACTGTCAGCAGCAGCAGGAAATAAAGGAGGTTAAAGTATGTGAGAAAGTGGCTCTGAAATTTGATACTCACATCATGTCCAAGTTCAGCAAGTCCAGCAATGCAGCCGTAGTGTGTCGTCCACTGAGTCTTATCATCCAATAATGCCTGAAAGAGATATACGTACAAAGGATGGGTATCATATGAAGTGATTTAATCTTCATATGACAAATTCTTCACAATTAGGAATCAGAGAATTCTAATTTAAAATACGCCATTGTTTAGAATACCTACAAACTAATTCTACTGATATTAAAATACTTAAATGATTATATTTATAATGTTCTTCCTCCTCTTGGTGTTACTTTCCCATGAAATCAAAACCTCAGCATTTTGTTTTAACAAAATGACAACTGTGTAAACCTTAAAATGACATATAAATAATAATGAAATATAATTACATAAATATAATATTATAGAAAACAGAAATGTTTCTTTGACAATACACACAAATTCTTTTTGTGTGTATTGTCAAAAGTCTTTGTGATATGTGACTGGATGTTGTTAGTGGTCGGGCTGAACGTCTTGCAGCTCTGAGCCATCAGCCTTGCAGCAAAGTCTCTGAGATCCCAGTGATTGGCCACATCAGGCCTCAGACACAGCTGTTTACTGACTATACTTGTCATCACTGCAGGGATCAGCTCATGGAGCTGGTGGAAGGCTTTGCTACTAAAAGAATTTAACAGCTTTCCAGTGGCTGAATTAGTAGAGAATGGTCATGGGTTTATAAATGCCTGTAGAATATTTATAACTCAAATACACTGTAGGGCACTTTGGATAAGGGTGTCTACTAAATTGCCATTTATGTCAAACATAGAGGTTTACATAAGCATCCTAAAGGTTCAATAGGGTCCCAATTATAAGGGTCAGAGGGTGTTTAGAAAACATTTACAAGAAAACCAAAGGCATGATGATACTCACATATTTCTCTAAATATAGAGTTGGATTATCCATTAATGCCTTTACCATCCTCATTAAATTTATCAGTAGAGCCAGATTATTCTGAACAACATTTACACACACCTTAGGGAGAAAGAGAGAAAGAGACATTATATACGTCACGAAACTGGTGGCAAATCATTTGCCATTTGATTTGCCTGGTGGCAAATCATACAAACAAACAGAAGTGAAATGGAACATATCTGCAAATAGTCTGCTGCAATTAAAAATACAAACACTCATTGAAAATACCTTTGGAAAGTACACAACAGTAGATAGCTTTTCGTAATATCTGCAAAAAAATCCATGGCTGAAAAAACGTTTAATGTCTTTTACATCACTTGGAAAATTTGTGAAAAAATATAGTGTTTAAAAAGTCCATAACATCATGTTATAAAATTTTCCTAATATTAATCTACTGCAACAAAATATGAGAAGCAACATACAAAATACGGTTTTACAGACATCAAATTTTCACAATTTGCTTGCTATTGTAAAGTGTGGAAAGTAATTTTGTGTTCCATACACACACATACCACTCTTTTGGCTTCACAGGAGCTCACGCAAGCTTCGGTGATCTCTTCGGTGATACTTCCTTCTGCCAGTTGGTGGCACTATGACTGTGACTCACAACAACCACATCTTTTTCATCAGTGCATAGTACCAAACATTCAGCTCAAATTTGAACCAAATCTCTAAATTCACGCAGCAGATATGAGCCACTTCCTGTTTCCTTTTTTTGCACATTTATTGCTTCGCCATGGCAACAATGGTGGAGATATCAACAATCCCTTCACAATTTAGGATTTCCAAGGAAGTCTTGGCATAACAATTGCCAAATTTGGTGACAATCCCATAAATCCCCTAGGAGGAGTATTTAAAAATTTAGATCCTGGAATTGTCAGAATCCACATTTTATCCAAAACGGCCAACTTCCTATTGGGCAAAAAAAGATTTAAGGAATATGGAGGAATTTCAGTGCGTAAAGGACAAGGGCGCAAGCCTAAGCTGAACAACCGTGCTCTCCGATCCCTCAGGCGGCACTGCATCAAGAATCGTCATTCATCTATAAGCAATATCACCACATGGGCTCAGGACTACTTTGGCAAACCTTTGTCAAGTACCACAATACGTAGTTACATCCACAAATGCCAGTTAAAACTGTACTGTGCCAAAAGGAAGCCCTATGTTAACAGTGTCCAGAAGCGCCGTCGACTTCTCTGGGCTCGGAGGCATCTGGGATGGACCATCACACAGTGGAAACGTGGACTGTGGTCAGATGAATCAGTATTTCAGGTATTTTTTGGGAGAAATGGACGCCGTGTGCTCCGGACCAAAGAAGAAAAGGATCATCCAGACTGTTACCAGCAACAAGTCCAAAAGCCAGGGTCTGTCATGGTATGGGGTTGTGTCAGTGCCCTTGGTAAAGGTAACTTGCACTTTTGTGATGGCACCATTGATGCTGAAAAGTACATAGAGATTTTGGAGCACAATATGCTGCCTTCAAGAAGACATCTTTTCCAGGGACGTCAATGCATATTTCAACAAGATAATGCAAAACCACATTCTGCACACATTACAAAGTCCTGGCTGTGGAGGAAGAGGTTACAGGTACTTGACTGGCCTGCCTGCAGTCCCGACCTGTCTCCAATAGAGAATGTGTGGCGCATTTTGAAGCGCAAAATGCGACAACAGAGACCCCGTACTGTTGCCCACCTTAAGACTTGTTTGCAGCAAGAATGGGACAAAATTACACCTGAAACACTTCTTCACTTGGTGTCTTCAGTCCCTAAACGTCTTTTAAGTGTTGTGAAAAGGAATGGCAACATTAAAGCATTTACCACTTTGTACTGTTCCAACTTTTTTTGAAATGTGTTGCAAGAACCAAAATAGGAATTTTGTTTTTTTGAAGAAAAAACAATAAAAATCATGAGGAACACATTAAATAATGTGCTGTTGTATCATCTGCAATGAAATACAAGTCAAAGTAAATTTAGAAATCACTACTTTTTTTTATTTGTGTTTTCCATACTGTTCCAACTTTTTCTGATTTGGGGTTGTAGTCAAATGTCAAATGTAAGTTGGCTACTTTAAAGTTTGTTTTAAGTGACACACTTCCTGTTGACAGTTGGTGGCACCATGACCGTGACTCACAATATTCATATCAATGTCATCAGTCCACCACAATAAACATATCTGCCAAGTTTGACATCAAACGCTCAATGCATGCTGTAGATATTAGAGACACCGTTTCCCATTTTTCTCCATAATTTTACAGCCTCATCATGGCAACACCATTTGAAATATCAAAAATTCCTTCACAATTTCGAATCTTCAATGTCTTGTCATGATGCTTACCAAGTTTGGTAAGCTAAGAGGTGTCAGTGCAAATGTTGCTCGCAAATATGTGTGCTGCAAGTTAAGAGAATTTGAGCATGTTAAGGGGCCCAAAGGGCCCAGAAAAACTTGAAAAAAGAATAAAAAAAGTTATTTTCAGTGCTTGGGCCCTAATGAACTGGATAGCTTTTTGAACTCAACTTATTTACTGACCATTAATCTCTGCTGAGGTTGCACCCTGACCCTTGGCCTGGATGGAGCCTTCCTCTTTCTGTCCAGTTTTAACAGTTTTAAGAGGTTCTGTGGACTCTGCCTTCTGCTGCTCTTTAGGAGCTGACGAAAAGAAAGAAAGAGAACCACAAAGAAAAAGAACAAAGAAAGCAAAGTGTGAGCTCCTATGATCTGATGACTTATTGCATAGTGCACAGTATACAGTCATGTGAAAAAATTAGAACACCCTATAAAAGCCTGTGTATTTTTGTAACATTTTTGCAACATTTTGGATATATGAATATTTAATCTCACTTTTAACAATACAGAGATATTAAAGTAATATATTTAAGCAATTAAAACTGAAGAGGGGATTTTATGTAAAATGTAATTCCACAAAATGCCAATTCTAACTGAGGCAAAAGTTAGGACACCCTCACATGTATTCCCTCTTAAAATGGCTCAAATCACACACAGGTGTATCACACCAGGTGCACATAATTAGTAGAGCGTTACTCAGCATTTTGAATGAGGCTTGCCCTATCTAAACCTCAGACATTTAGTTTGGTGTGCTCCTGACTGTTAAAGTAAGAGTGAGCACCATGGTGAAAGCAAAAGAGCTGTCAGAGGCCTTCAGAAAAAAAAATTGTAGCATCCTATGAGTCTGGTAAGGGACTTAAAAAGATCTCAAAAGATTTTGTAATCAGCCATTCCACTGTCTGGAAGATCGTCTACAAGTGGAGGGCTTTCAAAACAACGGCCAACATGCCCAGGTCTGGTCGCCCCAGCAAGTTCACCCCAAGAGCAGACCGCAAGATGCTTAAAGAGGTTTCCAAAAACCCTAAAATGTCATCTTGGGACCTACAGGAGGCTCTGGCTACTGTTGATGTAAAAGTGCATACCTCTACAATCAGAAAGAGACTGCACAAGTTTAACTTGCATGGGAGGTGTGCAAGGAGGAAACCTTTGCTCTCTGAAACATCAAAGCCAGACTGACATTTGCCAGAGAGAATGTTGACAAAGACCAGGACTTCTGGAATAATGTTCTTTGGACAGATGAGTCCAAAATTGAATTATTTGCACACCAGAGCAGCGGACATGTTTGGCCGAAACCCCTCAAATATCTTGCAGCTGAAAAAATTCTGCATTGAGGAGTGGGGTAAAATCTTCTCAGACCAATGTCAGAGACTGTTAGATGACTACAAGAAGCGTCTCACTGCAGTTATTTCAGCCGAAGGAGGTAACACTAGCTATTAGGGGCTAGGGTGTCCTATCTTTTTCCTCAGTTGAATTGGGCATTTTTGTAGAATTACATTTACAGAAGATCTTAAAGACTTTTCTTCAGTTTTAATTGTTTAGTTATATTACTTTAGTCTCAATTTTGACAATACAGAGAGATTAAATAACCATATATTAAATGTTACAAAATACACACGCTTTCACAGGGTGTCCTAATTTTTTCACATGACTGTATACTTGTTTATACTTGTTTTACTAGTGTTTTTTTTTTTTTTTTTTTAACAATCTGTGTAAAAATGTCTAAAAGCTTTAGAAATATGGTCAAGTGATGAAATAATAAAAGTCCAGTGGTAGTATCTTGAACATTTTGGCAAATGTAGTAGGTTATTAACACACAGAGTTCATTCTGTGTGTGTGTACATACTACATAAATATTATCATGGCAATATGTAATTCCAAACCCCAGTTTTACTTTGATTTTGTATGAAATTACTGAACGAGGTTGGACAAATATACACTACCGTTTAGAATAGATTTAGAATCACTTATTCATTAGAATCACAATTATGCTGTGACTAAGAAAATTCAAATCAAACTATATTTTAATGCAATTACCCTTTGTCTAGAATTAGCAAAAATGTTTTCTTGACATGCCACTTTTAAAGCGTATTTTTTTAAAGCGTAAACTATTGAAAGACTAAATATATTTTGGGCACTTTTTGGCTGCTTCATTATTTGGCCCAAATAAAAAAAAATTATATTGTATTCTAATGACAGAAATTAATGTTAGCACAATTATACTTTTGTCTACAAAATAATTAAAAAACATTTAGGCAAACACAATCATATTAAAAGATTATTAAGATCATGAGAAACATTTCAGTCAAGTTACACCTAAACTTTTGACCAGCAGTGTACCTGTGAGAAAACAGACAAATGTTTCTTACTAGGGGGTGGGTTCTCTGGTATTGCTGGCTGGACACCTTCAATACTTAACCAGTGAGCTGAAAGACAATTAAATTACTTTCCTTGTATAAAAATTAATTTCTAAAAATTGACACACAACAGTTATTGAGGAGTGGTGAAACTTGTGTGTGTATGAGTTAGAAAACAGTATAGAAAAAACAAACACTTGCCTCTTCTTCTCACCTCTAAGTTTCTTAGTTTAAGTGCATGGTCGAAGTCACTTGTAGTAAGATTATGCCCCCTCCCATGGTGCATAAACTTCAATGAATCCTGTTGGAGATATTACACCAACACACAAGACCATCAGCTTTTGTGCATATATTAAAGACATCATTGAAAATGCAAGTTTGAGAGGTTTAATTATTTTGGCTTGAAAAAGCCAACATACTGTTGCTTGATTTAAACTTAATAATGCTGCTTGCAAAGCAAAGCATCACTATTACTCTCTTGCATACTTATTAGTATAGACTTAGCAAGCAGCAACCAATAGTGATATTACAACTTCATTGCAACACCCTAACAACCCATTACAGTACCGGAGCAACCGCCCCACAGACTTCCACTGAAAAAAATCCCATAGACTTAACATTGGGCAGATCTTCCTAGCCACACCCTAGCAACCATTTAGAGCACCCTAACAACTACATAACATTGTAAGCCTTACTTCAATATATCTGTCATGGTAAATCATGCTAGCACCATGCAAATCAATGTTAAAACTTATTAGGATCATGCTAAAGTATGTTAGCATCATGCTAAAACATGGGAGTATTATGTTAATTATTGTTAAAATGTGCTAGCATCATGTTAAAACAGGCTAAATCATAATTTCTGATTTAGACTCCTACAGTTTTCAAGCTACAATCAGCAAACGTTCCACAGACCTCCAGGATATTCTGAGGAAGTGTGCTATATCAAGGATTGGAATTCCTTTAGGTTTTCCTTAAATTGGCATCTGAAATTCCCAAAAATCCCTTAGACTTACATTGATGGAATGTTCAGATGGGCCAAGAGGCTAATGCTTGTGTTTAAATTTTAATTGTCAGAACTCAAACTTAACCTCCCAGAAGCCCAGGATTTATTTAAAATTTTCACAAGATCCACAGAAATCATATGTTTGTGTGTGTGCGTACATGAGATAATGGGAATAAATTGCATTTGAAAATATATTAAAATAGAAAACTATTATTTTAAATTGCAATATTTGAATTTTTGATCTAGTTATTATTACAGCCTTACAGCCAAGAGACAATATTTAAAATGCACTAAATAGTTTGAAATATTCCATATTTTGGCCACTAGTTAGTTTGTCTGTTTATCTATCTGTCCATCCATCCATCCTTACTTAAGCCTTACCTAAACTTAAGATTTATAAAATAATGTGTTAATCTTAATTTCTTCAAACTTTTATACTATTTTTATAAAACCATCTAAAAGAATCTAAATTCTTTTGATAACTTATTGCCACAAGGGTCTCTGGATAATGCATGCCAAGTTTTAATTTATTTGGTTCTCCCAGTGCTAAAAAAAAACAGAGATTGCTGCAAATCAGCTTGCGGTAGAAGACTGTTTAGAATGTGCACAATAAATAAAATAACACTGACCAAAACGTAAATTAGCTTATTACAACACCACCTAGCATCTACTGATGCTTCTGAGTAGCAGGTGGGATTTCTGACCATCCCACCAAGCTTGGTTTCTGTGTAATTTATGGTTTTTGACACCCATACAGTTTTAGGTCAGAAATAGAAAATCCTTACAGAAACAATAGGGTTCCAGCACTTTGTGCTTTAACCCCTAAATACCTGCATAATCTCTTTGATCCTGTAGCTGACCTCCTCACTAAGGGCCAGATAGCTGTCCTCCTGCAGTGAACCCACACCCACTGACTCTGCCATGGTCTTCAAAGATTCAGTGGGCAAGATCACCGAACACAGTTTCTGTCTGTGCTCCTCCGCCATGTCTCACACTGCAGCAGATGTTCACATTTCATGCAACTTGTCCATTAATACACGAGCAAGTACAAGCTCCACAACTGACAAGAGAACTCCCATTATAATTTGATATGCATATTAACACAGATTACATAACTGAAGGACCTGTATCTTTTTATATTTTACTTTGTCATATGTGTTTATTTGTAAATGGATTTGTACATACGTTAACAATGGGTAGACTATATGTTTACAGAAACTGTAATTAAACAAGTCTTTTAATTATCTTTAGTAGTACTGACTGATTTATTTAATGGTCAATGCCAATAGAGAGATCTACAGGCTAGTGATCAATTAAATGCCAATATATTACATATAATTAAAAAAGTTTATAAACAAACTTTTATACAAATTAATAAATGGTTATTATTATAAAATCCAAACAGTCTAGTTTATCAGCCTGGTTAATACACAAGGTTATCGCTAATTCTGAAAGGATGTCCACAGAAATCCTATTAAACTTTTAATTACAATTCTGAATGAACACATAATGATCCTAATGGAATTAAAGTAAGAATTCTGCAAGAATAAATTCAAATGCTACTGTAAAAAGGGTTTCTCTTCTTTCTCATCTCTCATTTGTATTGTATTGGAATGTTTTGCTAGGGAACAGTTATAGCACAAGAAGAGTGAGTTTTTACACTTTTTTACAAAGTTTTTAAAGATTTTCTTTAAATTACATCTGATGCCATATACAGGGGCAAATGACAAACAAAACAGACCCATTGGGTGCTTAAAATATTTAGTTTTTACTTTGTGTTTTGATTTCGTAAAAATCACAATTACGATCTGAAGATTTGTTTTGTTCCCAAATAATACAGAAATCCAGAACATAATAATTTAAGATGTCTTTCTCCTCCTCCTTCGTACTGCATCATCGTCAACTCACTCCAAAAGTCTTTCAGATTTGCTCAGAACACATTCGCACATGACTAGAAGTGTTCATTTATCTGAAATGAACTGATGGGTTTTAAGCACATATTCGGGCACAAGTAATACAGTTTATGCGGTACTATAAATACTCAATTCTTAAACATTACGTCGTTTAAAAGTTTAACATATGCAAGTGTCCAAAATTGCATTTACGTGATAAATACAATACAACCAGAATACTTTCATATATATATATATATATATATATATATATATATATATAGTTCTTGTTCTTCTTATTTTATTTCATTTCACAACAATATATATATATATTGTTGTGAAATGAAATAAAATAAGAAGAACAAGAACTGGACTGCAGGGCTCTTACGTTTAAAGATAAACCCACGTCAGAAGAACCAATAAAAATACAAAATAATGTGATAATGTGAACAAATACAAAAGATTACAAAAGAACAACATCCTTTATGTCTATTAACTTTGTGTTTAAACAACTAACTGTTTATTTGCCCATTGTATTTGTTATTATTTATACTTTATGTGTGCTGTTCAGATCCGAACCTTTATACGAATATCCGCCATTTTGAATTTGCTGAAAGGTCCTGAGAATATCGATGAAACATTAAACGACGTACAGATTTTAATATATGCTTGTTTTTATATAATGCCATTTAGTAATTTGTATTAAAATGCTAAACAATTCTACACTAAATCAATTAATATTTAAGACTCAAAATAAAGTTATATGATTTAATTATTATGGTTCTTTAAAGACGTGATTGGTTGCTTTGGTCGTCCATTAATCAGCCACGCAATCACGTGATTTGTTTGACTCGCAACAGTTCCAAACAAACCCGAGCGACTAATTGCAGCGTTTTCGCAAAGAATTAGAGCAACATGGGCTTTGTTTACCATGTGGATTACACATTTATAGTTGCATTTTGTCAGGGGAGTGTTGGAGAGACATTAATCTGTTTTATCTGTGTTTAATTTTGGAGAGAATTATATGTTACGTGGAATACATTCAAATGTATATACATGTCTATGTTTCTGGTGCTTTTGTGGCCATAATTACCCACATTCTTATGTTAAGACAATCACATAAAACGTGCGCGACAAATTAATTCTGAAATGTTGAAATATTAATGAATGCTAACATTAGCACAATTCAACCCAACCAATAAGTTTGGTCAATATTCCAAAGTAAGCAAGTCAACAAATCAACTGCAGTCATGAAAACATTTAATTACAAAATATATCCAATAAGAAGGTAAGCTTTTGGAAAGGAGGAAACCTCTGACGGAGTAGACGGCAGAAACCAAGCTTTCAAATAGCTAGTGACAAAACTGGTTGTGTATATATATATATATATATATATATATATATATATATATATATATATATATATATATATATATATATATATATATATATATATATGTGCTGTTCGTATTATACTAATATAACATTACTTAGCATAACATATCTGCTTTAGGGAATTCGAAAAAAATGTTTGTGGTAAACATATTTAAAAACGTTTTGGCGCGTTTGACTAATTTCAGAAATATTAACCCCTCTAGCCAGCTTCTTTATTTACAGGAATGGCAGGCTCCATCTGATCATCCCTGCGCTCATAAGCATCCTGGTAAAACAAACAAACAACTGACAAATCCATTCGTTTAAGAACATAAACATAAACAGCAGAATTATTCCTTATAATGACAGACCGGTGATTAGGAAAATCCCATATAACACTTGGAATTTGGAACTACAGGGATTTGTTTTGCGTTAGACCTTCAAGACTGTAAATAGCTATTACATAACGGTAAACATTAACTAAAGTCGAACTATTGGTCCCTCAATGACACGAGTTACCGCCGCATTCCATTCTTCCAATGGAAGTCTATGGCAGTGTCGCAACTCTTTTCAAAGGCTTTGGTCTGTCTGCTAAATGTTCCCCCTATCCGCAAATATCCGCAAAGTATTCGTTTTGCATTTACTCGTGCCTACGATTACCCCCTTTTAACAACGCAAATTGTATTTAAATTATGATTTACATTTTTATGTGAATAGGCGTGTGCTAAACAACGTTCATTTTAATATTGAATATTTCTGTAACAATTTAAGAGAAAGAAAAATTTTGAAAGACAGTAGATGAGGGAGCTTTCCGCTTGGAAGAGCTATCTTTGCTGTATTCCGTTCGAAGACGCTTCTGTGTGCTATGAAGGTGTAGACCTAAAAAAATCGTTTAAAACGATAGTTTTTTATGAAACTTTAGTTTTAAAAACAAACGATACAACAATACATAACAAAGGCATGCTTATTCTCCGACATATTGTTTGTCATTTAGAATGCAGAGAAAGTGGATTACTGTTAAATGTATTAAAATGTTCAAACAATAATAATAAAAAAAAACCCACCGTATGTTCACCCCAAGTTTAAGACTTCTTGAACAAGTGGGAGGTGCTGTTTATTGTAGTTGATGAACGCTTTAACCAGCTCAACGCCCAATTAGTAATTGTCACTCGTTAAAACAATTGGGTAATTGTTAATTTAAAGGATCAGTAATGGGCCGGAGGCTCGCTAGGTGATGCGGGGTTATAGCTTACAGATTTGGCTCTTTAATTTACACGGGAACGATGACAGGAAGTTTTGTCTTGTATCTCCTGAGCCTTACGTTAATTGTAAATTTGAGTGATGTAAGGGCCTCACCGCGGAGCTCTGACCCCGGTATTACCTATCCACCCAGTCAGTCACAGATGGATGAACGTTTCCTAATAAAGCAACCCTCAAAGCAAGTTAAAGATTCACCCGGGAGACCAAATACGCGTGTTAAAACTGTGGCCGTTATTTGTCATGAGAATTACATGGAGATTACAATTAAAGCCGATATCTTTGATATTGGTTTACCCGTGGATGCTTCAGAGCTGCGACTTGGCACTGACAGTGAATTCATTCCTTCATGTAAAGTGACCGCGTTTTCCACTAACGCGTACACCATAGCAGCTGAACTTACTGATTGTGGTACTCAGCACTGGGTATGTGTACCCTTTACTCATTCTCCATGATATTCTGCAGTCAATTAGTTCGATTAAAACTTCCTTATGTTCAGATTACAGATGACTCTCTTATTTACACCAACCTCCTCATCTTTTCTCCACAACCGTCTACAGACGGAGTGATTCGACTAGAGGAGGCGGTGGTTCCTATTGAATGCTATTACAGCAGGTAAAGTTATCCAATTGGATCACTTTTTTTATCCTATTAAGATTGGTTCCAACTCACTGTCTGGCACTGTCAGTAAAACAAGGTTACAGCTGCATTTTTAAAGTTTATTTCAGTGTTATTTGTATCTCAGGAGGTTTGATGTAACCAGCATCTCTATCAGACCAACATGGATTCCTTACAGTTCAACACAGTCTGCAGTGGAGGACTTGCAGTTTTCACTAAAGCTAATGACAAGTATGTGTATAATTGCTGACGTAACCCACCCTCACTACTGTACTCTGCAGTTTTGGCTTCTCTGTGTAGTAATTCTAATTCATTATGTGGGTATATGTATCCAATATATGTATTCAATTTGGCTTTTTACAGGTGACTGGCATTCTGAACGGGCCTCTTCGGTGTATTTCCTAGGTGACATCATAAACATAGAAGCCTCAGTTCTTCAACATCATCACATTAACCTTCGTGTATTTTTTGAGAGCTGTATTGCCACTGTGACTCCTAATATTAACTCCATTCCCAGATACATGTTTATTGAAAATCATGGGTGAGTGCATTCCTTAGAGTATTTTTGCTTTTTGGCTTCAGTGTGCGTTAAGCTTTTATGAGGGTGTGTTTTGGGTGAATGCATAAATTGGATGTTTTTATATTATAAATTGGACAGTTTTATATTATAATATTGAACTGTGTAGCAATAAGCAAGTAGCTCTATGTGGATTATTTAGGGTGTTTAGAGTGGTGGATTATTAAATTCACACACCAGTCTTGTTTTCTTCTGGAAATAAAAATGTTATTGGTGCTTGTAGTCATATGTAGGGAAATTGAACCTGACTAATTGCTTAAAGCTGCAATCTGTAATGTTTGCCCCTCTATTGACATTTTTGTTTAAACACAGAATTGCAGGTTTCTTTACATATCTTTCTATTTATGTTGAAGTAAGATACAGCCAAACTGGTATTTTTTGGGAAATTGGACATGACAGGTGAAACTATATATTATAATACGCTTACTGTTGTGAATGTGGGTAAGGTAAGGAGACTGCTTTGAACACCAATCTGTTAAGTACTTCCTTAATAACAGATTTTTGTTAATTAACCAAGAAGTTATGGATTGTCGATTACATTATAGTTGCTTCTTTGACTGAAACACCTAGACTCATTTACATGCCCCCCAGGTGTCTTATGGATGGACAGCTAACAGGCTCAAAATCTCGTTTCCTGCCCAGAATTCAGAATGACAAACTCCAACTGCAGCTGGATGCCTTCAAGTTCCATCAAGAGAAGAGGCCAGAGGTGTATATAGTGTAATCCCATGGAAACATGTTCTCTGGCCCAAAACATTAACATGGTCTGATTGAGGGTTTGTAATGGATATTTGACTGGGTTAATATTGATGTAGGATCATTTGTCATCAATTTATTTCTTACATAACTCACATGCTGTTTACTTTGTCATGCAGATATACATCACTTGTACTCTTCAAGGTTCCCCTGTAATGGATGATGTAAATCCCAATCATAAAGCATGTTCCTTCATTGACGGAAGGTGTGAAACTTTGCTTTAAAACTCTGGCATTAGAAAATGACATACTTGCTAACTGTTATGTCTGGAACTTTATCTGGGAACAAACCTTAAGTTTTTTTTTTTTGTTTGTTTGTTTGTTTGTTTTTTGTTTGTTTTTTCCTCCCTCCCTTTAATTTACTAGCTGGAGGTCTGCAGATGGAGGTGACTGGGCTTGTTACAGCTGCCAAAAACAGCAGGAGTTTGCTCCGTCCTTTCGTTCCACAGAGGAGCAATCTAGGTCCCCTCCTGTTACTAAACTGGACCACACCTCATCTTCCCACAGGCCCAACAAATTCCAGCCCAGAGTTCAAGACGGTTCTAGGGGTTCAGTTAAATTTCTGCAAACACCAAGTGAGGTATCTCCTTCCTGGAGGAATATAATCCTCCCTCAGGGGAAGAGTGGGTCAGTGGGTAAGCAGTCCCAATGCTGATGATGTCTTTGGGTATTGGCAGTATTCTAATTTTTTTAATTGTTTTACCTCTACTACTGTTTAAGCTTTTAAAGTGTCAGTGTTGCTAGAGTCATAAATGTGTGCCTATATTATGATTCTGTGCCTATAGGATGGGAACAAGAAAAAACTGTGGGTCCCCTGACCATATTTGCAAAGAAAATCAAAATGGGATTTTTGGCTCCCCCCAGGGTGAAGGAGGGTGTTCCTCCTTTACATTCACTCAAAGATAAGACACCAATGCCCCATAACAGCCTGTGGAAAAATGGTCTCACTGCAGGGATGGGTTTGTATCAGACCTAGTCTTTGTTTTAATGTAGTTAAAGATGATAGTCTTGTACCAGTTAGAATTCAATAGCTCTTTCTGTTCTCTCTTTGTTTTGCAAGTCAATCCATGATCCAATTTACTTGTTCCTGGCTTCATCATGAACTATTTGTTTAGTGCATAAGCTTTACAGAAAAGGATCTAATCAAATATGCATTTTTTTGTCAGACCTGGAAGATAATGCAACTCATTCCCCCTCTTTGGAACCCACTGAACAACCCAATATTACTACAACTGAAAAAAAATCAGAGGAGGAGGAGGAGGAGGAGGAGGAGGAGGAGGAGGATGATGATGATGATGATGATTATGGTGGCAATGCTGGTAAGGATGCAGATGAAGACTATGAAGAGCAGAAAGAAAAGGCTAGAGAAGATGCAAAAGGCATGTGGAAAATTAGAGTCTTGCCAGAAGGTAGGTTTCCTATTCCATAGTAACAATTCTATGATTTCCAATTCAGATTGGCACAGCATAAATGACAAAAAATAAACATATTCCCCACTATATGAGTAGTTTTTGTTTAGCAGATTTTGAAGAATTCTTTACTACTCATGCCCCTGCAAATGAGGAACACTATGGCATGCGTGCATCAAGTATAAGCCCTTTACTACTGGATGAAGTGGAATCAGCTGAACCCCATCATTCTCTTAATGACTCCAGAATTCTAATCTGAAGGCCGTAGATGCTTTCGGATATAAAACTGGTCTGACTGTGGTGGAGAAAAACCATTCATAAAACACAGAATACAAGGTGTAACAGAGGTTTCACCATTTTGAACTTTGTTTCAGAAATAAATGTTCCTCATTTGCTTCATTTGTTTTTTCTGCCTCATTTACTTAACCACTTTCAATCTTAGTTTTTTTACCCTAAAATAAAGTGCACCCAGAGAGCTACAACAATTTTTAGAATCTTTTTCCTGACAGTCTAAGTGCCCTTCAGATGCTTTTTTTTTTTACAAGGCTTTGGTGAGTTTTGTACTGAAAAGAAGTTTGTGTAACAACTCTGCCATAAAGCCCAGATTGGTGGAGGGCTGCAGTGATGGTTGTCTTCCTGGAACTTTGTCCTGCCTCCTTACAAGAGCTCAGTCAGAGTGACCTTCAGATCTCTGGTCACTTATCTTAAGGCCCTTCTCCTTCAGTTTGGCTTTAGGATTATTAGGGCCCAAGCACTGAAAGTGTGAAGGGCCCTATTGTTTTTCTTAGGATTATTGCTCTGGACCTTTGGTTTAAAATCACGAAAGTGGTCTCTTTAGATTGCTTGAGGCATGCGAGTCAACTGATATCCAATGCTCAGTGGTCGTCTATTTTGGGTGTTGAGCATTTTGAATGTCGTAATATGCAGTATTCAACTAACACACTTGCGTATCATTACAAAAATTATGGTACGTTGGTACTATATTCTAAGGTTTGTAGCATCTAGAGACACAACAAAAATTCATATTGATTCTTTGAATCTTATACCATGTCAACAAATTTGACACGGCATATAAAATAAAGTTAGGCTGTGCAAAACTTTTCACTTCAAATTGTGTAGGTGTCTGTCACGACATCCTGACAGTCTCATAAAAATCTGACAGGTGACAGCACTATGTTATAAATTGCTTCATTGAGGTGTAATTAGTTTTGCTTGTTTTCTTTAACTTTTTGTAAACTCATTAGTAGAGATGTCCACAAATATTTGTCTTGGTCCTGTTGATGGATTTGACCCCAGAATTGCTGCTGGCAGCTATATTTATATTTGTCAATATATTTTTGTATCAGTACACCTTGCCATTCTCGTATAGTGTCTACAAATTTTTGGCGAGCACACAATAATGTATATGAGGCATGAAAGAGCATGCCGTTTCATCACAGTGCAAGCTACTCATCCAAAGATATGAAAAATGTCTTTGGTCTATAATTTTGAGAGTGGTCTCTAGATTCCTTGAGGCATGCCCAGTCAAACATCTAATGTTACATGGTCAGCCATTATGGGCATTGCATATTTAGTTAATTTCATGTCGTAAATTGTACTATTTACTATAGTAAATGCAATTGCATATCATTACAAAACTTTAAATGATTCATCATTACTATATTCTGAGGTGACCTGCAAAGTTTGGGGCCAGCACCACCTACTGGTCAAAAGATAACTCTAGAAAATTCTTATAATGTGATTGCAACAACGTTATGCAACTTCGTTTTTTTCATTCATTGGTTCATGCCAAGTATAACAATACCAAATTTGTCATAGTCAGTGCTACTTCCTGTCGGCCATTCACAACTTCTACAGTGTTTGACCGATTTGTATGAATACCGACTTGGTATAAATTGGTAGAATCTAAAGACACAACAAATCTTATGAAATTTACTTTAAAACATCTTACCGTTCTCATCTGTGAATTTACAGCTAGCATGTTAAATTGGATATGAGGCTGTATCTTTGCCATGCAACTTTCGTTATATTTTTTGGCTCATGCTGAGTACTACAATACCAGATTCGACACAGTAAATGTTAGTTCCTGTTGGCCATTTTAAATTATACTGAAAGCCTACTTTCCATCACGTTTGTCTCCAATCATGAGATCCTTGGCCCAAGATAGACAAAACACCATTAAAATTTCCTGCTATTTTTTTTACAAAACTTAGGACTAGTTTTGAACTAGTCCTAGGTTTTTTGAGAAACCAAACCAATCCTGAAATATTCTCTGGAGTTAGTAATTTTCATTCATGTTTGCGACAGGATGCCAAAACATTCAAAGTGAGCGGGGCCACTTTTGGGTTATGCAGTTATAACTCTGGAAGGAAGATATGGTCCCCAAACTTAGTACACATATGTAGGTCTCATCTGTGGTCATCTGTGAATCTCAATCGTGGCGATTGGCCAGTTGGTGACCCTATAATGTGAAAAAACACAAAAACGACTAAAATCCAAAGTTAGCACAATTAGCTATAGAAACTTGAAATGCAGTATCTTTGTTCAAGATAACAGATATCTTTGTTCATTATCTTTGTTTGTCAATAATTATCAAAAACAAACTGAACGCTGTAAGTGTACCAATAAGTCTATATTTACTAAACAAAACATCAGACAATCACAAAAATAAGTAAGCTTATAGGTCTTAAAGTGCTTGAACCCTGATAATCGCTGCTTGCAGCTATATTTATTATTATTCCACCCAAAAATTTATTGTGCAGATCAAATGGTAAGGCTTAAAGATTTGAAACTTGGTCAGGTGGTAGTACTTCATGCAGCTACTCAAGACACAAGGACTTACCCAAGTCAGCGAATCGGGGGCGCTACAGCAATTCAAAATGTGTTACACGTGCAAAACAATTGTTTTCTTAGAAGCACCAGGTGACAATGGCATCATAGTGCTTGGGCCTATCATCACTGCTTGCAGCTATGTTTATTATTAGGGCCCAAGCACTGAAAGTGCAAAGGGCCCTATTGTTTGTCTTAGGGAAACGGCTGTTAAAAAGCTTAGACATGGGTGTGGTGGTGTCAGCATACACACAGGAGAACAGGCAGGTAAGTGTAAACACACAAGCTTTATTAGCTTTCAAGTCAGACAAGAGAATATCTAGACAACAAATTATCAACACTTGGGTAAACATGACTGCATACGTAGATAGTATGATGGCATAAAAAATGTCTGGAAACAGGTAAGATCACTATTAGCCAATTAGCATACGTGTACACTTAGCTGGTGTGTCTTGAGACCGGAGTGTGACCGGAGAATGCATGAATACACTATCAGGTGAGGGATATCAGGTGAGTATACGAGGGAGAGTCGGGTAAATCAGTGGCAAGCTGTGAGACCGGACAAAGGGTTGAGGAGAGCATGTGACTTTGTGCTGGTTGATTAACAGTGGCAGGTGAGCTTGATTAGAACTTGGGTAAATGAGAGCATGTAGGTGTGATTGACAGTGGGGAAGTGTCCCTGACAGGTGGGGGAGGCTCTGTAGCCCGCCCTTTTGACAAAAATGATGAGGTTAGTTGTACCTACAGTCACATAAACTTTGTACATTGTTCTCATCAAGCCAGGTAACGTTCAAAGTTACATTCATTAGCCGCGCTCAACAGGAAGTTGACCATTTTGTATTGAATGTGGATTTTCTGACAATTCCAGGCTCTGAATTTTTAAGTACTCCTCCTAGGTGATTTATGGGATTGTCACTAAGTTTTGCAAATATTATGCCATTGACAAAATGTAATTGACTATGTGAAAACAATATTTGGTACAATGTGTTCGTGGTGACAAAGTTAAATATCCTACCACTAAGGTTATACTGAATGTCAATAAACAGATGTATTTGGTGTGTGTAGGGGTAGTTGATCAACTTCCAGCTGATATGGTTCTGGGATGGTAGGTACCAATGTTGAATTGACTTGTTAACTCTGTGTAATAAACCCATAAAAATTGCAAATGTTGTATCATGTCCAGTAATTACCCAAGCTCAAGCTAAGACTGGTTTGCAGACTTAGACAGTAGTCTGATACAGAGCCGTAACAAACCTAGAAAAACATGACGGTAAGCCGGATAAAAAAATATTTGGGTACACCAACTCCCAAGGTGTCTAGAAAGGGTCTGGAGGCCAGAGTTTGGAATATCCATGCCAATATTGCTAAATTACAAGAGTCAGATGTTACATTATAACCATTGTTTGCCAAAATATGTGAAAATGAGAACAAAGCACAAACTCTTGGGTCTGAAATGTATGTCATGCAGAATGGTATCTTGTATGTGATATCTGATGGTGTTAAACGTCTGGTTGTCCCTAAATGTTGCAGGTCCCTAGTGTTACACCTTGCACACACTATACCATGGTCAGGACATCTTGCTCACCAGAAAACATACCAAAGACTCAGTACCCATTTCTTTTGGCCTTCCATGAATACTGACAGTCTTACACACTATGCCACACGCTCCGTTTGTCAGAAAACCAATGCTGTTCGCAGATCAGCCAGAGTGCCTATGTATTCAGTTGCCGGTGATCTCAACTCCATTCAGGAGAATTGCTATGAACATAGTCGGCCCTGTGGAGAGGAGCAATATGGGTCACCAATACATTTTGGTGGTGTGTGACTATGCTACTCTGTACCCCAAAGCATTTCCCCCAAGATTGATTACAACTGCCAGGGTAATCAGTGCTTTTGTACAAATGTTTTCCAAAGTTGGTATCCCAGATGAGATTATCACTGATCAAGGCACTAATTTTACATCAAACTTGATGAAGCATCTCCACAGACAGCTGGGTATCTTGTCAATCAAGATGAGTCCCTATCATGCGCAGACAGACAGACTAGTTGAATGGTTTAACCAAACTCTCAAAAACATGCCAAAGAAGTTTGTCAATGATACAGGAAAAGACTGGGATAAGTGGCTACCATTCTTGCTGTTTGCGTATAGAGAGGTACCCCAAGCATCAACAGGGTTTTCACTGTTTGAGTTGGTGTATGGATGGCCTGTACAAGGTCTACTACATCTGCTGAAAAAGAGTTGGGAAGGCCAGACAACATCCATTACTGAGGAGAGGGGTATTCTGCAATCTGTGCTACAGATAAGGGAATGATTAAAAAAGTAAAAGTATTGATGTCAAGCTGTCAAAAACTTGGAAGTGGCCCAGAAAGTTCAGAAAAGATGGTATGACTGTATGCTCGATACAGAGAATATCAGCAGAGACAGAAAGTACTGTCGACAACAAACAAGCTATTAGCAAAGTGGCAAGGACCCTATGAAATCCAAGATGAGTGGGACCAGTCAAATATGAGGTGTTACATTTGGGGAGGGAAAGTCCAGCCAAGTGTATCACGTCAACCTCTTGAAAGAGTGGGAAGAGAAGACAACTGAGGAAGAGAAAGTACTGATTGCCTGTAAAGAAGCCCCAAATGCAGAGGAGGATAAGGATAAGATGGAAGGCGTGGCCATACGTGGATCCCAGACAAAGGTAACCTTGGGGCACCTGTAACAGGAAAGGAGGGAGCAGCTGTTACAGGTTATAGATAAGCACCTGAATCTCCTCAAGAGAATGCCAGGAAGAACTAACCTGACTGAATGCACATCCAACTCACCGACCCTACTCCTATTCATCAGCAGCCCTATCGAGTGGCAGAACGACTACTCAGGCCACTACAGTTGATAAGAGAGATGGGTGTGATAGTCATCAAACAGCCCATGGAGCAGTCCAATTGTGCTGGTTGCAAAAAGGGATGGGTCTCTGAGGTTCTGCCTTTCTAGAATGCTAGAGAATGCTGTCTCTAGGTTTGATGCATACCCAATGCCTCATATTGATGAGTTGGTAGAACGAATTGGCCAAGCCAAATATATATCACTACTCTAGACTTGTGCAGAGGATACTTGCAGGTGGCCTTATCACCACAGTCTAGAGAATACACTGCCTCTAGAACACCTTTGGGACGGTTCCATTTTATGACCACACTGTTTGGTGTTCATGGAGCTTCAGCCACCTTCCAATGGCTGGATCATGATGATGAATCATGTTCTGCGAGGGAAAGAGGACTGGTGTATAGCATATCTCGATGATGTAATCATCTACAGCAGTAGTTGGGAAGAACATCTGCAGCATCTTAACAGGATCTTACAGAAAATTGGTGGCAATGGTGAGGTGGCCAAGGTATAGGCTATACAAAACTGTCCAAGACCGCAAACAAAGAAAGAGGTATGTGCCTTCCTGGGGTTAGTTGGATGGTATCAAAGGTTAACACCACAGTTCTTCAGTATTCAGCACCACTGACCAGCCTCACCACAAAGCGGGTCTGAAATCCAGTAACCTGGACCAAGAAAAGTGAATGTCATTTCAACAACTGAAGGACAGTTTGTGTAAAGGTCACATGCTACGAAGTCCAGATTTCTATTTCAAGTATTTGATTTTTAGCTCAAGTGGATGCTTCAGCAGTATTAGCACAAGGAGAGAGAGAGGCTGTAAACACCCAATCTTTTACCTGGAACCAAAACTTCAAGTGTCACGCCTCGTCACACTTTACATATCACAGGAGCACCATGACTGTTTACCATTGCATAATGAAGACTGTTTCCCCATACTGTTTTTTTTTTAAATAGAAAGTAGTATACAGTGTAAACTGTGAGGTATGATTAAGCAGTTAGCGTTCTGCTCTGAACAAAGCCTGTAAGTGCAGCACAAACTTACTGTTGTGAGCCACTGTAACATTTTCTAAGAAAAGAGCTGTGGTACATTACATTTACACATTACATGCTTTTATCCAAACCGACTTACAGTACATTCAGGGGTAAACATTTTATCAGTACGTGTGCTCCCTGGATTTTAAACCCACAACCTTTCGCACTGTCAGTGGGCTACCTGCTGAACTACAGGAACACTGGCAGCTGGGAGAGTTTACAAACTGCTCCAAGGGAGGATCAACTGTCATGCTGCGACCACAGAGATCATCCTTTGAGTTCCATTGAGTTTTCTGTTTGCCCTGACACAGTCATGGAGGTGATCTATGTTCTTTATTTTAGCCCTGATGTCATCCCTGAGTTTCGTGTCTGCTCTCATGCAACCATTGAGGTTGTTCCAGAGATCCCTGTCTACTCAGATGCAACCATGGAGGTCATCCCTGAGTTTTCTGTGTTCCCTTCCACAGCCAAGATGGCCACCAGCAAGAGCCTACTATGCTCCTACCATGCCCAAGATGGCCACCCCTTTGATTCCTGCCTTTGCCAAGATGGCCGCCCTAGATTTCCCTCGTGTTCTGGTTACTTCTGGTGCCTCCCTGGTATCCAGTTTAACCTTGGTCTCTTACATCACCGGCTTCTCCCAGGTCTTCTGCTCTGTCCTGGTGCCCTCCTGCTCTGTCCTGGTGCCCTCCTGCTCTGTCCTGGTGCCCTCCTGCTCCCGAGCTCCACCCTGGTTCCCTCCTGCTCCACGCTGGTGCTCTTCTGCTCTACGTGCATGCATCCTGGTGCTGAAGTGAACGTGTGTCTGAGACTAACACAGAAGAGCAGAAATTGTTGAATAGTCATACTTTTTGTGCATTAAAACAAAAATAATTCTCCCCACTTTATAAAATGTGGTCACATGGACTATTTAAATGATGTCTGTATCTGGGCCTTAAAAGTGGTATTAGTGTTGCTGTCAATGGGGTAGTCAGAAGGCTCTCTGATTTCATCTAAAATATTTTAACTTGTGTTCCTAAGATGAACAAAGATCTTACGGGTGCGGAACATGAAGGACAATTGACAATTTAAATTTTTTGTTGAACTTACCCTTTAATCTTCTTAAGTGTCCAAATTATCTGAATCACTTGTAAAGCTGCAGCTTTTTTTAATGTTTGGCATGTTATTGATGTGCAATGCTTTATAGAGATATTATACAGTCATGTGAGAAAATTAGGACACCCTGTGAAAGCATGTGTATTTTGTAGCCCCTAGTAGCTAGCGTTACCTCCTTTGGCTGAAATAACTGCAGTGAGACGCTTCTTGTAGTCATCTAGCAGTCTCTGACATCGGAGGAAATTTTACCCTACTCCTCAATGCAGAATTTTTTCAGCTGTGAGATGTTTGAGGGGTTTCTTGCATGTACAGCCACAGCATCTGAATGGGATTCAGATCTGGACTTTGACTCGGCCATTCCAGGACTCTCCATTTCTGCCTTTTCAGCCAGTCTTTGGTTGATTTACTAGTATGTTTTGGGTCATTGTCATGTTGTATGGTCCAGTTCCGCTTCAGCTTTAATTTTCTAACAGATTGTCTCACATGTTCAAGCACCTTCTGATACACAATAGAATTCATGGTGGATTCTATGATGGTGAGCTGACCAGGTCCTATGATGGTGAGCTGACCAGGTACGCTTCCATGCTTCACAGTTGGTATGAGGTTCTTTTCCTGGAATGCTGTCTTTGGTTTACGTCAAACATGTCCTCTGGTGTCCAAATAATTCAATTTTGGACTTATCTGTCCAAAGAACATTATTCCAGACGTCCTGGTCTTTGTCAACATTCTCTCTGGCAAATGTCAGTCTGGCCTTGATGTTTCTCTCAGAGAGCAAAGGTTTCCTCCTTGCACACCTCCCATGCAAGTTAAACTTGTGCAGTCTCTTTCTGATTGTAGAGGCATGTAGTTTTACGTCAACAGTAGCCAGAGCCTCCTGTAGGTCCCAGGATGACATTTGAGGGTTTTTGAAAACCTCTTTTAGCATCTTGCGGTCTGCTCTTGGGGTGAACTTGCTGGGGCGACCAGACTTGGGCATGGTGGCAGTTGTTTTGAAAGCCCTCCACTTGTAGACGATCTTCCGGACAGTGGAATGGCTGATTACAAAATCTTTTGAGATCTTTTTAAATCCCTTACCAGACTCATAGGATGCTACAATATTTTTTCTGAAGGCCTCTGACAGCTCTTTTGCTCTCACCATGGTGCTCACTCTTACTTCAACAGTCAGGAGCACACCAAACTAAATGTCTGAGGTTTAGATAGGGCAAGCCTCATTCAAAATGCTGAGTAATGATCTACTAATTATGTGCACCTGGTGTGATACACCTGTGTGTGATCTAAGCCATTTTAAGAGGGAATACATGCGAGGGTGTCCTAACTTTTGCCTCAGTTAGAATTTGCATTTTGTGGAATTACATTTTACATAAAATCCCCTCTTCAGTTTTAATTGCTTAGATATATTACTTTAATCTCTCTGTATAGTTAAAATTGAGATTAAATATCCATTTATCCAAAATGTTGCAAAAATGTTACAAAAATACACAGGCTTTCATGGGGTGTCCTAATTCTTTCACATGACTGTATGTAACCTTTAATTGATGACACAACTCTTCGGAAGTATTTAGGGCTACTTTGCTTTTGTATGTTTTTAAATAAAATGCTATTGTGGTATTGGATTGGTATTGGACTGTTATCTATTCTGCAGGAGGCATACAATATTTAGAAGTTATAACTAAGACATTATAACAAGTAACTAATTGTTACTTACCCCAATTATTAGTATGCTATGACCTAATCACTATTTTTTATTAGTTATCATAGTGACTACAGTTTTATTTTAGAACTAACCATTTTTTCTGCATTTGTTCCTGCGTAACTTCCTATTAAGAAAAATAGAGTATTCTGAAGTGTTACCAATACAATAAATTACATTTTTTTTTCCTTAGCATTGATGTCACAAATCTGCACATATGGGGTGGTTTCCCGGACAGGGATTAAAATAAGTAAAAACTAGGCTAATTCTACTTAAATTAATACCTTTCCAATGGGCAACAATGTTGGAAAACTGCAAAGTTTTTGTTTGAGTGTTTTTAAGTGTCAACATTTAAGTTTCAAAATACCCTATATATTATAAAATGATGCCTGAAAGGCTTAAATGTGGTTATTCTGATAAAACGCATACTGATTGGCTGCTTGAGGCACACCCACTCTGCTGTAACTGACTCCACTCACTAACTTTCTCAGTCTTGTTGACTTGAATGTATGTAATTATTTATATTGCACGAGTGCCCACTACTGCCGGAACATTTGTAATTGGTTTAAATGGTACACCATAAGCCCTTGATTACTTGAAAAATGGAGTTTATGTAGTTACACATTTTATGCTGTTGTATCTCAGTATAACTATTCTAAACTCCTTAGTTGACCTAACTGCACTTACAGGTGTAAACTACTTTTAGTTTACACCTACTTCCTATCGCAAATCATGGTTTATGAATGTTCTTATGGAGTTTTAGTTTTATGCTTCTAGTTTTTGTTTTCAATCCGTAAATCTATGTTCATATTTTTGGCATAAATACGAAACACCAGGCTCCACTCCCATTCAACGAATACTATCACCTGACTTCTAATCATCACACCTGATCGTCATCACATCATTAGCACCACTGTAAGAGCAAACACTTCCCTCAGTCACATTGTCTGGTCTCCACGTTGGTCTCCATGCCTGTCTACATACCTGATATTGGATTATGCTATCTCAGTCGTCTCCCTTGTGTCCCTTGTGTTTGATTGTGCTCCAGCGATCTCCTACTGTGTTGTGTTAACAGTTCTAGTGGTTGTTATCAAGGAATAACGGACCACAGAATGTTGCGACTGACAGGAAAAGTATTTTAGAGAGCTGTGCAATAATTACAACTAAATAACATGTCTTTGTCTTATGTCTGTATTTACAGGCATAAAACAAAGACAAAAAATACAGACATGTCTTATGTTTTTCTTTAGATTCAACCTTTTTTTATTTGGTGGGATTGATGGTTTCTCAAGAAAGGTACAAAAAATGTTTTTGTGAATTTTCATGAAAAAAAAATCTGTTTTTCCTGAACTTTTTAGAAAAGTTCACAGCCTTCACATTCTTTTTGGAGGGGTTTAGAAACATGGGTGGCCTTCAATGTAAGAATACTGATAATGCATGGTAAGTGAATAGCACAGTTTATTCATTTTGCCAGATTTTTTTTTAGAGTATGTGGTGACAATGAAGTTGGTCATAGTATGGACATGGAAATAGCATGTTGCATGTTTTCAGTACGAGGAACTAGTTGAAGCAGCTCTATTGCTGAAAAAACAATAAAGTTCACAATCAAAGGTACATGCAATGAGCAATGGCTGATAGTGGGTCAAAAGTGACTTCTTACACCAAAGTTGTAACTGATCTATATGTTTGTTTTGAGCATACTGGAATGTGTCTTTTTACATTTTAAAATTGAACATCTGTGGTGTGATGTTTGGTCAGCTGTCACTTCTAAATACTATGATGTCCTGCATGAAATGGAAGAAGATATGGAATGCTTGATTTGTCAGTTGAATTCCACCTCTTTTGTATGCATTATTATTCCTCGGTTAAAATCTGACATGCTTCATGGGCAGCTGAAACAACCATCCTGAACGTAGCGAAATTTTGCTTCAGGGCCAGTTGCATGAAAACCGTAAAGAGAGGGTATCCCTAAGGGGGAAAAAACTCCCTAAAGCAAGGAATTTTTTTTAAGAGCAGGTGCAACAAACAACTGTCACCCTTACCTATGCGTTTATATTAAGCATTTCACAGTAACGGAGAAGCAGTTGCCAAAGTTACAAAATCACACAGTAAATGGAAATTACCTCGCATATGATCACGTAATTTGAGAAAACCCACTGATAAGCGTATTTTAACTGCACATACAGCTACTCAAACTGTCTTTGTAAACATATTATACTATACTTTATATTTATGTCACAGACACCAAGATGAAAACAACTAGTATGTTACTAAATGTTTACATCACTATCAGGAACCTACAAATGAATCACTAGTGATCGCTGACACATTCTCCTCTATTGTGCATTTTAATTCCGTTAAATGGAAGTTTGTCCCCCAAAAAGTGCTTTTTCTGCCAGCTATTAGGAGAATAGATCATTGACACTGTTACAACGAAAATAAGTAAACATAAAAACATAATATGGAATCGGGTAAAACCAGACTTTTAAACACTCTGTGTAGGGTTGAATATTAAATGCAAAAGTATTGTGTCACCACCCCATCTCCTTGTCTAAAGGGCCCTTTGCTTTCTTAAGCCCACAGATGAGCCGATAGATATTAAAGGCTATTGGCTGAAATGTTTGCATTGTAAGCAGGGGGTTTGCCTGCCCTTAGGGCCCTTCGCACTTTTAGTGCTTGGGCCCTAAATATTGATGAATATTGATGGTTTTGAATACATTGTCCTATAATTATGAAAGTGGTTTCTTTAGATTCCTTGAGGCATGCTGAGTCAAACAATATCTGATGTTTTATGGTCACGCATTTTGTGCATCACCTATTTTCAATTGTCGTAAAATGCAGTATTTAACAAACAGTGAAAACACATTGACAAAGAGATATGATCCCATTCATTTTCAATGAAGAACTGGCGACATCTGGTGACACAAGTGACAGTGACCATAGGCAACAGAATGTAGGCATGGTGAGCAACGGGAGTCACGCGACAAAAGTTAAATAAGTTTAACTTGCAATAAATATGTTTACATTTATGCAAATGAACTTTATGCAGCAAATTTCATGAATGACTACCAATGGGAGTGAAGTCAGTGGAGCGCACGTGATTCATCTGCTGTAGTGGGGTGTCTGTGGAAAGATGGAGGAAAAGGTCATTTTAGTCACTGGAGACAAGCAGCGAAGAAATAGCTTGTGGTGCGAACAGGGCTTGAGTTGACCTGCAAAGTTTGGGAGGTCAAACTTTGAGCAGGCCCTTTATGAGCACCACCTGGTGGTCATAAACAAAAGTTATGAAATGAGTATAACATGATTACAATAAAATATTGTTAACTTCTTTTTAGATTCCATGGCTCATGTTGAGTACAAAGATACTACATTCATCATAGTCAGTGCTACTTCCTGTCGGCCATTTTAATTTATATTGTAAATATAAATACTGACAAGGCTGGCACATGGTGTCAGGATTACATGGGGAATGAACCCAATTGCAGACAGCTTTAAACACAAAAATGTCTTTATTTTAAAATAAACAAAAACAAGAACCCACGAGGAGGCAAAACAAGGAACCAAACCAGGGTTTTAT
The DNA here is from genome assembly GCA_036877525.1 of Chromobotia macracanthus. Lineage (NCBI taxonomy): Eukaryota > Metazoa > Chordata > Actinopteri > Cypriniformes > Botiidae > Chromobotia > Chromobotia macracanthus. The sequence continues at coordinate 5,249,487 of JAZGTH010000076.1, read as the reverse complement.
ATAGAACTAAAAAAACTCTCCAAAACACAGAGTAAAATATGGCAAGTCTGAAACCTACAAGACTGGAAACACCAACATCAGACAATGAACAAGCACAAGACAGAAAACACAAGGGCATTAAATAGGAACAAAACAAGGACCAAACAGGTGAGGGGAGTAAACCGAAAACAAGACTAACAAGACAACAAGGGGCCAGACATGCGACCGGAGAGCACATGGCAAATGTAAACAAAACAGAGGCCATATGCTTCCACAGAAAACAAATACTCAGCAGCATGAGCATGAGTTTAGATCCTGACTCCAAGAAACAAGAACCAAGACTAGGATGAGTCAGGATCCAAACAACATGCTCTGACACAGAACACAGGGGATGTCAGAATCTGTGGCAAGATAAGACTCAAAACAAGCCAGGACACTGACATATGGGTGGGGCCCTAGTACGGGTACAAAAAGATGTTGCATATATGATACATACACAGAAGCACTGATACAAAACTAGGTACATGTATCACACTAGTTGACCCGAACAACTTTCACACTGACACCCTTTAGCTCCATCTGACAGGAAGTCTGCCATTTTTAACTGAAAATTTCACATTTGAAAAATGCATGTTTTTAAACACTTCTAGGGATTTCATGTGATTGTCACCAAACTTTGTGAGCATAATGCCAAGACATTGAAGGTTCAAAATTGTGAAGGGATTTTTGGTATTGAAAAATGGGAAACAGGAAGTCTCTAATATCTAGAGAATGCACTGAGTAATTTACATCAAACTAATTTTTATTGTGGTGGGCTGATGACATGATATAACTATTGTGAGTCACTGTCATAGTGCTACCAGCTTGCAAAAGGAAGTGCATCACTTCTTACATAAAACTTACATTTAGCCAAGTTACTTAAATATTAAATATCCAAATCTTAAATATTGTTGCCATGACAACGTGTCAAACTTTAAAACCATTCAGGTGTATTTAAGGTGCTTAACATGCTTGAAATGGCATGAAATTTTGCATGCACATCATAATGGTCAGCTGTTAAGTGTGCAAATTCCAAGATCTGAATTTTTAAATACACCTCCTATGGAATTTGTGGGAGTGTCACCAAATCTGGCAAATATTTTGTGAAGACATTGAAGTTTCAAAACTGGGAAAGGATTTTTGATATCTTAAACAGTGTTGCCATGGGGAAGCAATAAATAAATGGCAAAAAATAGAAACAGGAAGTTTCTTATATCTGCTGCGTCAATTGAGTGATGTCCTTCAAACTGGAGCTAGATGTTTGGTCTTAGAGACTAATGACAGAGATTGCTGTTGTGGGTCATAGTGCCACCATCTGACAGAAGGAAGTTTGTCACTTAAAACAGCATTTAAAAGAGTCTTTTTAAATTTACCCAAGTCACTTCATACTTGACCAGAAAAAAAAGAAGAGATATTAAAAATGCTAAACTGTGAACGGATCGTTGATATCTTGAATGGTATTGCCATGGTGAGATTTATGGCAACAATTTATGGCAATAAATGAAACAGGAAGTGTCAATAAATTATAAAGGGTAAACTATCACAACAATATGTGTAATACAAATGTGTAATACAAGACTTTATTAACAAGACTAAATACATACTACTCTAACACACACACACCATAAGTTTCTTTATTTCAACACTTCAGTAAAAGGGCTAATGGTAGTGAATGCATGAATTACTAAGACTATGATACTAGCATGTCTTCCCCAATGAAACAAAAGTGTCCTGATGCAGTTAACTGAGGCTGCAGTTGATCGTCACTGGATGTTGTATTGATGAAAAAGAGAAACAGTTTGATATAGAGGGTTTTGGAAACCAGGGCTTGGTTTTATCTTTGCTGCCGGCAGAGAGTAAGGTTTGGAGATGAAATGGATAAGGGAAATGCGTCCCTCATAATAAAGCCTAACAGCTGTTCTCGTTTTACACTGAGTCAAGAGACAGGTTAAAACAGGGCTGCAAGAGAAGGAGTTGGTCAGGGAAAGTGAGCGAAAGACAGTACCTGGACACGAAGCCATTTTGTCACACTAATAGTGGAAGACTGAAAAGCCCACAACCTTGTTTTTGTTTGTTGTTGTTTTCCTTGATGTGAAAGTATGTTAATAAACATTCACTTCCCGTCATACCAATCTCCGACCTATTTTTCATACACCCTTTTTGCCAGGGAGACACAAAAGGGTCTTTGATGAATTTAAAGACAAGGCCGTGTCCTGGCACAAGCTTAGAGGTCTGCTGAAGACTTCTAGCTCAGGATCCTCATCCTTTCGGAAGTTCTTAAATGTTTTAAAAGATGGAACTGTAGAAGATGACCCGAAAGATGAGAGCCAAGAGGCAAAAAGGCAAATGGCCAAAGTGTCCTTGTACACTGGTTGTTAAACTGTGAGGATGTCATACCCTGAAGAGGTGTGTGATCCAATCAGATGCTGTCCTCTCAGAGGGAAAGTGAACTCTGTGTCCTTCAACACTTTGCATATGGAATTTGGGTGGATGTCAAGGTGGAAACCCTTAGGAGTTTTATAATGTTAATATAAACGAAAGTTAATATAATGGAAATTAATGTTCAGGGAATCAAAAAGATCTTGAGTAACTCTCATTCATTTAAATGTGCACAGATTAATACATGAATAAAACATCAAATACATGTAACCTAGGGAAAATGGATGCATGTGTTTATACATTTTCATTATGCATTTATATAGTGAACATATACACAAGTAAAAATGATTTCTGTCTGTCTCAAAGTAAATTAAATGAGAGTAAATCTCTCTACATTCCTTTGGGTTGTAAAACAGTTATAAGTAGATGCTCTGCTATTTGTTGCTATGGTCACTGGAGACCTGGTTCTGAATGTGGGTGTTAAATGCAGTTTGGAGATAGTTCTACAGACACCCCAGAGCATAGTTTGTTGGGTGAGGTACATATAATTATATTAATGAAATATAACTAGTTATGTTGTGTCTATTTTGTGACTTAAAGTTAAATCTGTCTCAAGCACTATAACTATTATTTACAGAGTTTAATGCAAGTGCCCTCTGTGTATTGGCTACAGACCCTTGTGACGATTGCACCGTAGTGCTTGGGCCTGTCATTGCTGCTTGTAGCAATATTAATTGTGTAATTGCATCACAAAAAATTCATTTTCAACATGCGCTCAATTTGTGTATGCCCCCCAGAATAAAAAACACTCTCATTAATGTATATTAGACAGCAATGACATGAAACAAATCTAATTTTTTTCTTCTCAAGTAGTCTCAAGTTGTTGTTGTAAAAGGCCCTAGTAATCTCACATGTCTGTTCTAGTTTCAGAGGATCTAAACAATGTCACAGACTGTGCTCAGATTTGTCAAGTTACCAATATCGACTATAAAAGTCACATATGGTAATATAACAAACATTTCTCATTAATTTCCTCCAAGACCAAATTATATGAGATTTGCCTATGTCATAGTTCTTTACTAACACTGTATGGCAATAATTGTCTCATTTACTTTAATTTTTATCCCCTATTAAGAATTTTTAGAAAAACAATTTAGTTCATACTTAGTTTAACATTTTAGTTTAACAAACTTTTGTCTTTAACTGGTCTCATTTCAAGTTTTAGACCCTGCCAGCTCACTCCACTCCCATGAGCAAGCCAGACCTAAGCATTTGCATTCCATTAACTTTTTACAAACATCCTGTAATGAGGCGACAGCCGAGTTAGAATCCATATGCGGTATCCACAACGTACAAAGTCAACAGGCAGATAATCATGAATGGGAAAGCAGGCAGGGTTCATAAACAATAAAGTAGTCCAATCTAAAACATCAATATACAGGGATAATCCACAGAGCAGATTCAGCACGGCAGGCAATATTCATACACAAGATAATCAAGGCAGTGAATACAAACACTCTGTAAGGCAGGTAAACTGGCAATACTTCGCAAAGGCCCAAAGGGGCCCAATTTAGTTTCAGAAACTATATTTTCGAATCTAAATTTATGGTTGTTAAACTAAGTGGATGGCCATGGCAAATATGATGAACTACGCTACAAATTACCAATATATATATGGAGCTAAAATTGTGCCAAAACTAAACAAACAAGCCCACTATTTTCCAAATAAATGCAATCTGCTTTGCAAGGGAAACTCAGCTCTAAAACAAACAGAAAGCACTTTGTAAATACAAATGGCACTATTGCAAATTTTACGGTAGTATCTTGGGAAAAGCCCTGAACATTACCTTAAGTATCTTCCCTGTCAGTGGCAGCAACTGAAAAAAGACATTTACCAGTTTGGAAGCGATGTACATCAGGTTTCATTCAATTAGTCTCATTAAAGTTTTTTAAACTGTTACAGTTTAAATATTAGTTTGACACAAATTGTTCATAGAACATGATTAACAGGTTCTCTGTTTAGTTACGTTGTCAAACTGCATTATAGGACCTTGATCTCTGCAGGCAACTTTTGGTGGCTAAAAATGCACGCAAAACAGCATAACATTTTTCACTGGTAAGTAATGTCACAAAAAATGTCACACTTTAACACTAGCAATTATCAACTAATTGGTTAAGACCCAGTCAGACCCAGCCCTTTCCTGCTCATGCCATCACACCCCATTCAGCTCCCACAGAAGTAGTGCACACAAAAAGTGCACTAATCTGTGCACACAAAAAGACAAATCTAGTGACTTTTTGGATAAACCCTCAGCTTTCATTCAGTAGAAAAATGTCACTAGTATTGCCCTATCAGTGCAAGGTCTTGCTGTCCCAGCACTGGATTGCCTCTTATGGCCTCTACTCTGTGCAGTGAGTGCCAGAGAGAAGCAGCACCAGTAAAAACACAGGATTCTATATTCAAGCTATAATGATAAATATATTTTGAGACAGAGGAACGTTTAACCACTTATTTATAGCATCAGAGAAAAACATTCAGGTTAGTAAACAAAACAACACAATTGGATGATATACTATTGATGATAACAACAATCTTTATCTTTGCAGGGGACAAATGGAGATGATAATGGCGGAATCCAAGAGGGGGCAGGCACACCTCAGATGCTGCAGGTGTTACTGAACTCAGGTCTAGGGGTTCCTGTGCCAGCTGCAAATGATGCACAGGCAAGGTGCACTGTGAATTCGGGATAAACTGAGAAGGACACAAAGAGACAATAGTTATATCTTTCTGTAATGGCAGTTGATGTAACATTATGTGCATTTATATAGTCAAGTCAAGTCAAGTCAAGTTGAGCTTTATTGTCATTCCGCTATATGTGGGGACATACAGTGGAACGAAATGTCGTGCCTCACAGGACCACGGTGCTACATAAATACAGACATACAACAATGACGTGAAACAGTATAAATCTAAACACAAATGCTAACAGAATTGGATTATAAATATACTATATATAAATATATATAAAGTTGCCTATACATAAACTATTTAAATACAAACTATACAAATGTTCCACATAAATATAAGTCAAGCACTGTTCCTGGCTGGAGAACAGTACAAGATGATCTGTAGTGCATGGGCTTGTAAACATACATGAGTCTTTTTTGTGGGATTATGTACCCTCAGTTGTAAAGTGTCTAGTGCACATAGAGGAGAGTGTGTTTCTACAGGTGGTCTGTGCGGCCTACTCACCTGTGTGTAGCACACTCAGAATTGCACAAGGGAGAAATAAAAAATAGATATATATATACATTTAAGAGGTATGAGGTTTTTCAGAGGGGAGCCGTGCTTGAGTTCAGGGCTCTCACAGCCTGGGGGAAAAAGCTGTTGAGCAGTCTGGCAGTGCGGGCTCTGATGCTCCGGTACCGTTTTCCTGACGGCAGGAGCTGGAAGAGACTGTGTGAGGGATGGGTGGGGTCCTTTACGATGCTGGTGGCTTTGTTGGAGCATCGTGAAAGGAAAATGTCCAGGATGGAAGGGAGAGGGGCACCGATGATCTTTGCAGCTGTGTTCACTGTCCGCTGGAGGGTCTTGCGGTCTGCGGCGCTGCAGTTCCCATACCAGACAGTGATGCAGCTGGTCAGCACACTCTCAATGGTTCCCCTGTAGAACATGGTGAGGATTGGTGGAGGGAGACTTGCTCTTTTCAGCCGGCGGAGAAAGTGTAGGCGCTGTTGTGCCTTTTTGGAGAGTGACGTGGTGTTGGTGGTCCAGGTGAGATCCTCTGTGATGTGCACCCCCAGGAATTTAGTGCTGCTGACTCTCTCCACAGTCGAGCTGTCGATGGTCAGTGGGGGGTGGTCAGTGGAGTTTCTCCTGAGGTCCATCACAACCTCCTTTGTCTTCTCCACATTGAGGGTCAGGTTGTTCGCGCCACACCATATAGACCATTTTATTCTGATTGTAATCATTTTAAACGTCCAATCCGAATTAAATGCGCCTGCAAACACCTCAGTCGGAACAAAAAAACCCAAATCAATTGAAATTTTAAATGGTTTAAGACGGATGGGATAAACCTTTTCTTAAAACCTTTTCTTAGATCAAATGAAAAATTCCATCTTTTACTTTGAGTGTATGTCCTTCTGCACATGCCTGGTCTTGGCGTAACTTAAGGGACAAGTAGTAATGCTAAGGAGAGGTCTGCTTTCCTGTGAGAACTGCTGAAATTATGCATGAGTTTTATTAAATTTATGAATTCAAGACAGACATGAAAATTTATTTCATGTATTTATTTGTATTTTATTTTTTGCATGGGAGCGGGTGGTCTGACAATAGACTGCTAACTAAGACCAAGCTGAAAAGATTTGTGCGATACATCCTTGCTAGAGTGACTTGTGAACATTCTAGCTAAACCTAAAACATAAACTAATATCTATAAAACTTAAAAAAAACTTTATTTTGTTATTATCATTTTATAATAACTTTATCATTATAAAATGATATTTTTCAGTTTTCATTTTCAATGCTTTGAACTCAAATAAACAGGAAATAGTTACTTTTAAAAAACAATATACAAACTTGTCCCCAGCCAAATCATAATTAAAACAAGAACTGAAATTAACTAAAAAAACTAAAGCAAATAATTTTATATAATATCTATATAATAATTTTAAATTCAAAATGAAATAAAATCCCAAACCTTGCATCCTATTTATGCATGGATGTTTTTAATAACAGTATTCACAAGTTCGCACTAACATGTAACTGCAAATTATCATAAAAGCGTATTTGGAGTTCTGTCTGGGAGGAGGGCTCCAAGCTCAGATTTTATCCCAAACCCAGAGTACTCCCCCAAAAAGCCAAATAATTGAAGATCTGTGCAAATACTTGTTTTTTGCGTGAAGAATGGGAGATGGAATAAGCACAAAACAGAGGGCGACCGCCCAATTGGAAGGGCCTCCGACAGTAGCTCAAAAAGCTCACGTTGCTGGTAGGGTAAGCATGGTTGGGTAGTTTTGAATTAAACTAAAGCAATAGTACTAGCAATAAACAGATTCTGCATATTACAATATTGTTTGATTCTTTAAACAGGTCTCAACGGTATTAAACAGATACATGGAAACAAAATGGGAAAACTGGTATAGAAACAAAATAAAGGAATAACATAACAGACAGGAGACTTAATAAGCACAAAACAAAGATCAACTGCTCGACTGGGAGGGTTCTTGCCGCATTCGACGGGAGCTATAGCTGAGATGCTCATGGCATCAGAAGGCTAGGCCCGTGCCTGCAATCGAAGGGTGGATGCCTCACAGCATTCAGATGGGGCGGCTCGCCACACAGCATTCAGATGGGGAGGCTCAACCAGCAATTTGGAGTCACGAAGATGAGGGACGGGTGTAGGGTGGTCCCCAGCGACCTCTGAACAGGGAGCCAACACACCGACAGGAATATGAGCATCCAATGACGCCTAAGACAAAAGCAGGCTGTTAACGGAGTGATAGCCAAGACAGAGTTCATCTGTTAACAGGGAAGGTGGATTTTTTATGCTTTTGAGGAGGGGGAAAGTTTGTGAGTTTTAATTGCAGGGGAGGATTAATTTATGGGAAAAAAATAAATCTCTTAAATAGCCTTTAATGGATCCAGATGTCTTTTTATACAGTAGAGATAAGATATGAATGAGGTGATAGGTTAGCAGAGAAAAATCAGGAAGGTTATATGAGAAGGGGGTTGATTAGTTGATAGTCAATAGAGTAGAGTAGTCGAGAAGGTATTTTTATGGGTGGTTCAGGAGATGATCAGTTTTGAGAATAATGAGGTATTGGGGTTTGAGATAGATTTGCCTCTGGTGCCAGCACCCTGAATTTCTAGAATTATAAACGAGAAAGGAAGTCAGTGATTTGATTTTCTGGAAACTGGAACATTATTAGTGGTTATAATAGCAAAAAGAGGGTTGCACATCGAACAAGCAGTGCAATGCCGTGCCACATTTTTAAAAGTCAAGCAAATTGTTTTCAGTGAGTGTATGTACAATCATTTAATTAATCTGCGTATCTGGTGTGCAATACCTGGGAGTTGTTATAGACGTGATGTGTTCGGCTATAGAAAAGGCCATTATTAATGAAGTGCATGGTTGTTTCTTTGCCACAATGAACTAGAATGCTTTTGACTGACCATTCTTTCTTCCCCCCAAGAAAGGGTGCGACGACAATGGGATAGAGCTTGAACAGGGCAGAGGATGCTCAGGATTAAGGTGTATCAAAAAGCTGGGGAGGCCACAGAAATGCATACCAGTGGTCCTGATGGGGCAGTGTGGGTGAAGAGTTGGAGGTCTAGAGGGATAGATAATGAGGTTGTCATAAGAAAAAGTTTTCCCATTCCATTGCTTCAAAAACACTATCCAAAAGCTCAGATCATTTTTGCACTCGCAGGATAGAGGAATTTGATCTTCTATTGCGTGAACAGAAGATGTTTTCCAAATATGGAAAAAAGTTCATCTTTAGAGCAAAATGGGCTAACTAAAAGACTGGACATGATGAATGATTGAATGAAAGACCAGAATTTTCTCCTTGAGGAATGAAGCCAGAGTCTGCAAACACTTTTTGTGAGGTTATTAAAAAACAAGCAAATGGAGAAGTTAAGGAATGGTATAATTGTTAGAAATGATCCATGCAGAAAGTTTCAGACAGTGTGTCAAAAAGTTTGGGCAGCCGATGGTTAAATACACAGCGAAGTAGAATTTATTCCATTGGCAGACACCAAATAAATGCCTTGTGTAAACGCAAATGCAAACAATTTGAATTTACATTTGAATTGTGTCACAACTTTTACACCCACACATAGAAAACACAATTGCAAATGCAATTTGCAGTTCCTTTTTTAAATTGTCTGAAAAAATGCTCCATACAGTAGTGTGACACCACACTATCACCTGTTCAAATGTGTTGACACAGGAAAATATTTTTTTTCTGGTTTATTATTTAAAGACATGTTTAGTTTAAGTTTAGTCTCAATCATACAATTTAAAATGAGTATATTTATTAAACAGCACACAATGTACACACTGCATCCATTGAATCACAGAACGTTGTTTCCCATACTTTTTAAAGTGTGTGTTACCTGTATTTACAGTAAACTGCAACTATAATTACAACAGATTTACAAATTTAATAAATAACATGGAAATGTAAATAAAATGATATATGAAGTCAAATGCAAACATAAAAACTAAAACCTAACACTATTTTATCATATTTTACAAAACAACACTATGTAAACACTGATTTTTTAGGTTTGGTAATTTTTCAGTGTGTGGTACTCCTCAAAACACGGGACAGCACACGAGGGAGTGTTACATGGCACACACATATTTGGTGTGTATTTGCTGAGGCGCCTCAGTTTCCTCCTTCATTTGCTAGAGAGGCAGTCCTTGCAGTGGTGCCTGGTACTGCTGCCCTGGGAAATTGGTCTAAGGGACTTTAAAGGGAAAATGCTTCGCTGTAAGGTGCAGAAGAGTGTCCAGTGCAGGATGGCCCCCTCTGACTGGACAGCAGGGTGTGCTGTACTCCTCCCGCAGGCCTCTCATAAGGTTTGTCCTTGTTTGTTTTTGTACCCTTTAGTGTTCTTTCTGGCACACTCAAGGAAATAATTCATCATGTCAGTCATCATGTCAACTACTCCCATCTTTTTTTGTACTTCAACACAGATTGGCTTCATATTTGGTTGTCCAGTGCTGTGATCAACCTTCCCTGTGGCTGCCATACCATTTGGGTGGACTGTGGTAAGGACGTGAACATCACTCTTGTCATGCCATTTCACTGCCAGCTGTGCTCCATTTTCCTTGTACTTGTTTGGCCCTTTGTCATCTTGCAGGTGAATGTTGGCACCCCCTCTCCTGTTTGTTCGCACAGTCCCACAAGCTCCTGTGCCATGAGACAAGAGGTGCTGGGACAGTGTAGGACTACTGTACCAGTTGTTTATGTAAATGAAATGACCCTTTCTCAGATAAGGGGCTAGTAATGTCATTACAACTAACCCAGAAATTCCAAGCTCTTCATGGTGCTGGATGTCAGCGGATTCTTCAAGCTGACACATGTAGAACCACATGTAAACCATTTATTCTGGATAGGGTTGGTTCAGTTTTCACATAGAGAATGTTTAGTACCAGTTGTTTTGTGAACAATGGTGAACAAATATCTGCTCAGACATACTGCTTAACATCTTACTTGTCATCTTATTTAAAAATAAAACATGGTTCTATTTTCTGTTCTACAAAAATTGGCACCACCGATCAGTCATCTTGTCCTCTACGGATTTTCTTTTTTCTGATCTGGTCAGAGCAACAAAAAAAACTAAAATAAATTAGTAGTCAGAATTCTCCTAATATATCTCTTCATCGCTTTAAAGATAAATATTGAATACATAAAATACATTTTTAAACAACGGCGCTGTATAATACGTGAAGAACACTATCCATTAACCTACCTGTTCATGAGCACTCAATTCCACATATTTATTTTTGGACATTAAAAATGCAACTGCAAATGGAATTTGTGTTTTCATTTGAAATACATTGTACATTCATGTAAACAAAAATGCAAACGATTTGCATTTGCATTTGAATTGTGTCACTGTTACACCCATAAATAGTAAACACAACTGAAAATGCACTTGCAATTGCTTTTAAAAATTGCCCTCAAAAACTCTCCGTAGCTGCCTTTTCATGCTTGTTAGATCAAAACAATCAGCCATGAGTGCATCTGCTGCATTTTATACGTTATGAACTGTAAATATATTCTTTAAAAACCTACTGTATAGGGAAATTTACTGACATAATTTACAAAGAATTCATTAAACGTAAGGGAGTACGTTCACAACAATAATACACAATAATAATAATACGCAACAATAATGCAGGTGTTTCATTGCAAACACCTATGTTTTATTTACTAAGCACCTGCAATCCAATTTAAACAGACAATAAGTGCACTGAAATAGCATTGTGCAAACATGCAATAGCAATCATTTTTTAAAACAAACACACCCGTGTTCTATGTTAAGTGGAATTTTAATAAAAAACATTTTTTTACATTGTATAGCTTGCAGTAATTCATCAAATTATGCAAAGAAGGATTATAACCAGTTATATATCCAGACACACCAGGAAGTCAGGCACAGTTTTGGCATTTTAAAGAGCCTATTTAGATGCTTATATGACAGTGGTGGAACAAGGCTGTACAGTCCCAGCAAAATATGCCAAATTGTGGAAATCTGCTACATCCTGTGCAACCTAGCATGAGGAACCAGCCTGTTAGATGGGGAATTGTTTCCAGTATTTGCACTGTTAACTGATTTGCACAGTTACTCAACATTTTATAAACCAGGCCCCTGATCCAATCAGATTTATCTCAACACATTTGATTGAAACCTTGTCTTTGTGATGTGGGGTAAAAGGTCTGAATGATTTAAATGAGCAATAATCAAAATACAGCATTGCTTCTTATTTCCATCCCAAAGCACAAATCAAATCTTATAGATTTTTCTTGATTTTAATTTTACTTTTTGCATTCAAAGGGAAATACTAAGACACCACAAAGTGGAAATAGAGTCCACTTAGCAAATTAGTCAGTTTCTCTCACCAGACACAGTACTTTGACCTGAGTATTACATAGACACATTCTTATGAATTCAGCCCTAATTCTGGCCGATTTCTTTTTGTCCCATACGTTAGCAAAAATCCAAGACAGCAATCAAATGCTAATCCAGTCTGGACAGAGGCGAGGATATCACTGCTTAGGGAAGCTGAGATTTAGCCACTATTGGCGGCGTGACATTCTTGCCAGATGACATTCCATTTTTATGCAAGACATATCAGCTGTGGCCAGTGAATGTTGAGATTGGCTTTACATAATAGTCCTTGAGTTGCTTTAATTTCCCCCTAAACACAGACCACTGTGCAAAAAATAACAGTGGTATTCACAGGTTACAACAGTTGGTTTCAAATGGACAAAGGAATTTTTGTCTTTCTGCATCAATGTCATAATGGTTATATGCTGCACTCACATTTGAAGAGGAAGGTCAAAAAAGGAGCTTTTCTATTCTTCCTCATTCTGAGACAGTGCGTGGGAAACAATTTAGCTATAGTGGCAAGTTTTAAGAAGTTACAGAATAGCATGAATACAAACCCATTGTTCTGTCTTGGGGATGGGTATTTGCACACAACATATTAACTAGAAATATAGAGAAATATAGAATAAAGAAAGAATAGGAAAATAGAGAATAGAGAAAGCTAAATCTAAACGTTTGTTGCAGCTTCAAAAGATTTCGAATTTGAAGATGGATGGACTGATGCTTGGGCTCTGCCACGTGCATGGTTACCAAGAAAACACTCTCTAGTCTATTTAAGTCTCTATAATATTCTTGTCCAAGTTCCTTGGGTCCCTTCTTCAATATAGTTACAGGATTTATTTAAAAGACCTATTGTCCAGCAGGTGAAGAAAAGTTGATTAAGTGCTGCAATGATAAAAGGAAAAGTTAGGTTTTGGGTATGTAAAGCTATGTCCCACATTGTTCTGGCCAAACACACAAAAGTTTCATTAAATTTTCTCTGATTTCCAGGAAAGAGCTAGTCATTAGTAGGTCAATGCATGGCTTCCAGGGCTTAGATAAACAGCCATTACTATTGTTTTATTTGTCCTTTACAGTGAGACACTGAAGAAGTCCAGCTGTGTGTACAGCTGTATCAGAGGCACGGGCCTAAAAAGAATTATGGAGCTTTCTTCTTGCCAACATCACCAAAGAAATAAAAAAAAAAAAAAGCATCACTATTACTATCGAGCAAACCCAATGTATTAAACATAAGTTGTTGTATAATGTGTTGTCTGTGGTTTTGTGAAGGTCCTGGCTAGTTTTTTGTAGTTTTCCTGTGCCAGGATCATGACAGACCTGCTGTCTTTTGTGATATGCTGTGGTGTTTTCTGTTGGAGCATGACTCTTGATTGCCATTTGCCACTCTTCTGTCTAGTGTTCTATGTGTAGAACCACATGGCCATTAGTTTTTTGTCATGCAATCGGTCCTGTTAATTATCCCATCATCAATTCATGCCCATTGCCTGTCTTCATAGTCGTAGTAGTTTGGTTTCCCTTCTTATAGTGTGTCTTTAGCTGGCTAAGCTTTGTTACTTTTGGGGAGCCTTGTGTTTGCTGTCCAGTCAAGGAACCAGTTATAAATATATATTTTTCAGTGTTTTCATGGTTGTGTTTTTGCCCTCTCACAACTATTTTTTGTATTTCGAGCTGTTTGTACCTGGGTTCTGTCCTGAGAATCCAGGTTTGTTGAAAAGAGCTGTGTTACTACTTTTCGTAAGCAAGTTCACTTAAGGTTTTAATCTAGCAGATAATTAAACATGCAAACAATTCTCATGGATTTAAAGCGGGGACCTGATCTAGTCCAGAAAACAATAAAGGCTTAATGTTAAGCACTACCAACTGAAAAGCAACCACTAATAACATCCTTAGTATCATGGCAGCAAGTTTTGTGCACACAGGCAATCAATATTTTTTCCAGAACATCTTAAGAGCTGGAAACATAGGTAAGTAGAGAATGTTGTTTTACAGATATCCAATATACTTGGGCCAAGATCTGTTTCTGTAGATTGTGGAAACTCAGTAGGTCAAAGGTTATTTGGCTGGCTCTGCCTTATCACCAGTATCATTTTTAGCCACATGACAGTGTTCCAACAGTCCAGCACATCATTTATTATAGCACCACTATAATTTAGGATTCCTTTCGAAGAATCTGCAAAGTTCAGCATAATTGTAAGCACCTGCAATCTGCATTTCAAGCAATTTGCAATCGCAACTCAAACCACACATCAGGAATGAATGAGACAATCTATTGTGAGCCCAATTAAGACTGAGGTATATGTTGTATTGCAACTTTCCAGACAGACAGCCAAACAATATGAGGAACTATGCAGGTGTCAGACAACCACCTGGTCTGGAAGATCAGATGAAATTTATTCCAGTGGCCATGGTACCCATTAATTCAAACACTCTCAGTGAAATTTAAGCTCTAAAAACACTTTGATCCCTCTATAAATATGAAAAGCAGTCTGTATATCTCACACCCATAATGAAGGTTTTGTACATCTGTTGAAAAGGCAAATTTCAAATGTTTGGATTAGAAACATTACGTATCAAGGATAAATAATATTCTTATCATAGTCTTTTAATGATTTTCCAAAGCATCATACTGTTCTTTTCAGTTGTTACTTTATGAACTGTTTATGCTTTAATGACCAAAGAAACATTCTCGTGAAACGTATTCTCCATTTAACAGGTGTCATTATGAAGTAACAATTACTCTTCAGTACCCTATTAGGCTGGGACTTAAAAATTGCGCAATTTATTAAACAGCCATTAAAAAGTTTTACATGACATTATTGTGACACATTTGTTTATATTGGCAACTGTAACAGTAAAATATTAACTGCATGATGTTGTTGTGATTTGGCTGTCATGTAGAGTTATGGTTTCTTTTACATGTCTTATTTAGCTAGCTTATCTCATTAAACAGCACATATATTAAACTGGAATAACCTAGCATTGTAGCAGTGAAATGTGACCAGCGATCAGCCACTCAAAAACTCATTTTCATTATAACTAAACACACACAATAAAGGTTCTTAATGTAATGAAGGGGAAAACTCTCGAGGATCCATTTGCAGTATTTTAATCATAAACCAGGCAGACAGGGTCGGCAACAGCAAACAGAAGTAATGTAGATAAGACAGTAGAATAATCGTGGTACAGGCGTGGGTCGAAACAGGCGGCAAACAATCCAAAAACCAAGTAACAATCCAGACGGTAACGAGTAATCCAACAAACAGGTAATAACCGCTCAGAAATGTCGCCGGGGCAAAACAAGACTTCGCACCGAGTTAGCGCAAGCCAGGGGTTTATATACACAGGAGTTAATGAGACTCAGGTGAGAGTACAAACAGGAAGCAGGAAAAGATCAAATCCAGGTATGGGGCATTATGGGAAATGTAGTCCACAATAGCGCTAGTGTTCGGGAGAAGGCTCCCGCTGGTGGTGAGGAGGAGGTGAATCAGGGACCTCCTCTGTAACACTTAAGGGCTCTTCAGCAGTGTGTTGGAAGGCCACTGATTGCTTCAAACTGCTTTAAAACAGTGATATAATAATGTAGATATAGATCCAGTGCCTTATAAGAGATGGAATCCAAAACGCACAATCCAAAATAAACAGCAGTTGAATTATCTGACAGTCTGAATCTTTGGATAAATCCAGCTCATCCCCATATATATCTGAAATGTTTTCTGTGCTCCTTCAGCCAACTAAAAACACTAGTCTTTCTCACACACTGCATTTCCTGATGTTAAAATTATGTTCTTCTTCATTTTAAAAAACTAAAATCTTCTGTAAACTCTTTCAAACTGATGTTTCTTCTTGTCTGTTAGTATAAACAGCCAGTGTTTCCATATTTAAGACTGGAACTTTGACCTTCAATTGCAACATGGGACTGTTCAGCTCAAGCTTGGCCTTCTCCCAATTCACAAAATGTTCTTGAGATCTAATTCCTTTTGAAGTTAATACCGGCAGAGAATTTATGTTTCTCAGATTGCTGTATATACAAGCGATCTTTATCAGGGTTAAGCACTGCCGTACTCTGTCTATCACAGTAAATATGATTATGTATACAAATTCTTTTAAAATACAGGACATTTAGTGACAAAGTTTCTTTAGATCAATTCAGCCTATGAAACTTAAAACCCAGTTAGGAAAAGCTCTAACATTGGCTTTATGTCCTTGCATTTATTCTGGCCATGATCTGCAAGAACAGTGTCATATAACTGTGGCAACATGTATATTCTGTCATTCACTGAGTGTTGTAACCTGCAGAACAATGAAACAAAGGCAAATATTGTTACCCTCACAATAAGGCCAGTGTGGGAGGTCTCACAAGTGTCTTTGCCCGTAACAGTAGTTTCTCTGATTGCAAATCCTCAAATAAATGTGCTTTATTAGTTCTCAGCGAACTCGAGCAATTAGCGAGCAATTAATGAATATTTATATATATGTATCTATAGATCATATATGCATGATCTATATTTATCTATAGATCATGCACAGATTACATAAAGTCAGCCAAAACATGCATTTATTGCTGGTAGAGCTGAGAACTGTTGATTTCAGTGATGTAGTGTGTGAAATGCTGACAAGCCGGCCTGATTTACTGCATGCACACACTCCTGTGCAATTTGCCTCTCAGACAGCTGATCTGTTTTTTTTTTTATCTCAGAGATTTCAGCAATATCTCAAACTATACTCGGATTTGCCAAAAATCATACAGTATTTTTACAGAATTTTTGTATTACTGGCCATTGTCAACTGTTTTTGACATGTGACATATGTTTCCTGTTTTTGATCTCTGGGAAGACAAAGTAGACAGATATTTCACTGTGAAATGTCTTTTATCAGGAATTACTCAGGAAAACAGTTTTCGCAAGTGCATTGACCTCAGTCAACAGTTTTGTTCTTTGTGAATTGTCTTTTATCATTACTCTAGGAGCAATGTTCACAAGTGTATTGACCTCATCAGTGGTTGTTTTATGGTTATCATAATATGGTTACCATAACTTCATATTTTAAATCTCCAAAATCTGAAGGCAATAAATAACACATTAAACATATTAAATGTATTATTCCAGAGGCCTTGGCTTATTCAAATGAAAATAATCTGACGCTCTTAACACAATTTTTGCAACCTTTAAGATTTTGTGTACCCAAACAAAGTTCTTCTTCAAGGCTGAGAAAGAGTTTCTTCAGCATATAACTGTAATTACACTATAAACAATATATTTTATACCATCTGCTAAATTCACCCAGAACGATAAGTGTATTTGTGCATGTGTTTGTAGAACAGTAGAGTTGGGTTGTAAGTAGGGATAAAAGGCAAAAAAAGTTATAACTGGCTCTTTTTTCCTGCATTTACAGCTAAGGAGGGGGCTGTCAGAAAGATTTTAATGTGATAGGGTGAAATTAAAGATCTGGTTTAAAGGCTTCTCCACATGTAGCTCACTCATTGATATCTATGTTGTTAGATATCAAGAGCATGTCTTGAGACAGTTGCCACAAATGTCCTCAATATGCAATACGCTGTTTCTGCCCATTTCATTGATGCTTATGTCAAAGGACTGAAGGGGCACTATCTTGAAAATCTTGAAGAGGATCTGGCTTTTTCTGCTTAGTAATATTTGTGAATGGGCACAAAACCTAGGCATGATCACGCCTAGGTGGTGGGCTGAATAGGCCCTATAGTAAATTTGTTTCTGTGTCACAACTTGTGCTGTTGTGCTTGAGCATGCAACAATAGCAGATTTTCTGTATATACAATCCTTTATCACTGGCAGCATTAACCCCATAGTTATAAAAGGGCAGTAAGAATTATGCTAAAGGTGCAATATAATGATTGAGCATAAATATGGGCTTAAACTATGATGTTATTAAGGTTTGATGTGCATTGTTTATATTGCATGTGCTTACTCCTTTACTACGCTTCTGAATTATCAAATCGATAATTTTCACCTGACATTTGGAGCCAAATTAGAGGTGGTGAAAAATGACTTTAAAAGGATGCCAGCGTCATTATTTTATTTTTACACAGAGATTGGTAGATCTGTTAATGAAATCCGTTTAGCAATTCTTGTTGTATTCTATGTTAGTGGTGAAAACTAAACAGTTTTGAAAATGTACTTTTCATGTTCTTTTAACAAAACTTACATGCCTGTAAGTTTGGGCATAATAGAGATATTCATTAGATTCTCTAGATAGTACATATTGTTATTAAAATAAAATCAATATTTTTACTATGTTGATTTTTGGGAGTTCAAAAAGATGCCGTTACTAAGACTACTATACAAACATGATCCTCATGTCACACTGTAGGATCTCAGTTGTCATAATGTCAGACTGAACAGTCAAGACGCAACAAAAACAGATGTTAAACAGAAGATTAGTCCGGAGTTTTACAACATCAATCCATGACCCGGGTTCTCTCGCTAAAATGGCAGCTAGCGAACAAAAGCAATATGTAGCATTAGTTTGTTTTTATTCTTCTTGTTATACTGTCCACCTGACTCGTTTCGACATTTCCACTGAGGTGGTTTTTGTCACACTAATTGCATCATCAGGTTCAGCGCTCCTATTGGTTCGCTCCTATAGGTTTGCTCCTATAGGTTTCCTATCTTGGTTTGATGGTAATTGTAGGAGAAGTCATACTGCATGAAAGTGTCTGAAATCTTCTGACACTGCCAGAATTTAATCGGAGGAAAAAACAGATCGCAACAGCCATTAATCGGCTGTCGGTGAACATGTCAAACCAGCATCAAAGACAACAGCTTTTAGCCTAGGATTATAGAAATCTTTTAGGATTTCCAAAATTGTCTTTCCAAAATCGCACAGTGTGAGCCGGGCTTAAAGAAGAGCTATTTACAGCTCACAGCTTTTAGCTTATGCTGTGGCCTTGCCTTGCTCTTTTAAACTCTGTTTTAAGTGACACACTTCCTTCTTCCAGTTGCTATGACCTGCCAATCACAGGGATGACAGAGTCCCCTGGGTATCAGGGCACACTCCACAAGGGGTGTTGCATCCTCCTAGGCTCTGGCTAGGGGCACCTCACTTGCGGACATATGTAGTACTGCAGGCTGGGCTACACCCAACACCTTTGTGAGGTTTTACAACCTTTGCGTAGACCAGGTTGTGTCCCGTGTACTCCAGGGTAATTAAACAGAAACCGGGTGGGTGTATCGCTTGCGCCCCTCCCCTCTTTTAAGATAATAACATGCACCATTCCCATCCTATCTAGCAGAGGATGCCTTGAGGGTTATTTCCTAGCACCTCCAGTGAGCAATTCAGTGGAAGAGTTGTTTACTAGGTCTGGTATTCATGTACATGGCCCTCATCAGACAGGACAGGACAAGTTTCTCTGACAGTAAAACCCTGTGTCTTCCCCTTGGTAGAATACCTATACCTCACTGCTGGGCCAAGGCACCCTCTCAGAGGATATGGGCTTTCTATGTATTCCCAGCTTCTGCTCACTGGCTGTCTACCACATAGGCCCTATTGGTAAGTGTAATGCATGTAAGGTTCAATTTATTTGCTGTATTTTATGATAGTGTTTCCCAGCTCTGTTCATGGAGGAATCTCAATAACACTC
This sequence comes from Chromobotia macracanthus, assembly GCA_036877525.1. Lineage (NCBI taxonomy): Eukaryota > Metazoa > Chordata > Actinopteri > Cypriniformes > Botiidae > Chromobotia > Chromobotia macracanthus. The sequence continues at coordinate 5,229,850 of JAZGTH010000076.1, read as the reverse complement.
ATTGTCTCCCTTATCTGACACACTCATTTCAGATCTTGAAGTACCCTGCTAATGAGCTGGTAACAGACTGTTCTCATTGGCCTTCAGAGCAGGTTTTTGGGTTTGATTCCCATGAAGCACACAAACTAAAAAGTTATATCTTGAATGTTAAATAACATTGATTAAAAGTATTTGCCAAATGTATAAATGTCCACTACCACTCCTTATCCATCCTGACAGCACTAACATACATTACTTTACCAGTCTAACTGTATTTATCCACGTATTTTGTCAGTAGGAACATGAACTTGGAGTTTGCTTAAAATACATGTAATTTAATCACCAAAAGGTGTAGAGTAACTCTGAGGGTGAATGAAAAAGCCACCATCTAGGGTCCACTCTTTCCATTATTAATAGTGGAACTTCTACCAGTGTGTGCACACAAACACACACACACATAATACAATAATTGGGGAAAAAACGAATAAATAGGGAAAAACAAGATGGGGACAAAGACAAACAGGTGAGAGGAATAAACCGAAAACAAGACTAACAAGGGGGCGGGGCCAAGACACGCGACTTGAGAGCACATGACTAATGTAAACAAAACAGAGGCCATGTGCTTCCACAGAAAACAAGGACCAAGAGCATGAGTTTAGGTCCAAACTACATGTTCTGACATAAAAAACAGGGAATGTCAGGATCCTGGCAAGACAATCAAGAAAGGCTCAGAACAGGAAGCCAGGACCCTGACACCCATTCTTTCATGCAGTCTTGTTTTGCCCCGGCAAACATCCTTATCCTATCCTTGTGAGTCTCACTCGTCATTACAGAAGACTTCGCCGAACAATGATCCAGCAGCCATCACTCAGTTGACTACTGAGTTATCGATTCAGGCCTCTCAACTGGCAGCTCAACATCAGCAACTGAACCAATTAACCATGCTTACTGAGGAGCTGGTAAAGACCCTTTAAGACATGCACCCCGCTCCATCCATATGTACTCCGACTCCAGTCCTCACACTCAGTAGCGTACCACCCACTCCATCTGCTTCCATTAGCCCACATATGGCCTTTCCAGATATGTTTGATGGCAATCCATCCAAGTGTAAGGGGTTCCCCCTTCAGTGTTCATTGTTTATCACCCAGCAACCAGCCTCTATCCCACGGAATCCAGTCGCATAGCCTTTGTCAGCTCTCTGCTCACCAGAAAAGCTCTAGAGTGGGTCACTGCTGTCTAAACAGTGAATAGAACAATTTTCCCCACCTTTGATGCCTTTATGAAACATTTCTGAGAGGTCTTCAAACACCCTGCTGAGGTGAGATGTCCTGGAGAACAACTTTTCTCTCTCTCTAAGGGAGGACAGACAGTGGCTGAATACACACTCACTTTCCGCACATCTGTCCAAATGGACTGGATAGAGAACATGCTAAAGTTGCTGTTTAGGAGGGGATTAATTCAAGAACTCCAATCCAAACTGGCCTGCCGAGATGAAGGTAAAAGTCAGTTAATACATTGAACTCGCTATCCAGATCAACAACTTGATTCGCTTGATTCGCTCTCCACACCTCGTAATTTGTTCAGAGAAACAACTCACACAGGACCCATGCAATTAGATTTCACTCGTCTAACATGAAAGGAAAGAGAATGCCGAAGGTGGCTTCATTAGTGCCTTTACTGTGGAAAAACAGGCCACATCAAGTCCTCTTGTCCCATACGACCACCTAAAGATTCTTGGCTGGTGAGTACAATCTCTGTTATCTCTCCTCAAACCTCAACTATAAGTGTACCAATTGAACTAACCGCCACTAACAAGACCATCTCTACTCTGGCCCTGGTAGATTCCAGAGCGGCAGGAAATTTCATTTCCTACGAGTTCGCTCGTCAGCATAAAGTTGTTTTAACCTCTTGTAATTCCTCCTTGGCAGTGGAGGCGCTACACGGTCGGCCACTCAGTAAAGGCAACGTACAACAATTAACCAAAGAAGTTAAACTACAGGTTGGTGCACTACATTCTGAAGGGATACAATTCTATGTAATTTCATCACCAAACCACACAGTGATACTTGAATTACCCTGGTTATGAGCACATAACCCCGTCATTTCCTGGAAAGAGGGACAGATAAGTAAATGGGCTTCATGGGCTTCATGATTACTGTCTGTCTAAAGTTATTCGCCAATTTACTTGTCATATATGCTGATCAATATGCTGATCTTAGAGAGAAGGGAGCTTCTCAACTCCCAACACACAGAGCTACAAACTGCGCTATCAATCTAATACCCAGTGCAGTTCTTCCCAAAGGCCTTCAAGCTCACCAGTGGCAGTGGGTTTTTTCTTTGTGAAGAAGAAGGATGGAGGCCTTCGACCCTGTATTGACTACCGAGGCCTTAATGATGTTACAGTCAAGTTTCGATGCCCTCTTCCCTTAATGCCAGCAGCTTTGGAACAACTATATAGGACTATATAATATCCTTTATATTCCTTTATATATTGAGCTGGATCTATGCAGCGCTTATAACCTAGTTTGTATATGAGAAGGGGATGAGTAGAAAACTTTGAGCTTTCTCTACTACCAGTGGTCACTAAGAATAACTGGTAATGCCCTTCTGCTTCAGTTTTCCAGTAGTTTATGAACGATGTTTTTAGAGATATGCTCTAAAGATATAAGTAATCATAAGTAAAGTATAAGTAAAGATGGGTAATCATCTACATAGACATAGATAGATATCCTAATCTACTCCAACACTATGGAAGAACACATCCGGCATGTAAGGGCAGTCCTAGAACGTCTTATCCAAAATCAACTCTATGCCAAGGAGGAATAGTGTGATTTTCATTGTACAAGTACATCATTCCTGGGCTACATAATCAGTCATAAGGGGATCGCTATGGATGAAAGAAAGGTCAGAGCAGTAACTGAATGGCCATGACCCCATACTATTAAGGAACTTCAATGTTTTTTGGGCTTTGCAAATTTTTACAGACGATTCATCAGAGGTTTCAGTTATTGTGGCAGCACCTCTAACTGTGTTGACTAAGTCAAAGAATACAACATTAGTCTGGTCCCCCGAAGCTCAATTCTCCTTTGAAGAACTCAAATCTCGTTTTACCACAGCACCTATTCTCTGGCACCCTGACCCTGATCAGCCCTTCGTAGTAGAGATGGATGCATCTAACACTGGAGTCAGTGCAATACATTCTCAACGGCATGGTTCACCTCCCAAGATGTTTCCATGTGCTTTCTTCTTCTGGAAATTGTCATCTGCTGAATGGAATTATGACGTGGGGAACAGGGAACTATTGGCCATGAAGCTAGCCTTGGAAGAGTGGCAACACTGGCTTGAGGGGGCTACTTATCCTTTCACAGTTCTTACCGGCCATAAGAATCTCGAATATCTACGGTCAGCTAAACGTCTAAATCCTAGGCAGGCTAAATGGGCTTTATTCTTCACATGCTTTGACTTCACAGTTACCTATTGCACAGGCTCCAAGAACACCATGGCTGATGTGCTTTCTCGTCAATCCGATGAGACTCCACATTCTAACACCAAGGAGAATATCATACCAGAAAGTCTCCTCATCGCTCCTGTGCAACGGGACATAATTACAGAAATCAACCAAATTAACAATCAAGAACCACCGCCTACCAAAAGTCCTGACAACCTCACCTCCAGAACCCCTCCAGAACCCCTTCGCAAATGTCTCCTTACCCAAATCCATGAACTCCCAGCTCTGGTCACCCAGGAATTATCCATTTGCTGGTTACCCAGCAACTATCCATTTACTTCAGAACTGTTTTTGGTGGCTAACCTTATCTTCTGACACCACAACATTTGTAAAGAACTCTACCATCTGTCAAGCCTCCAAGATTTTCAGACAGCCCCGGCTGGTTTATTACAACCCTTGCCCACACCTCAACGTCCTTGGTCCCACATCGCCATTGATTTCATTACTGATTTACCCAACTCCCAGGGTAACACCACCATACTCATTATCATAGATTCATTCTCTAAAGCTTGTATGCCCAGAACTGCCTTGTCAAGCTAGCTATGGGAATGACGCCTTACGTGCTTAAGTGCATACTGAGTTATCATCCACCACTTTTTGTCTGGTCCGGCGAACCCACTGATCTTCCCTCTGTCACCAAGTGGTTGCAGCGGAGCGAGGAAGTTTGGGAGCTAGCACACACACATCTGTTGCATGCAGTAAGACACCAGACTCATCAAGCTAACCGGCACTGTCATCCCAGTCCTTTCTACACACCTGGTCAGTGGGTTTGGCTATCCACCACAGATTTCCATCTCAAGCTCCCCTGTAGGAAACTCAATCCTAGGTAGGTCCATTCAAAAGTTTCTTTTCGTCTAGATTTACCCAATAACTACCGTATCTCTCCTACTTTTCATGTGTCTCTGCTGAAACCTCCTGGTGATCCGGTTGGAGAGTCGGAGGAGGGACCCAGAGAGCAGACACCCTCCATTCTGGTCGATGGCGAGGAGGATTATCGAGTCCATGAGCTGCTCGATTCCAGGTGCCGGGGTCGCTTAATCCAGTATCTGGTTGACTGGGAGGGGTACAGCCCGGAGGAACGATCCTGGGTAGATGCTGCAGACATCTTATATCCCACTCTCACGGAAGAGTTCCATAGGACACATGCGGGAAAGCCAGCCCCTCGACCATGAAGCCGCTCGCAGGAGGGGGGTGGGGTGGCTCTGTTACAGAGGAGGTCACTGCTCCACCTCCTCCGGGCCACCAGAGGGAACCGTCTCCAGAATATAAACCTTTGATTAAGACTACATTTCCCATAATGCCCCATGCCTGGGATTGATTACTTCCTCTTGCACCTGACTCGTCTTTAAAATAATGCATAGTCCTGCTCTGCCCTCAGTACACTATACTCTGTACAAATATGGCTATAATATATATTACTTTGAGTTGTCATATATTTATCATTTGATTTATTTAGCTTTTAGATGTATTTGGTACAGTTAAGTACAGTACAAGTAAATATTAAGTTTGTTGGATGGGTTAACATATGAATAGATGTTCTATGGAAAGGCTGACAAGCATAATAAAATTGGTTTCAGGTTGCAATGAGGTTTATTTTATCATGATGCTATGGTTACAGTAATTACATAATGTATTGTGAACAATACTGAAAGGAAACACGTAAAGGTATACAATGATCACTATAATTATCAAATTAGCTATTCTATTCAGTTTTTTAACCATTGTCATGGATCTGCCAGGCTCTATACCCACCAATTATCAGCCACCAGTTTGCCATACCCTTCTCCGGATTATTTTCAATATTACATTAATAATTTATAAAGAATTTACTATATAGAGAGTTTTTAAAATTTTTATTCAGAGAGCACATGACACTGAGCAGATTCAAACCCACATCTTCTACATAGGCACTGCCATTTAATATTTCCAGAACTTGTCTGCTAATCGCTAACCTGCAGCTCTAACTAGTAGTGCATTAAAAATCACTCACAGAATAATTCTACAATGCATTCTAGCAGTTTAAATTAGAAAAAAACTGTCTCAAGAAAGAAGCAAAGCAATTTGAGTAACTGAAATGGAAAGGAACATTATTAGTTCTCAGTGTTGGTGAGTCACAAACAGTGTAAATGGAGTCCAGTTTCATGTGCTCTGAAGCTTGTATCCAACTTTTGCACAATAGCAAATAGCTTATGGAGGTACAGACTTCATACAAAGTTTCCAGTAAACAGAATGAACTATATTTACCACCTCCCATTACAAACGATTTGATTCCTGGTTTCCTTGATTACATGATAAACACATTTGTCAGATGGTTCTGACAAATACCGAAAAAAACAGTTTTAATTAATGGACCAAAATCTTCCATTCTGCTATTAGGCTAATTACCTACAGGGCCCTGAATGGTTTAGCTTCTCAATACCTGAGAAAGCTTCTCTTTTATTACAGTCCTTCACGTTCACTGTGATCTGAAAATTCTGGCCAGTTGATATTACCCATAATTGCAAAATCAAGTGTGGGTGGTAGATCCTTCTCATATTTGATACCCAAACTCTGAAACAGTCTTCCCAGAAACAGATACACTATCTCAGTTTAAATCTAGATTAAAGACCTACCTCTTTAATTTAGCCTACAGCAAGTCCTATGGATTTATTACTCAAATCCCTTAAGGGATTGTTAGGCTGCATTAATTAGGTAAACCAGAACCAGGGACACTTTCAATAAGAACAGATGAACTGGGTCCACACTAAGTCTGCCTGTGTTTCATTTTCCCAAGGCCCTGTAGTCAGCTGAATTCAGACTTAATCCAGATCAGATGGTGGGGAGATGGGATAGGATGACCCCTGAGACAGAGTAGTGGGAATGTTACGGAGGAGGTCCCTGCTCTACCTCATCCGCACCACCAGAGGGAACCATTTCCAGTACTAGTTACCATTTCGGACTACATTTCCCATAGTGCCCCATACCTAGGTCTGATTACTTCCTGTTTACCTGTGTCTCATTGTATATAAACCCTGTCCATGCTTCATATCATGGTGATGTCTTGTTTTGCCCTGGCAACATTTCTGAGCATTTTTCTGATTACCCTGTTTGGATTACCTGTGTTTTGCTATTGGACTGTTTACATCGTCTTTGCCTGTTTTGCCGCCTGCCCCGATTATTGGACTGTATCTTGGATTATTCTTGTTTGCTTGCCGCCTGCCTATGACCCCTTGCCTGTTTAATGCTTACGCATCTGTTTTGTCTCTGATATTCATGTTTTTGTTGATCTACCCTGCCTGTTTGACTTCACGAATACAATGCTGCAAATGGATCCACTTATTATTACAGGGAATATGATAGACTTCTTTATTCAAATTTTCTATTATCTACTTACCTACCTCCAGCCTAGTTAGATTCTATATTTTTGTTCCCTACCTAGTCATAGCAGTGTGATGTTATAACTGCAATTAGTAACATTATGCTTCTGTCACCATCTCTCTTTGTAACATTCCTCAGTTCTTGACATATTGTCACAAAATCATTTATGTCTCCATTTATATCCAAGAAAGTTTCAAATTGCAGCTTTAATGTGTTAAAGGAGAACTGTCCCTCCTGGTTCTCCATCTATATATCCCTGTTGGTTTGCTTACTGGGAGACTACTGACTAACTTGGCTTAGGCAAATTGTTAATATTGTTTCTAGCGTAATGATCTAATTACAGTCCTAAAGTCATGGTATTTCACTATTTCTTTGTCTCCCATTCTCTATCATTGTGAAATGTTCAGGTATTTTATGGTATTATTACAAATTCCTTATGCCCCTGTCCCATAAAATGTTACCTTCTTTCTATGAGCCATCTCCATGTGAGCTGGAATGGCATATCTTGCCTAATATGATACCTATCATGTTAATTGACTAAATGTCGCATAATCTCAGAAGTATATATTGTTTTAGTAGGCAGTCTGATTACATTACCCTCTCATAGACGACTGAGAGAGGTATGAGCCTTCTCACATAATTACAGGTATTTCTAATGCATGTTAATTTATTCAAATGATCCTAATGTGTGGTAGTTTAGTCAAATTATTATTCATGAACCATCTACAAACTTAGTATCCCTAATTAGTTTTTTTAATATGTATCTCACACATATTATTTGCAATAATACCATGTATTCTGTTTTCTGTGTTAAAACTTTTGGCAATTTTTCTGTTTCTGTGTTTTATTTTTCATTATATGTAAAGCTGCTTTGAAGCAATGCAACATTGTGAAAAGCTATATATAAATAAAATGAATAAAAAATTTAATTTTAGGCAGTTGCCTATAATTACAAAGTGATTTATCATGTTGACTTTAATCTGAGGAAGTTAGATCTGCAGAGTTTTAGGCAGTATTAGTGCTTCTTGCTAAGCCAAGCATCAATAATATTACTACTCACATTTTTGAAAAACCCTGTACCTTAAGTTTTAAACTGAATGTAACTTGTCATGCACCATTAGTGATGCCTAAATCATGTGACTCATTGAGTAGCAGTTTAATACCTTAATTACTAACTTTAATTTACTTAAATCTGTGAAAAAGTTAATAGATTTACATTAAGGTGGCAACTAAGCTAAATATCAGGACACTGGCATATCATAGAGACGTGTGTGTCCTCTTTTGACTTGGGCAAATAGGTAATCACAAAGCAACCATCTAGAACCTTAGTGTTGTGAATTTTGCTCGAGTCATCATTTCTTAAACTTTCTTTGGAAAATGTAAAAATCTAGGAAAAAAACCTGGAAAAAAACCCTATTTAGAAAAACCCTATAAAACCCCTATTTACGTTTCAGCTTTATTTTGCATGGAGAAGTGTTTTCTATTTCAACGCACAGTACAGTATTTGCATGTCCTAAGATTTATACAAGGGACCATGTCAATGCATGAGATGAAGAACAGATTATAATCACTAAAACCATATCAAGATGTAGATCATTGTGTGGTACTACTGTTCTGTTGTTAATACTAATGTTTTAGCACTGTAAAGAGTAATAACTGAGTTGTAATTGTGCCCAAAAATACTTCAGTCTGACTAGCATCAACACAACCATTCACATTTTCTGTTAAAAATCTGGTATTTATTTTTATAATTCAGCTTGTTTTATTTCCACATTATTCCCATAAACCATGAGAGATATTTTCAAAGACCATTGAAGGACAGCTTCTGCAGTGAAACATTGGAGGGATGGATTACTGGATCTCAGACCTTTGTTTGTATATCCACGTTTTTGCCCTTGAGACAATGTACATTGTATGACCTCATAATAAACTGACTGTGCAGAAAAATTCAAAGGAGACCAGACTGATGTCCTTTCATTCAGTTGGCGCATTTTATGTTGTATCAACCCCGATTATAAGGCATAGCTGCTGGGACTAAGAAGAATGCCTTGAGGAAAGCTGGAGAATTCACCAATTTGTCCCCATTGCTCATAATCATACCAGTGAGTAAAACTGGGTCAACCCTTCCCTTCATGCATCAGCCAGATTACTTCAATGTGCTTGTAATACTGCTGCTCTGTTCTTCTGGGACTCAGTCAGCCACCCCCAACCTGTTCTCTATACAGTATATCCCTGTCTCCTAACCCTGTACATATCTGAAGTCTATGTGTAAACTTCACCTCAATGCTGCAATCCTTTTTAACAAAAGCACTCCATTGTGACTGCAGGGTGAGAAACAAGAAAGGCTGTGATCAGTTTGAGCAATCAGGGAGAAAGAAGCAAATAAAAAGCACATGGACATGAGATTCACCTTATGATGTAACCCGCTTAAACAAGCAACAGTTTTTAGATTTGACTGGGTCGATAAACAATGTGTTCACATTTACAGTACAATATCTATGTAAGGCAATAAACACATTAGGCCAAATCATTGTGAACAGTTTTGTTGTTGTTCAAACAGTATTATTAAATTAAAAATGAGGTTTGTTTAATTAAGTGACACTGTTATGTATATATAACAGTGTATGTATGTTATATTCAGCCCAAAACAATAAAGACAATTATTTTTAATTTTTAATACATTTTAATAAATTTAAACAGAATTATGGACCTATCCCAGTATTTTAGCATGTTTGTTTTGAGTGAATTTGGAATTTTTGTTTAGAATAAAGCATTTTTCAAAGTCATTGACTGACTGACTGGAATGGCCATTTAATGTAAGTGCACATATTTTTAAATATACACCTGTCAAAATACTATTAAATTTTGTGTCTCTCATGTTCCCACATTAACCAATACATTTGGGAGCCTAGCTAACTTCAGGCAGTTTGATTTGATTATTTGATTTGATCACTTACGCTAAGTTGTACAAATGCAGGTAAATATATGCTATATGTACATTGGTACATCACATACAGTACATTATGTACCTATTCATTCAGTCCCAAAAGGCTTTTATTTAATTCTCTGATAACAGGACATTTAAATTTTATAATAGTTAATCCTTACTTCTTGGAAACAACATTGTGATGTCAGGATCGCGGTGTGGTGGCCCTCTATGGGGGCTGATGTCAGGCAGTTTGTGTTGGCATGTCCCGTCTGCGCTCAAGGCAAGACCTCCTCCGTGGCGCCTGCAGGTCCTCTCCGTCCATTACCCATCCCCTCATGCCCATGGTCCCACATCGCCATCGACTTTGTCACCGGCCTGCACCCCTCCAATGGTAACACTCGTCATCCTAACGGTGGTAGACTGCTTCTCCACAGTGGCCCATTTCATCCCCCTACCCAAGCTCCCTTCTGCCCGGGAGACAAGTTATGGTCGACCACGTCTTTCGGTTGCATGGTTTGCCCACTGATGTTGTGTCTGACAGGAGTCCGCAGTTTATCTCCCGTTTTTGGCAGGCGACAGATCGGGAGATCGGGAGAGACACAATGGAAGAGAATGGGAGACAAAGAAAAACCCTTAAATTTCTGCAATCTACAATAAACCAAGCCAACAGGGTGATAGTGGCAAGGAACCAAAACTCCAGTGATGTATAGATGGAGAAATAAACCTTGGGAGAAATCAGGCTCAACCAGGAGGGCGGGTTAAATCTGCAATTTGTAAGTTTCTTGAATATAAACGAAGAGATGATAATACTGATTTATAATTATACATTTATTTTTAAAAAATTCAGTCTGATTTTGTAACAGTATGTTAAGCACTGAGGAATGTTACAAAGAAAGATAGCGACAGAAGCACAATGTTACTTATTGCAATAAAAGATATCCAATAAAAAAGCCATATTCATCTTGTGTTTTTACTCCTGCAGCAAGTAAGGCACCTGTGGCTTTCATTGGGCATCAATGAAAAGGATTAGACCTCCTGAGCAGACCGCCCCGATTGCTCCTCAGGGTCTGTTTGGCGATGCCTGTAGTTCCATCATTGACAGACACAGTGAGACTAACAAGCAATCAGAGGTGTTCAAGGAGCTCCTCCCCCACCAAGGACAGCTACCTGCAGAATCAGGTCATTTATCCACCTCTTCTTTTAGATTTTCTGCTTATATGGCGATTTTCTGGCAGTGTGGAAATTCCTGCCCAGTTTATCCTGTTACAGTTTGGGTACAGTAGAGAGAAAGTACATAATTAAATTTGTCTCTCATCCTCCTCGCTTTAACAGTGTTCTGCAAACTATGGTGTTCGGAGAACAGCACCAATGAGCTTAAGACTCTTTCGGCAAAGGGGTGCTATAGAGTACGTTCCTTCTCACCTGAGAGATCTGAGCTTTCACAGCTATTATTTTATAATTACCAAGAAGCACGGGGGCTGCACCCGATTTTAGATCTGCAAAGCTTACCAATATTGAGTGCTTCCTTTCAGTCTAATCCTAAAGCCATGCAATTTCACAAAGTGTGTGGATGCAGTTATGGCTCCCTTGAGACTCCAATGCATTCTAATTACATGACAACTGGCTAGTCATGGCCAGCTCCCAAGATCCAGCTGCACGGCATGAAGATGTCGTGTTAGCTTATATGAGGTGCTTAGGGCTGAGACTTTCTCCAGTTTAGAGAATTACTTTTTAGGGGTAATTTGGAACTTCACTATGATGCAGACACAATTGTCCACTGCATGTGTGGAGTCAATCCTTGCTGGTGTAAGCAGCATTCAGCTGGGCCAGCATCTGACAGTTCTCCAGATTTAGAGATTGTTAGGTCTCATGGCAGCAGTGGCCAATGTGACCTTCAACCTATTGCATATGAGACCATTTTAGTTCTGGCAAAAGAAAAATGGGTCCCAAAAACAACCCACTTAGGATGAAAGGGTTACATGCTGAGGGCTCTGTACCCTTTATATGTGGGCTCTGGTCCCAGAGGAACTGGGGTCTGGTAAACCTGATACATTATTGCATAATTTATCTCAACATGGAGTATTATAACTTGAGCAGGTAAAAATGCAAACATGCTTAGAATACCTTGATACCCACCCACAACATCCTAGTATTGTTGTGACAGGTTTTGCAAAAGCAAGTGCCAATCCCTCTTTCAGAAAATGTAAAAATATACCATGTTCTGTTGTTATGTTCATACTATGTGTAATATGTTCCAACCAACAAAGTTTCCACAAAATCTTGGTCAGTATGTGGTTACAAAACCATCATCCCAGTATTTTTTGTCTAAATACAATTACAAACAACTCTGTTGTTATATCTAAGGTTCTACTGAGATCTCCTATGCTAGTTGATATTAGTATTCGTGAATCCATTATTTGAAAAAAAAAAAACTCAAAGTATAGTAGGATACCCAAGAGAAAACTACAATTATTCAAACAGAATGCTACTGCTTGTGTGGGGTCTGCCAAACTCCCAGATGAAGAAATCTATTGAAAGAATAGAAATGGTGGTTAGGGAAAACTGTAGCATCCAATCTCTAGCATTAATTTTTATCCATGCTTTAATTGTTTTTGACATGACGGTTATTGTAGGGCAAGCCACATTGCAGGACTACATGTGTTTCAAAACTTCTGACACTGAGAGCAAAACTCTGATGATCATTAATCAACTGTCACAAACATGTCAAAATAGCAATCAAAGATTACAAATTTGCCCAATAATTACAGAAATCTTTTATGAAATCAGATGGCATACAATCATCAAATGAATGATCAGTTCTGTATATCCCAACAATGTAATGCAATGTCAATGTATATCAGTAAGGAACAGTACACTGCAGTTCTGTGTGTTCTGTAGTTTTACATCCTATGTTCCTGTTTTGATATTTTGCCTGGTTTCCTGATTATTGTCATTGATTTGTGATTTGGACATGATTCTTTGTTTAGTACTGTTTTCACTGTTTTTGACCTCCTGCCTGTTTCTTGGATTATGTCAGTAATAACAAAGTTGTACAGTTGTGAGCATTGCTTCATCATTCTCAAACTAAATATTATCCATATTAGTCCTTTATTTAAGGGTAAAGCATTTTTACAGTGTAATAAAGTTACTTTAAACGACTGCATTGTTAGTGCATACAGTAATTCTGTAGTTCACCATCTTTTCCTCACCACTGTATTGCATGTATTGAGTAACCAAACCGCTATACATTGTCACTGTGAGTCACCGTAATTCTAACTGCATTACTGTTATTTTATAGCATTCATTTGGTAAAAATCGTTCTCATGCCCTGAATACTTTGAGCTCTATCAGTATTCCTTTGAGCGGTAGGCTACTCACACCAGGTTTTGTTGTCTTTTGCCTCTGTCTGTCTGCATATATTGTTGTATTGGTGCATGTGGCTTTGCTTTGACAGCACACCTCCACTGTCATGGTGGCATCTCTCCCCCACCCCTGTATTTCCTTTCAAGTGTGATGATCTTTCCTCTAAGTGCACAGAAATCTGTGGTAAAGCCCCCAGACCCAAATCGTGCTTGAAAATCTTTTTGGTTGATTTTTTTCCATCTGGTTGTCCTGGAAAGGCTGAGAGAATGTATGTAGTTCTGGATGACCAAAGTAACCGGTCCTTAGCAAAGTCTGCCTTTTTCTGTTTGGTATCAACGGAGATTCTTATAATTTACGCATATGTACAGCAAAGACAATGGGAAGAAAAGCAGACAATTTTGTTGTTAGGTCACTGAACAGGAAAACTCAGGTGTGAACACTTACCCTGTTCTAAAGGAATTCAGGTCAAAGAACAATTTAGCACTCCCATTCACAAGATTCCTTCAAATAACCATCAAGTCATGGAAGCTTGGGGATGAGCTGGAATTTAGAGACTGACTGTTTCACGTTCCAGGTATCTACAGATGTAAGATCATTCACCCGACGGGGCATTCTTTCAGGAGTTAACAGTCACTATGATCCTTTGGGATTTGCTGCCCCTGTTACTATGCAAGGTAAGGCCTTAGTAAGAGAACTGTCGTCAGACCTGTTTAACTGGGACACACCACTCCCAACTGATAAGGAGGCCCAATGGAAGGCATGGAGAGTTTCTTTAACAGATCTCGGAGAGGTCCAGATTCGCAGACCTTATGTACCAGTCTCTATGTCCCACGCTTCCAAAAGAGAGGTGATAATTTTGTCTGATGCTTCCACATTGGCCATATCTGCAGTTGCATATCTCAGAGTTGCTGCTATGGATGGTCAGTGTTATGTTGGGTTTATCATGGCTAAATCAAAGTTGGCACCATACCCGGCTCACACAGTACAGCGTCTAGAGCTGTATGCAGCAGTTCTAGCTATTGAGCTAGCAGAACTAATTACAGAAGAATTGGATCTGGAACTGACTGCAGTAAAATTTTACACTGACAGTAAAATTGTGTTAGGGTACATCCACAATACATGTTGGTGATTCTATGTGTATGTTGCAATCCGAATGGCACAAATCAGAAGTTCCTCAAAACTGGAGCAGTGGTATTATGTTGGTTCGGACCTCAACCCAGCAGACCTCTGTATTAGATTAATTCCAGCAACCATCCTTCCTCACACTATTTGGTTCTCTGGTCCAGAATTACTACAACAACCTTTTCTTGGAAAAACAGCTAAGGGGGAATCATTTGATCTTGTGAAGCAAGTGACAGAAGAGTCTCTAGGATCACACCGATTTGAGTGCTTCTCAGAGTGGAGATCTCTTGTAAGAAGCATAGCAAAGTTTGTCCATGTTGCAAAATCACTTTCTGAAAAGAGACATACAGTGAATTGCAAAAGCTGGCACTGGTGCCAAGAAAGTCTCCAGTCTGAGCTCACACAAGCAAAAAATATTATTATACGGTGTGTGCAACAAGAACACTATAAAGCTGAACTCAAATGTTTGAGTAAGAGAGAAGAAATCTCACAACAAAGATCTCTGAATAAACTAGCTCCCTTTGTAGATGGTGAAAGACTGATTTGAGTTGGAGGCCGCTTGCAATCGTCAGAACTGTCAGAACAGAAACACCCATTAAAAATCCCAGCAAGTCAACATGTAGCCACATTATTGGTCGGATTCGTTTGGGCCATGGAGCATAACTTCACGCAATACCCGAGGGGGCAGTGCTGACAGCAAAAGATGGGTTGTTATTTTACCTTGCTTAAGCACAAGGGCTTAATTAATTAATTGACATCTGGAGGTCATCGAGTCCATGTCAACTTCCAGCTTCATTAATGCCCTCAGACAGTTCTTGGCAGTTCGTGGACCGGTTAAACACTTAAGATCCGGCAGAGGAACAAATTTGCACCTGTCATTGGTGCCTGTCGGGAACTGAACATCAATAATAGCATTCCAGAGCTCAAGGGGTACTTGCAGGAGCAAGGTTGAACATGGTCATTTAACACTCCTCACTCTTCCCATATGGAAGGAGCTTGGGAAAGGATGATCAACATGGCACAACACATTCTTGATGCACTGCTGCAAAAAAACAGCCTTTCTCGTCTTATCCATGAGGTCTTGACTACTCATGTCTGAAGTCATGGAAATAATGAATGCTAGACCTTTACTTCCTATTTCTTTTGATCCAGACACATTGGAAGTCCTGTCTCTTTCAATGCTTCTTACACAAAAGGCTAGTACTATACCAGCACCTCTTGGAGCCTTTGATATAAAGGACCTCTACAAGAAAGAATGGAGACAGGTTCAATGTCTCGCAGATGCTTTCTGGAAGTCATAGAAGAGAGACTTGATCTTGCAACATTGCAAGTACAGAGAAAGTGGACAAAGGAAAAGCGAAACCTTCAAGAAGGAGATGTCATCTTGCTTAAGGACCCTAATGTGAAACGCAATGAGTGGCCAATTAGGCTTATCGTGAAAACCATAAATAGCAGTGATGATAGAGTGAGAAAGGTAGAAGTAAAGATAATTAAAGAATGATCTGTGAAGGTATATCTGAGGCCCATCTCAGAGGTGGTATTACTCCTGCCTAAGAAGTCATAGAAGGATCAATAGTGGTATAATAAGTTATTATACCAGACGGGGAGTGTACTGTTGCACATATCTTTTTGTGTTTTTGACCCACCACCTACTGGACTATTAAGGTACTGCATTATATATTTACAGTTCAGTTTACTTTCAGTTTCTCTCAGTGTATGTAGTCCAGAGTAACGTACATGCAGTTTCTTTTGGTGGCTGATTTAAGCGTTGAAACTTTGGAAATATATGTCCTTTTACAAAATAGATAATAAGAAGAACAATCACCAGTAAAGTCACTAAAGTTACGAAGACTGCTTTCTGAAGTTCTTTTCTGGAGCACACTATCTGTTAAGCCTTTGCTCAAGCAATGCAATTGGATAGAACAGAATACAGGACATTGAAAATGTTATATTGCGAAGGGATTTGTGATATCTCGAACAGTGTGGCCATGGCGAGACAATAAATTAATGACAAAAAATGGAAAAAGGAAATGTCTCATATCTGCTACGTAAATTAAATAATTTTGTTCAAATTTGAGCTGAATGTTTGGTCCTAGGGACTAATGACATAGAGGTGGCTATTGTGAGTCACAGTCATTATGCCACCAACTGGCTGAAAGTAGTATGTCACTTAAAACATTCCTTGTAAATTTACCCAAGCTGCTTCAGATTTGGTCAGAGATGTTGAAAATGCTAAACTGTGAATAGATTGTTGCTATCCTATGGTGTTGCCATCGCGAGTCAATCAATTTGTGGCAATAAATAGAACAGGAAGTGTCTCTAATCTTCTGCATGCATTGAGTGAGCTACATAAAACTTGGAAAATATTTTTTTTGGTTTTGTAGATGGATCACAATGATGTGGCAATTGTCACAATTGTCACTTACGAAAGACTTATAACAAACTCTAAAATAGTCCTTAATTATTTTATAATGCTTCTGACAGCTATGCATTATTTGCACAGGCAATGGTCCTGTAGTGCTTGGTGCCCATCATGACTGCTTGCAGCTATATTTATTCATTCATTTTTGAATGTTTGTTGGAAGAAACAGCTTTCTTAGAATTAAGTTGAAATCATGTGATAAAATTGTGTTTCATGATTTCATTTGTCCATTTTCACAGAAACATCATGTTATTTTAGGATGTATTACACTTTAATTAAACTTCTTGTCTGTTAAGTTTTAGAAATTCAATACTGCATATTTTATTAGGGAAATGTGAATCAGATAAATGTGCCCACTTTATGTCTAAGGGTTTCTCAGAATTTTTTTCTTTTTTTTGCAGTTAAATTGCTTCACAACCTCATCCTTAGTATAGGGCAAAGATATACACTGAGGACTTTTCTGCTCTATTCTGAGAAGCCCCAGTGTTCTTATACTGAGAAACAGGGTGAGTGTAAAGGAAATTCAGCTTGATTTAATTAGGCAAATGGAACAGAGAGACTGTTCCATGTAATATGCTGGATGAGACTTATATTCACTGTATTCTCTTACACACCTTGTATGTATGCATGTAGCATATGTGTTATTAAAACCCACAGAAAATAAAAAAAATAAAATGTGAGTGATGTGAAATAGACTCTTTGTGCAAAGTAATTTAATATTATTTCTACAGTGCTTTTTTGATATGTATTGTTTCAAATTAACCTTAATAAGGCAACTGAGTCTCCCATCTTATTCCAAAAATGTTTAAAATGTAGTGCTGGAACCACCATAGACATTGAGTATTATTCTGCAATATTGGTAATTTATCTGACCATATTTAACATATTTATCATATGTCATGTATGTTCACTGTTGGACATTCTTAGTAGACAAAATAACTGGTGAGAATACAGGTCTTAAAAGTCTATTCTCTAAAAGTCAGAGTCAGCTAGTTAAACTAACACCCTAGAGTGTTTCAATTTCAAACAAAAATATACCATGCTAATGGCATATTTTTTGAAGGACCTTGAAGTGCTATGTACATACCTTGAACATGGTAATCATACCATTAGCACAGCCTTCCATCCCTGTACCATTGTGATACTTTTGGTAGGGGTGATTCTCATAAATTGGAAGCCACATTTTACCACTTTGAAATACCCCCAGCAAAATTTTGCTCTCGAAACAAATGTCATGTGGACATTATGTAACTCCTCAGGGTGTTTTGTATGACCGCCATCGTATGACTTGCGTTTGACATATAACTAGAGCGGGCGGGGCGAATGTGAGAATATTCATTTTAACTAGAAGGGGCATAATGTGTAAGGTGGACTGGAGGTGACGCATACAAATGGGCGTGGTTTGTGTTTTGTTGGCCTGCCATTGAGAGGATCCAGTATGTGGGCATTCGGGCGGAGTCGGTTTTGCTGTTGGGAATCAATCTCAATCAAGTTACAAAATAAGATATAATAATAAACGTGGCGAGCTTTTAAGTAATTCTATGTTACTTATATGAAGACGCGTTGTACTTTATAGCAGTCACACAAGGTGGATTTGTTGAAGAGCTGTCGTGAGCTGGAGTTACGGGAAGCGTGGGAGATCTATTCAGCCGTGCTTTTTATGAACGGGCCCTTGCAACTTAATAAAGTTTACATATTCTTGGGTTTCCCTCTACTTTCAGCATTGGTGGGTAGGTAAGTTTACTTTTTCTATCTATAATGCAGCGTGTTTGCGATGAGTGTGTGGCGTAATGTTGAGATGGTGATATGTCGGGTAGGATCCCTTTGCTGTTTCCATTATTCCAGTACAGCGTGTCCCAGCTGCATCCTATTGAAGCAGTCTTCGCTCGCTTTACATTAACGCGGCGATATATTTCTTTCCACACGACTGTGCAGTAAACACTGTAAACGAATATTTCATGTTGCTTTGCATGCAAACATGAGGTCGTTCACTGTGAGCATTTTAAACATGTTAATCTTAACGTTGTCTTTAGCCGGCGTGCTAACTTCATAGATGCGGAATTCATTAAAATAATATAAACTTGCATCTTTACGTCACGTTGTAACGTAGTTGGTTTCATTGTAATGCTGCGCAAATTAATATTTGCGATCTAGGGTGATATCTGATTTGTTTATGGATTTCAGACTAAATACTATTTTACTTTAAAGTTAGCCTTTTTGCTTTTTGAATTACTCTATACGTTGGCCCAGTGTGTGCGCTCTGTTTTTCTCTTATACAGAATGTGGACATACGTCACGCCGCATTGCATGTTGGGGCGGCGCTGCTTAGGATTTTAGGATGATCGCCCTCTGCTGCTGATACTTAAATTAATATAGATACCCGCTTACCATTTGTTTTAGTTTTGCCTTGAAATTAAATCTGTACATTTTCACTGTATTGTTTGCAGGGAATAGAGACAACTATTATTGCACTGCATGATGTTTTCACTATAATTTTGTAGAATTCAGTTCACAGTGTATCTGGTTACCATTAAAACAAGATCACGCTGGCACTCACGACTGCTTCAGCCATCATTTGGCAGAAATATGCAGATTAAAATGTTCATCAAGCTAACAGAAGTCTATCCATTTTTTAAATAGCTTCAATGTAACTGTTTTTTTATTGTTGTCATTGTAAATATTCACCTTCCCATTCATTGCAAGTTCTGCTGATTTAAAGGCTGAGTGATAGTCATACACGCAAAGGTAATGTTAATTAGAGGATTAAGGTTTGTGAACAAACTTTATGTTGACTTGAGAGCCTAGTCTAAAAGTTAAAAATACTATAAAAAGTTTTAGAAAATTAAGATAAAGTATAAATGTAGATGGATGGGTGGGTGTGCTGGCGGACAGATGGATAGATGGACAGAAAACCTTAAGTCTGATCCTTTAGAAAAGATATAGCTGCTGATTGTAGCTTGAAAGCTGTAAGAGTTTGAGTAAAAAAATTATGATTTAACATGTTTTAGACAAGGAAAATAATATAGAATGTTATTAGAATATTATTAGAATTAGAATAGTATATAATATAGAATTATTAATTTATAAATATTCTAATGTTTATTTATAATTTATAAATGTTTATACCAACATTTACACCATGTTGTTTACTGTACTGTTTCCATAGTTTTTAGCCTATTTTAATGATTTGTTTATTGTTATTAATGTAAATACGTAACAAGAATTGTATACCAGAGTATAGTGTCTTGCTTTTAGAGTGCTTTTTGTGCATTATGTAAAATGGCTTCTCCTCTGTCTTGCAGGTTTGAGTTACTTTGTGAGATCCATGGTTGCGGACCTCACACCGATGGGAAGATTATGCTTGAAGCACCTAGAAGGTGCACTTAATAACAGAACTGTTAGTTTCACATAATTCACCCATTAAGACAGATAGTGTGGATGATGGGAAAGGCTTATACTCCTTGAACCAAATATATGTATTTTTTAGACTTGCCTTTCATCTATAAATTTGTTTAAAGAACTCTTGTGAGCTATCATCATTGGTTCTGTGACACCAAAAAATTGAAAACATATTGTCAAGATGAGTGCGGAAGCATATCAGTACCGAGCACTGTATGACTATAAGAAAGAGAGGGAGGAGGATATTGACCTGCATGTAGGGGACATTCTTATGGTCAATAAGGGTGCACTGCTTGCAGTTGGATACACAGAGGGCCTTGAGGAGAGGCCAGATGAAATAGGATGGCTGCCTGGCATTAATGAAACCACTCAGGAAAAGGGGGACTTTCCTGGTACATACGTGGAGTTTATCGGCAAGAAAAAGATTTCTCCACCCACACCTAAACCAAGGCCCCCAAGGCCTCTACCTGTGGCCCCTGGCCCCAGCAAGTCAGACTCCGACACAGACCAAGGTGAGTGACCTGTTTTTTAGGTTTTTAACCTTTTTTCACTTCTGCTTATTACTAGAATATTGCCTTTGAATTTACAAAGAAACTTAGTTTTAAAAAAAAGAAATCTTAAAACCAAATGTTAAACTTTGTTCCCGTTTAATTCTTGAGAAGCCATTTTGTTGTTAACATTTAGATTAATATTTGGTCATCAGATTTGATGTTAATGGTTTTGTTGGATCCCAAGGGGCATTAATTGTAACAAATCTTTGCCTCAACTAAATTCATGCCACTGCCAAACCCAGGTGCCACTTCTATATACCCACATGTCACTTGTTCAATGTTTATCACTAGTGACCAGATGTTACACCACCATGTCATCAAGGCGTTGGATTTATATCTGCAGTGCACAAATGTACCATGAATATTTAAGGCTGTTTGGGTTCTGGATTGGGCTATGATTTGTAATTGCAAACATAGCAGAAAGCATATATTTGGATGAAGGCTGTTTCACAGCATTTTTTAATTATCTGATAATACTGATGTATAATGTTTTGTACAGCCACAGTATGAGCGATTAGAGCACCCTATGGATCCTGTAACTTCTCCCCTGGTTCTCTTGATAGTGTGAGAACTGTACTTTGGTAGAAGCTGTTTTATTTTTGTACTAAACTCAAACCAGCTCATTTCCAGCTAATTTAAGGTGCTTTGCCACGGTTTACCAAGTCAATACGCAATAAACAAGCCAAATAAGACATAACTGCTGCATACTGTGCAGAAATTTAACTTTTAACGATTATATTGATCATCTCAGTTACATTAACTTACCTGAGGGTGATTTGAGTTTCCATCTGACAAGGATCACAATGATGACGCTCCTGTGATATGTAAAGGTTTTACTCTCCATGCCCGCGTATTCAAAAAGAAATGCACATTTTTCCACAATGCAATAGTATGGTGATTCCAAAGTACATTTGGTGAGGCCCTTTTTAAAAATGTTGTCTGTTTTTAAACTCATTGTGAACGTATGTTGTTCCTGGTCTTCACTTTCAGTCCAAAATAACTTTTTCAAATACTGCTACAGCAAAACAAATTTATAAAGTGACACAGTTGGAGGTCTTTAGAAAAATGTTTTATTACTTTTGTCTACATTTTGCAAATAACCTTGCCATTGTATAAACATGTTTAAAAAATTGATGTATTCATAAAATGGTTTAAAGAGAAGCAGAAAAGAGACTTAATAAAAAAGACAAACATGTAATACCATTATTTTAATATTGATTAAAAAAATACCACCACGATTCCCACCTGTAAGTAAAGATAACATGAACACATTTCATTATATTTTTGCTTAATATAAACGTTTTCAAAACAAAGTTTCTCTGCTGTTGGTATGTTACCGTAATAACACTGTTAAACGCACCCTCTTTTTTTTGTCAAGGCTGTCTTTACGGTGTACTTCAAAAACAACATTAAACAACATTCAGACAGAGAAAAAAATCATATGAGTAGATTTGTGTCTATATACTCTTTACTTTACGTTGTGTTACGTTACGTTTGTTATTTATTTAGGCTGAGTGAGAGTGTGAGCCAAGTGCGTGACAGTAGGCAACACTGCTAACAGACACTACAACTATACAAATCCATGTTGATCTCTTATTCTTTGTTGGTTTCTCCAGATCACTCTCCACTGAAGTCTAGTTCCAGGTCAGAGAGTTGTCCATTAAGAGTAAAGCACAGTTAAGCTCTGACCACACGTGAGGTTTGTGCCAGAATGTTTAATGTAAATTTGCAGATTGAAAGCGAAAACTGAAAACGTAAACAAAAATGTTTGTGTTCATTTTTGTTGCTACAAAATTAATCTTGTATAACGGTTCCCTTAAGCCTCAAACACGATGGCTGATTTCATGTTAACTGTAAAGGAATACAGAGTGCATTTTCAGAGGTTGCAATTGTTAAATTGTAGCATCACAGCAGCGTGCATGATTTGATACAGTGTATCCAGTCATTCATGTAAATCAGTTTCACTTAAAACACTGGGTTTTCCTGATTTATGGTATTTTATTTATTTTCATTTTAACTGTGTCAATAATCTATGCTAATAATAGGTGGCAGTAAGTGCACTATTTAGGGTGCAAATTTCCGTGTACCGAAATAAAAACAATGCACTGTCTCTTTGCAGCCGACACAATAGAGAAAAAACTATGTCGGCAATCACTATTGATTAATTTATTCCAATTCTAATTTGTGATCATATGGGTGTCTGTGACATGAATAAACATACAGTACAATGTGTTTATAAAGACTGTCTGAGTAGCTGTTTTTGCGAGTGACACCTGCTTATTTAGCATGTTTTCTCAAATCACGTGACTGTATGCCTCAGCGAGGTGTTTTGTTAACTGTGGGCAATTCTGTAACTATAGTAACTTCTTCTTTATTTCCGTGTATTGACAGAATGACAGAATCACAAAATGCTTAATATAAACACTTAGGTAAGGGTAATGGTTAAGCCGTTCGTTGCAATGCTCTTAAAGAAATCCGTTATGACCGGGTCCTACCTCGTAAGACATGGGAAATGCAATTGCAAATGGACTTTGCGTTTTTTTTTTTTCATTTGAAATTTGGCACACATTATATGTTAGTGGAGACGAAATTGCAAACAATTAGCATTTGCATTTGAATTGTGTGAACTTTTACACTCACAAGTAAAAAAAGGAATTGCAAATGCAATTTGCTTTTTAAAATTGTCCTCAAAAACGCTCCATATGCAGTGTTAATCTAGACATAATCGGAGTAAAACTCCTTTAAGTTGTTCAAAATTCTGTTCCAAAAACCAGCTTCAAGGGGCTTATTGCTTTAATAAAATGATTATTTTATAAAAATATTAATTTTAATATTTTGTCCATGAAATAAACACACCAATAAAAATGTGTGTGCGTGCGTGCATGCGCGCGCGTGCATGTGTATCAGTTGAAATCAATCGGTTGAAATCGCTGGCCTCTGAGACAGTTCCCTGACCTAAATAGCATGGTTGTGCCTTGGGCAACCTAAGTATGAGTTTTGGCTTGGGCACCTTTTCCATAGTAATTTTTCACTTCACTTTGTGTCATCTCTATACTGCCAGAACTGACAGGAACTACTATTAACATTTTTATTAGACTACAAACCTTTCAATGCACTCTAAAGGCATTGCTCAAATGATTTGGAACAAAGAGATTCTGTGCACTTGCTTAATGCGTATGTTTTGTTTTGTTTTGATAATTCCATTGTAATTTAATAAATATATTTTCTTAAATGTGTTTAAAAATTAGGCTGATTTTTGAATCATTACATATGTTTTGCAAAATATATTTAATGTTCGCAGGAATTTCTTGGATTATTAGTGCAAAACTGGAAAAGAAAAATGTGCGCATTACCCGCACAGAGAAAATGCTCTTAATAGGCGTAAAAAGGAAGAAAACTTTGTTTTATGACGTGAGGTCAGCCTCAATAATGTGAATAATGTTACACCCGTAGAAGGAGCAGAGTGTAATTTTTGTGCCACTAAATGGACCCCAGTGTGTTTCAGTGGCAACATTGGCTAAACCAATAGCAATGGAGTTGGATTTTTGGGGAGCAGTGTATTCTTTATAAATGTTTCTTTTATTGAAGAAAAAATGTTTGGGAAACTTATTTGGATTTGGTCATTATATATGCAATTCTTTTTAGAAATTACATCCTTAACATAAACATATTTTGATGATTTAACTGCATAGGATCTAGGTGACTGAAATCAGAAAGCCCTATACTTGGAGTTTAGGGGGTGTATTTCGGCCTTGCTAGAAAATTCCAGATTATCTGATTTGAAATGACTTCCTTTTCATTGCACAGATTCTGTACACAAACGTAAGTAAATAGACTGACTAAAGAGAATAAAAAAATGATAAATGTCTTAATAAAGACAAACATTTAAATTGTCTAATGTGACATTAAAATAGTATTTCTGCTGAAACTCTGGTGCCAGCTGAGCCCATTTTGGGAATAAATTCCACAGTTTCCCAATTAAACTTTAATTAGCCACATAAAGATGAATTTCCAGAGTTTCGAGAATAACACAGAAATGGCACTGACATTGTACAGGAAATGAGTTTCATTATGAGCACATTGACAAGCATATCAGCTTATCCGGGGTAAAAAAAAATTAACAAATACCAACATAAAACTAATTCTTCTGATATTTTAAGTAGTAGGCCCTGCTGCGGTACTTGTTACTCCTGATGTAGACTTGTGCTGCATAAAGTTTTGTCCACGTTGCAGCTTGTTTCCTAAAATTGTCCATTTAGACAGAACTGACCTCTCTGTCTGACATGGTCATCCAGAGGTTCATTTTTTTAAGTGAAGATTGGGGGTGGGCAAATCTGAAATTGGTGCTTAAAGATATTTCTGTTTTTGCTAATATGTGTCAATAAAACCTCTTCATATTTTTTTAATAATTCAATGCTATGAACCTCACAAACTTTGGCCAATGCAGTGGCTAGTTTCCTCTGAAGCTAGCCACTGTAGAGGGAAACCTCTTTAGCATTTTTGTGTGCAATAAGCATGAGGTGTCCATGAGACTATTGTCTACACTGTTTAAATGATTTTACTGGAATCAGTATGACTATAGTGTGTAAGGCAGGGTCAGGGGCCCACAGTGCTGCAGGGGCCCAAGATTTCACTTCTTACTACCTCACTTAGTTTGAGATTTATTGCCCACGACTTAGGGTGTACTCACACTAGGCCCACCTCCACACTCACACTTGCACTTAAAGTTTGAGATGGAGGACGCTTATCTCATTAACGATACAAGCTTTTGTTTTGAAGAAAAGCACTTTTGCAAATACACTGCCTAATAGATTTGTCGCTTGGCGATTTTTCACTTGATTGTACAGCACATATCATAAAGCTTTATTCACAAACTACCATCCCTGTTCATCAGCAGGGTGAGAAACAGACCCATTATAAACCTAAATATACGCTAATTAATTGAATTAATAAAAAAAATGTAGCACACACAGTAGTAGTAGCTTTTCTGTGCTTTGGCACGGTTAGCGATCACATTAAATGCGAGCCATGTCCGAGCCTAATAGAACTGTGCTCCAACCCACTTCTTCAAGTAGGCCAGTGCATGGTTAAAATAACACCCTGAAGGATCTTGCAGATCTTTCTCAGCCTCTCTCCTCCTAACCTGCACTATTTTCCCTCACTCTCTTATTTTCCCAGCTCCCTCCCAATTTTTGGATAATTCTTCAGAGGAGGAGTAGAATGAAGGGGAGTGTTCAACATGGGGCCTCTAGTACACACAAACTGTCTCTCTCATTGAGCCGCAGGGGCTTCAGAGAACAGCAGATGTGGAATTCCAAACCATTCCACATCCCAGGCTTTTTACAACACTAACATGCTCCTTTATGTAGGCCTCTGGAAGAAGAGGATTCATATATGCCTAGCCCAGGGATTTCATGTGATTGTCACCAAACTTGGTGAGCATCATGCCAAGATTAAAACCTTAAAGATTCAAAATTGCAAAAGGATTTTTTTATATCTCAAACAGTGTTGCCATGGCGAAGCGGTAAAATTATGGAAAAAAGTCTACATACTATCACATTGCGTTTTGTAGCTTTCCTTTCATAGCTGCATGACACATGATTGTTGAAGCCTAGTGGATGTTCTTTTTTCCTCAGTTAAGATGTGTCATTACCATGCCGGCTAGCGGCTCTCGTTCGATCGTTAGTGGTTATAGCCAGGGCAGGACTGCTTTGTGGCAGTGTGTGTAATGGTGCATGTTCCTGTGGCTTGGCCTGAATAGTCTGTGCTGGGTGGATGCATTAAGCATCATGACGAATCACTACAATTGCCTCTAAGTGCCAGTTGCAGTAGGCGGCAAAAGTGCTCTGAGTGTTCTGATGCAGAACACTCTGTTTGCAAGGGTACGAAATAGCCATTCCACTCCATCTGTGTTCTAAATAGCTGCTTTCTCTGAGATCCAGACAGGGTGAGAACAGTTCATTTCTGATCATGCTATATAGAATAATGTGTGTGATTTCATAACAGTAACAAAAGGTCATATTTATATAGAGAGAATGGGAATGTGACATCAGCAATGCAATGCATGTTGGGACTTTAGGAAATGGCAACTGCGATGTGTACTGTGTAGTATTGGAAGTAGATGTTAATATTTGTATTGTACTGCAAAAACACTTGAACTGCCTTAACCACACGTACGACCAATATGGAAAACGTTTCTCACATGGATTGTTGAAATCATAAAACTTGACAAAACATGCTATCTATGTATGAACAGCATATCCTACATTTTCTGCACTGTTTAGGTGGCATACCATCTGTTACCATAATAAATGACGAAAAAGTACTTGTTACATTGCTACTACATCTTGCACCAATAAAGAGATACAGAAATTAAGTATTAAAAACGCAGATAACAAGACATTGAAGGCAATAAGTAAACAAGTTAAATGGAAATCTAAAAATGAAAGCGTATCAAACTTAAAAGTTCTGTTTTAGTGCAAATACAACAGATGTATAACGTAACATTCAGGTACTAGGAACACAAATAACAAGGCTATAAGTTATCTCCTTGTGTTTATATCTCCAGAAATGTTATTTTTTGTGATTGGGTCTTAGGTTAGATTTTTTTCTAGGTGCCGCTCTTTTGCTTCCCTGTTGAATATATAGTTTCAATATATAGAATCTTGTACTTGATCATTGTTATTTTTCCTCTGTTTATTGTCGCTGTTTATTGTAGTAATGAGTGTGTCCTAAAATATTACACCCACTGCACACAGTGTAATGCACAATGGCAAAATGAAGAAATGCATTAACAGTCAGTTTAAAAAGTTGAGAAGTCTCTTTGCTTGATTGGTTGGTTTGTTTCAGAAATCTGAAGAGTCTGAATCACCCATCAATACCGTTTATTCACTTCCTGACTTTTTTTTTATTTAAATTTTTACGTAAATATTACAATGTATGGCAGTGTTTTTGAGTCATTACTCAAACATTTTATGTCCTAATTTTTTTACCTCAGTTTTTTAAATTTGAGCTTAATGTATCTGTGTAAATTGTTCATGAATACATTCTTACATAAATCAAAGCATTGAATAACATTGAACTATTTATGCAAGAATAGTTTTAAAAGAACTTTACACACATCCATGTTTTTTTCATGTCTATTGCATTGTACATATAAATTATAAAGCTGAATTAAACATTTTGGGCAAAATATATATGTATATGTATACACACACACGTACTACGTATTACTACGTATGTGTAATTAAAGCAATTGGATAGTTTAGGTGTTGTACTTTTGCTGAATTTTTCCATTGCTTTTCTTGTCTGCTCCATGGTTTGTGTATACATTTTTAATTATGCATTATATGGAAGTCTTCATATAATTACATATTACTAAAGTTTTAATTACTAAAATCTAATTTGAAAATGCCCCCTGTCTTTCTTTTAACAATGTCTGTTGATTCTAAACACTTTATGTCTGAATTAAAATCACATACATGCATAAAATATAACCAGAGAAGCCTGGTGACTCTAAAAATAATTCTCGCTGTAACACCTTGATGATTGATTAGCAGTTAAACAGATTCCTAAAAAGCAGATTTAAGACTTCGAGGATCCTTTATTCATGCCTGGAAGGAAAGGTGAAGAATTCTTTGAGGTTAGCGTGGAAGGATATTTCAAAGAACTAGCCTAATCTGCAGTGGAACTGCTGGATATATGAGCAGACCCTCTAAAATTAACTTCCAGGACAGCTGTCTTTAACATCATATGAACTTTCTTTGAACTATACAGTTCTCTACAACTCGACTTCATCCTGTGAAATAGAAACAGGAGGACCACCGCACATTCAGACACTTTGCCTCTTCAGACTTGTGCATGGACCCCCTCTTTCTTCTCCCCTAGTTGCTACAGCAACCAGAATCTGCGGCTCACTGATTGGCTGTTCAGTGAGCTGGGCCACTTCTGAATGCATTTAATCCTTTTGCAGAATTCATAGTGATTTAAACAGTTTTTCTCACCAAAATAGCTAATGTTCTACCCTGTATTGGTATTACAGCATTTGAACATGACCACAATTTAATCTGTAGTTGTCTTCACCCAGGATAGTTAAGATAAGTTAACAATGCATGAACTCACGGCAAGGATTGTTGTTAGAGTCACACTTGTTAGAGTCCAGTTGTCCAGTTCTTTGTGTTGCCTGCTTATATTTAGGGTCAGTGGTTGTTCAAAATCCATTACCTAAGTATTACGCTTTTACATGCACCTTGTTGTGCTATTAGTTATGTTTGTGTTCTGATTGTATGATTCAAGAATAATAAAATGGATAAAAAACAGACATTGAAGCAGGACCCTAACCATATCTAGGGCCAATTCTATTCAAATGTCAACGTTACCATGAAAAATGGTTATCACCAAAAGAGCAACCCTTTTAACAACCCTTTTAAAGTTGTCCATTTAGGTGTCTATTATATTGTATTAATGTAACATGAGATAAGCAACAATGTTACAATTGTATTTTCAACCAACCATATTTCATACTTTCTAAAGAGGGGACAAAAAGCATTTTATTTTTAACAAGCAATTTTCAGAAAGATACCACATGTCTTAAATTAAATACACTTCCTCACAAACAACACTGCCTTTTGAATTTGTAAGGGCTATGTTTAACGACGCTTCAGTGGCGTTACGTCTGTAACATTTTGAAGATTAAGTCTGTATCATAAAATAATTATAAATACAAATAACTTGAAACTTTACATAAAAAGCCAATTTATATCCATACTAATTATGATTGACAATTCATCTCAGTTCTTTGCTCTGAACAGCCATAATAATGCATTACCGACATGACCATGGACGCTTCATATGACAAGTATATCATCAGTGCATATTTGTTGATGTAATATTGTAGTAACATTGATGATGTTACTATTAGATTACTTATGTTTATTGCTGTGATCTGTTTCAGATTTACCGTATGTTAAAACATTTTTAGAATTGTTTTAATATTTTTTATAATCCAGTAATTGCAGCTTTTACAATGGTAACGTCATAATGGAGAAATGTCAAATACGTAACTTTGCTTTATCATAACACAAAAATTAAAATAAGAAAAATATTTTATGAAGAGCCCACCTTTCTCTGTTCGTTGGGTATTATTGCTTCTATTCTTCAGAATTCCCACAAAGCATATCGTCTTCAAAAACGTGCGTCCTTTTTGTCACGTCTGTAACAAATGTATATTTCTATAGAAAAATACATTTGAAAGCATGTATATAGACTGATATTTTTCTGATGTCTGGATGTCGGCTTGAACCAAAAAGCAACTGCTCAGAACACCATAGCAAACACTGTTTGTTTGTTTGTTTATTTTTTTCTATTTTCAGAAAATGTAGAGAAAAATAACATCTAGTTCCCCTTATTTATCTTTGTCCCTAGCAGAGTTCTCTGAGAAACATTGTAGAACCTTTAACTGCCATCATCAATTCTGGGTGTCATTCCATCCATCCGTGTGGAAAGCCCTATCAGGTCACCCCAAGTTACATGGAAGCAACTCGATCCCCCTTAACTCTTAGCTTTGCGTCTCTGTGGAGATGACCTTTCAACACATGTAAATAAACAAACCTCTTGGAATTTACCGTTCACTGAGGCTAATTTGTTTTTTGTGATTGCAAAACACTAAAATGCCTCAAAACAAGTCAGTTTCAACTTCAGGTTAGAGAGACAGTTATTGCAAAAGTGACTCGAGCCAAGCCACAAAGAATTCTGTGTGACACATGTGGAGGTATGAAAGATTGTTAACCCATATTTGTCACTTTTGACAGGAACATTTAGAAAATAAGAAAAATAACCCAGCATTGTGATTCTAAACTCTAAGAACAAGCTGGTTGGATACAGTGTCCCTCTGAGTAAAAGGTTACCTCTTAGCAACATACTGAAGCGGCATTAGTCTCCAAATCTCTATATGAGGGCCTCTTGTTTAGGAAATGAAGAACTCTCCCTACTCTCACCGTTTCTTTGCCAGTAATGGAGTCCAGATGACTGTTCTATTTCAAAGTATAACTCAAGAAAAGGGAGGGATATGAGCACTACAACTTTCTTTGCTTATCTTCCCGGCTTCCAACAGTCTCTGAGCCTTGGGACTACACAAGACTATTACTCTTAATGGTTTACACCCTATTTCCTCATGTGTGGTTATTATTACCATTTAGACACCTCTGTAGTGCTTTTAATTTGAGCCATTCTTTCTAAGAATGTGACCATGTCACAAATGCATGAAAGAGGTTATTGATCTAAACGTGGCGTGACTGTAGAGTGTCATGGTGTAAAGATCTTGTTTTCTTTGAATGTTTTGAAATTACAATGTTGGGTGAGTAGTTTAAAGGTACCTGGTTGCTTTTTGATGTGAATGTTTGACTTTCTGTCCTCCAGGCCCTTGCACTTTGTTAGACCTGATGGAGCAGTTTGCTCCTCCAGAAATGGGGCCGCCCATGTTGCTCAAGCTGCTGGAGGCTATTGAGAGGAAAGGTGGGCCAATCTCCAATTTTCATTTGCATGTGCACACTATAATTACAGCTGTCTTCTACATGTATGAGCTCCATGTTTGAATTCTGCACAGGTCTAGACAGCCCTGCACTCTACAGAAACTTCACTGATGGGGGAGGGCTTGATGTCAGACGATGTTTTGATGGTGGTGAGTGATTTTATTTGCAGATGTTGGATGGAACCAGGTGTGGTGTCACAAGCACAAACACAGAACATATTTAGTGTCTGGTTAGGAAACTATTACTCTTGGTCATACAGTCATTTTACAAAAAAATGTAATAATTTGTGAAGTGTGTGACTGCATTGTCCTGCATTGTTTTCTCTATGGATACAAATATGAATGATAACTTCCAAATGGACTTGCCTTAAAAGAGGAACCATAACCATATCTAGGGGATATGTTTGAAAAATTGTAGTTGTTTAGTGCTGTGAGCATGCAAACCTAATGTGATACAACAGATTAGGAAGCCAAATGGCGAACAGAACATTGTTTCAGCCACATCTGGTTAGGACCTAAACTTAGATTAACATCAATTTGATTAACTTGCGTTTTGTTAGTATACACCTTTTAGGATAGAGTGTTAATTTAGTTTTTCCTGGATGATGTTTGTTTTGAATCAGACCAAGCATTAATGGATCTTGAGCAGATGGACCTTCAGATGCTGTGTGATGGTCTTAGAAAGTACCTTCAAGATCTGCCTCAGCCTCTCATACCTTCTGCGATCTACAATGAGATGATACACACTGCTCAAGGTGAGATTTCTACTTTTGGATTGGATTAACAAACAGCACTCTTTGGAATGTCAGGTCTTTCCTTGGTATAAATGGTAAATGATTCCATGGTATATAATATAAATTCATATAAATACAGCCATGTAAAATGTTGGATGAAATAGGAAAAGAGTTTTGTCAGTTCTCAGTTTGGTCACATTTAGTATTTTCAGGCACAGGAGTCATGGAATGATCAGACCATTTTTAATTAATCATGAAGATACAGCCACAGGGTGGTGCTGATGTTCTCATTAGCCAGGTGGTGTGGCTGCTAAATGCTTGTAAAGCATCCCTCAGAGTTCTCATAAAAGAAGCACGTTTTGCACAGTCCCATGACATTCTATAAGCAATAGTACCAACTCATCTGGAGGTTTCATATGGCTGTATCAACCATCACAGTACATACTTTTATAGATATACATGTTTCTACAATTTTCTTGAACGTCTATGAACATAACCAATTTTATGTCAAAAAGCATTCCAGGTGTTTTACTGGCCATTGGTTTAAGGGTGATATCTGCCCTCCAACTGAACAATCTGTCCGTCCACAGAACAAACTGTTGGCAATGTCAACAAGCCTGTATCTACTTTGAGAGAGAACAGAAACCTTTTTGCTTTGTACTTCTCTGTTGGGTAGTGTACGGTCACGTGGTTGGAAACAGGATATCTGTGGTTAATAGAACTAAAGTAAACCTGAAAACTTATCTGCACCATCAACACTGTCAGCCAATCACCTTGCAGAATACCTCATTCTGTTCTGTCTCTCTTAAGATCTTTCTGCAGTTAGAAGCACACCAAGTACATTTTTCCACATGACTTCAAGTATGCTTTTTTTGCACATCCTCACTGATGATTTTGTGAACTTCAGTTTTAAATACAAAGGGCATGAAATAAGTTTGAAGGGAAAAGTTCTGACGACATTTAAAATGTGTGAAGGTGGGTTTGAGAAGAGTCTTTGTCTTACTTCTTTTTTGCCTTGGTGTCTTCAGAGTTGCAAGGTTCAGACGAATGCGCACATCATCTGCGGCTGATCACCAGTTCCTCAGCTCTTCCTCCGCAGTATTGGCTGGCCCTGCAGAGCTTGCTGCGCCACTTTTCGCGTGTGTGCCAGGCCTCAGCATCCAACCTGCTCAGCGCTCATGCTCTTGCGGAGATCTTCAGTCCAACCATCTTCAGACATCAGTCCACCAGGTAGACTCTTTCTCAGGCATGCATTAAATCACAGTGCTGGTGAATGCTAGCAATTACCTGACCTTGCTTTTTTCTCCCCAGCTGTGAGCCCAGCCCTGAGGTGCACATCAGAATAATTGAACTCCTGGTGACAAGTGAATGGAGTGAAAATCAGGCAGCTCCAGGTAAATAATGCATCAGTCACTATTACCATTTACATGTAATGCACTGACTACATACACATGCAAACTTTTGGACACCATTATTTTTTATAGTCATGTTAGATAGTGGACAATGGGCAGTATAAAAGAAGAGTAAAATGATGCAAGTCTGATTCAGGCCAGTTTTGCCTGCATGAGCACTTGAGCTTACATCCATGACTGATGTTCACACTTTAACAAGGAATCAATGTAGATAAAGGGAAAAAGAACTGGGAAATTACGTGAGCTGTATTCAAACCTGGGTTACACATATGAGCTCCACAGATCAGTGCCTTGTATGTGTATTAGCTGCTAGGCCATGTCTCCATCTCAAATGCATTCTTTTATGGTGGCACATAGTAAAGAGAGGATGAAAAACCATAGGTAGAAGATGGGAAAATGCAATTGGGAAATGATGTGAGCTGGACACAAACCTTTCCCACATGAGCACCACTGTTGGACTATGTACTAATCGTTAGGGCAGAGGAAAGAGAAAAGGATGAGCAGCAGAGGAACATTGCTCTTAACGCACTAAGGTTCTTATGATAAACCAGTGCTTTTTCACTTCACCAAGGTGCAGCCTTGGCTGGATATAGCACCTGTATAAAAGTTTCATGTGCGGGAGTACTCACTGTTCCACTCCCTTGATTTTGTAGGCAAAGTTCATTTAGAGTTAGATCAGTCTATCACAGACCAGTTGTGTTTTATAGCACTCTCTCTGTCTTTATACGTCTATCTCTCTTGGGCTGCCAGGGGCCTTAAGTCTGGCTGTGTGACCGTTTAAATGTTTTATTACCTGTTAGGGCCTATTTATACCTTGCTCTGTCATGGAGTGAGCTCAGCTGACAGTAATTTGCACCTGCAGAACCCTGGGTTGGGCTAGACGAGCCCAGACTCAGACACACATTCACCACCTTTCAGCTTGGCAGCTCGGTTCCTTCCTGTACCCCAAGATCTTTTATACAAACACAGATCACCCAAGTGTCTTCCTAATCTGGTACTTGCTTATCTTACCGGCCTGCCCATACACGATTTGTGCATCTATGGTAGTATGTAGCTGCATGTGTGTTTGTGTTAATTGGGCACAGTGTTGCGTGCATGTGTGTTCCTAGTTACTGGATGGTATTTTAAGATTTAGGATTTAGTTGGCTTAAAGTGCGGTCTGCCTTACAGAGCTTTCTTGTTCGCCTTCAGTGGTAGCTGTTCTTTCTTGCAGATGTTCTCACACACACTCACAGTTCACTTCCGAGGACCTTACTCCACCCCCCACCGCCCCATCCTGTCTGCACCACATTCCCCTCCCAAAACATAAGAGGGCACAGCTCAGCAAATGTTTCAACCCAAGCAAGTTAATCATGAGACAGAGTGAACAAGGGGGAGAGAGAAAGCCTGTCCCAGCAATCATTAACCCTGCCTTCCCAGAGCAGACTGCCTCTCATAGATCTGCTTTAGTTCTTAGATTTACGGCTTCAACCTGTTGCAACACCTCTTTCTTGAATTTTGTTGGATTTCTTACTGCCTGCCACAGTGGCAGTGTTTTAAAGAAATAGTTCTCCAACATCTGGGAAGTGGGAATATTTTCCAAGATGGCAAGAGGAACGTCACTCGGATTTACCATGAATCATGAAAAATGCTAAACGGACAAACTTTCTGAATACAAGGTTGCTTGACTTCTGAACATGCACAACTTGCAATGTAAGTGGTGTCGTATGAAGTTTGGTGATGAATGATGGGTTTCGTTTGTCAAAGGAGCAGTTATGCAGATGGAATATGTATCAAAGCAAAACATGTCCTACAGCATTAATAGAAGAGATTTTTTCAGAAGTGCTGGTGTGTTTTAGGGAGGTCTGCCTCCCTTTTCAAAAGTACTAGCTTGTGTTTTGTTCTGGCAATTTTTCTATAGGGAGGTGAGAAGCTCTGACAGGGTCATATATCAGTGCAACAGTGCTACAAGTGCAACCTGCAGCAAAAGTGGGTTAACCTGTTTGACTTAAACTAACTTGCCTGCACATGCAAAGTAAATGTGGTTGCATTATTCACTGGCTTCAATAAAAGTTACGGTATACTGCATGTTTTAGGTACACCGTGTTTCAGAGGTTTGGCATTAACACCAGAATTTTTAGGTCAAGGCTCAGTAAGAATACATTTAAATGGATTATTCCTGTTATCCATTGCCAATTTGCAAAGGTGATTGGTTGCACTTGACCTGCATGCTGTGAATCTCTTCTCTGACCTGTGATTAGAGTGCAGAGCATGACAATAGCCCACGTTCCTGGGGACGTTTTTAACTCTACTGAGAACTGTGGCTATTTCAAGTACCCTGACAGGCATGTATAGATGATCTCTGCCCTCCTACAGCCCTCCGTGAGTCACATTTAGGGATTATAAGAAGTATTTGCAAGCCGTGCCTGCCTCCTGACCTGGCCTTTTCTTTGACGTAGCGACTGCCTACGTGCTGCTGCAGCAACTGTCAGAGCTCTGCTTTTGTCTGCCTGCCAACAGAGAGGCAGTGCTGATCACCACTGCTCAGAGAGAGGTGGAGCTTAGCAGAGCTGTATCGGATACAGGAAGGGAGGGGGTGTCAGAGAAAGACAGCGAGGCTTCAGTTGCTTAAATCATTTAAAAGATGCTGTTCTGCAGTGCACCTTGTCTGCAATTTAACTTCTCTATTTGGCAGCAGTGTAACCGTTTGGCAAAGCTTGCGTTGCGCACAGATAGAAGACTGGATTAGGAGGGGAGAAGATTTGGTATATTTTAGATCTATTTTTGTTTCTCAACTTTGGAAGGGACAAAGCACTGTTGCAATGGCATCATTGCACTCAGGACTTGAAAGATATAGAAGCAGGCGATGATACAGGAGTGGCCAACAGCAGTTCCACAGCACCATTGTCTGTGGTAAGTAATGTACTGTCTTTTGCCGACCCCATACTCCAAGGCTTTTCAAACATTGATCTCCAAGATAGTGTTAAGAAGAACCTGGATTCATAGTGGCTGTTTGGTAGAGGTTGGTTAATAAACAAATGCCAGTTCTTACAGATATGCAGCATGCCATTGACCATGGCAGGTTTAGAGAGTCAGAGACTTGACACTGTATCTGGATCACACCTGCTGTTTTACATAGAACTAGATGAGCTACGTAACTGTTACAGATGGTGTAATACAAACATGACATTAAGGCTTGATGGCATTAACTTGCTGTTATAGCGACGCACCCCCTTGTGCATTTTATGTGATATTGCTTGTGTTTAATGGAAGATCGGTCATCTGCAGATAACTCAGAAAGTATCATTATTATTTGTTAAATTCTTGTAGTTCTGTCTGGTTTAATATCTTTATCTGTGTGCTTGATGGGTTGCAACTGCACTGTGCAGAAAATGCTTAGCGACAGTGATGACTTAAATGAACAAAGCAGAGAGTAAGTGACTGTGCATGGGTGGTGGTGGTGGTGGTGGTGGTGGGGGGTTGGTGGGTGGATGGTGAAGGATAAAAATAGCCCGCCGCTTCAGCTCTGCCTCATGCTCCACAGAGACTGCACTGCCCCCGATGCTTCCCGTCAATCAATCCACCAGCCAATCAGGTGCAACATCTGCCCTTTTACATGAGCAACATTCTTAATGGTAAAAGGTTCTTTTATGAATGTGCATATCGCATCACTTCAAAAAGACGACCACTGGATCTCTGCCTGCATCCCCGATGTCATTGATGTTACTTGGTTTCTAGATCTTTCTTCTAGATGTGACTGTGCTGATTCTATTTTGAACAACGGTAAAGGCATAAAACATGCACAGGGGCTTTACTGGCAGTATGTTGTCTCCATGACTCATCAGTGTAAGCATTGCGTGTCAGGCACAGGATATGATATGATGCAGACCAGATCAGCCTTTTCTGATATCTGCAAATCTGTAGTAGTGGTGAAAAAGGTTTCTGTGAAATAGATTGAGAAACATGCACATGGCTCTGTTTAATGAAATAGAAAAATGCTGGAAGGGGGCGAAAGATCTTGCAAACTGCAGAAACCCTGCATGCTTTTAAAATGTGACCCCCGTGCAGCCTGCAAAGCAGTTAGAAGGAAACATACTTCGCTAACTTGGATAACAGCCACAGGATGTTTTTTGGGTTTTTTGTTGCTATCTCCTCGTCAGCAATGCATTTGTTGTACTGTTTTTTCAAATTAAAAGCACAGAGAGCTGGAGCAGGACACAGAGGTTGGAGCATATCTGCACATTCTGTATGTAAATGACTTTCACTTGCGCATGATAAATTGCAGTTCTGTTCTTTACCGATGTCTCTTTCTCTCTCTCTTTCTCTCTTTCTCTCTCTCTCTCTCTCTCTCTCTCTCTCTCTCTCTCTCTCTCTCTCTCTCTCTCTCTCTCTGTGTCTCTGTCTGTCTGTCTGTCTCTTTTTGCAGCACTACCTCCCAAGCCACCCAAGCCAACATATGTCACTAACAACGGTATGAACAACAACATGGTTTTGCAAGACGCTGAATGGTACTGGGGCGACATCTCCAGGCAAGTACTCATCAACAACTTTATTAGGACTATACACTAAATATAAATATATATTGCTGTTGAATCAGAGACTTCATTTTAACATATGGGACATGTTTTTGTTGTAGGGAGGAAGTTAACGAGAAGCTAAGGGATACAGCTGATGGTACATTCTTGGTCCGAGATGCCTCCACTAAAATGCATGGGGATTACACTCTCACCCTAAGGTATGTTTTCCTCCTTGAAACACACAGTGTCTGAATTTATATGTATTTGCTTATCTTGACTTTCTGACTCAGCTGTTTTTATGGACCGTTTATCATGCTTTTCGTTGGCCATACAGGAAGGGAGGTAACAACAAGCTGATCAAAATCTTCCATCGAGATGGGAAGTATGGCTTTTCGGATCCCCTAACCTTCAACTCTGTGGTGGAGCTCATCAACCACTATCGGCACGAATCCCTTGCCCAGTACAACCCCAAACTAGATGTGAAACTTCTGTACCCTGTGTCCAAGCACCAGCAGGTAATCATCACTGTCCAATATCACTAAAATATTTAGTGTCCTCTTGAAGAATTTTACTATAGATCATCACAGTGTACAGATCTGACATCGGTCATACAAAGTGTTCCATACTATATATATTTTACAGGATCAGGTAGTGAAAGAGGACAACATTGAAGCTGTTGGGAAAAAGTTGCATGAATACCACCAGCAGTATCAGGAGAAAAACAGAGAGTACGACCGACTCTATGAGGAATACACTAGAACATCACAGGTTGGCTTATGTTCCTTAAATATTTTTATAGATGATTAACTACGTATTCCTATAAAATCAATCATTGAAAGCCCAACAAAGGCTCATCAAGGATCCACCTTCTAGGAAATACAAATGAAACGAACTGCTATTGAAGCCTTCAATGAGACCATCAAGATCTTTGAAGAGCAGTGCCAGACACAGGAGCGATATAGCAAGGAATACATTGAAAAATTCAAGAGAGAAGGCAACGAGAAGGAAATCCAAAGGTGAGCCTTGAATCTGCACACTTCAGCAGTAGTCCTTTGGAGAATATTTCCAAAGTTTAATGTGTCATGTTTACAATGCTTCATTGCAGGATCAATGTAAATTATGAGAAGCTGAAATCGCGCATCAGTGAAATTGTGGACAGCAAGAGGCGTCTGGAGGAAGATCTGAAGAAGCAGGCGGCGGACTACAGAGAGATCGACAAACGGATGAACAGCATTAAACCTGACCTCATCCAGCTCAGGAAGACCAGGGATCAGTACCTCATGTAAGTAGCTCATCCTGTATACGTGTTTCAAAACTGCTATGTGGAGTGTAGTGACATGGAACAGGACGCAGGGGTCCTGATGCATTTGGTGACCTTACTAGCAATCTTAAAAATGCAAAATGTTTTAAAATTTTGTCATTGTTGTACCATAGGTGGTTGACACAGAAAGGAGTCAGACAGAAGAAACTCAACGAATGGCTGGGTATAAAAAACGACAACCAGGACAAGTAAGTGTTCTGCTTTGTGCACCAGCTTGCATTTTAAGTTTTAAAATTATCTTGGTTACAAAAGCTAACTCATCACTTCTCGACTACAGTCAGTACTCTATAGTGGATGATGACAAAGATTTGCCGCACCATGACGAGCGCTCCTGGAAGCTGGGAAACATTAACCGCATCCAGGCCGAGGCGCTTCTGAGGGGCAAGAGAGACGGAACATTCCTGGTTAGGGACAGCAGGAAAGCTGGCTGTTATGCCTGCAGTGTTGTGTATGTATCAGTATTGTAAATCATCTATTGCATGATAGGAAAAAGTGAGCTAGGTAGATTTTGGATTATTTTTTATGAGCTAATTCTGTGATATTTCATATGGATGTGGGTGCATGTTCCTACTGACATCGGTTGACATTCTGCTGACTTTGATATAGCATATTGAAACAGGAAATTGTAAGGCAGCAATGTCTAAAACTTCTTTTGTGTAATTGTAGCGTGGATGGCGAGGTCAAGCACTGCATCATCAACAAGACACCTACGGGATACGGCTTTGCTGAGCCCTACAACCTTTACAGCTCTCTGAAAGAATTGGTCTTGCACTACCAGCACACATCCCTGGTTCAGCACAATGACTCTTTGAATGTCACGTTAGCATACCCAGTCTATGCGCACCAGAGGCGGTGAGGACTAGTTGAACACACCCTTGGGACTCATCACCAAGATGGGAGTTGAGGAAAAACTCCCCTCACGTGGAGGGCTGCTACAGAGGGCTGCTACTTTTTGCCCTGAAACGACTACCAGAAAGACATGAAAGCAAAACCCCAAATAAACATTTCAGCCTCTGAGACTTTCACCAGTCTGAATGTAGTTTCCTTTCTTGAGCAGAAACTGCTGGACTTTAACTGATTTTCTCCCAAAATGGAAGACATTAGCGGCCTTTTCCAAATGGTGCTTGTTCATTTGAAAGCTTTACCCGCTCCTGAAATGTGGAATGTTTATTAAATGGTGAATCTGTTTTTACCAACCCACACCAAGCCCCCCGCACACCCCTCCCCCCCAGCCCGCTCAGATCAGGAGTCTTTGTGCGTGTATGTTTTTGTTTTTGTGTCTACAAGAGACTGTGATATGACCAAACTTGACAGTATCTGAAAGCTATTGGGTTGTTCAACATGTTGATTTGTTAAACCTTCACGAACAGCCCATGGAATCAGCTGATCAAATGTAGCAAGATGGCACTTTCAAAACAGTATCTACTATTTTTCCTGTAAGAGACTTTATGAACATTCAATCGGACACACCTCCTCGTCTCAGAGGAGCACAGTGACAAGAAGCGAGTTGTGAACAAAGTGAGAGGCATTTTCTTTGTGAGCATTATAGTGACACTCTGAATCCATTTTTCCTTTACGAACAGGTGAGAATGGAACTGAAACAGACGCTGTACATACAGATAGCCTCAAAAGCTACATGATGAAATCATATTGTACCAAAAAAAGTGCAGTTCCTTTCAGTTGTATTCTAATCTGCTATGCAAATTCTGTATTTTCCATTTTCTCTGCTGAGCTGTGATTTTATTTTACACATTGCTACCCATAATATAGGCTTGTTTTTAATTGTTTAAAAGTATTTTGTATCTAAGGGGATATTTTTACTGTCAGATCACCAAAAAATGGCTTCAGTTTTACAGAATAAGTGAGGAAAAGGTACTTTTACATATTTCTTTATCAGCCGCTGGTAAAATTAAAGAGAGAGTATTTTTGTTAATCTTTTTCACTTTTTCTCTCAGGCAAAGTCTAGAGAATATTAGTGCTGCCTCTGTCTACAGGTAAAAATGATATATATCTAAACATTTTCAACAGAGTGAACATAAATAAACCATGACATTTGAAATCACTGCAATTGAATGACTGGTGGCAAAACTACACAACATTGCAGTTTCCCAATGAATTACAGAGTATATTAAAAAATTATTTTTGTGATATTTGTTTCATAATCAAGAGCATAGTGATTTGATAAAGGCTAACACCCTTTCATTCCTTATCAACTTAGTGTTTTTTCTGTATCAGAAAATTCTTAAGTGTTTACATGGATCAATTCCGTTCCACTTGTAGCCAACATTCTAGTTTGCGTCACATGCTCTAAAATGCAATTTCTGCTATTTAGAAAACTTAGTTTATACAAATTTAAGATATGCTACCCTCATGATGTTTTTTTTGGCTAGTTACAGTATTCTACACCTATGTGTGAAGTCATTACTGCTTTTGCCTTTGCTTGTATATATTGCAATTAAACTTGGCAAATACATTTAATATTATTTATAAATAAGCATCAATGTTGACACCAGTAATTAATAAGTTAATTTTTCATGTCATTTTTTTGTTAGCACATTTTTAATCTGTTTCAGTCCTTGTTTTAACTAGGCCTGATTGCCTTAAAATTAGTTTTTGTTTAAAGTTAACTGTGTTTCCTGGATATTAGTCATCTTCAATATAGAAATTTTGAGAAAAAAGGTTATTCTTAGATGTTTCTCACATCTATACGCACAACTTGTCCACCTATTTTTTTTCAAGCATTTTTGTTTGAAATGTTTCTTAAAATGATACAAAGGTTTAGCAAAGTCCCTTTCTCACCAGGTAAACTAAAACATGGTTTGA
Organism: Chromobotia macracanthus; assembly: GCA_036877525.1. Lineage (NCBI taxonomy): Eukaryota > Metazoa > Chordata > Actinopteri > Cypriniformes > Botiidae > Chromobotia > Chromobotia macracanthus. Next base: position 5,187,906 of record JAZGTH010000076.1, on the reverse strand, counting down.
GGTAAATTTTTAAAGACAGACCACTTCAACGTTATCTGCTATTGATTTTGAAAATCTGAGAATCATGATTTAAATTCTGAAAATTAACTCAACTTTCATAATTTTTTTTTATTTAAATATCTGCAAATTGTCCCTGTAAACCTGCAGTTTTTGATGAAAACATCTAAAACATCCTGTGTTTTGTAAGCCTTTTTTGCTTCTATCTGTTCTACTCTTTCTTCTGGTCTACTGCTTCTGCCTGCTCTCTGAATTTCAATATTTTGTGAATACATTATTTTTCTTCCAGAAATTGTGTAGTATTGGTTTAAAGACATTGTTAAAACAATGCTTGAGATTGATTAACCAGTGTGTTCCAGTTCTAAAAAGTTTCAGCAAATCTGTTTTGGCTTTTTTAATAAACAGAAATTAATATAACATTTTAGAAAAAAAGACTGGTATTGTTATTGATTCTTTACAGGTCTGTTCTATAGAAATCTAGCATTTGACTGTTGAACTCTATGTACCGTTGCAGAGACTTTTGAGGTTATGCAAATGTTGTGGTGTGGTATGATGGCACGGCATTGATGTCATCAGTCACAAAAGCGGCTGAAGGTTACAGAACTTCTTGTTCTTGCACTCTTGTTCTTGCACTCTTACTAGATTTAGAAACTTGCTGCTTTTTTCTAGTGAAACATTTTGATGTTGAATAAATGTAATCTCACAATTAAAAGTTAGGCATATATCAGATGTCTAACAGAGACGTGTTTTTCTCACTTTGACTTCAGGTTTGACATGTATGAATGCAGAAATGTGTAATAATACAATAACCAACATGGACCCAAAAATCTGTAAAATGTGAAAAGGGAAGAATATGGAAATTGAGAATTTGGTTATCTTAAACCAACTGACCAACATATCCAGAAGAATTAGGATGCAGTGTCTTTGTTAACAAAAAATATGGAAAGTGTTTTAAAAAACAGACCTGTGGCCCACCAGCTAAACTCCTGGGTTTTGTTCTATAAAATAATTTTAAATGAAAATGTTTAACAAACAATTAAAAGGCTTTATTATGCATGCTCATAGTCATTCATTTGACCTTTAATCTGTTTGCCAACCTATCTTTGCTTAAAGTGTTCTGAAAAGGCATCCAACTGTGGCACGTGTTAAACAGTGAATGGGGAAAACCGAAATACTCAATACTCAGTATTCAAAATGACGAGCTGCTGAACACCTGATCATTTTGAAAAATGGGGGCTTTACAAAAAACTTTGCATTTGTGATCCCTCTTATTCTTGCCAAACCACATCTCAAATGTATTAAACGCAAATGCCATAAGTGGACATAATGATAGCAATAATTTGTGCATTGATTATATTTTGAAATGCACAGAAAAACTCAGGATTAATATGGCAAGACCTGAGAAATGACTTTTTGAGAAATTAAAATTTTGACCTATTTATTTTGATACTATAGCATTTGGTTGACCATGCATGTCTCAACCAAGCCACGCTGTAGCATGTGCGTATGTGAAAGGAAACCACAATCATGAGCAGTCCTGTTTAAAAAGGAAGGACATTCTTTCGTTATTTAAATGATCAGTGACTTTTATGTCCTTTGATATACACTTCTAGTCAAAAGTTTAAAAGTGTCTACATATATATTATTACTTTTCCACATTTTAGAATAAATAGTAAAGTCATTAAAATTGGTTTGCCACATTTTAGCATCTTTAAAGCTAAAACCACACTTTGCCTAGATCACAGCTCTGCACACTCTGCATACTGAACCAACGTCATAAGTTACATCATGGGATGCTTTTGAAGCCCATGCGTAGTAATTCCCATGTATGCTGGGCATTTTTTTGATGCTTTAACTGTCTGGTTCAACTCATCAATTTAAAACAATAAACATCTTAAGTAAAAATTTTGCTTTAAAAAGAAATGCTTACATAGGCTTTTGAATCTGCGGTCTTTAAACCTGTTTTCTAAAGTTTTTTCAAGCCTTTATATTAAATGGTTTCTGAGAAACAAATTCAACATGTCCAAACTTTTGACTTGTAGCATACACATACCACGCGTCACCATTGCATATCGATTGCACAAACAATGTTTACTGCACAAAAGATATTTAGAGTATGATCACTCATCACTCATACAAAATGTATGTAGTGGCTGTCAGACTATAATTAGATAATAATACCTGTTAGGTATAACAGGTATTGGGTAATATGTTTCTTCTATTTCTTGTACAGAATGAAACCATATTTAAGAGAGCAATTTGATGATGCAACAGGATAGAATTATTATAGCAACAGATTTGCCATATAGGTTATATAGATTCTAACAATAGCACACAGATAATATCAACCTGCTTCTAACCTACAAGAAGCAATTTGTAATTGAACAGACATTACTCAGGCAAACAGTTCTAATAACTTATAATGAAAGAAATTGCATTAAAGTCTAAAATGCATATCAGTGTCAATGTCAATGAGTTGAGCTACAATGTCTCACTGTTAAATGTTTATTAGTGACTACCAGTTCCTGGTAGCTCTCAACCTACTTCAAAGGATAGGCTCTTCAGCAACTTATAGCTTGAAAAGACCTGATCAGACCACGGCATACAAAAAATAGTTTTAACAAAGACTCAGCTGTTTAATTAATGCTAGTATGAATCAAGTCAGCATGAAATAAAAAACATTCCTAACTGTAATGTGCATTATATTACAAATATGTTATGACAAAAGTGTTTGTCTTGGTAATATTTAATGAACATGTAGTAAATAGATCTGCCTTTGGATGAAATGCCTTAGGCTATAGATTTTAACCAGCATGTACTAACGGTCCCCACACATTTAGGTCAGGGGGTCAGGGTTTGACTGGTTAGTATGGTCCAGTTATCCCTTGCTGGTAGTGTAACTACACAATCTGTTCTTTTGCAAGCAACATAAGCAACCTCTAATGATCCATTATATTGTAGTAAGTTTCATGTACAAGTACTGTCCTTCTGCTTAAAGACTTGAAAACAATAGCTTGGTGAACATGTTTCACAATATTGCTGTTACATTATTGTGTATTTTAGCATGGCAGGAATGCTGTTTTAACCAATCAGCTGCCAGCATATGGCTGACATAACATCAAACCTATGGCATCTTGCTATTAGAGAATCGTTGATGTGCCTGTTGGCCTAGATAGATTGCTAATCATCCACATTGCAATAAACTTACCACCTGTTAGTAATAACCTCTGCTAACTAGGTTAACATTTGACTGTTTTAAATTCTCAACTTTTTGGTTCAAATTAAACAAATGTCAAGTCAATAGTGGTTTCATTCAACTGCAAAAATATGATAGTTATCAATTTCTGTTTTGTCTATATTTTAATATTGACTATAACTGGCAAAAGATGGATTGGGTGCTTTTGAGTCAGCTGATCTAGAGGTTCTAATGTGTGCTATGAAGATGAGATCAGACGAGGCGAGATGAAATGAGATAAGATAAGGGTTCAAAGTGCGCATCTGCAACACATAGACTATTAGTTTACTCTTATGCAATGAGCTGTTAATGGTTTGCCAGAAATTTCTGGATGTGTTTTTAACTATGGGCCCCATGGACTTATATAAACTTTGTATAAACTTTCTTAAAACTCTATTAAAACACCTTTTACACCCTAACTAGTTATATGTTTATATTTAACTGCATAAAAAACTGCATGAACATTTCCACCACATCAACTAAACCAAACCAGTTTCTGTGAGATTGGCCTTTTGGAAGAAAAAGTAAATTATATAAAAAATGTGAGAACTATAATATACATGTAGGATTTGCAATAATACCATGCAGTGTACATTAATGTTTACAAAACAGAAAATAAACAGTGAAAGTAGTCTGTAATCTGAATTCTGTATTGAAAATAAGATGTATAACAGAATTTACCAAACCCTATCCTTAGCTAATGTCAGCAGTCTCCCAGTAAACAAGCCCACAGAGCAACAGTGGCAAGGAATGAAAATTCAACCAGGAGGGCCAGTTCTACTATGGCACGTTAAATCTGCAGTCTAACTTTCTGGTTAAAGCTTATATTAAAAAAGCTTATATTCATTTATATTGGTTTAAAACTGCTGGTCCAGTTTCCCTAAAAATGTAAGACAGCTGAGGAATGTTAAACAGAGATAGCAGAAGGGTCATAACATTACTGATTGCAGCTCTAACATTAAACTGCTGTTAGAAGACAGAGTATATGCTGCTTGTAGGGTCCATGAGGGTCAAATTGAGCTGGAAGTGTACATGCTGATAGGCAACCAAGCAAATAGGCCAACAAATAGACATAAATAAAAAAGTCCATCACATATCATATAGACAACATAACAGTAGCAATAAAAAAGCAGAGTTTAGTTCTAACTCAAATCAAACATACCTGCCCGTAATTTTCCTGAAACCACTTAGTAGATGGTTAAGTTGTGTCTGGTTATGGTTTGAGCCAAATTTTGCAAATCAATGGCCCTCCGGGGGCCGAACTGGAGACTTCTGCTTTACAATTATAGTTTATTAAAAAGTTTATATTACATTCTTCAAGTAATACAGTTCCTTAGTTTAGTCTATTACTGGTTGCCAAGCAACATAGTAACTGGACACATTAATATAGATGTGTTAGCAATTGGATCATTAAATAGACTTACTGTAAGTAACTAGTTTTGGAGGTAGTTTAAGAATATTTACACAGTCCTTTTTTGAGGCCACAGCATGTCAGTGTGGCAAGCATGGTCAAATAGGTAATATGGTCATGATTAATTTTAGAGCTCAATCTATGGTTATTACCTCAGCAAGCAGGCTCAGGAAATGTAAATTAAATTTATGCTCTCCAGAGATTAGGAGATTAATATGGAGATGAGGTTAGTGCACATAATTTACTTATACAGAAAAGTACTTCAAGCACAACACTGCTATGCAGAATTGTAAATGGCCAGCCTATGACAGATTACTCTGAGCTAATTATGGAGATCCTATTGCTAAGGATGTTTGAGGGTTCAAGGAAACATGACCTAATTTCTTCTTGTTTTGCAATTTTTTTTCAAGCACCAATTTTATTTACGATATCTTAATTACACAGTAAGATTCTCTTCAAATTGTTGCTATGGCAGCAGTTGACCTAAAAGAGAACGTTACATTGAGTTGCGGTCTGACACCTTTCAGAATGCAACAATGCACAAAATTAGTTTGGGATCCAAAAATGTTTACATACTCACATAGAGCATGTCATGGCCTAAGAGCAGTACTCACTGCCACGCCACAACCACAAAATATATCACCATTTTAACTGTTTTTCTGAACTATTTATAAAACTAGATTCAGAATCATTTGCATTTCAGGTGTTGATTGCTATTTCATCATCTGGATTAGTGGATCAAACTGTAACACAATCAACTGCTAAAGAAATTATTATCTTTGAGGTTACCTGATCTCCTTTGTTACTAAAAATGATGCACTCGTCATAATACAATTGGTTTCACATTGTTCATTTAAAGCAGATTCAGTTTGCATAGTAAATGCAATGTAATTGTATGTAACAAATGTAACAAATCAACTTTTACAGTCAATGTCAAATAGCTTATTTTTAGTTACACTCCATCAAACCTCTAAAGCATTTAAGTATTCAGAACACTCAGCAGAAATTCAGTTCATAAGAAAGGATGTCATATCTATGTTTAGCAGGGGAGTATCATTCCCAAATGGAGATTTGGAAATATGAGCTGTCACAGCAGCAGGCTTTTGAGGACCTTGCCGCAGAGAATATAAGGGATCAATTGTACTGTAATCCTTTTTTATCCATCACTAGTCCTGAAATAAACTTGCAATCCAATGAGTTTTAATCCCAGTGCTCCAGTACCTGGACAAGCCCATTGGATGATGTTAAATAGCCCTTATGTCATTTTGGCCAAAGGAAAGAGCTGAATGACATTTTTACAGTTCATGGCTACAACCAAAGGCAAAGCCAGTTTTACAATGCTTAAAGCTGCAATCCATGATTTATTTTTGTTCATTTAAAAATGAAATAAAAAACAGTTATACATAATAATTACATAACAGATCAGTTTTGCTTAAAGTGGTGGCTAGTGAGTTTAATAATTCATGTTTGTAATCACATGAAACCATTAGCATAGAAAATTAGCATTTTTTATTCAAATATACGCCTAATTTTCTGTCTTGTAATGGACTGCAAGCTCATTAGCCTTGTATTAAAATGTGCGATCTGGTGAATCAAACAAAGGGTGCATGAGTGAAACCACAAGTCTTTCATCCTCATGTGCATTAAAAGTCTGGATGAGCAGAGCCAGAGTCAACTGCACAAGACTTTAAAGCATTAACGTCATGATGCTATCTAGCTTCTGTGTGTAATCAAATCATTTAACTCCAGTGCGCAAATTGCTTTACTTTATGTTGTGAAAAACAAGCTGTGGAATCCATAAATTTGACCAGAGCAATTAACTGAATGATCAGTGCTATAACTCTTCACTGACTCTATGAAAGCCATTAATAGGGTAATTCAATGTCTATGGGTAATCGGGGCGGAGTCAGGGGGTGGCCATGGCCACCTCACTGGCCACACCGCTTGTAACATTTTTTAAAACAAAGTAATTTATGACATATGGTTCTAGGATGACCTCACTCAAAAGTTCACTCAAGTGAACTTCAGGTCTTCTCATAGGATCAGACACCTGCGAGAACAAGGATATTGCTTGATTTACACTCATGTGCTTTGTTGTTATTTATGTATTTATGTTTGCGTGAACATCTTTGCTTTAAACCATAGAATCCATCTAATATAGTTGTTTTCAATAATGGCCTTTTTAAAATATTTTTGCAGCTTTGAAAAATATAAAAATTTACTTTGAATCCAGAATTAAAAGATTTTATTTGATTAAATAGTTAGGAACAACATGAGGCTAAGTAATTTATAATTATTTGGTGATCTTTTTTAATTAAAATGTCATTGTAGTAATTGTAGTCATATTGCAACCTTCTGAACACAGATTGTGCCGAAGGCTATTTTCCTTGGACTTAGAAAAGTGCCACTACACACCTTGAGCATTAACACTTAAAATTATCAAAAGTAAATACATGTCGAAAATGACCTACAAACATTTATATTCCAGTTTGAAAATTGCTCCAACCCCATTTTGTCAGACATTGTGAGTGATATCACAGTGATATCATTGTTTAAAATCTTGAAGTGTGCTGCTGTCTCACTCTGACAGAGTTAACGTTCTCTTAAGAACATCTTTACGTAGACACATGGGTGGTTTCCAAGATGTTGCTATGTAGCTGCTAAGGAGCTGTTTTGTATTACATTGCTGTGCAGTTGCTACGTAGTTGCTATACAGTTGGTAGGGTGTGTGGGTGTTTACCAGGGTGTTGTTATGTAGTAGTTCATATTTTATAGTGGTTATTACTGGGTGGTTATTAGGGCATTATGAGTTGTATGTGGTTTCTAATGTTATAGGTAGTTAATAGCTGTTTGCTTTTTGCCATAGTTTAGTTTCTAGATATATTTTGGGTCTCTTCTGCAATGTAAGTCTAAGGTATTTTACAACTGTTTTATCATCCATTAAATCGTAACAAGCATCACAAATAGGCTACATCTTGTTTTCTTAGTAGCCAGTTATCTGGTTTGATCTCTGCAAGACTGGTACACTGGAAAATGTTTGCCTAGCCAAAGAAAGCAAACATCATTCACTTTCATGTGTTGTGTACTATGACATTATAAATATGACACACTATAAGTCTAGTGTGTTTTGCGTCTTTGTTCCCTTTCTATGTATGCTGAATAGTGAGTAACTCGATGATGTCTTTGCTGCTCAACCCACTGTCCTTTTGCTTGCATTTTTGGCAGGAGAAACCAATTATACTTCAATCTTATATAATTCTGTGGTCACATCATTCAAGATCATTCATTGGCTATGGTCAGCCCACACACAAAGGGCTGACCATAGCCGTAAGCAAGACCTATTGAAGGCTTAACATTTACGTAGATTTTACATTCAATGGCAAAGATTTTGTGGGACCTGTTTGTCTGAAGAATGAAAACTAAGGCACTCACATTTGACAAAATGAAACACCTTTTTGAGCTAAGCTCTCATTATAATCTTTCTACTTAGTCGAAAGTTATCAAGTGTTGTTAGAATATGTATATGTATTTGTATTCCTCTTTTATTATAAGGTAGTATTTGTCTCTTTTTACAGTGAAGTAGTTTATGCACTGACATGTGGCTCTTGAGCGTTTTTAAAGCTTCATACTGCCATCTAGTGCTTCGACTTGTACGTTTTATTACATTGTAATAAAATCTAAAATTTAAAAATATATTCAGAAATAAGTGTATAAATTTAGATTGAATTATACAACATAATGATTACATTTACATTATTATAAACAATAACTGATACCTGCAAAGCTACCTAAAAAGCTATGCACATGTTTACCAAGGACAAAAGCGGTTTTAACCAAAGGGTGTTTTGGTTAACAACAACAAAATATTTATTTGATTTAGTTATTAGAAGTTAATTGATAAATAAAATATATATATGACATTATTTTTTGAAAGCATTCACAAGTAGCTAAAACTTCATAGCACTGTAGCTTTACAGGCAGGTTTCTTCAAGTGTCTTGGAGACACTGCCACAGTTCTTCTGGATTTAGTCTGTCTCACTTTTTTCCGTTGGTTCATAATGTAATCACAGACAGACTCGATGATTGTGAGATCAGATGTCTCTGCGGAGCACTGGCTGTTGTCAGTCTCCTTGTGCATACAAAAATCTCACTGGATTATTACAATTAATGGCAAAAAGAATGTTTGGAAATGTGATCTTATAATTCCTACTGACACTACAACAAAATATATAAATAACTGGCTTAAAACCATTTTGGGGTATGAAAATATTAATGTGCCTAAGACTTTTGCACAGTACTGTATAATAAATGTGATACATCACTCTTTTCTTGTTAATACTTTCAGGAGGTTGGGGAAGTCGTAAACTCACCCTAGTGGCACCTGCAGAATGTGGATACACAGGCAGGCTTGTTAAAGCTACTAAAATAGGAGAAAATTAAGTCTTCTACATAGCTCCTCCTCAGGATGAGCTAGAAACTGCTCCCTTGCCACCATCTTCTGAAGCCTTTCGTAACATGCAAGAAATTCAATGTATCATACGCACTTCAAGTCCTAACTAACCACATTACGTTGTGTTCTGATGTTGTTGTGGTGGAAGATGAGAATGAAGCTCAGGATGAAGCTCAGGATGAGGTGCGGGATGTGGAATGTGAGATAAAGGACAACAACAAAGTCATGAACAATAAACAGGTAAGTTCTCTCAGTACACATACATTTCTTACTGATGCTAAATATATTTGACCCAAGGTGATCAAATGGTTAATTGCAGACTAAAGATAAAAACGTTGCATTTGAAATGTTTTTTTTTGTAGTTACATTTTTTTTTGTGGTTGGTCCTGTATATTATAGGCTTGCTGTCCTATTTGTCAAGAAGAAATGCCCCTTGACATCTTGGAATAAATATGCATTTATATATATTTGTATAATAATCCATATTTACAAACCAATGACATTCAAAGCTTTCATACTTTAGTTTCATACTCCAGTAGTTTACAGGTATGACAGGTCTTGAAGAAGCTGACCAAAAATTCTTATTCACTTTTCTTTATTAAATGACTAGCGTTCTATAGACCATTTTGTCTTGAGTTTTAGTGTCGTTTTGAATCTTAAATCTTTGAACTCTGTAAAATTAAATTATATGGGTCTAAACACAAATATACTTTAAAAGAAAGTCATAATGGTTTGAGATTCTGTAAGGATGAGTAAACAATGACAGAATTATAATTTTAGGGTAAACTGTTTCTATAACCTTTTGTTTTTGAAACAATTTCTGTTATTTCAGCATCCAGCAATAATCTAAAAAAACTTTCTGAAGTTCTGGGTCGGATGGAGTCAAATATGGCTGTAGAAGTTGAGAAAAATGATCTCTCAAAATCCTCTGCCTGCTTCTGTTCTCCGGCTACCAGGGCACTACAATGATTTCCAGTCCTTCACAAGTGACTTGATGATGTGCATTGGCACTTGCAAGTGTGGTTTGGCCATGTGTAATTTTTAAACACATACATGTTACATTTGTTACAGATACATACCTTTATTAGATGCTGTTACTGCACTTAAGTTCAGTACTTAGTTAAAATCAAGCTTACAAGTGTGTTCAATTTTGTACATATTTAGTGTACGTGATGCATGTTGTGTTCATCCTGTTATATTTTTGATCCTATGATATAAGATATAGTACGTTTATGTAACGGTTTAAAGTTACATACAGTCACTTACAATGTAAGCTTATACTGCTCCACAATGCATTTTTTTCATGCATGGGCTCATGCAGTGGTTGAAATGTTGAATGTCTGTTGTTCCCTAGCTTGTCAGAATCTGCAGAATATCAAAGTGCTTTATCCTTTTAAAGTATTTGTATTTCAAAATGTATGCAAAATGTACATTTGAGCATGTTTAGTGGGAGCACAAACATTTAACCAATGTTTGAATAAAAACAATTCCATAATCCAACAGTGGCCATCACTCATTACACAGAAACAATTATTACTAGCAGTTTATTTATTCAGATATTTTAAGGGATAGTTGACGCCAATTGTTAATTATTACATAATTGCTAATGCTAGAGGTTTGTGTCTGCAGAAGAGAGGATGAAAATTACAGTTATTCCATAAGAACTGACTGGCAAAAATAAAGTGCAGTTAGATAGATGTCCCAGCCAAAAGTCTGTGAAGGTCCTTTGGTGTGTAGTTTCTTTGAGTGTTTCCAGTTGCTCATTAGTCAGGGGACATTCAGTTGGAAGCACAACAATGCTGAAAAAATTGAAATTTTAATTGCTACATTAAATACAAATTCCTACATTAAATACAAATTCGAAGTTGTTGGTTTTTACTGTCAAAATCATGTCCAAAATGATGTCCAGACATCTCTCCACAACCTCTCTATACTGAAAAATAAAGTAATATGTCAGTTAAACAATTTTAGACACATGTGCAGAAGTCAATAATCATAATTAGTAATAAAAGTAAAATTCATTTTGGATAAAACACTCTTAATTAGAAACCTAAAACAATTCAAACAAAGAACATTATAGAAAAATTTCAACTCACCATTGATTGTGGACACTCTTTTGTGAAATAAAGCTGCCCCTTTCTGTCCCACAAACTGTAAACATCAGGCAAGCCATGTCCACATTTTCAACACCTCGTACCCTAAGAACATGTTTAAGCATAGAGATAAAAACACATTTCTCAAAAATTTTAAATCACCCAAACTCATGTTTGCAATACAATGACAGTAACAAATTTTTGCAAAATAAAAAATAAAACAAACAACAGATGTATAATTTGTCTGAAATTCATTAATTTATACTGCGTACTTAGGGGACCTTATGTAGCAAGGTAAACACACAGACTGCATTATAATAGATTTTTTTATGATTGTGTGTGCCTTAAGTATGCCGGGGGAATCCCCAAGTATGACGTAAGAGGACAACCCCAGTATGGCAGCAGATTGTTGTACTAGATGAGATGGAAGGTTAAGGAAACAAACCCTGCAGCAAAATATATATATATATATTTTTTTTTTTTTTTTTTTTTTTTTTTTTTTTTTTTTTTTTTTTTTTTTTTTTTTTTTTTTTTTTTTTTTTTTTTTCTTTTTGGGGAAAAAAACCTTTTTATATGTACACATATGTAAAGAGTACCGTTAAAATGCTGAATATAAATGCAAACATTGCTTTCATGTCTTAATGCAGAAAAGCTGATTAAATTGCAAGTGTATATGTAAAGTCTACGCATTTACTGAACTTGAACTAAACTGAACAAATATGCCAAGATTTGGCATCCAATTCTTACTGAAACGTACCTGAGAACAAGAATGTCTCCACTGCTTCTTGAAAAAAATAGGTAACTGCACCAAGGTTGTTAGATGCAGCACCAAGGTACATTATCTATTAAAACAGAAGAAATGTTATGCCGAATGGTGACTAAATATAGATTATGAGCCTGAACTTAGTGAAGACTGACCACTACCTTGCGTGAAAAGCCATCCACACCCCTGAAGACAACTGTATTGTATGTTTTAAAAATCCCACATACCTCTCTCGTAAGAAGTGCAGCAAGCAATAACTGAGAAAACAAGCCTGACAAACTTACCGAATCAATTTATGGTTGGTGTCAATGTGCATTATTGACCTGGAACTGGAGACTGAATAGGTCCTTCGCACCACGCAGCCCAGTTGTGTCATTCGAGACATGACTCCCGCTGTATCAACCCGGTGCATTGCATCCCTGACCCGGTCAAACTGCACTTGGTGTCCTCGGGCCTTTAAAGCTGTTACACTCAGCCATTTGTCTGAATACTATGTGTTTACTCCAATCAGGCTAGCCATCATTGGAACAGAACAGTTCATGTCCAGGAGATTGCTGATGTAATCTGGTGAGATTAGAAGACGTGGCTGTCATGTCGCCCCTGATTCATGCAGAACAGTTGCAGTGCCCGTCTCCCCGTCTGTGAGCACATAAACTCAACAGCATATTCCAAGCATGAACGGAGTCTTTCAAAAACATAATCCAAAAGCAACTGCTAAAGCAAAATATATAATACAAGTTAAATATCTCAGTCTTGCTGACCAGATGAATGAAACCAAAGTAAAATTACATCACGCCACGAACATACAACACCGCTTGGTCCATTTCGGCAAATGTCGTTTTTGACCTGAAGGCCTCTCGCCTGTACCTGTTGCTTTGGTCTTCATCAACACCCACTTGCACCACCTGCTGGTGAGTGACTAACAGCAAATGGAGATTATGCAACAGTACTCTACTGCTCTTCCTGCACAAACTAAATATTTTGGAAACCAATTTTGTAAGGTGAATACTAAAATTCACTGTTTATATATATAACCAGGTTAAATTGCAGCGAACAAAAATGCTGTAGACCCATGAATTATGGGTCAAATTGACAGGTTTATTGAGGAGAGGTATGCTATGACTTTTATAAGCAAACAGGTGTACAATGTTTTTAGGGCATACGATAAAGTGAACAAAAAATTCCATAAACTTAACATTAGGCTACATTTTGTGACATCATAGCTTCACATCAGAATGTTGTAGGGACTTGGGGGTGGGCTCATATAGCTTGTCATTAATTATTACCATGAAAACTGTCTAGCCATGCCCTAGGAACCATTTTGAGTACCCTCGCAACCAACATGAATTAGCTATATCTTAACACCAGAACATCATAGAGACATGGATGTTGGTTCCTAATTCAGACACACATCTATCAGTTTTACCCTGTTAACAGTCTAGCTTCACCGTGGCAACCATTTATGGTACCCTAGCAACCATATAATGAAATTAATTAAGCCATATCTCAGCATGGTAACTGTAAAGACAGGCGGGTAGTCCTATTTGACTTATTTGGGCTTTCAGTAGGCTTTAGGTATTGCCAAACCCTAGCAACCACTTAGAGCACTCTAGCAACGCATAACATCACAAATAAGCCATATTTTAGTATATCTATCATGCTAAATCATGCTAGCGTCGTATTAATTAATGCTAGAACATGTTAGCATTATAATAAAATGCTGTACCTCATGCTAAACAGCATTATGATAATTAATGTTAAAACAATTAATGTAATTAATGTTAACGTCACGTAAAATATTTTAACATCATGTTTAAACATCATACTAGATTGTTAAAACGTTAAAAACATATTAAACTCTTGCCACCATGTTTTCAGAATGTCAGACCTGAAGTTTTTTAAACCATTATACACTTTTTTCAGGCAACATAGTTTATGTTGATGTTGTGCCAGAATTGTATTTTTATTTATTTCTGACTTACTTAATAAGGCACCCAACAGTGTCAGAACGAAAATATGTGCAGCACGTTAAATATTTACCAAGTATCACAAATAGTTTTGGTGGAAAAACAACCCAATAAACTCTCCATATATTTCTTTTTAATTTAAGTGCATTTCTCGTGCGGGATGAGTTACGTACCTAAGTTTTGTCCAGGAAAATAAGAAATTGAGGCTTCGCAAGCGCCACTATTAACCTTTCAAAAACCAAGTTTTTCATGGATACTATGAGTTTCCATAACATCAAAACGCTCCGCAAATAAAGATGGCAGTGTAAAGCGCTGGTACATTAGAAGGACGCGTTTCACTCGAATCCACGCCCTCTGGCGTCACATGGTCGTCAGTTGTCTTGGCAATGCATTGAAATCAGGAGCTACTCGGCCAATCAAACTGCAATAATCTTCGAACGCAGCGAATCACGTTCGAAAGACCGACAATTTAAACCACAGTGCAGTAACAGCGTTTTACTGTGTCGCTTAAGCAGAAGCAAGTTAGTTTGTGTTTCGATTCACAGCAGCAAGCTTTAAAATAATGGCTCTCCGTGTGACAAGGGTGAGGTTTCTTTAGTGCATTGCTTTCTTCTTTGTATAAGGCTTAAACGAAGTTATTTGTTTTACGTGCATTTGCATTTATGTTATTTAGATAGTTAATTGGCCGCTCATTGCTTAGAAACGCCAGATTCAGTTTGTTTGACAAATGTATTTAACGTGGTGGATAGATTTGCTTTAATATAAACTTTCAGATTTTTTTTTCAAGTCTTATAGTCTTGTTAATACACTTGCTCATACACTTTCTCTCACATTTACGCTGTCATTAATTAAACGGTGTACTTTTTAACGCTCTTGATGGTTTCTGTTTGAACAGAACACCCGTCTGGCCAGCAACGAGAATCGGAACGCTCTGCCTGGGAAAGCAGTTGTAGCGAATAAGCCTGGGCTGAGACCTAGGGCCGCGCTGGGGGAGATTGGAAACAACCCGCAGACACGACAGGATGTGCGGAACAAGGTGAATTGTATTTATTCCAGGCCTTGTATCCTCAAGGTTTATTCTCCATCTAAACTTTAGTTCTTGTGACACAGGATGTGAGGGCTGCACCCAATGCGGGGGTCGTGGCCGAGAAGGTGCCTTTTGTTCAGCAGCCCAAGAAATCGTCTCCTAAAATTAAGAATGAAGTTCAGGTAAGGCTGATAAGTGAGGCCTTAAAAGGTCAGTTCACCCACATATTAACCTTATTTCCATGTAACCAAAGTAGCTTTTGACCAACTTAATGACAATGTTAACTATGTGCCTCACAAAGCTGTTCTGTTGCATTTGGAGTGTTTCATTTTCTGGATGCAGTGAAAGAAACTCAAAAATCAGCCTTTAATGTTCTACCTTTAGTGTGTCAAGAGTCTGAAATGTGTGTAGCTGTCTTATTTTTTTGCTTGTGGATGAACCATCTCTTTAAAGTATTATTTGGGTGCAGGTGTCTGAGTTGTCTACAAATGTATTTATTTGAACTTGCATCTGACACATTTGTGTGAAAAACATCTGACACTTTCAAATGTGGATTAAAATCCAATACGTATCCAGACATTCGACATGCGTCTAAACGCACATCTTAATCGCCTTGTATATAACGACGCTGTTCTGCGATGATTTGTTGAATGGCATTTCGCATATGTACCGAACCTGGCTGCAATGCCAATGCAAAATAAAGGGCATGAAAGTCAAGTGTAAGGAGGATATATTGAGTTGTTGTCACTGATGTGGAAAGCATTAAAGTGTCTGTTGGCAGAATTTAAAAAAAAAAAGCTTTCACTTTTGTGTAATTGCTGTTGGGTGTACTTTTGCTGACTTTTGAACAGATGAATTTGCAAAAGTCGATCCACAATTTGAGGATCAATCATGACACTCATTAGTGAATGACTGGAGTGTTTTTGGCCTGGAAATAAATGTTAACGGGCGCTTTGGGTATGTAAGTGTAAACGGGTGTGACAAAATCGAATATGCACTTAAGATTGGCTCTGAGCATTAAGACTTGTAGTGTAAACTTAGCCTAACTGTTGTGATTCTTTGCTGCACAAAGAACTTGTTTTCTATCAGCAGGTGTTGTCTGAGTCCTCCTCTCCTGTTCCTATGGAGACCTCTGGCTGTGCTTCAGAGTTGTGTCAGGCTTTCTCTGACGTTCTGCTTGATATTGAGGATGTGGATGCAGATGACTATGATAATCCCATGCTTTGCAGTGAATATGTGAAGGATATCTATTTGTATCTCCGCCAGCTTGAGGTTTGTAGAGGAGAATGTCCTGTTCAGCTGCTGCAATGCATTGAGTGTATTTTTCAATTTTAATTTTTCTTCTTGCAGACAGAACAAGCTATTAGGCCAAAATACCTGGAGGGCAGTGAGGTTACTGGAAACATGCGTGCTATTCTTATTGATTGGCTTGTCCAGGTTCAAATTAAGTTTAAGCTGCTACAGGAGACCATGTACATGACTGTTGCAGTCGTTGATCGCTTCTTGCAGGTTAGTTTGGGTTTTTGTTTTACTGTGAGACCTTAAGGGTGGCCTTTGTGTAACTATGCCTGTCCTTCTCTTTCATCAGGATCATCCAGTTCCAAAAAAACAGCTCCAGCTTGTTGGTGTAACGGCCATGTTTATTGCCTCAAAATATGAGGAAATGTACCCACCAGAGATTGCAGATTTTGCCTTTGTGACTGACCGTGCCTACACCACTTCTCAGATCCGTGAGATGGAGATGAAGATATTGAGGGTTCTTGATTTCAACTTTGGGAGGCCTCTGCCCCTACAGTTCCTCAGGAGGGCATCAAAAATTGGCGATGTAAACTCATTTCTTTTTGTCTTTGGTTATGGCCACTTGTTAGTTTGTTTGGTTATGGTTAGTTTTTGGTTTGACTTTGGTAGGTTGTGGCAGAGCAGCACATGCTGGCAAAGTACTTTCTGGAGCTCACCATGGTTGATTATGACATGGTCCATTTTCCACCCTCCCAAGTGGCCAGTGCGGCTTATGCCTTGACTCTGAAGGTCTTCAACTGTGGCAAATGGGTGAGTGCTATTACTTTTAACACAAACCAAGTAGCGAGTTTTGTCTAAATGCACTATGGCACATTTGCAGACCCCTACTCTTCAGCATTATATGGGATACACTGAAGATAAGATGGTTCCTGTGATGCAGCATATTGCCAAGAATGTTGTGAGGGTCAATGAAGGGCTTTCAAAGCACCTGGTGAGTGGGCTTTGCCTAACAGTGAGCCAGCCTACTTGACTGTTCAAGTAGATGAGTTTTTAATGTCTACTTGACTCGCTGTTTCTTCTCCAGGCTGTGAAGAACAAGTACTCCAGTCAAAAGCAAATGAGAATTGCATCAATTTCTCATCTGAAGTCATCCTTGATCAAAGAGTTGGCGACGCAAATCTCATAGTATGGGGTTATTTCCAAAGGGACTTGAGCACTGTGTGCTGCCTTGTAAGATTGTAACTTTTGCATGTTTTTACTATTACAGGTTTTAATGCAAGGATTTTTTTTTTTTTTTTTTTTTGCACTGCCATGTTCTGAGCAAAGGTGGTCTCAAACAATTCCATGTTTATGCAAACTTGTACATTTTACTTCAAATAAACATTTTTAAACAAGCTAGTCTTAAACTTGATTTCTTTTAAGTCTTGGCACTAGAGGTTGATGCAAAGCCTACACAAGTACTACTGCAGATACAAAACTGGGCTGTTTCTTTAAAGTGTAGGGTTATTACCTTGGGGTAACAGTACTTTGAAGAAATGCAGCACTGAGCTTTTAACCTATTCAAACAAAGTTTGTCACTGTCTGTCCATTCTCAACCATTGTGGTAACAGCCCCACATTTAAAGTATGCTTAATATATTTTAGAATCCTTTTCTGTTCTGTTTTTGTTTTATACCCTAAAATGGTTTTTGGTTGTATGTTTTGAAACATGCCGATGACTCGCATTATTTCGGCCAGGTGACGTCACAATCTCTGTTTGTCTTTTAGGCATCTTGGCCTGGACGGAGCGACATCTTCAGTTCAGTCTTAAGATGGAACTCCTGGTAAACCTGGCCAACCCATCATTACACCTACTTGGTCCATTAGAAACCTTGGGTTGGTGTTTTGATGACCAGCTGAAATGCAGTGCTCACATTGCAACAATCTTCCTGTTGTACTGGTACATGTTCTACAATATCAGGAAAATCATACCTTTCTTGTCTGAGCATGCAACACAGCTCCTAGTCCAAGCACTTGTAATATCAAAGCTACTGCAATGCCATACTAACACAACCTGAAACACCTGAAAATGATCCAGAATACTGCAGCATATCTGGTCTTCAGGCAGCCCAAGAAAGCCCATGTTAAACCCCTCCTGAACTTACTGCACTGGTTACCCATAGCCACCTGCATTAAATTGAAATGTCTGATCCAGGCCTTCAGCTCAGTCTTTTAGTTATGTCCCCTCCCACCAACTATGTTTTGTAAATGAGCGACATCTGATTGTTCCATCACAACAAGGTACCAGATCCTTCTCGAAGACATTTTCCTATTTCTTCCTCATCAAACGTGCTCCCAGCCTCCACCCTGCCATGACCATCACAACCTTCAAGAAACAACTTAAAACACATCGGTTTTGCAGGCCCTTAACTAATCCCTATTGCTCTGATGTCATTTTATACATGTAAAAATATATGTATATATTCTGCTGTTCATCCTGTCCCTGCTGCAGGGGCGGACTGGCCATTTGGCAGACGGCATTCTCCATGCTGGGCCAATGTACTTTTTAGGCAATTACATCTCATACTATTTTTGTCAGATCCCAGTCATTGTGCATCTCAAAACAGTCAGAGATAAAAAAGAAACATAAAGGAGGTGCAGAGAAATTGTGTGAAAAAAGAAATGGGCCCTTCGGACAGACACAGTAAGGAGGAGAGGGATTTTTGAACTGCTTTCAAAACACACTATGTAATCAGTGTAGATACTTGATAAAACTGAGCCAAAAACACAATTTTGATGGTAACATGCTTTGCCCTGTGACTGTGAGTCTCTGTGTTACAATAAGGTGGTCAGAACAGCTAGTTTACACATTGGGCACACTGGCTAAGAAAAACAGCAGATCTTGACTAGTTTTCCTTTCATGTTTCCCTGTTGAGCTAAAAGTTTTATTTTAAAGTTTTAAATAAGTGTCTTTATGGCTATGTGTATGCACTTGAACTACATGTGCAGTTATTTTGGTGCCAGAGACTAAGTTTCAAGATTCTCAATAATGTGCAAATTGAAGACATAGGCCTGGATTTTTATCAAGACGACAGTTTACACAGTAAGTTGTATTATTTTGTAGTGCCATTCACTGTAGTTAACAATCCGCTGACTGAAAATAGTGACATGATGGAGACGTTAATTATTAGCATCTTACATCTGTACTAATTTATGTAGCATTATGTAGACATCGTTTTGATTTAGACATTTACACGTTTCCTTACATTTACTTTATTAAATATTAAAAACAGTTTATTATTGGACTGCAGTGGACTACAGTTACCCTAATTAAGCATGTGCATCTACACAATGATAACATAAACAATATATTTTTGCTTAGGAAGAACAGTTGTAGAATGATTTATTAATTTGTTAACAATTTTTTTTTTTTAATCATAAAGCAATACAAACATGAACATGAAACTGTTTAAGAGGACAGCTTCTGCATGTTAAAAGGTAAAACTGTTTTAAATTCACAGAATAGATTGATTTAGCTTGATTCTTCTAAATAACTTGGATTATCAAACAAGCAAGACTTTTTGGAATTTACATCCCAGACAATTACAGTTTATAGCTATTGTGTTTGTGTGTCAGTAGCTCAATGTTACATATAATTTAACATTGTATTAGTCCGGACAGGCATGTGCCTTTGTACCTAAAGAGCATGGCGTAAGGAATGAAAAAAGAACCGATGTACTGACCAAAATCTAAAATATATTATTTTAAATTAATGTTAATTAACTTAAACATTAACATTCTGTATAAGAAATGAAGAACAAAAGTATTGAACTGGAGCTCTGATAATGGAGCTATTGGGTGCTTCTCAACAGAAGGTTAGTAAGGTTGCATATTTTGGCTGCTATATTAAGTGTTGAAGGACATCTCAATTTGAAGGGTGCTTGAGAGGCAGCCTTCTTTTCACTTCCTTCATTTGGCCTCTTTTGAAGGACGTATGAAGTATATTTATTGGGGTCTCAAATCCCACTCCATTTGCACACATTCCCAAAACATAGCAAGAATTGAGTTGGCACTTTCTTTGCCCAATTTCCTTATGAAGTATAAGATGAATGGTGTGTATTTTCTGTTATTTGGTTGCAAGTTAACTTAAATGCTAAACAGTCCATTTTATAATGTATCATGGGCGGGTGGGTAAAATTTGTTGCAACAATTTCTAGACTCAAGCCTAGAAGCCTTAGACTGACTAGTTGGCCTCCTGTTTGCGTAGCACCCATTCAGATTTATTGAATCAGTATTTTTGGAGTTGACTCACTGTCACTACTGTGCATGTGCCTGCTAATATCACACGTTTCAGTAGGCAGTCTGAATGCATTACCCCCTCAGACCACTGACAGAAGTACGAGCCTTCACATGCAATGACAAGGATTTCTAATTCACTTCCATTTATACAATGGTCCAAATGTATTTTAGTTATCAATCAATTTTTTATTCATAAAAATAGAAACGCCTGTTTCCAGTAAGTGACTGGACCACTAGTCAGGTGGTTGATCTTCATGTCTTTGTATCTCCAAAACTGCCCTCTCAACAGCTGCGATATGGTGGGTTTATCTGATATCTTTGAGAAACTATAAGACTTATGATAGGCCAAGTGCAAGTTCATGCATTTATTTGAATAAATGTTTAATAAATGTTTGCTTTAGGCAAAAAGGAAATGGACAGTGAATAATTAAAGAAAAAATGAGTACACTTTAAAGGTTTCTTTTTTAGTACAACATTATACCTTAATATTGTGGACTATTTTAAAACACTGTTTTAAAAAATTAAACAGTTACACCCCAGTAAGGGTGTGTGACATTTTTATTTGTAAATTAAGATAAAATAATGAATTACTGGTAATTTTCAAATGTAGTGTTATAATTATATAAATGAATAGTTCATTATTTAATATCTACAAACAATACTATTTAGTTTTTATTTTAAACTAAATGTTTTTTTAAACTATTTTACTTTTTAAAGTTTAGTGATTAATCTCTAAGTAGTTTACTTAAGCTATTAACTGATTAAAATGAGCAAATATACAGATGTTAATTATATATTAGTTACAGGTAACAGGTAAATGTATTTCTTTTCACTGCCAGTATGAACAAAGATTTTTTTACAAGATCAGTCAACACTGATGTTTAATGCATGTAATCTTTCTTGAAATCAGTCATCTCAATTTGTGACGCATGACAAAATAATTTAGCGGGTTTAAAATCACTTCATTTATGTAAAATGTTTTACTTTAATCATATGCAGAAAGCAAGAAAAGAACACTTATTTTAATATCACTGAAGTTGTCAACCAACTACTATCTTGTTTGAAAATGACAGCAATGCACAATGAATGTCAAATTTACATCAGGTCTGCACCTTGTTGATTATAATGAGAGAACTTGTGAATTTAAATCTTGGCCCCATTAAAATCGTGTTATAAACGGACCATGAATAAAAGTAAATGTTGAAATGCAAGCCATTTTATAAGCACATTATTAAAAGTACATTTTAAACATTTGCATTTGTGAGACATTACTTAATATTTGTGTCACAAATGCAAATGTTTGAAATGCACATTTAATAATGTGCCTATAAAATGGCTTGCATTTTTATAATGCACCCTCTACCTGGCATAAAAATTCTGACTTTGTCAATATGAATCGTTACCAGTCGTATGACCATTGTTACCAGTCAAAATGTGGGTTCTTTGATACGTTCACCTAATAACTCAAAGTATATGGTCAAAGTGATACTTACAGGTCAAAAACCGCAGAGCATTTTCAGCAGAAGTGGTGAAGAAATATATATATATGTTGTAACCATAATGTATAAAAACAAACAACTTGCTCTGTGTTTTTGTTTGATGGGTACTTCAAGGTCTCAGGTAAAAAACTGTTCTTTATAAATAATTGTATCTGTTAACCTAGAGTTAAGCTGTTAATAATTTTCAGTGTGTGTTTTCTGCATTTGCTAATAAATATTCTTTTACCTTGAAGTTTGATGGTTGTTTACCCCAAGCTTCCTGCTCATTTACATAGGACAAGTTCATTGGGACAACTGGAGCTGATAAGGAAAGTTGCATTTGGTACAGTGACAGTGTGTGTCACTGATACGTGAGGGCTCTCATATTGAGATTTCGATTTTTTTTTTCCAGATCAGCTCTAAAGTACCCCAACATTACATAACTAAACAGTAGTTAAGTTTAATTAAGGAAAATAAATGTACATAATATAGTAAGCAACACAGAATGCATGATGTCTGATTTCATCATATTTTACTACAACCCCAAATCAGAAAAAGTTGGGACAGTATGGAAAACAGATAAAAAAAGAAAGTAGTGATTTCTAAATGTACTGTGACTTGTATTTCATTGCAGACAATACAACAGCACATTATTTAATGTGTTCCTTTTTTTTCAAAAAAACAAAATTCCTATTTTGGTTCTTGCAACACATTTCAAAAAAAGTTGGAACAGGAGCAATTTAGGGCTAGTAATCAGGTAAATTGGTTAAATAATGATGTGATTTGAAACAGGTGATGTCAACAGGTGATTGTAATTATGATTAGGTACAAAAGCAGCATCCAAGAAAGGTCTAGTCCTTTAGGAGCAAAGATAGACTGAGGATTGCTAGTTTGCCAACAAATACGTGAGAAAATTATTGAAATGTTTGAAAACAATGTTCCTCAAAGAAAGATAGGAAGCCATTTGCTTATTTCACCTTCAACAGTGCATAACATAATTAAAAGATTCATGGAGTGTCGAGGAATTTCAGTGCGTAAAGGACAAGGTTGTTCAAGCCTTAGCTGAACAACCGTGCTCTCCGATCCCTCAGGTGGTACTGCATCAAGAATCATCATTCATCTATAAGCAATATCACCACATGGGCTCAGGACTACTTTGGCCAGCCTTTGTCAAGTACCACAATACGTAGTTACATCCACAAATGCCAGTTAAAACTGTACTGTGCCAAAAGAAAGCCATATGTTAACAGTGTCCAGAAGCGCTGTCGACTTCTCACAGTACAGTGGAAACATGTACTGTGGTCAGATGAATCAGTATTTCAGGTATTTTTTGGGAGAAATGGACGCCGTGTGCTCCGGACCAAAGAAGAAAAGGATCATCCAGACTGTTACCAGCAACAAGTCCAAAAGCCAGGGTCTGTCATGGTATGGGGTTGTGTTAGTGCCCTTGGTAAAGGTAACTTGCACTTCTGTGATGGGACCATTAATGCTGAAAAGTACATAGAGATTTTGGAGCACAATATGCTGCCTTCAAGAAGACATCTTTTCCAGGGACGTCCATGCATATTTCAACAAGATAATGCAAAACCACATTCTGCACACATTACAAAGTCCTGGCTGTGGAGGAAGAGGATACAGGTACTTGACTGGCCTGCCTGCAGTCCCGACCTGTCTCCAATAGAGAATGTGTGCCGCATTTTGAAGCGCAAAATGCGACAACTAAGACCCTGTACTGTTGCTCACCTTAAGACTTGTTTGCAGCAAGAATGGGACAAAATTACACCTGAAACACTTTTTCACTTGGTGTCGTCAGTCCCTAAACGTCTTTTAAGTGCTGTGAAAAGGAATGGCAACATTACAAAGTGGTAAATGCTTTACTGTTCCAACTTTTTTTGAAATGTTGCAAGAACCAAAATGGGAATTGTTTTTTTTTTTGAAGAAAAAAACAATAAAAATCATGAACGCATTAAATAATGTGCTGTTGTATTGTCTGCAATGAAATGCAAGTCAAAGTAAATTTAGAAATCACTACTTTTTGTGTTTTCCATACTGTCTCAACTTTTTCTGATTTGGTGTTGTACTTTCATATTTAGATGTTTCTTGGAATGGAATAAGATGAAGATTTTACAATTGTTCTTGCTTGGTCACATTTACTTTTTCACAGCAGTTTCTTTTGCATGGAAGGAAGACGGAGCTGAATGTAATACTTATCCTAAACCAACAAAGTTTTTATTTTTTGGCCAGTAAAATATTAACAAATTTTGATCACATGTCTGTTTTCCAAGCAGACTTTATACACATTTTCCAAAAGTGCAGATTTAAAGAACTGGCTGAATAGACACCCATCCATTTGGCCATGTTCAGTGTAGTTGTGTACAAAGTAGTGTCCACATAGATCATTGCCAAAACAACCACCACACTATTGGTCAACGCTTTGAATTTGATTAAGTCAGACTTCACTAAACCTGAAGATGATGCAAAGGAAACCTGTTAAAGAATTGTTTCATGCAAAAATTTTACTGTGCAAAGGTTTTAATATTTTAAAGCAGACTTTGAAGCAGTCCTCCACCACCCCACAAGTGTTGGGTGCATGAGCTATGGACAAAGTGCAGGCCAGTTCTTGGGTGATGACTTCTCTACCACCACCAAACTCCAAAAATTATTTAAATTTACACATTTGGCAGATGGTTTTATCCAAAGCAACTTACAGTAAATTTAAGCATTTCATCAGCATATGCATTCAATGACCTCAGTGTTACTAGCATCATGCTTTGCCAGGTGAGATACAGGAAACATTGCCTCAAACTCTGTTGGGTGCATCCTATTGGATATAGAAATCGACAGCTATTTTTTTATTTTTGTGTTTTTGTTTGTGTGTAGATGCTTTGTTGATGTTTTTAGTGTTTATGGAAAAGATTTGAACTCCAAACAGTGATGTTTGTGTGGACTGGCACAAAGAGAAAAACTGAAGTGCCCTTGACCAAGGCACCTAACCCCCAATTGCTCCCTGTATCTGACAAATGTCACTTTCACTTAATGTTACATTGACGTACAATTTATAATATAGCAATGTTATTTCATTGGCACAGCGCTAATATGATATATAGTGGGAATGTGGTGGTGTTTGATATTTAGTGTCATTGGGGTTAATTTGTTTTATATTTTTATGAGACTATTATGATATACCAGACTTACACAATGATGTATAAATGTATATGTATGAAACACTGAATGAGTTTGATGCAATCACAGATATAAACAAGAGAGTGATGATAGAAATGCATATAGTTCAGTTCTCTCTGAACATGGAGGTGAGATGGAGCACATACCTAGCTAATCTTAAGGTAATTGGAGGTATTGCAGGTGGGACAAGGGCAAAGAGGATGAGGGACCAGGAGATGAAGATGAACACCAAGGGGAGAATACAATAACAAAGGAACGAAAGTAGTCTATGTAGCGTATAAAGTAATCGAAATACACTTGTAAGAGAAAAAGATTGATACGATTGATATGTCATGTTTGAAGTAGACATTCAACAACCAATGAGATCCCTAAATAAGCTCAAAGCATTAATGTTTTTCTCTTACAAATGAATCATTTCACTTTAGAAAACATGTATTTAGCCACTGGAAGTCATATGGGTTACTTTAATAAGGGATAAATTGAATCTTCAAAATGCTGAACCCTGATCGATGCCACTATAAAGCTGGAAAGAGCTGGGGTATTATTTAAAAACTGTGGCTGACTGTGAAAGAAAAACATCTGGGGATGAATAAATTATGAGACAATTTTCATTGTGGAGGGGAGGAGTTCTTCAACCTTCTGTTTTATAATGTAATTTAAAATGATAAATTTTATACTGAAAAGGGGAGTTGTGTTTTTGCCACTGTCATCTTAGGCTTGCACTGAATTAAATCTAATTTTTAGCAAGAAAAAATCTAATTTTTAAAGCAAGCTACAGCTCTAAATATTACTGATCCACGTTTATATGTTTCACATCTTAAGATCTGAGTTTCCTCAAAGCAACCTGTGTGTGTGTGTATGTGTGTGTACTGTCTGATAGATGATTGAAATTCTGATTTGAGAGTACAGACATATCCGTGTTGTATTTAATTTCTTATTTTCTTATTCTTATTGTTCTTTACTTTTTTATATATTAAGTTTAGCAATTTATATAATATTCATTTTTTTTTCATTACCTAATACCCTATTCTACATTGCATTCTGGTTGAGTTGAAGTAATAATAACAGTTCATTATCTATGATTAAAGGACAGCATAATTTCTCTAAGCAAGGAGAGTCTAGTGAACTGGACCTCAACCCTTTGATCTGTTTGATCTATCAGCTTGAAATACTAAGCACTAGTCAAGCATTGTAGGCTTAACAAGGTTTATAATTTATTTTTTAAAAAATATTTAAAAAGTCAGAGCCTTAAATTGACAAAAAAAATCCACATGCAATCCAAAATGGCTTGTTGTTGGGCGGAGCTAATGAATGTAATTTTGAAAGTTGTCCAGCTTGATACATGTACCAAGAAAAAAACAGGAACCAACAATTATTAACCATTTGATCTATCAAAAATATTTTAATGGACCTATAAAAAAAGGTTTCTTAAATATTTTAAATGGCGGGAAAATTTCCTCAGGTCATGCCTGTGATGACATGTTTTGTGTCAATATACCAAAGCATATAGCCCATACAGCCTCATATCCATTTTAGATGCTTGCCATAAAATTCGTAAACACGGTATACGAGAACGGTACAATGTATTGACAAAAATTTGATGAGGCTACATTTCGTGCAAATGGGACAAAAAGTATAGGATGAGTTTCAAAAGGCCAGCAATTACTCTACCATTATATAAACATCCTAGGAGAAAGAAGTTGAGATTTTTCTGTCTTCCAGCTTGTTTAAAATGCAGCAACCAGAGTTCTTACGAGAACAAATATGTCCATACTAGTCCGGTACTGTCAACATTGCACTAGCTGCCTATCAAGCATCGTATAAACTTAAAAATTCTGCTGATTACCTACCTGAACACCCCTGCCAGTTGATAATACCCAAAGTTTCAAAATCAAGTGCGAGTGGTAGACCTTTTTTATATTTGGCAGCCAGACTCTGGAAACATCTTACCAGCATTGTCTGGGAGCCAGATACACTATGTCAGTTTAAATCTGGATTAAATACACATCTCTTTAATCTACTTTACACATAGTCCTATAGATGCATAGGACTGCATTAACTAGGTAAACCAACTGCATTAACTAGGTAAACCAGAACCGGTGACACTTCCCATGAGAACAGATGTACTGGCTCCACACTATGTCTGTCTGTCTTTCATTTCTCTAAGGTCCTGTAGTCAGCATGATCCAGACTCTATCCAGACCAGATGGTGGGGAGACAGGACAGTATGATCCCTGAGACAGACCGACTTGACTCCATTTTCACCTAACACTATTTCTGGGTCCGCTAGTTGATCATCCTTATACCAATTTAAGGAGATTACATCCATAACCTGGATTGACTTGCTTACTGGGAGATTGCTGACATTTAACTTGGCTTAGTGTTTTATAAATTGTTAATATTACTTTTAGTATAATGATCTAACAAACAGTGTTGGTGTTATCGTATATCCCTTATACCCTTATCCTACAAAATTTTATCTTATTTCTAAGTGCCATTTCCATGTAAAATGGACTGGCATATCTTGCATAATATGATACTTGTCGTCTATCATGTTAATCTCAAAAGTACATACTGTTTTAGTAGGCAGTCATACATTACCCTCTCAGAGGCCACTGAGAGAGGTATGAGCATTCACACACAATGACAGGTATTTCTGAGACACACACATTTATTCAATTGGTCCAAATGTGTTGTAGTTATCATCATTTCAGTCAACTTTATTTTTATATTCTAACTACATTCTAAGTATCCCCAATTAATTTTATTAATACACATCTTATAATGAACAATAAAAATGTGCAATAACACCATGTATTCTGTTAACCGTGTTAATTTTCATTATATATAAAGCTTTTCAGTGCCAATGGCCAGTGGGGTGGCATTGACTTTGCCTATGGTGGCCGTGGCCTCCCCCTGGCTCCGCCTCTGCAACCAACACGGCAGCAGTTGTGCAGCAATACTGATGTAATGCAGTTACAGGTGTAGGTTTCTGGAATTACTATTAACCGTAGCTCAACTAATCAATCAAGGATCAGAACTAACCATTTTGGAAACAACTTTAATGTTCAGTGTAAAGACTGGCATTCAAGTGATAAAGTAAATCAGAATTTCTGAAATTCTACAAACTTAAGCATTGGCACTTATCACTTGGGCATTATCATTTTAAATGTACTCTTCCTGGCTGCCCTGGTGTTTTCAAAACTTGGAATTCCTTTTCACACATTTGTTTAGGAATCACATGGATAACTCTAAGCAACCTGATTCTGTGGTTTTATTTTCTTGAGATTTATGTTCTTTCTGTGAACTTGGAACACAACATCTACTTCATACGACTATTACACAAAGGTCATCATCTCAGAAATAAGACTGTTACCTGTATATTCAAAGGCTGTGATGATTTTTTATTTTGTAGCAAGTTACGAATACTGATACATTTTTATGTGGATGATTTCTGAAATTTGCAACGTGCTTACAAAAAAGGCACAAAATATGTACTGTATGTTGGAATCTTGGCAATTTACCACCAGGTGAAAGTGCCAATGCTTATAACAATTGGAGTCTTTTCCAATTACTTCCAGTCTTGGAAGAAGTTTTTCCAACTTTTGGCAAAACATTATTATGTGAAACATTATCCACAGATGATCAGAACTTTTGGACCTACATTTGGTGCTTTCCTTATACCAAAATTTAACACTCTTGAAAGTATTAAAATAAGTGTTGGTATGATTGCAGAAGGGTTGGTTTGGAGTTGAGCAGAAATTTTTCTGATAAGAATAGAGAAAAGAGAAAGGTGACACTCATGGACGATCAGAATGTATCATCTTTGCATATACTTTTGTGTATTATAGATCAGTGCTGAATTCTGATGGATTGCTACCAGTCCTCTTGTAAACACCTTAAAGCTGCCAATATAGATGAATCTTTCACATCTCACTTCTGCCAGAAAAAAGGCACTGTTTCTGGACAGGAAATAAACTAATACGTAAAGAATTTACCATTCTGTGTAAATTCTTGTATACTTATGCAGAGTATCTATTCCCCCCAAAGGTACTTAGCCTAGAATTTGTCAGATATATTTAAGGAACATTTTAAATTAGTGGGATACTGTAATGCTTGCATTAATGGGATAGTGTCCAAGATTTTTAAGCTCCAAAAAGCGCATCCATCATATAAAATAATCCATATGACTCTAGTGGGTTATTAAATGTCTTCTGAAGAGAAACGATTGTTTGTGAAAGTTTCAACCTTTGTTAATGACCATATAAACTTAATAGCTGCAAATGGTCGGAGCGGATAATATAGTTTTTTGGTGTCGTTTTCTAGCCGGTAGGTGGCACCCTTTTACTTTCTGTAATGTAAGATTAGCGCTTTCTGAAAGTAAACAAAGGAGTGCATGTATTGCATTTACATGTTTAATTGTTAATGAGTTTATTTTATTGCTTCGTAATATACAGTTTGCCTATAAGTCTAGATTTCTTTTTCTTGCTGATCTCCATTTCTTTATTTTCCTTATTATTAGCAATAAATTAAACCCTGACCTTTTGACAATGTCTTTTACCGCTCCCACTGTTGTAGGTGGAGGGCAATGTGGTTAATGTAATTTTCACTGTAGCCTCAGTGTACAAATACTCGTCAGTATATATTGTCTTTTTAAAAAAATTAAAACATATGTCCTGAAAACACAGTTTAACCGTTCATTTAAAATCTTTATTATATTGCTGACCCTTACCTGACTGTATGCCAGTGTTGTTTTATTGTGTCCACAAAAATAATTAAAGCATTTTGAACTAGATGTTTAAAATTTTATACAAAATTGCTGCAAGTATAAACAAGCATTTAAGCAGATAGGCTTTTAAATATAAATCACATACTCACTTCTGATAAGTATTCCGTAAATGGAACACACAGCGCTGCTGTGTCAAAACTGACTATGAATGCTTCTTTTACAGAATGAAGCTTATCTCTATCTTTGCTCCACCCGTGGTGGTTGTGTTCCTGAGGGACTGGTGAAAATGACTCTCAGTCTTTCTGGCAGGCTGAGCTTGTAAGTGCAGATTACTCAAACTGAGGTCATGACTGGGCAGTGAGATCAGTTTACATGATAGTTTCTTCATAAAACGAAGAGCTATAGAGCTGTAGTTCAACAATTTAGCTATAGAACTGATTTGATGTTTCATTGTACACCACTGATCGCTGCGAGCACAATGTGCACAGCATAAAACACTAGCATTTGTAGATGCAGGAAAATCACATCAAGCAGCCTGCATTACATGTTATACAATCTGCCCTGGAATTGGTTCTTTATTAATGCTATAGATTAACACCCCCCTCCCCCCCCCCCAAAAAAATATTTGACTATATTGTTACGTTCACGTTTTTAGTTCCAGATATAAATAGATAACTCTAGATTCCAGATGAGATTGATCCTTATCCACGCATCTTATCTGTCAATGTCTTAACAGACCTCAGAAACCCATATGAATGAGATGTTGACACAACCAGTGGGCTGAGAGTGGGCTGAGAGAAGCTAATAGGAACCCTATGCATAAACACAGAGGCATTCATTTTCAGAATTTATAGATTTTCAAACAAAAGCCCAATGTGCTTCCTGAACTATACTGACCACTGCTGTTCTATGGCATATGAAGGGAAGAAAGTGTTCTTTTGTGGACTCATCTTGTTGTTTGCTTTCAGCCAGGTGTAAACAGGCATCAGGCCTGTGGTGTTAGTCCAATTAATTGAGCAGAACTTCACTCAGTCCAGAGAATAAAACATCTGTCTGTCAGACTATTAAATGGAACTGTTATTTTCTTAGTCAACCTAAGTCTCAGCATAATGATTCGGTGTGATTTCAAAATGAATCTAATTGTTTTTTTAATCATGAAGTGCTTTTTTTGTTAAACTGAACCATTTCAAAATTCTATCACTTAGAGAAAGAATAGGGGAACACAGTTTTAAACAAGCAACATCATCTTAGTGACTGTTGTCATGATAAGAAGGTTGACAACTCTCTGTCACAGTACAACAAAACCCTTGCAAAAGATTCTCTGACACGATTCACGATTCTCTGACATTCTGCTTGATATTTTCATGATTCGGATAAATCTGCAGAGGACATCTTTTTATTCAATCTTTGAGGATAAGTTTAACACCTGAGTGTCATAAATCTTCAAAAAGGAGGATTAAGTTATAGTAGAAGTCTCTATTTAGCTATAATGTCCCCACAAGTATGGTAAAAGTCACACACACACCTACATTGTGGGGACCACAAAATGTAAAAAAAAGAAATAGGTTTTTGTAAGGGTTAGGTTTGTAAGAAGAGTGAGGGTTAGGGGATACAATATACAGTTTGTACAGTATACAAGTTATGTCTTTGGAAAAATCCCCACAGGCATAGAAGCCTAAAGTGTATGTGTGTTTTGCTTGTCAGGGTCACTTAGTCATCTGTGCTACTGTCAGGTAATCTGCTGTTTACTTTCTAGCAACAATATACCAACCATTTAAACCATCTGATCTATACATTATGTATTAATGACTGTGATATCTAAGTTGCCATATTGAGTAATGTAATCCTTAATTGATTCATTAATTTTCTGAAGGACACAAAATATGTCATAAACAAGCAAATATCTCCCATCTGTAAAACCCCATCTCAGAATAGTTATTGGATTTATCAGATTTATCCAATTTCCTCTCACTACTATTTTATTTCTGTGCATTCCCTATTGTCTTAATTACCACAAATGCACTTTGTAACAAGATACATGAGTTTCTGTCACTTGACACCGTTGTACAACATTGACTGCTGCAAGCACAACGTGCACAGTATAAAAACATTATCATTTATAGATACAGGAAATTCATATCATGCAGTCTGC
Source organism: Chromobotia macracanthus (assembly GCA_036877525.1). Taxonomy (NCBI): domain Eukaryota; kingdom Metazoa; phylum Chordata; class Actinopteri; order Cypriniformes; family Botiidae; genus Chromobotia; species Chromobotia macracanthus. Next base: position 5,155,905 of record JAZGTH010000076.1, on the reverse strand, counting down.
ATTATGTTATTTAATTCTGCCTTTATATTAGTTCTTTATTAATGCTAAAGCTCAATAAAGAGAACCATTTAAATATATTTAACTTTATTGTAACAATAATAGCTGGTGTTAGTTTAATTTGGTTATACGAGGGTATAACTCTGACTTTCACAAAATGCCTTTTTCCACCTCACACACACAGCAAACAAAGGTTATTGATTGGATTTAGTCAATAAAGGCTAGTTTCCTCTACTCTGTTTCTAATGCACTAAGGAAGAAGGTCACAGCCTGACTGGCTGGCAATGTAATAACTGAGCAGAATGCAAATCACATAAATTATTCAGGAGGTCTAGACCTCCATTAATGATGTCACCCAAACCCACAAAGCCAGATGCCATGGTACTAATCTTAAATGTTTACTAAGATCATTCTATTGTCTACTAAAACCCACAATAATGTTTAAAAAATTAGAAAGCTGATAATATGACTCAGTGACGTCTCAGGAATACTTAAGAGAAAGAAATAAGAAATGAAGGGAAGAAGGAAAGTTGAAGATTATCAGTGAATTATCTATTAGGGAGCAAAGATATGTTGAAAAAGCATGGAGGGAAAGATGACAAAAACACAGGATGATGGTAAAAAGACAGTATGAGGTGGAGACATTTTGCAGGGCTTCCACACAACCTAGCAAGTCGAGATGACAGTAGCTGAGCATCAGCAAGGAAAACAATCACAAGACTTAAAGAAACAAGTGGTCTCTTTCTGGCACAATTCTGAATTTGTATCAGAAACTGAAAATGGAGATGCCTCATCTGAAATGATCCTTTTAATTTTTCTGTAGAATAAAGCCATTTTGTATTGTTGCTCCAAATATCAATAATATGAAGACGTGTCAACACAAGGCATGACAATGCTAAAATAAAATTCTCAAGCAGCTTAGCATCAACTCCCAAAGTTTGAGAAAAGTGGTAGAGGAATTGGGATGTGACACAGGCTTATATGTACAGAGAATGTACTCTACTCAATAATGACAGTGCAAAAAGAATTGTATAAACTGATGTAAACTTATTAAGAAAAAAATGAAATATCACATTTACCCAAGTATTCAGATACTTTACTCAGTACTTAGTTGAAGCACCTTTGGCAGCAATTACAGCCTCGAGTCTTGATGATGCAACAAGCTTTGCACACCTGGACTGGGGGATTTTCTGTTAGCCATTGTTCTTTGCAAATCCTCTCAAGCCAGGTTAGGTTGGATGGGGATTGTCAGTGGACAGCCATTTGTTGGGATGGTACTGGGCAGGTAGTAAGTGGTGTCTGGTTCCTCCAGACATAACATATAGAACTGAGGTCAAATAGTTCAGTCTTGTTCCTCACAATCTGAGAGTCCTTCATGTGTATTTTTTGCAAACTTAACATGTGCTTACATGTCTTTTGCACTAAGGAGAGGTTTCTGTCTAGCCATTCTGCCATAAAGCCTCAGTGAAGGGCTGCAATGAAGGTTGTTGTTATGAAACTTTGTCCCATCTCCACAGAGGATCTCTGAAGCTCAGTCAGAGTGACAATAGGGTTCTTGGTCACCTCATTTACTAATTGCTCAGTTTGGCCAGACAATCAACTCTTGGAAAAATCCTGGTTGTGCCAAACTTCTTCCAGTTGAGAATTATTGAGGCAATGGTGCTCTGGGGAACCTTCCCCAGATCTGTGTCTTGCAACAATCCTTCCTCTGCCCTCTGCATGCAGTTCCTTTAACCTCATATCTTGGTTTTCGCTCTGATATGCATTGTCAGTTGTGAGGCTTTTTACAGAGAGGTAAGTGCCTTTCCAAATCATGGCCAGTCAATTTAATTTACCACAGGTAGACTCCAGTCAAGGTATAAAACCATCTCAGCAACAATTAAGACAAATAGGAGGCACTTGAGATAAATACATTTCAAGTATTGTTGCAAAAAGTTTGAATACTTAGACCAATGTGATATTTTAGTTTAGTAAAGTGGGTCTGAATTCCTTTTTGAATGCTCTGTATTTCGGATTGTCACTGGGTAGTAATTCACCATAATTTTACCATATATCAGAGCAAAGGTCAAAGGTCTTTTGAAGACACATCCCAACACAACACAATATACAAGATATGTGTGGCATAGGTCATCAGAAGTAAAAAAAAAAGTATTATTTGTACTTAATATTCACTTAACATTAGCCAATTTAAAAAATATTTCTACACTATATTACTATGCTATTACCATAGGAGACAAACAGAATGACAAACAGAAGAGTAAAATGTTTCCAGATGTCACATTTTCTCTTTTCAACTGTGAAAAGGTATAATTACACAACATGTGCAGCCTCTTTGAAAGTAATTCCTGTCATTTTACATGCACTAGCATTTTGATTATCTCTACACAAACTCTTGCTTTTCTGGCATTTTTGCAGATCATTAATCTACTGTTAAACACTGTATTTTTATTCTACTGTTTCCAACAACAAAAACAAATCACCAGTAACCTGGGAATTCTGTAAAGCATTTTAAATGTTTATGTTATAAAGGACTCAGTTGACTCAGCTGAATACTTAAAGTGACATGTAAAGGGACAGTTCACATTTTTGGGTCTGACAGCGAATAGCACTCCTCAATGTCAAAAAATGAGATCAATCAGATCAAAGAAGGTGGGGTTTATGGTCACATGCACCAAACATAAATTCCAGAGCTATGCTCCAATTAACAGTTATAAGGTATAATATGCAAGTATCTAAACTACACATTTAATATTTAAGAGATGTATTTAAGAGATGACATAAATAATTACAGATGCAATGTATTTCACAATTTAGAATATTTTTTGATTAATGTAGCCCAATTAAATTCATAACTATCAATGAGACAAGACAATAACAAATCTGTTTCAAGAAAATAACAATTTTCTTGAAACAAGAAAATAACAATTCATCATATTGGACATAAGATTAATAATGAATGTGTTCATATTATGAATGAATTTAATAAACCTCTTTACAGCTTTCCTGGTAGCCTTCAGTAATTCACTTGTCTAAGAAAATGATTCATAAAACATACAAATATCATTGATGCTGTGTTTACTTTCTGGCACAGACTACAATGAAAAGACTGTATCAATCAAAGCTATGCTTTGTGAAGGGAAGAACTACAGGGCAAGACAAGGAAATGAAAGAAAAGAGGAGACAAAGAGCAGGTAGGCCATATGTCCACTGACATGGTTTTAAATCTACATTGTTATCCAATTACTTGGCCTTAAAACACATTAACAATAGATGTTATGTATTTTACATTTATTAAACAGTACTGTGCAAAAGTCTTAGGCACATTAAGCAAGTTATTTATATCTTTTGTTGTAGTGTCAGTAGGAATTATAAGATCACATTTCCAAACATTCTTTTTGCCATTAATTGTAATAATCCAGTGAGATTTTTATATGCACAAGGAGACTGACAACAGCCAGTGCTCCACAGAGAGATCTCTTCTCACAATCATCGAGTCTGTCTGTGATTACATTATGAACCAACAGAAAAAACTGAGACAGACTAAATCCAGAAGAACTGTGGTAGTGTCTTCAAGACACTTGAAGAAACCTGCCTGCAAAGCTACCTGAAAAGCTATGTGCATGTTTACCAAGGACCAAAGAGGTTTTAACCAAAGGGTGTTCACACAAAATATTTATTTTATTTAGTTATTAGAAGTTAATTGATAAATAAAATCTTTTTGACATTGTTTCTGAAAGCATCCCCACTTCACAGCATTTTTGCTAAAACTTTTCATAGCACTGTAGCTTTACAGGCAGGTTTCTTCAAGCATCTTGGAGACGCTGCCACAGTTCTTTTGGATTTAGTCTGTCTGTGTAGTCAGTCTAAAAAAAAGATCTTACTGGATTATTACAATTAATGACAAAAAGAATGTTTGGAAATGTAAACTTATAATTCCTACTAACACTACAACAAAAGTTTAGTACTAAACTTTTAGTACACATTAGTACTAAAATTTACTACTAATGTGCCTAAGACTTTTGCACAGTATTGTATGTAGGTTGGAAAAATCACACCCCTAGCAAGCTCAATTTTGAAACTTCTATGTTTCAGAAACCCTACATATAGCTGTAACAAAGACTCCAGAGGCAGCTCAAAACAAACAGGCAGATATCAGTAACTGGCAAACAGGAGTGACATGGGAAAGGCAGAAATCGTAATCAAGAACAGGCAAACAGATCGGGACAGGCAGCTAGGGTTCAAACAGGAATCCAAACAAGGTCAAACACTAAAGAGGTAATCCAAGAATCTCTCAGAGTTGTTCACTGTGGCAAAACAAGACTTTGCAATGAAGCCCTGCAAATGCTGGGCTTAAATAGACAGAGAATGGGCAGCTAATGGGGAACAGGTGTAGAAGTAATCAGCCAGTTATGTGGGATTATGGGTAATGTAATTCTAGTACTCTGGTAATGGAAACCTCAGGTGGTCATTGAGGAAATCAACAGAGTTGGAAGCAGGGTTCATAACAATAGCCCTGGTAGAGACTTTAGTCTCTAAAGAAAGTTATGTGCTCTTGCTCATAGAAGTTGCATAAAGCTGGCCAATCCGATTATAGCATCAATAAAGTCTTTTCTAGTTTTGTGTACACTATGTATCATTATTATCAAATGGACTGTGGGCCCGGTCCATGAATACTTGTTCATTTCCAGTAATCACATTTAGCTTGAATAGGTCCATCAAACTGAAGTAATACACTGATAATAACAGTGTTTTAAATTGGCTAAGCATTGGCAGAGTGGAGCAAGTAATCCCAATATTATAACATTTGTGTTTCCAACAATTGTGTTTCCAAACACAATACATCAAGCAGGTAATGTTTTCACACAATGAGGTGTATATTGGACTTGAATCTGACTGCACCGGAAATAATAAAATAATAAACAGCTTTTTATACTCATTGCATAATAACTCTTCTTTGTAATGAGTCACTCTATATTTGTCAGTGTAAACAGTTTTATCATATTGATTTAGATAATAGTTCATGAGCAACTAGACCATATAATTTATCTTTGACAAGTACAAGGCTTTTGTAATCAAATCCAAGCTTCAGGTTATCACACACAAGTGTTCTTTAGAATGTGTGGGCATGGCGTGACCTCATGGCGTGACCTCATCCCATGACAAAAAGTTGTCAAAAGCTTTTTGATAGACCTAATCATTTTCAAATAATGTGCAAACACATTCAATGATCGCACAAAATGAATGTGAGGCTTTGTCTTCACAATGATTTGGTTTATTGACACCATACTTGCTGTATGTTATCACATCATGCATGAACTGGGAGTACATGCACTGTTTCATCAACACGCCACCTACTGGTACTGAGATAGGAAAAATGGCTATTTTTGCATATAACTTTTGAATGCTTTGTCCTAAAATCATGAGAGTGGTCTCCTTAGGTTCCTTGAGTTAAACGATATCCAATTTTGGTCAGCCATTTTGGGTTTCATCCATTTTGTTGTAAAATGCAATATTTTAAACTGTCTGAGGGAACTTACAAAGTTTGACCCCCTTGTGGTCAAAAGTTATAACAAAATTTATAAAACTGCTTATAACTTTTGATCATTTTGCCCTGTTGTCAATGACAATTATCTTTTCAGATTCCCTGGCTTATGTTGAGTGCTACGATACCAAATTTGTTATAGTCAACTGCCTAGTATGCCATTTTGCAATATTATTTTGAAAAACTACTTTTTCGAACTACTCCAAGGTCGTACATCTGATTTACACAAAATTTTGTGTGCATTATCTAGGGACACTTCTGACAAAAAGGTAATAAAATCTTTTTAATAGGTCAAATGGTTCTCAAGTAACATATCAAGACATTAAATGCCAATATGTCAAAAAGGATCTAAGGCTGTGTCTCAACAACCTGACACTGTGTCATAGTGACCACATCTGACTGTCTCATAACAATGTGGTCACAGCACCACCTATTGGTCAGGAAATATGAGTAATTCCATATTGCTGTAAGTGGTTTTACTCATGTTTTAAGCATATATCTCTAAACTCATCATCAGTAATGTCCACAAATATTTCCTTTGTGCCCTTAGTAAGCTTGACCCAAAAATTCTTCTTAGAAGAATATTTCTTCTTCCTTTTCTTCCTCTCTTTAAGTCTATAACAGCCCATAGAATGGTACATAGGAAAGTTATAAAATTTGGCACACAGACAGAGGGCAGCCTGAAATGTTACCATAGCCAATTTGGAGTCAGTTCAATGTCTAAGATCATAACGTAGCCTTAAGCCTTATAAACAAAATTATTTTTTCTCAGATTGGTTCATGAGAATTCCAATGCACCCTATGAAGTTCTTTCTGTTTAGAAAATTTTTCAACAGATGTTGTATCTTTGCAACAATTTGGTGTATTGGCACAAAACTTGGTATATGTCATCACAGGCATGTCCTCAGTTTCTTCACAGCACAGATTTGCATGGAACTTGGTATGTAGCATTCTACGGAACAATTTAAGCTTTGACAATGTGAACTAAAATTGACAAATTACTCTTAAGATTTTATATATAAATGAACCGCATGATAAAGGTAAATTCAGATTAGATCATTCTGAAAAGGAGACAAGAACACAAGCAATCTTCACACTATATCTGGTGACAACACTGCAGTCTGGGCATTTGCCACACTGGATCTGAACCCATATTATGAAACATTCTGGGTTTGCGCCTTAGCAAGTTACACAACTCAAGATTAAAAAAGAAGATTATTCAAGGCAATAATAAGCCAAAATGGGGGCCAACAATGTGCATGAAAAACACATTCAGACAGGTTATAAGTAAAGGTTATTGTAGGTATAGGAGACAATAAACTTAAGATAAATATTGTATATATAAATGCACCACATATCCACATATTGTATACAGACACAAAAAAAAATATGTTAATAGGAATTGTTTCACCATCTCTGGCCACATATATTCAAACCCACATATCACATATGACAAGTGACCCAAGGAATCCATAGGAACAAAGAACATGAACCAGAACGTTTTAAAACTTTTGAGCAAAAAGAGCCACTTTTCAAATCTTGTGACCTGTAGGTGGCACTGTTTCCAACTTTTATAGACCCCAAATGAATGTGCCGATGAAGTGTACCAAGTTTTGTATCAATCATTCAAAGAATGGCCCAAGAAACAGCTTCCAAAACAATTTTAGGTTAAAATAATTAAGTAGAGTTAATTTTTAAGAGCATTTTTATCATTTTCTCTAACATTTTCTTATTTCATCACCCTAATTTTATTTTCCTGTGTATGGTTCATAACTCTGCCATAGACTCCCATTGGGCAAGATCAATAATAACAATACTAACAATTCCAATAGAGGCTGCAGCCCCTTTAGGATTTGGCAAGAAGTAATTATGGGGTCAAGCCCAACATTTTGAAAATCAGTATGAAAAAGGTAAAAACACTCAAAACACAATAAAATTGCTTATTTTGGACCAGTAGGTGGAGTTGACAACAAATTTCTAAGGTAAACAAGATGTGCTAGTAATGACACATACCAAGTTTGTCAATACACTAAAGTTTGGTGTACTCACCTTGGAGTTTGTTGATGTGGTATACGAGAACTATTTGATCATCCAAAAAACTTTTTGTTATGAGTGTCTCTACAAGAGGGACAAGAAGTATGGTAGAATATGGGAAATTTGATATTATAGGACTCGGAATAAGCCAACAAATATGATGATGTAAGTTAAATGATGATACATAGTATTTTTATATGTTATAAGCATTCTCATTTCACTGGGGGTGCTGACTTAAACCTTTACAGGTTCTCTCAGATCATGGCCTTAATGAACCATACAGAGTTTCATAATGATGTAAGTTCATGCATTCATAAAATACAGCATTTTATGACAACATTCAAAATGGCCGATGCCCAAAATGGCCGACCAAGAATCTAAAGAGACCACCCTCATGATTTTAGGACAAAGAGTTCAAAAGTTATAAGAAATAATAATATTTTTCTTATCTTGGCACTAGTAGGTGGTGCCAAAATAAGATATACCTTTCTTTAACCCAGGCCAACAGAAATAACCAGGGACCATTAACACATTTTAGTGTTGATTCTGACTGAACATACGTAGCAGAAATGTTAATGGATTATGGTCAGTGAAAACAACAACAGGCAGAGGTGAGAAACAAACGTAAACTTCAAAATACTGTAATGCAAGTAACAATGCTAATGCTTTTTTTCTTTAGTTGAATAATTAACCCAATGTTTATTGAACTTGCGGAAAAAATAGCAGATTTTCAATATGTTGCTCATCCTTTTGGAGAAGGACAGTACCAGCACTAGCCTCTACCTCCAGTTTTAAAGGTAATGCAAAGGAGCAGTAATAACAGGTGCATTACACAACAGACCTTTAATGGTTTCAAAAGCGTGTTGACATTCATTGGACCAAGTTAAGGATTTTGAGGGACTGAGCAGATTAGTGAGGGAATGAACAACAGTGGAGAAGTTTTTACAAAACTGCAATAATAACCAGCAATACCCAGGAATGTGCGAAGCTCGCGCCGAGTAGTGGGAATGGGAAACTGGGCAATATCTTTAACCTTACCTTCAATAGGGCGCACTTAACCCAGCCTTATTACCAAGGTATGTGACCATAGCTTTTCCAAACTCACACCTATGCCTAATTTAAAGATCAGAGAAGCTTTTGCAAGACATTTAAAAACAGTTTTTATAAGAGATACCATTCTGACCATTCTGATAAATAAATAACTAAATCGTCCAAGTATGCAATGGTGTTGGCAATTTAGTGTTGGCAAATACACTTGCAAATAGACCTTTGCATGAATATTTAAATTTAGCAGGTGTCTAAAACTCCTGATTAATAACTTTATCATTACACATATCAGGTAAAATGACCCATTCTTGATGTTTGCACCTGTTGCCCATTTGCCACAAAAATTTGCTTACGTTATTAGTATTACATGTTGTGTGCTCTGCCTTAGTTTCATGGCTGATGAGTGGCTGATGTTTTGTTTAGGAAATATATTTTTTGGTACACTTGGCCACACACCATTTCTGAAACAGTCCTGTTATAGCTTTCCAAAGGCAAAATTTTAACTTTTTTGATAGTTATTGACCTAGCAAATTGTACTGCACTTGTTTTATTGAGGTTAAGTGAAAAACCTAGGACTTGTTCGCAATTATCTGAAGACTGGTTTGATTGTCAGAACTGGTTCGAGAGGCAAAGTTGTTCAGAATTTAGGAGCTATAAAACATATCAATATTTTGTCTGTTTGTCAACTGTTTGTTTGTCAACTGCGTGATATGCAAAACCACCTGAAAAATAAGATAGCAACCCCCCAAACTTTCTCAGACTTCATTGGCCAATGGTGGCCATGTGTTTCAAGATAACTGAATGTCCCCATATACAATCATGACACCTTGGACAAAGCCACTGCATGTAAATTTGCTAGTCGACACATACCAACTAAACAACTAACTTGCTGCGTTCACATGGTAATAAGAGGCGGACAAATCATTTATTGATGTAAAACACTTTAATAGGGTTATGTGTGCATTGTCTTTCCTCTTTGCTCTGCAATGATTCTTTCACTGTGTGGTGCTGAAAACACCAAAATGAATATGAGGCTGTATTTTCACAAAACTTTTGTGTATTGACATGAAACTTCGTACATGCCAGCATGCAGAGTTTCGTCACAGTGCCACCTAATAGTCTATAGATATGAAAAAATACTATTATCACTTATATAAATGCAGTATTTAACATGCAATTATGTACTGTTATGAAACTTATGGTTTATCATCACCATAGTGAGGTGACCTAGAAAGTTTGGGGTGCCAGCGCCACCTAATGATAAAGAGTTTAACAAATTTATGTCAATGTTTATAATACATGACTGAAATATATTGATATGCAACTTCTTTGGATTCTTTGGCTCATGTTGAGTTATACGATACCAAATTTGTCCTAGTCGATGCTACGTCTTTTTGAGTTAAAATATTGCAAACCAATTTTTTCTAGCTCCTCCCACAGCATTTGTCTTATTTGCACAAAACTGGTATGTGGTATTTAGAGACACTCACAACAGAAAGATATTTAAATCACGTTTGAATTGTTCTCTAATACCATGTCAACAAATTTTATGGAGCGCATAAAAAATGGAAATCAGGCTGTATCATTACAAAACTTTTGTGTATTTACTTTTTAAGTGTCATTGTCATGACATCCTGACTGCCTCATCTGCTTTTCCTATTCTCATTGCCAGACATGTCCACAGTTTTTACCCTGGGTGTCATTGATGGGCTTGATGTCATAATTAGTATGTGTTATTTAGTCATTTGTAAAACTACTGTTTTATTAGGATTTTTTTTATTATTATTTTTTCAAGGTTATTTAATTAAAATTAATTAAAATAATTAAGAACAGAACAAATGTCAGACATGTTCAATAAAGAATACATGGTATTATTGAAAATAATTTGTGAGATGTATATTAAGACTAATTAGGCATACTAGGTTTATAGTAGGTTTAAAAAAAGGGGTGACTGAACCGATAAAACTACAAAATCATTAAGCAAGATATGACATTCCAGCTAACATGGAGATGGCATTTAAAAAGATACAGGGGTATAAGGGATTTACAATAGTACCATGAAATCCACACAACACAAAGTAAAATGCATACAAACAATACATACAATAGAAATACCTGAAAATGACACAATGAAAGAGAATAGGAGACAAAAGGAATAGCAAAATAGAAGAGTCTTTTAGACTATAATTTTATCATATAGCTAGAATCAATATAAACAATTTACAAAACCCTAAGTTAAGTTAGATGTCAGCAGTCACCCAGTAAGCAAGCCAACAGGGCGACAGTGGCAAGGAACCAAAACTCCAATGGTGTATAGCTGGAGAAATAAACCTTAGGAGAACCCAAGCTCAACTGGGAGGGACAGTTCTCCTCTGGCATGTTAAAGCTGCAATAAGTAACTTTCTTGGATACGAATGGTGTGTTGATTATAATGATTTATAGATAATTATTGATAAGAAACTGTGGGGTCTAATTACATCTGACAATATGTCGGGCACTGAGAAATGTTACCAACAGAAAGAGTGTAATGTTACGTAATGCGTAATGTTACTAAAAACAGAAGCATAATGTTACTAATTGCAGCTATAACAGCACATTGCTGTGACTATGCAGGGAACAAAGTAAATGAAACTACCTATGCTGGAGGTAGGTGTATAATGTTAAGTTTACTAAAGAAGTCCATCAAATCCCAATGATCTGTCTCAGGGATCGTATCATCCTGTGCCCCATTATCTGGTCTCAAAGTTTGGATCAAGGTGACAGGACCTTGGGGGAGATGAAAGACAGACAGATTTAGTGTGGAGCCAGTACATCTGTACCTATGGGAAGTTCCCCAGTTCCGGTTTATCTAATTAATGCAGCCTAATAGTCCCTTAAGGGATTTATGTAATAAATCCATAGGACTATGTGTAGAATAGATTAAAGAGGTGGGTCTTTAATCTAGATTTAAACTGACATAATGTATCTGCATCCCAGACAGTGCTGGGAAGACTGTCCCAGAGATTTGCTGCCAAATACAAAAAGGATCTATCACCAGTGCTTGATTTTGAAATTTTGGGTATTATCAAATGGCCACAATTTTCAGATCGCAATGAACGTGATGGACTGTAATCAAAGAGGAGCTTTCTTAGGTATTGAGGAGCTAGACCATTCAGAGCCTTGTAGGTAACCAGCAAACTTTTTACGATGCTTGATGGGCAGCCAGTGCAGTGTGGACAAAACTGGGCTAATATGGTCATGCTTACATGTTCTCGTGAGAACTCTGGCTGCTGCATTATGAACCAGCTGGAGTTTTTGTATTAATCCTGCATGGCAGCCACCAATTAGGGCATTGCAATAATCAAGCCTTGATTCCATGAATTTCAAAACTAACTCCATGTCTCTTAATAATTGCTCCTAGAGGTAGCATGTACAGGGTGAAAAGTAGAGGCCCAAGCACTGAGCCCTGCGGTACTCCACACTGAACTTGTGATCGGTATGGCACCTTTTTACTCACAGCAACAGACTGGAATCGGTCAGATAGATATGATTTAAACCATGCCAGTGTAGTTCCATTTATGCCAATGTCATTTTCAAATCTATTTAGTAGAATGCTGTGGTCAATAGTGTCAAAGGCTGCGCTTAGGTCGAGTAACACTAGAAGAAAGATGGAGGCATGATCGGCCCACAAGAGCAGATCATTTGTCACACTGATGAGAGCAGTCTCTGTACTATGATGTGGTCTGAATCCTTAATCCTAAAAATTCTCGCATACACCATTTCTTTCCAGGAAGGAACATATCTGTTAAGACAAAACCTTTTCCAGTATTTTTTAAATAAAAGGTAAATTTGAGATGGTCTGTAATTTACTAGTTCCCTGGGATCAAGTTGTGTTTTTGTCAAGTTGTGTTTAATAAGGGGTCTGTTAACAGCCAGTTTGTAGAGTTTTGAGACATATCCCAACACCAATGATAAATTAATGATACTATGTAGAGGATCTATAATTTCAGGAAGCATATCTTTCAGCAACCTGGTAGGTATAGGATCTAGCATACATGTTGTTAATTTAGATGATTTAATTATTTTTGACAGTTCATTCCATCTATAGCAGAGAATGACTGGAGTTGTTCCTTGGGCATGTTATGATGCACCATCCAATATGATTATGTTGTAGGCAATTGCATGTCTATGATATTTTCTCTGGCAGTATCTGTTTAGTTATTTAGGAAATTCATAAAATCATCACTACTATGATATTGACAACTGTCAGAAGCAGATGATGCTTTATCTTTGGTTAATTTAGCCACTGTGTCAAATAAATATCTAGGGTTGTGTTTATTTTCTTCTAGGAGATTTGAAAAATAGGCAGATCTGGATCTTTTTAAGGCCTTTCTGTAATTTAAAACACTTCCATGCTGTACCTCCAGTTTTGTTTGCCTCCAATTACATTCCATTTTCTGTGTTGCTCTTTTTAGGGCGTGGGTATGCTCATTATTCCACGGCATTGGGTTGCTGTCCTTTATCTTTTTTAACCGTAGAGGAGAAACTTTGTCTAAGGTGTTAGAAAAGAGGGAGTTAACTTTTTCGGTTGTGCTATCAAGGCTTTCAAAGCTATCTGTTACGCTAAGGAATAGAGACAGTTCAGGTAGATTGTTGATGAAATAATCTTTAGTGGCAGAAGTTATTGTTCTACTGTATTTGAAGCAAGGAGTTGATTTTGCAACCATAGGTAAATGTATTATACAGGATAACAAATAATGATCAGAAATGTCTTCGCTCTGCTGCAGGATGTTAATGTCATCAACATTTACACCATAGGACAGTATTAAATCTAAGGTATGATTACGACAATCAGTGTGTTCTGACACATGTTGTGATACACCGACAGAGTTCAAAATGTCTTTGAAAGCCAACCCCAATGCAGCCTTTCATTGTCCACGTGGATGTTAAAATCACCAACAATTAAGACTTGATCTGTGGCCAGTACTACTTCTAATAAAAAGTCAGCAAAATAAAAAGCACAACGTCTATAATAATCTTACTAAATTTACGTTTAGCTTTAGTAAGCACATTTCAATTTGCTTTGATGTCGGGTGCTCTGGCTTCCGGTAAACATTTGACTATGGTGGCTGGCACCTCTGTTTTTACGTTCCGTACAATAGAATCTCTGATAACTGGGGCACTTTCAAAAGGTGACTCAGCAGGTGTGTCACTGAGTGGGCAGAACCTGTTTGAAACTGTAATTGGAACAGGAGAGCAGTGTTTTGTCCTGTGGCTATGTCGTCTTACAATCACTGTGAACCGGAACTGCAGCACGGTCACTATGGTCATTAAGTGATTAACATCAACCTTAGGGAATATACTTGTGTGGTGGGCTGGTGTGGTCGGCTAATGACATTGATATGACTATTGTGAGTCATGGTCAGAGTGTCACCAGCTGGCAATAGGTTGTGTGTCACTTTAAACAAACTTTAAAATAGTTCACTTACATTTAGCCATGTCTTGGTCAAGTCTTGGTCAAACTTGGGTCAGAATAATGTAGCAACATTGCTGATATACATTTCTAAATGGATTTGAGATATCTTAAATACAATGTCTCAAACTTCAAAAACCACATTCATGTGTATTTGAGGTGCTTAACATGCTTGAAATGGCATGCATCATGGTGGCCAGCTGTTAGACGTGGGCAAAAGCTTACACATAGGTGTGCTGGTGGGGTTCTGTAGCGCCCCCTTTTGACTAAAGTGACTGGATTTGTTTTGCCTATGGTCACCAAACTTCATACATGTATCGTTCTCATCAAGCCGGACAATTTTCAAAATTACATTCATTAGTTCCAACTGGCAGCAGAAAGTGTGTCATGTACAAAAACTTAGAACAGAAATAGTCAAAAAAGCACCAGATGACAATGGCAACATCATAGCTCTTTGCAGCTATATTTAGGGGTCAAGCCTCCACTTGGGGTGGACCCCAATTGTTTTATCAGTTTTCTTATTTTCTTGTTATTCTTAGTTTTCTTATTATTATTATGAGTCAAGCCGCAAAGGGGTGAAGACCCCTATTGTTATTGTTAGCTTTCTTCTTTTTCTTCTGCTCAATGTGTCAGTGACAGCCCATAGAACTACGGTATAAAGTTTTCTTTAGAAACCAAACTTTTCTTTAGAGGAAAAACTTTTTTCCTCTGATTTATTGGCTCATGTAGATTTATAAGCACTCTATGCTGTCATGAAAATATTCTACCAATTTGAATTTTCTGAGAAACCTTACTTTCAAACTCCTATGTTTCTCAGCAAGATATTTGATGTACCATATAGAGACACCCCTGACAAAAAGTTATGTAATTCTTACTGATACCCCTTACCCTTCTCAGATACCACGCCTACAAAATTTAAAGTGAGTATGTAAAAATGTTTGAGGCTGTATTTTTGCCATGTTTTTGTGTATTGACATTAAACTTGGTACTCATTATATGTATGACCTGAGGGCGACCTTGCACAGTTTTGTCATGGCTCCCCCTACTGGTCCAGAGGTATGGCCTAAAAAATCTTAAGAGTAATTTCTTTAGATTCCTTAAGGCATGCTGAGCATTTTCTCGTAAAATTCAGTATTGAACACAACTGCGTATCATTACAAAACACATGACTAAAATAACTACTTTCTTTAGATTCTTTGGCCCACGTTTTGGCCATGGACCAAAATTTTTCAAATGTTTTTTTAAGAATTAAGCATTAAATGGGTCACAAACACAGATTAAAAGGGTCACAAAGAGTGCTGGAGGAAAGTAATTAGACAGAGAAAAGTGTGGCGCTAATCAAAGCAGTGGGGCAACGAGGTTACCCGAAAGCACACACAGAAGGGAAAAGCCTAACAAATGCTGCCAAAAAGAACAAAGGATTCTGTAATAAAGCTGTCGGGGTGAAGAAATGGTTTAACCGCCCACCCTCTTACAAATAACCTAATTTATCCTGAGTTTACTGCATAAACTCTATGTATGCGTTATTATTATGTAGCATATATTGTTGCTTTTTAAATGACAGGTAGGCACATTATAACTTATAAAACATGTTTGTTTGCCGAACACAGCTGTAAGAACCAACATATTCACTTTATGTGGTTGTAGAGAAGAATGCGTAGGGGTAACGATGTTCCAAGGGGCACGGAAAACCCTTTAGATTGTATGCTCGTTGCACAAATACACACGTATTTTCGAGCGAGTTTAGAAAGCAGCTCTATGGGCTCTACCTGTATGTAGCTCTTTATCTGCTCGGTTTCTCTTAGACATGGACGCTGATGCGGAGATTGTCATTTAAACCACTTGTCGACTTGTCACAAGCTTATTATATTAATTTAATTATTTAAATATGTGGAGGGCGGAGGGTATTAGATAATGGTTTGAGTTCCAGGGATAAGAAAGAATGTTATATGAAGAACTGCTAACGTTGTTCTACATTACAGACAAAAACTAAACCATAATAATCATCTTTTAAAAGATAAATAAAGCGCACGCATGAAGCGATCTGCGTGACCGGCAAAAGTAACAATTATGAGCATGCAAACGCAAAATAAATAGCATATATAAAAACCAATAAATAAAAGATAAAGCAGCAAATACTATCAATATAGACAATTATCTAACGTCCCTATTTTTCACTCTGTTCTCAGTTTGATATGAAAAAGGAACACTAGACATTTTGAAACGCTTAACATGCCATTTAGCGCTTTGATTTCAAAGCCAGCAAAAACAGCACTAACAACCATTATTGCACCTAGACCAGCCTGAGAATTCATGGTCTTTTCAGGAGGGTCAATGATTCTGCGATTTCAGCAAACAGGTCGTTCCACCCTAAAGTCATATAAATTAAGCCAAAGGTTGAGATGACAGACCACACAAACAGAGTAATGTTTTCATAGAGAAATAGTATTTACATATTTAAGAAGTCAACCTTTAAATGCCCTATAGTTGTCTCTGCATATTGTGGAGGATAGGATAAAGTATTTGATATGTTAATGATATTCTTCACCTTTAAATAATGTAAAATATTTAGAACATTTTAAAACATTCTCTCCTCGTATTTATAATATATATTATGGTAGTACATCTTAAAAAACATTTATCACTCGACACTCACCGATGAAATTGTCATGTGATACAAATGAAGGATAAGGGCGTGTAAAGTAATAATATCAACATTTATTTGTAAGACATACAGTTCAAATAAATGGCACAAACATTTGTATTCTCTCTGGGCAACACTGGATCAGAGAAGGTAAAACTTGTTGATGTCAGCAGCTCCCTTTCTTCTCCTCAGCATCCCAGAAAAATTATACTTCCCAGCATGGCCGATACACTCGTCCCACCATACACCTCATGGTGTCCCTTCTGATGTTAGAGATGCTTGGAGTTAGGTCTGAACCATCATCTCTGCGCTCTGTGCTAAGCATGTTCTCAACAAGGTTGTGATGAGGAGCTTCTTCGTCCAGAGACTTTAGGATCCTCAGCAGATTAGAGCCAGACACCATGATGATCTTGGAGCTACCTGGTTCGGACTTCTGATCGTTCTCCTCCAAGTTCTTGCTCAAGCCTTGCTGGTCTAATTCGATCTCATCAGCTTTCAGCAGTGGAATCGCCACAGATTTGAAGTAGCATTCAGAAAAAAGTGCAACAGTGATAAGGATGGTTGCAAAGGAGACCTTCATTCTTGACACAGAGGTTTTGCTTTTGGTTAGCTGCTATCACTTGTATTGCAAGCTGGTTTGAAGACAGTGGCTCCTTTGTTCTCTTATATAGGCACCTGTCATGGTCTGGAATGTGCCACGTTATCTTGGATCCATCATTGTCATGTTTTGTCAGGGGTACATGGCAAATAACAAAATATACCACAAAAAATCATTTAGACACTGATGAGACCACTAACAGAGCTCAAGTGTTTTGTTTGGTTGAAAGTTAATTAAGATTTCCTGCCACATGTCTTGTGTTCAACAAATAGACCACAGGGTTCCCCTGAGTGGGCATCTTAAGAGGAGATGTAATTCTAGAATCTTTACACTTTGAAACAATATGAGTGGATTACAGACCTGTTGAAAAGTTGAGTGAATAACTGTTTGACAATAAGGCTCCATCCCCATACCCCAAAATGAAGATCAACTTTCAGCAGGAGCTTGTGGTAATCAGTTTGGAAAAACATTGCCCATTCATGACAATGTGGTAGGTGCTTCAGTTTCTATGAGGCAGCTAGTGCAAAGGTGAATGGTACAACCATTGATAAATGATACTTGATAAAGAGAGCATCAGTACATTCATCATGTTCTGAATAAACACATTAAAACTGAACCAAAATTTTTGTCAAGTTTTTTTTAAAACAGCTTACAATGGCAATGATACTTAAACTAGGACCAGAATTTTGAAATATTTATACCAATATTTGCTGGGGTTTTATGAAATTTAAGATAAATTCTTTAAATTTTGATTTTGGATGAAGACTGTGGCACCAGTGGCTCAGGGCCTCAGACTATCAGGGCCTCCAAAGCCTTGCAGAGCTTTCAAAGGAATATAGGCCTTTGGAGTTCAAAAATTAACAAAAGGGACCCTGGTCCATTTATAATATTGTGAAAACTAGGATGACTGTTTTGCTGTTGGACTGTCAAAACACAGTGCAATTTCTTTGTTGCTTATAAGGAATCTGCCATTAGCAGCATCAGCGTTTGACTCCTACATTAATGATGAGTGAGGCGTACAGGGATCCATTTATAGCATTTATTCGGGGTAACAAACTGGCAAGGTCAAACAACAGCAAATAAGGCATTCAGAGACAAGGCAGAAGAATAAACAGAACAGGCAAGGGTCGTGGCAAGCCGCAAACAATCAAAAACCAGATAAACAATCAAAAACCAGATAAACAATCAAAAACCAGATAAACAATCAAAAACCAGATAAACAATCAAAAACCAGATAAACAATCAAAAACCACAACAATTAATCCAATAGCGCATGCCGTAAACACTCAGCAATTTCACCAGAGCAAAACAAGGCTTCACAGAGAGGACATGTGAAGCTGGGATTTATATACTGTGGCTAATGAGTGTCAGGTGCAACAGGAAGTAATCAATTCAAGGAATGTGGCATTATGGGAAACGTAGTCCGAATCAGGAGTCAATACTCTGGAGACGGTTCCCTCTGGTGGTGCAGAGGAGGTAGAGCAGGGACCCCCTCCGTAACACCTACAGAGACATGGTTCATTTTTTTGTGAAAATGTGAGCTTATGATTTATGTGTTATTTATATGTTCAAAAAAATACATTCCTTAACAGATAAATTTAACATGATTTTTCACAACCTACTAAACAAATACTCTGAACATGCTATAAAGAGTTTTCACATTTATATATGTATCAATATATTTTTGTCTAAGTATGAAATATAATTTATATAATATAATTTGAGGATATAATTTGAGATATCCAATTTATGCATCCTTTTCTGTCACTAGATTCACTGCCTGGTCCCCCAAACCTGAAGACTTTGTAAGTCTATTATATTCAAATCCCAGTCGTGTAAATAAAGTAAAATCACTTTATATGTCAGTTGAACTTTACTTTGGCTTTAAAAAGTAGGTACAGCCTCTGTTAGTCATTTGACTGATTCTTACGTGTTCTCTGTAATCAAGGACTGGTGGGTGACGCTATGACCATGACTCACAATAGTCATATCAATGTCATTAGCCTATCACAATAAACATATTTGCCAAGTTTAATGTAAATCACTCAATGCTTGCTGTAGATATTAGAGGCTTCCTGTTTCCCATTTTTTGCCATAATTTTACCGCCTCGCCTTGGCAACCAAATCATAGGAGACCAAAACTCTTTAATGTCTTGGAATGATGCTTACCAAGTTTGGTGACAACCACATCAAATCCCTAGGAGGAGTATTTAAAAGTTTTCTGCACTTTTCAGAAAATCCAAAAATGGCAGACCTGTTGGGTCTGTCCTGTCCTGTTGGGCAGACCTAAGGGTTGTCAGTGTGAAAGTGGTTCAAGGTGTCAAGAAACACGTACCAAGTTTCGCACAGGTGCGTGCATGTATGTTTGATATATACACCATCATTTTGTGCCCCATACCAAGGAGCCCCCCTGCCCCACCCATGGGAACAAGTGCCTGGGAACAAGTGACCCAGGCAACATGGGTAAATTTAAAAACATGTCTCATTATAATATTTGCCAAATTTGGTAACAATCCCCTAAATCTCCTAAGATGAGTATTTAAGAAGTAAAAACCTGGAACTGTCAGAAAATCCACCTTTGATCCAAAATGGCTGACTTCCTGTTTGGCTGAGCTGATGAATTTTTATATGAAAATTGTCTGGCTTAATAAGAAAACAACAAATGTACCAAGAATGGTGACCGTAGGTAAAACTAACCCCATCACTTTAGTCAACGGGGATGCTACAAAGTCCGCCCACTGTGTCCATGTCTAAGCTTTCACCCATGCCTAACGGTTGACCAGTTTGATGTGTGTGCCAAATTTCACGTCATTTTAAGCATGTTAAGAGCCTCAAATACACCTGAATGTAATTTTATAGTTTGACACGTTACCATGGCAACATAATTTAAGCTATCACAAGTCCTTCTAGAACTTTACATCAGCAATGTCTCTAAATTATTCTGATAAAGTCTAAAATGACTTGGCTAAATGCAAGTTTGTTGAAAGCTCTGCCAAATAGGTTAGCCATTTAGAATCAAAGGTGGACTTTCTGTTGCCAGTTGGTGGCGCTATGTCCGGGACTTAGAGTCATATCATCATATCATATCAATGTCATCAGTACACCACAACAAACATATTCCCCTAGTTTAACATAAATCGCTCAATGTATGCTGTAGATATTAGAGACTGACATGTGTACCAAGGAGTTTTTGAGCATATTAGGGCCCAAATAACCTTGAAAACAAGAATAAAATAATAATAATAATCTTAAGGAAAACAGCAGGGCCCTTCGCACTTTTAGTTTTTGGGCCCTAATAATCCTAAGGAAAAATGCCAAAAATAGCGTTGACCCTGAGTCTTTGGTGTGTTCAAGGTAATTACAAACAGCATGAGCATTAGACAGAGTTTATATAAAGGCTTGGAAAATGTGTAAACATCTAAGAAAAGATTCATTAAAAATGCTTTTGTAAGAGTTGTATTTGTACAAATGTACAAGTGTACAGGTCACGGAAACGGAGGTCAGGTGTTGAGCCAGAGAGTCAATCAGTGTCTGACTCAGTGTCTGCATCGTATGTCTTTGCAGCGGAAGAATTAATTATGGTTGAATAAATCTGATCTGCCTCCAGATTCAGCCAGCATGAATGACCACACATAGGACACACTGTGAATTTTGGGTGGGGAAATGTTGTTTTAAGCCCATGGAGTAACGAGTGTTAGAAATGGTGCATTTTAAGAAGGTCTTGCACACACTCTTCAGCTAATGGACATGCTATTTTTAAACCAGAGAAAATAGTAATGTCATTGTGCTTTGGGAGAACCTAGTCACTGTTTTAGATAGATTGACATTGAGGACTGGGCTTTTTGAGGCTTGGTCAGAGTGGATCAAGGAAAAGATATTTTGACACTTTTTGAGAACAGCTTATAGAGTGTGGTAGGGCATTTGGTGACAGAGTAATTATGATTTTTGTGACTTGCAAGGGGTAGAAATTGATGGTACTAAGTTGCCACCAAGTGACTTTACATTACAATGCACAGTGCTGCAAAGTCTTTATAATTGTCTGGATTTCTTCTTACAGTATATCAACTTTTGTATATATAATTTACATTCCTTGAAAGTTCCAAGTTCTTTAATCTTTTGGATCACATAAGAATCTGCAAAGATCTATTGGATGAATTTAAAAATTATAAACATTTTTAATTTTTAATTTAAATTTTTTTTAAAAAGATGGATGATTTTAAAATGAATGCAAATATTTGTCATCAGATTCCCTCAAGACCAAATTATATAGCTATTCTATTCATTGCACAAACCTACAATGCATTCTAATTCTTACAGTCATTTATGCTAAAAATCTATATTAGCCACTCTAATACATTAGGAGGTATTCGTCATGAATGGTAACATCATTTAAACCCTGCAGTTCAGATTTTGTCACTGGTACTTTGTAGGCCTTTTGCATGAAGCAAGTTCAACAACTTTGAGTAGGATCCAAAGCAGGTTTAGAGCTAACCAAATCAAACAAATCCAACCTGTATTCTGTTTTCTCACAAGTCTCACTATTATTCTTCTCTTGAGTTTAATTCTGAGTTTACGATTAATCCTGAAACTTGTGCACATGAAAATGTGACTTTCATCTAATGGAAAATAATTGTATAATAATAATAATTATGCATACTTTAAGTGGCATACGTATTGGGCACAAAATCATGTATTTGTAAGCATCGGATTAACATGCATCAGTGACAATTCAACAATAAAAAATGTTCACAAGTGATATTCATCCTAATTAGGACCCACGCAGTGAAACTGTGAAGGGCACTATTGTTTTCCTTAGGTTATTATTATTATCATTATTTTATTCTTTATTTTAAAGTTTTCAGGTACTTTGCATCCCCTAACATGCTCAAAAAGTTTTGAAATTCCTGACGAGCACACACGTCAAAGTCATCTGCCATTAGGGCCAGGCAGGGGGCTCAGCAGCAAACCCTGGTATAGGGCACAAAGAGATGGTGCATATATCCTACATGCAACCTGTTTGAAACTTGGTCTATGTATCAGTCTTGTCGACCCAAACAACTTTCGCACTTTTGATTTTTTAAATACTCCTTCTAGGAATTTTATGTGATTGTCACCATAAGCATCATATCAAGACATAGAAGATTCAAAATTGTGAAGGGATTTATATATCTTAAACGGTGTTGCCGAGGTGGTAAAATAATGGCGAAAAATGGGAAACAGAAAGAATATCTACAGCATGCATTGAGTGATTTATGTCACACTTGGCAAATATGTTTATTGTAGTGGGCTGATGACATTGATATGACTATTGGGAGTCACAGTTATAAAGCCACCAACTGGCAACAGGAAGTGTGTCACTTTAAACAAACGTCAAAATAGTCATATTTAGTCAAGTCATTTCAGACTTGGTCAAAATAATGTAGAAACATGGCTGATAAAAATTCTAAAAGGACTTATAATATCTTAAATATGTTGCCATGGCAATGTGTCAAACTTTAAAACCACAATTAGGTACATTTGAAGTGCTTAACATGGACTTGAAATTGAATGAAATTTGATACACACATCATAGTAGTCAGCCATTAGGTATGAGCATGGTGGGGGGGCTATGTACTGCATCTTTTGACCAAAGTGATGGTACATGTATTGTTCTCATCAAGCAGGACAACTTTCAAAATTACATTTATTAGCTTTGCCAAATGTTTTGGAATGTATGTGGATTTTTTGTCAATTGTAGGGTCTGAATTTCAAAATACTCCTCATAGGGGATTTATGGTATTGCCACAAGATTTGTCAGCTATTTGTCAGGATATCAAGTCAACACTAGCAACACAATACATTTATGGCAAAAAAATAAAGAGGAAGTGGCTCATATCTTCTAAGTAATTTTGTTGAAACATGAGCTGAATGTAGTAAGTTGTAAACAAATTGTTGATATCTCAACAGGTAATCAAGTTATGACAATAAATGGAACAGTACATATCTCATATCTTCTGCATGCATTGATTAATTTACATTAAATTTGGGAAATATGTTTGGTGTTGTGGGCTGATCACAATGATGTAGATATTGTGATTCACAGTTATAGCGCCACCACCTGGCAGCAGGAAGTGTGTCACTTAAAACAAACTTGTGTAAAACAGACTTTTTTTAAAAGTTTTTTTGGAGTGAAATGCATGTGACAACCATGCATTGTTCTCTGAAAAGCACCATCGCTGCTTGCATCTTATTTTTTCTTTGTTTTATATTTTATATGTCATAATTTATCTCAAGCACACTTTTTAATGCCACAGTTGTCTTCTTTGTTAGTAAGAACATTTACCTTTGATAATACTTTATTGTGGCTTCTTAAAGTTCTTGGTTGTGGTGGAAATGCCACCAGAACTGATGAACATTCCTAAGTAAAAATGTAAAAAAAACCAACAACTTAAATATCATTTGTATATAATACAATTTTTTTATACATTATTACATTTATTAAATGTTGGATTGATGATAAATCTTCATATTTTGAAAATGAACGAGTAAGGGTAAACAATAATAGGTATTAGGCATTAAGTATTAGATACTGTAATAGGCATTTTACACAAAAAGTAGCACAAAAAGACTAGTTAAATGGGTGTAATGCTCCCCTTATGCATTCTCATGACAGAGTACAGGCTAGTCCAATAAAACCAGGCTAGAGACGAAACGCTACATGGCGTATTTGATGCTTTTGTTTACGTTACCGTAGCAACAACAGCTAGCGAAACGCGTAAGAACTAAAGTTGACACGGGTAAACAAGAAAACTGAAACGATAGTATTATTTAAGAAATTATTTTACGATAAACTTCAATCAACGTAAGACGTTGTTTATTAAACATCGTTGTAAAGCAAACACAAACATGAACGCACTAAACCCAGAGGTTAGTGAGAAGAACAAGCTTGATGGAAGATGGCTACTGGATAACGGGGCTAATGAGGTAAGACGGTGTTACTAAATCAAAATGCACTGTAGGTCGTGTGCGTGCAGAAAGTATTTATGTGTTTATATCTCACCACACTCCACCTCATGTTATGCTTTGTCCCATTCACTTCAGAGAGCTGCTGCATTGCTGGACAAATCAGGGTCTAGATCGTGTATTAAAAAGAATAGAGACACGGGGATCCTCACCTTGGATGTGGCTGCTAAAATGCAGGCGGTTACTACATTCAACACTGCCTTTAGTGCTCCAAAAAACTTTGGGGTGCGACAAAAAGGTAGGTTAAATGTTTTACAGGGCGCAACTCAATACTTTCAGCTGTACCTTTTCCCACATTCTTTTCTACCTCTAGTTGCTTTCAATCTGTACAGAAAAACAAATGCGTTTCTAATAAAGTTATAGTAGGTTCTTATTTGAAAATAATAGCGAGACATTAGTTTTTGTAATTTAACTTTATGGCAGATATGTAACATGGCATGCAAGTTTCTTTAAATTTAAATTTTTAATTTTCTTAAAGTTTTTAAGGCCTAAAACACATGTACGTGATCAACAAATGTAAAATAAGCACTACTGGCAAGAAACATTCCCTTCTGGCCTTGAAACTGTCTCAGACTGACCCCTATGAAATCAGACCATCCATATTGTTGAGCCCTGTATTACACAGAGATATTATGCATGACAATATGTTTTTTGTCATGTTTGCAATATAGACGTTTTTTAAAATTTACATTATAATTTTAATTCTGGAGGTTTCGGAGTAGCCCATAGTGCCTCTTTGAAGCACATTTTAAATTAAAAAAGTCCTCTGTGTCTTCTCGCTGTACACATCTTTAGGGGTTCAAGCACAAAAAACCTTATTGTAATAATTGTAAGGATTTTTATTAGGGTTTCAAGCACATAGCACTGAAGTTCTATTATAATTGTTGAGATTTTTAGTTGTTCAAGGGGCAAAGTGCTGAAACCCTATTGCAGATTATTGTATCTGTTTTCTTCTTTATCTTATTATTTTTCTGCTCTTGAAGTCTATGGCAGCCCATAGAACCATATGTTATGAAATGTTACTGGACCAAATTTGAAGTCTGTACCTCAAACCCTATACCGCCACGAACTTTTCAGAATTTCATTAATGTTTATGCTTATAACTTCATAGGTCCTAGAAAAAAAAATTATTATTTTTCCCAGATTCCTTGGCTCATACCAATTCCACCCTATAAAGTATTAAAAGTTTTCCAATACACCTAACCATTATTGTATACCGCTTAAACAAATTTCACAGTGAGCATGCCAAAATGGATATTTTGCGGCTATGTCTTCGCAAAACTTTTGTGTATTGACATGAAACGTCTTGGGTTACAACTGTAACCCTGCTTTGTGAAATGACACTTTGGGGAACGCCCTCAGTGTAACAGCGTCAAGCACGTGTGAAACTACTTAAATCTTGATTGGTGCTGCATGATGACGTAGCATGTGTTGAAAAACCACAGAAGCTACAGTAGGACATTGGAACATACAGAGGTTTTTTTCTGATAGTCACAGCAATGACTTCTCAGGTGCTCAGGATGTGTGGCAAAGAGATGCAGCGTCTCGTTCCCTTCTCAGGGAACAAGGATTACAGACCTCCTGTAGGGAGACCTCCAAAAAAAGTTGAGTGAAGCCTAACCTAAAGAGATGAAGGCAAATTGTGTCAACAATTCAATTACTAATGGGGTGGTTAGAGGCAGGGAAACCCTTTTTAGGAGATCTGAAGGACACCAAGAAGTTGTCCGATTTTCTCCACTGAGAGGTCCTTCCTTGAGTGGTCTCCCTAGAATCCTTTAGGCATGTCAAGTCAAAAGATGTCCAGAGTTTCTTAGTCGGCCATATTGAATGGCTGTTTTGAATTTTGTCATAAAATGCAATATCTTACAAACACAGTTGCATATCTGTATGTAACTTGGCATGATTTATCATCCTCGTTGTCTGAGGGTACTTACGAAGCTGGTGCCCCTAGTGGTCAAAAGTTATCGTAATCGTGTTAGATTCACTGGCTTATGTCAAGTGCTATGGTACCAAATTTGTCACAGCCAACTGTAGTTAAGGTTTGCCATTTTTTTGAAAACCTACTTTTTCGAACTCCTCCTATGTCATACATCCGATTTGCACAAAATTGTGCTTGCCTCATCTAGGGACACTTCTGACAAAAAGTTTTTAAAATCTTTTGGATAGATCAAATGTTTCTCAAGTAGCCCATCAAGATTAGATGGCAAGATGCCAAAAAAGTTCTTTGTCTTAACAATGTTTTGACGTATTGACATGAAACTTTGCCATTGTGTTATTGTGACCACATTCTGACTGTCTTATAACAATTTGTTGACAGCGTCACAATTTGGCACAAAGGTACAGGACAGTCTGAAATGTTGCCATAGCCAATTTAGAATCTCAACCTCAAACCCTCTAGCCAACAGTTCACTTGTAAGTCCTAGAAACAAAATTCTTTTATTCCTCTGATTTCTTGGCTCACGCCGATAACAAAAAGTTATCAAAAGATTTTTGATGGACCCAAACAAATTTGACAAAGATCACGCGAAAATGTATGTGAGGCTTTATCTTCGCAACAATTTGGTGTATTGACAAAAAACTTTGTCAATATGTCATCACAGGCATGACCTGTGGTGCATGCACAGTTTCGTCACAGTGTCACCTACTGGTGCCAAGATAGAAAATGGTTATTTTTCCCTATATCTTTTCAGTGCTTTGCCCCAAAATCATAAGAATGGTCCCTTAGATTCCTTGAGGTATACAGAGTTGTATGATATCCAGTTGTCCTTTGTTGGCCATTTTGGGTGTCAGCCATTTTGAATTAAATCATAAAATGCTGTATTTTATGAACACTTGAAGGTATCATTATAAACTTGGTATGGTTCATTGAGCCATGTTCTGAAAAGACCTGTAAAGTTTTAGGTCAGTGCCCCCAGTGGTCAAGAGACCAAACACAAATGATTAAAATGCTTATAACATGAAAAACTGACATATTGTCATTTCACTTTCATTATTCAGTTTGTTGGCTTATGTCCTACAATACTAAATTTGCCATATTCTACCAAGTTTCGTGCCCACCATATTGAATTTAATTCAAAACCTACTTTTCTCAACTCCTATAAAATGTGTCAGGTCTGTATGAAATTTGGTATATAGCACGAAGACACTCAAAAGCATTTTGACTGATCAAACAGTTCTTGTATATGCTTCAGATCAGCAAATTCTAAGGAAGGCATGCCATTAGGACTTAAGCCTGTATCTTTACAAAATTTTAGTGTATTAATACATCACAAAACATAGTATGTGTAAACAAAGGCATGACCTAACGGTGCATGCACAGTTTTATTAAACTCTGGAATGGAATGAGATATGATTACAAAATTAGGTACACATATGAAGGAACCTCATCTATGGTCAAGTAAAAAAAATGTGGTGATTGGCCACTTGATGGTGCTATAATGTGAAAAATGACTATAATCCAAAGTTAGCTTAACTGACTTAAACATTGGTAAGCAGTGTCTTTGTTCAAGGTGTCATGGTTTTATAAAAGGACATTAGATTGTCTTGAAAAACATGGATGCTGTTGGCCATTGAAGTTTAAGCAACTACTAGACAAGGTTAACGAAGACCGATGAGAACGAAACTTGGTGGGCATGTTTGACTCATGACTCCAATGGTCTGTAAGAATTTTGAAAGAAATCAGCTGCTGGGTGTGCTGTCTTGTTTTATGTGTAGGTTAACGATTGTATATCATGTGACAGTTGACAAACACACAAAATATGGATATCATATGTTAGAACTCCTAATTTTGAACAACTTTGCCTCTAGAACCAGTGCTTTTAATCAAGCCAGTCTAACATTTGAGGTTAGGTGAAAAACCTACTTTTGCGAACTAGTCCTAGGTTTTTCACTCAACATCAATAAAACCAGTGCAGTACAGTTCTCTGGACTCTCAAGGTCAATTACTTTCACATTTGGAAAGCTATAACATGGCTGTTTAAGAAATTGGGCATGGCCAAGTGTCAACTTCAATAGCGAGAAGAAGTGAGTGCATGCATCTTGCTATACTAAAGCAGCATGCAAAATTTTGTGGTGATCAGGCAATGGGTGACACTATATCATTTATAAATATGAATACTTTATAAAGTAAATTATCTAAAGATGCTGAAAATTGTTTTTTTTTAATTGGGGATCTCATTTTAGGGAGACGGACTGAGCTTTTGGAAAAGGACCACATCAAAAGAATAAGGTAACTAAATAAACAAGGATTAATTTTCAAGTTGATCTCAGCATATGTAAACATATGACATTTTATTAGAGCAAATTTGGAGCAAATAGCGGGTTTGAGCCTCTGCCTCAAACCCACTATTTGCTTAAACTGTTTTTTTTTTTTTACTTTTAAATTCATTAACTTTTGATTCATTTTTCCTTATTGTCATGTGACGTATCTTTTTGATTCCCTGGCTCATGTTGAGTGCTTCACCAAATGTTGGTCATGTTGACAGCTTCTACCAAATTTGTCATAGTCGACTGTATATCCTGTCTGCCGTATTGAGTTATTTTGCAAGCCTACTTTTTTTAAACTCCTCCTAGGTTGTACGTCCAATTTGCACAAAATTTTACAAGCATCATTTAGGGACACACCTGACAAAAAGTTAGTCTTCTTGATCAAATGGTATACGAGTATCGCATAAATATATTAGATGGCAAGATGCCAAAAAGGATCTGAAGCCGTGTCTGAGCAACACTTTGCTGTATTGATATGAAACGTTGCACATGTCTCACTGTCTCATAACAGTTTGGTGACAGCGCCACCTATTATTTTGTGTTCCAATATATTTTACCTGTTTTTTTTTTTTTTATTAATTTGTTAATATAATTACAACCCCAAATCAGAAAAAGTTGGGACAGTATGGAAAACACAAAAAAAGTAGTGATTTCTAAATTTACTTTGACTTGTATTTCATTGCAGACAATACAACAGCACATTTAATGTGTTCCTCATGATTTTTTGTTTTTTCTTAAAAAAAAAAAAAAAAAAAAATTCCTATTTTGGTTCTTGCAACACATTTCAAAAAAAGTTGGAACAGTAAAGCATTTACCACTTTGTAATGTTGCCATTCCTTTTCACAACACTTAAAAGACGTTTAGGGACTGAAGACACCAAGTGAAGAAGTGTTTCAGGTGTAATTTTGTCCCATTCTTGCTGCAAACAAGTCTCAAGGTGGGCAACAGTACGGGGTCTTCGTTGTCGCATTTTGCGCTTCAAAATGCGCAACACATTCTCTGTTGGAGACAGGTCGGGACTGCAGGCAGGCCAGTCAAGTACCTGTATCCTCTTCCTCCGCAGCCAGGACTTTGTAATGTGTGCAGAATGTGGTTTTGCATTATCATAATCATTATTATATGCATATTGTGCTCCAAAATCTCTATGTACTTTTCAGCATTAATGGTGCCATCACAGAAGTGCAAGTTACCTTTACCAAGGGCACTGACACAACCCCATACCATGACAGACCCTGGCTTTTGGACTTGTTGCTGGTAACAGTCTGGATTCTTTTCTTCTTTGGTCCGGAGCACACGGCGTCCATTTCTCCCCAAAAATACCTGAAATACTGATTTATCTGACCACAGTACACATTTCCACTGTGTGATGGTCCATCCCAGATGCCTCAGAGCCCAGAGAAGTCGACGGCGCTTCTGGACACTGTTAACATAGGGCTTCCTTTTGGCACAGTACAGTTTTAACTGGCATTTGTGGATGTACTTATGTATTGTGGTACTTGACAAAGGTTTGCCAAAGTAGTCCTGAGCCCATGTGGTGATATTGCTTATAGAGGAATGATGATTCTTGATGCAGTGCCACCTGAGGGATCGGAGAGCACGGTTGTTCAGCTAAGGCTTGATCTTTTAATTATGTTATGCACTGTTGAAGGTGAAATAAGCAAATGGCTTCCTATCTTTCTTTGAGGAACATTGTTTTCAAACATTTCAATAATTTTCTCACGTATTTGTTGGCAAACTGGCGATCCTCGGCCCATCTTTGCTCCTAAAGGACTAGACCTTTCTTGGATGCTGCTTTTGTACCAAATCATAATTACAATCACCTGTTGACATCACCTGTTTCAAATCACATCATAATTTAACCAATTTACCTGATTACTAGCCCTAAATTGCTCCTGTTCCAACTTTTTTTGAAATGTGTTGCAAGAACCAAAATAGGAATTTTGTTTTTTTTTTGAAGAAAAAACTATATGAAATGCAATGAAATACAAGTCAAAGTAAATTTAGAAATCACTACTTTTTTTGGTGTTTTCCATACTGTCCCAACTTTTTCTGATTTGGGGTTGTAATAAAGATGTCCACAAATATTTCCCTTTGCCAGTGATGTCCCATAATTGCTGCTTGCAGCTGTATCATGCCCTGAAGGGGGCGAGGCCCCTATTGTTATTGTTAGTTTCCTTCTGTTTTTTTTCTTTTAACACTTGTCTTGCGTCTATGGAAGCACATAGAACCGTATGGTACAAAGTTATGAAATTTAGCCGTCATAAAATACTTTTTTTATTAAAGTATTTTATGATGTACAGTGCTGTCTAAGTTGCACAAAATTTGGTATGCAGCATCAAGAGATACCTATGATATCAAATTTGTCCTAGTCAACACTACTTACTGTCCACCATGGTGAATTATATTGAAAACCTACTTTTTCCAACTCTTCCTACAGTGTTTTTCCAATTTGCATGAAATTTGGTATGTAGAATCTAGAGACACACATGACAAGAAGTTACGGAATTCATGTTAATATCTCAAATCATTCTCTTATACTGTGTCAATGCATTTGACGGCAAGCATCTAAAATGGAATTCAGGCTGTATCTTTACAAAACTTTTCTATATTGACTTGAAAATTTTCATTGTCAACATTCTGACAGTCTAAAAACTTGGTGACAGTGCACCCTATTGGTCAAAAGTTATAAATCATTTTATTTTTCTCAATATTAATTTACCTGTACCCTTTCAATGTACCCTATTGGTCAAAAGTTATAAATCATTTTATTTTTCTCAATATTAATTTACCTGTACCCTTTCGATGTACCTGTACTACACTCGTATTGTGACGCTATAGGGAAAACTCCTTTTCTCCGATGACTGAAGCCTTTACCATAATGCAGTAAAACTGCATGGCCATTGGTTTGTGCAGTGAAATAAAAACCAATGGCTTGGCAGCAGAGCTGGTGATGAAGCCCGCCAGAGCCCACCAGTGTGGGCGGGGCCACCTGGCTATATAAGCGGGCATTGCGCCATAGGATCTCAGATCAATTCTCCTTCAGCGATGATGAGATATCTCTTCGCTGATGTATGAGACTTGAAGCCGCTCGCTGTTGACGCCTCAATGCGGACAGAAGCTTACTCACCTGCACCTTCCTGCTGTTCGCCGGCTTTTCAAGCCGCCACAGCATCTGGTGCAGATTACAGCTTGTCCCCAGCCGCCATCCAGTAAAACTACAATCAATTTTCTCTAAAGAGCAAACGGTATTGTTTCAAACGCCGCACTGTCATTGCAGCTCATGCAGTACCACGCTGCACGCTAACAATGGCCACTCAGAGTGTGATTCTTGTTAGGGCAATACAGAAGCTGCTCTGACCGAGATGGAGTGTTCACACTGCGTTAACATGAGTCTCTCCTCTCTGTGCACTCGGATCGCTTTCTTTTCAGAGAGCGACTTCACCCTCATGCCCTACCGTTTTCTTCCTCCCAGGGACCTGCAAGGAAAAAAACAGCAGGGCAGAGGGACTCAGCACATGGAGGTCCATGACGAGCTAAAGAAATCGTGGCATGCTCCCTACTCAGTCCGCCTTTGCATGTCCACTTCATCAGCACTCTCCTCGGTCAACAGCGCTATGAGAAGCTGCCTCCCCTGGATGAGTCAGTGGTCACGCACCTCTGCCTTCCCATGGCCATTGGATGGAAAGCGAAGGTAACACACCCCTCCAAACCGTACAGGACCGTACGTCTGCCCTTTCTGGAAAAGTTTACTCCTCTGCCGGATAGGCGGCCTCAGCTCTGCACTCCATGGCTGTGCTCCAGGTCTTTCAGGCCAAACTCCTCCAGGCTATGGATGAGTCCAGACCCAATCCTGCGACTCTCAGAGAGCTGTGCAGTGCAATAGACCTGGCCCTCCGAGCTACTAAAGCGACGGCACAGGCCATCGGGAGGTCAGTGGCCAGCTTGTGGCTAAACCTCTCAAAGATTGAGGCTGACATGGTCCCCATGGTCCTCTTCACCTCTGCCTGCTCAGCCTTGGCAAAGGCCTGAGCCGTAACAGCGCTCCTGCTCGGCCAGACGCTAGCTGTTTCTGAAGCGCCAGGAACCCCCGCCCAAGCTGACACTGGATCCTGTGCCTCAGGCATCGTACTGATCCCCTGGACAAGAAGAGGAGGGGACAAGGTCTCACCATTGCTGGACCACCCACCAAATTGCCCCTGATAGAACCCCAAGCACTCCGCTCTGTCCCGGGTGCTCGTGGCAATGTGTGTGTTACAAGAGCTGTTGTGAGTACTGGGCCCGTTTTGATAGCGCCCACACAAACAGCCGCTGTTATAGCAGGAAAAATAAAACACAAACATCTTCAAAAAGACAGCATATTTCCTTTTATCATGAGTGTCAGGTACCCTCAGGGTGATCTACCACCTGAACCAATCCAACCTCTTGCCACATGGGCCAAGGCCTGGCAGGCCATACCTGGAGTGTCAGATTGGGCTTTGGGCATAATAAAACAAGGTTACTCACTTCAGTTTGCTCAAAGACCGCTGCAATTCAGCAACATGGTTCCCACCTTAGTGCAGAGCAAGAACGTTCACGTCCTGCACACATAGGTGATCGTCTTACTAGCAAAGGGGACTGTAGAGACGGTTCCGTCAGCTCAGAGAGAGTCAGGCTTCTACAGCTGCTTGTCCTCAAAAAGCATGGTGGCCTCCGGCCCATCCTCGATCTCAGGTGTTTGAACCGCACCCTCATGAAACGGCTGTTTGTTTAGAGCACAGGTTATCACTCTCAAGACCAGGAGTTTAACCTTCTCTGCCCCACCAGGGCACTGAGAATTTACATTGAGCATTTCGCCCTGTTCAGGCAGTCGTAACAACTCTTTGCTGTTTGCTTTGGCGGCAAAAAAAACACAAAAGCAGAGAATTTCTCAATGTTACTTGATTCTATTGCGCTGGCATACTCCTCTCTGGGCCTGCAAAGCCCCATAGAAGGTAGAGCCCATTCCACTTGGGGCTTGGCCTCATCTTGGGCGTGGTCTAGCGATGTGTCTATAGCAGACATTTGCGCAGCTGTCGGATTTGCTTAAGGGACACACGCCTGCTTAGGGCAGGTATTTTTCTTATGCACTTTTGGCCCTTTTAGAAGTGCTGAGGCTGTACAGAATTTTTTGGAACGGTTATCTTAGGTGGGGCCTACCTTTGATTTTAGCCGTCTTGCCTCCTGGGTGCTCGCCCTGCTTATACTTGGTCCCTCTGAGCCTTAATTGCTCAAGGCCAGTTCATGCCAGTTGTTACTCTTTCATGGCACAATGTGATTGTATTGGTTCCCCATAGCGTCTAGAGACACAGTATGAGTGTAGTATCAAAAGGGAATGTACTTGGTTACTAACATAACCTCGGCTCCTTGAGATACGAGAACGAGTATTGCATTACTGGCTGTGCCATGGCGGTGCATGACTCAGTGTCGTCGCTTGAGTCAGAATTGACCTGAGATCAAGTGCCTGCTTATGTAGCCAGATGGCCCCACCCACTCTGGGGTTCATAGCTCTGGCGAGCTTCATTGCCATAGGCTCGTGCAGCTCAACTGCCAAACCATTGGTTCATTTTAATTCCACTGCATGAACCAATGGCCATGCAGTTTCACTGCATAATGGTAAGGTATCAGTCATCAAAAAAAGGAGTTTTTCTAGTGATGCAGTACTCGTACCCATATCTCAGGGAACTGAGATTACATTAGTAACCTAGTATGTTTTCTTCTACTGTTTTCCTAAATTAATTATGTTTATAAATATTTTCCTTAGTGCCATTGACGGCCTTTACCCTGTAATTACTGTTTGCAGCAATATTTCTTCTTCCGCGACGGAAGTCTAGGGCATCCCATAGAATGGATGGAATTTTTGAAATTTGGCATTGTGCCATTGATGGGCTTGACACCGTAATTGCAGCTTGCAGCTATATTTTAATGAATTTAAAAATATATATTGATCATGCCACTTTCTGCTGAAATTTTGAGAGATTACAGAATGTGTCCTTGACAAGTCTTTAAGACTATATATAACAACAGAGTATAGCTCCAGACTATATATAACATAAACGACTATAAGCCCAGACTATACATAACAACATATTAAAATAAATGCCATTAAAGAAAGACATCACCAGCACACATTTCTTTAACATATAATTTACAAAAATAAGTTTGTTTGGTTTTAAATTGAGAAAAATAGACAAATGATTCAAAATAAAAAACAAACATATTTGGATGCTTTCTGGTTGTCAAATGTTGGATTTTTGTAGTTAATGTTAAGAACTACACCTGTGGTTCTTCTGCTAGGACAAGTGTGAATCTGTGGGTAACTTCATACTTCAGACTTCATACAACCGTTAAAAATGACCTTGAGTCCAGCTGATTAAGAGTAATTCGCAAAATGGCAGAATATTTGACTGTTAAGCTGGTTTACTTTGTAAAAAATTTATTTTTCAGTATTTACTGTAAGGCATTTTTTTCATTTATTTGTTATATGCTGTAAACTATATATACATATATACATGCCTTTTCAAGGGCTGTTAACAGCATGAAACAGACTTCTGATTTTCCCTGTCTGCTGCAGAGAGTTCTAATAAAGACTGATCAGTCACATGCCATTTATGATTGACTAGAAAAGTGCCTTGAACAAAATGCCCATAAAGCAAAGAAGGCAGCATTCAAGTTATTTACACCAGCCAAGCAACTGCTATTAAAATTAACATGTCTCAATATTAGAACTGTTTCAACAGTATAAAATAGCCAGAGAGTGGTTTTAAGCCTGATGTTTTGATCTATATTACAGTGATCAGATACATGCAGAGTTGAACCCAGAACCTCCGGCCCCTGAGTGGAGCACTGTGACCCAGACTGACTACAGGGTAGAGGGCTTCCAGTCTGTCCAAGTGCCACTGACCAAGGTCTGTATCTCATCAAACTTACTTAGGGAGTAAAAGTATTTGAGCAAAGTGTTTCAGTTTGACATGTAGATATTAGAAGTGACAAAATTGATTGATAGTAAATACTAGAAACTTATATATATACTAAATTATATATATATATATATATATATATATATATATATATATATATATATATATATATATATATATATATATATATATATATATATATATATATATATATATATATATTTTTAGTTTTTGTTAAATGGTCATGTGAGACAAATGTATTTTTAAAAGTACAAATATTCTATGCAGTCTCTCAGTTAATATGAGACTAAAATTTATAACAATTTTAAAATTACAATTAAAATATCAAAATAAATATATTTATTATAGAAAAGGTATGGAAAGAGTATAGCATATCACACCACAGGTTAACACTCAAAAGTATTTCTTGTCACCTATCCGTTTCCATATATGTGTATGTGCTAGCTGTTCACTACATTATGGGACCAAATGTCCCATCAAGTAAAACAAGTACATTTGACCTTGTTGGGACGTTTTAGGTCCCCATGAGAAAATGAGCTTGTAAATCATACAGAATGATCTTTATGAAAACCTAAAACAGCAAGTTTTCTGTGAGGGGTGAATTTAGGGGTAGGGTTAGTGTACAAGGATAGAATATACAATCTGTGCAGCATAAAAAACATTACCTCTATGGAATGTCTCCATAAGACATGAAAACACAATGTGTGTGTGTTTTGAGTGTTAATAACTATGTTTGTCTCTTATAGGAGCATAATTACATAACAGAACAGGCCGTCACATTTTGGAGTGATAACTATCAGAAGATTCAGGTAAACATATTTAGTACTTTACCATTAAGGTTATTCATTGGAATGAAAATACTGGAGTTGTTATAGCGATTGTTTCCCCCCACAGGGTGTGACAGAAGTTAAAACTAAGGATAGTGCATTTAAAAGAAATGCCACCTTTAGCACACCAGTAAGTGAACAACTGGATTGCAAGGATGACACAATGCTGCACCCTTCTAAAAATGATGCTCATTTACTGTGAAGAACATTGTCTTTAAAATGGTGTAATTTTATCTATTCTATCTATATTGTTTATAATAAATTATATTATTCCCTATTATCATTTAACTTGCACATCATTTCTTGTTTTTAATAAAAAGTAATTAATTGATTGTCCACTAATCTAACCGATCTAACAATCTAACATCGACTGATGTTCCGGGTTCTTTTGGATCAGAGTAACTTACTTTTACAGAGCTGTGCTGTTAGTCAGCGAGTTGCTCCTCCTTTATGCTTGCATTTGTAATTAACATGAGGTGTCAACAAGTAATTCAACATTAATTTAAAGTTTCATTACAAAATATGAGGAACAGGAAGTTTGTGAACTGGTTTGATTCAAAACAAATCTGTTCAGATTTAATAAAAAACAGTCAAAATATGAACTTCCAAATTAATTAGACAAGCTCCTGAGGTGTCTCATTTGACACCAACAGAAGGTGATTTTTACTGCAAATGGGTGGTAATTAGTAATCTTGGGGGTGGAAAATGGCTGTGAAAATGACCACACAGGAATACAGATGTGACACACTAAAGGCAGAGATGCCAAATGGATTCTGATGTCATGCCTTTTAACCACCAAATTGTTGAGTTAGCAGTAGTGATGTTCAAAAGAAAAGCAGCATGTTTCAAAGGAAGAGTACAAGTACAAAGGAAGAGTACTGTACAGTACGTACAACATACGTAATCCATTCATTTTTTTATTCACCTTACATTTTATGGTTTTTTTTAGTTTTAAAGTTGAGAACAACAGCTAATGGAGTTCCTTGGAAGTGTAAAATGTTGTACATAAAATGTATCTTGTGCTACTAATATGTAAAGGCCTTTGGGATGGTGTGTTCAGTATAAACGCATGTCAGGAGAAATTAATTAGAATTCAACTCCTTAGAGCTGTCAAAACTATTTTTACAAGGTCTAATAATAATATTGACAAACACAACAACCTTGTATAAATTCAGTTTATTGAACAAAATATGATACAACATCTTGGATATACATATATACAAATATTACATTGGTATAACCACTGCCCATTCATTCCTGACAACTCTGTTTTACGCTTTCCTTTTGAGTGATTTAAGAAAATATCAAGTATATATCACCAATTTCTAAAACCTGGCATACAAATCTGAACACAGAAAGCACAAAAATAAGAATTTCACCTGAAAGACATACTTAACTCTTAACTAAGCAAAACTTCATTATAGAAAACTTTACAGTTTTTGCTGTTTAAGCAGGTATGAAATATACCTGAACTGAGCTCCCTCAAAATGTATTATAATGTGCTGTTCTATGTGAGAGTGGGAAACACCATTTCAAACACAGAACAAATATATGGAGCAGTGGCTCTTAGCATGGTCACTTCCTATCATCAACAATGCTCTCAGATAACATAGAGATCTGTCTTCTCTCCTAGAAGCCAATATGTTCTCATTTTTCCTTTACCCTGGAAGAGAGGAACAATGCAGATCAATACATCCGTCAATAAGCACTCAGCACGCTAGCTGCAGGAACCAATCAACAATGTAGTTTTAAACAAATTAAGAAAAGTTTTGAAGAATACTCATGCCTCTCTTTGGGTAAACAATGACTGCGGCTGTAAATGAGGCTCTTCCCAGGCTGTCAGAGTGGGAATGTAATTAATCTAATGTAATTGATCGTTATCCTCTGCTGACCAGCATAGTGGGTTTTAGTTAAAAAAATTTAGAAAACATTTAGCAAATTGGTGATTGAGTTTTTATTTTTGACTATTCTTTTAAAAGGATGATGGAAACAATCTCCAACTTGTGCTACTGCATGAGTCATTATAGACAAGTGAAACATCAATCATGATGAACATCATGATGCAGCAGTTTAAAGATCAGATTTCACAGGACTGTCATTTTTATTTTACAAGAAGGCCCTTTACAGACAGCAAGCAAACACTGTGAAATTTGAGAGGCTCAAAGTGAACAGATTATAACTTAAAATACATCAAACTGGCATTTTACACTTTTGATGCCTAAAACATTGGTCTTATTTTAAAACATTCTATGGAAATGTGTATATGGTTTCTTTGGGAATTTATGAAATTTCCTAATCATAATTTGAAACTAAAAGGATCCCAATGACATAAAATCCTGCAGGACAAACCAAAAATTTTTTTTTACTTGATTTTTACAGTTCTACTGGATATTCTCACACCTTAATATTATCTGTATAGGATAGTTCAAATAAAAATGTATTGCTATTGGACAGTTAAAGAACCTATATACAAATTCCATATAATGGAGGCAGAAAAATAGAAACATGGTTCTAGCCCACAAAATAGAATTTATAAAAAATAAATAAATTAAACACAGGAAATAAAGAAATATAATGATCGTTACTGATTATTTATGTGGTTGATCATTCTTCAAAGCATGCACAATAAGAACAGTATATCTTCATCTCTGCAAATAATGCAACAGAGAACTCATATATGGTTGATCACTCGTCAAAGCATAGACAATGAGAACTGTATACCTTCATCTCTACATCTCCTCGCAGCTGTAGATCAAAATAGCCAAATTCATCTAGCACCTCTTTAGTGGCTGAAGACACATGTATCCTTAGAGCTGTGGATGAAATTATCGCTTTATCAGCATTTACTTACTCTCATGTCATTCCAAACCTGTATGATTTTATTTCTACAAAAAATAATATGTAAATAAATTTTCATAATAGGGTCATGCTGCTCTTTTTA
This sequence comes from Chromobotia macracanthus, assembly GCA_036877525.1. Classification (NCBI taxonomy): domain Eukaryota; kingdom Metazoa; phylum Chordata; class Actinopteri; order Cypriniformes; family Botiidae; genus Chromobotia; species Chromobotia macracanthus. Next base: position 5,116,599 of record JAZGTH010000076.1, on the reverse strand, counting down.
TCACATTGTAATCACGACCCAATGGCATTTACTTGTAATTGAAACCTGGATCAAACCTGGTGCAACTTGTTCACATGCCAAGTTTGTGCAACCGTGAAAGATATTTAAGAGCTTTCCATTTAATTTTCATTGAATAGAGTATCTTTGCATAAATGTTTGCTTATCACAATTTTTTTTTTGATATTTTGAAAAAAAGTCTTGAAAAAATACAGCACAACAGTCATAAGCCATACTTTTAGAGTGTATGGAAAATAACTGAGCATTTTTACATTTTTTTAATAATACACTTTACCTTAACATAAAGATAGAGAAGAGAATGTTTTTCCGTTTTCGACAAACTGTTCTTATAAGAGTCACAGACAATTACTGAAATTGAACAGCTGTGAGCGACAGAAGACACCCAGCTTGATGAAAGATTGATGATTCACTGCACTTAAGAATGACACAGCACATATGGACCCCATGTAATGGGCAATCTGTTCCATCAACATACTGCTGTCTACTGTAAATAAAAAGGGGAACAGTCTACAAATGATGTAGGTTCAGATCTGCAATGTGTGCAAGCTCTAAACAGATTATTGCATGTCATAAAGCACAAAGTATACAGATTGAGTGTCCTGGTCACCAATTATGAATTATTAATGAGTACATAGCTCAGAAAATGGGATGTAAGTTGATACTGGTGGTAAGTCTCATGAACAACAGCTGAAATGTATGTAACATGCATACAAGTACTTTACATTATTTAGGCCGAAGATGAAAGACGGAATTGATCCTGTCTGATACTCCTGGTCTCTGTGTGAATGTTGCACATTATTTCAAATACAATAATGTTTGTATTTATAATACTGTATTTATCTATGTAGTCTTCATAATATTTTATTAAAATGTAATAACTCGCTCTGACACAACTTTCCATTTTGGCGGATGTCACCAGGCCCTTGTAAATTTCAACCCCTCTCCAATCACCAGTCATTTAAGACCCATTACTTAACTGTCTTACTGTGCAGAGTGTAATGAAATATTTCTGTTTATAATAATACACCTGCAAAACAAATACCTAACCAACAATTTGGTAACAATTTTAGTAACAATTTGGTTACTAAGGAGATTTGTTGAAAATTGAACAGCTTTGCCATTTTGTTTTGTTGTACTGTGCACCATCGCACATCTGACTTTAAATAGGTTTCATGTTGAAATTCCTGTTGATGTTTTTAAGACATCTTCTAAACCTGCTGCATTCCATTTACTGTCACTGGCAGCTTAATATTGTTCGCTGTAAGCAGTATAGATCAAAAATTTAAATATTTAGATTTCTTTTGTTTTACCCACCTTCCCCTGTAGACTCCATGCGGGATGCTGTGTTGACAGTATCTCCAAATAAACAGTAACGAGGCATCTTTAAACCCACTACCCCAGCACAGACAGGTCCTGAATAACACACACGCATGCATTGAGAGGGATTAATTCACTACAGGAATTCAATAACTACTTATACATGGTCCTTATGCTTCTTGACAGCCTGGAAATCAGCAGAATAAGAACATCAGGCTGTGATTAGATTATATCTGTCTGAAGCTTTTTATAAGTCTCAGTTTTACATCCACTTATATATACAGAGACTCAGAAAATATATACAGATTCTCAGGAAATCTCCAGGAACACTGTAACAGCAGGAAGAGAAATTACTGTTTGACTGAGAGAAGTTTTCCAGAAACAGAAAATATTAATTTTGTAAACACCAGCCTAAAATAGAGTAAGAGTGTTAGAACTTTAAAGTGAACAGTAGCTTGTACAAGCCATGGAAAAGAAAAATATTTTATTGCTGCCTTAAACAAACTTTGTTCTCTACTTCAGGAGAATATCTCCAGAAATTTTAGGAAACATTTGGCATACAACTGAACAACTTTAAAACTGAAGTTGATCCTTAAATAGAACAGAGTAAATGAGCCTCCTAAGCTGTGAAAGAGCAACATCTGAGCAACCTCTGATTAACATTTGAACAACCTCTGGGTATTTTCCTCTGAATAACATTGGTAATATGTATAACTGAATTATCCACAAAAATTACAGTCTTCACTTCCAATGGCTTTTGCAATACTAATAATAAACATGTCAATGATATTTAGCCTAAAAATAATTCAGTATTAATAATCAGAGAATAAACAGCAGTTCTAAAAGCAATCACTGACATATAAAAGCATCCACATACCTGTGTGGATTCCTATCCGTAATCGTAGTTGATCATTTGGTCTGTGTTTAATTTGGAAGGTTTTAACCTGTTCCAGTAAAGCCAGTGACATGCCAGCTATCTCACGTGTATGGAGTTTCCCATTACACACAGGCAAACCAGACACCACCATGTATGCATCGCCTATGGTTTCCACCTTAAATAACATGAAAACAGATAAAGTTTTTACACATTGGTACTCACTGTTTTCAAAATATGATGAATATAATAAAAGTTTTTAAAAACACTTTCTATGAACCAGAACGTTCTATGAATCAGAACGTCTCTGTAACGTATGTAACTTTGTTTCACTGAGAAAAGGTTTGATGCTATGGAGAACGGCTAATCTATTCGCCTGTCTAATCACGCCAATGTAATTGGCCCACACAGTACTTGATGCACATCAGGTGCACCGGCGAGTATATTAGGGCACCTGCAGAGTATGTCGTCAACTTCTTTGTCTGAAGAAGACAAAAACAGGCACCTGTGAGGCATAGCAATAAAACACAGTGTATCGTTCCCTTTCTTTACATAACCAAGAGACATTCCCTTTTGAGGGAACTCAATACTTGTAGGTGTTCGACACAGGATTTGAACACGGGTCTCCCAGGCACAGGTGTCAGGTGTCAGCAAACCATCCAAGCATGACACTGGGCGGGCTGCATAAAGGCTAGAGCTCTGGGGGAGCAGAGTACTTCTATTCCTGTGTACAGCTCTAGGTAGGGCAGAGGACACCACTCAGATCTGCAATCCTCTTCAATGGGACAGGGTGCTACTCCACCCTCACCCCAGGAAGCCAGCACACAGCTAGCTACAGCCACTCAAAACCATTGTCCAATAAAAGAGCTCCACAGGGGCAGAGGGATCTATAGTGAGGATGCTACTCCAGCCATATAAAGCAGCTATATAAAGAAACCCTTGTTCAACAATGACAGGCTGATCATCACACCACAGAAGACTCCAAACTTTAGGTGCTCTTCTGGCCAGAAGAAATTAAGGGGAGAAGAGGGCCCATATTGGACTCAGCTGTTAACTTGACCACTAGGACCCAACTTCCAAGGGGAGCTATAAAATGCTGGTTCCACCCACTCAAAACTGTGGTCCTAGGAGGACCAAGGAGGGCTAATACACATGCTGGCAAACAAACGCTTCCTTAAGCTAAGCTATTTCAGTGTGAAGCCTTCGCAATGTGTGCACTCAGCTCCCTTGAGAACTGAGCATGCCTGTTCTTTACCCAGGCAAACAACACAGAATTTTTGCGCATCCTTAGGTGTCAGAAACCTCTGACACAGGGGCATGCACTTTCTGAAATTATTTGTAGTTGAGTGCATTGGTGCCCAACAGACAAATGGCTTCTGAAGACAAATAAGCTGATGACATGCTTTACAGGTGCCCTAAAATATTGGCAGGTGCCCCTGAAGCACAATAAGCACTGTTGTGGGCCAATTAGATTGGCGTGATTAAACAAAAGATTCAGACACTGGTCACATGGAAGGCATTCCCCATAACATATAACCAGTTGCAGTATCGAGTTCCTTTGAAAAAAAATCTAATATTTCAGAATAATGATGCATTGATATATTTACCTATTTATGCATATATGTGTAATTCGTTATGTATAATGTGTTTTAATTGCGCTTGAAAATATTTATAAAATGCTATTGGGAAATACTTTTCACAATAGCATAAAATGTTTTTATTATAAAGCATAATGAATGTTGATGGATTATACATAAGGTTCATAGAAAGAGTTACCAAAGATTCTATTTTGATAGGTCACCTAATAGCAACTAAAGAATGATGTAATTCCATTGTCCTTACCTTATATACATCAAAATTATCAATGATGGCATCAAAACAAGTATAGAGATCATTCAGCAATGTCACCACCTGAACACAGGTAAAAGAGATTATTAAAAGCACATTCTGTATTTATAGAGAGAATGACATGAATTTAAATTACTGTCCAGTTAAAGATTACGTTAAAGTTAACTTTAAGTCATAGCACTACGGCACCATAGCCACCCGGTCCTTCTGAGAAAATGATGCACAGTTGTCACATGCATTTAATTTCGAAAATAACTGCGGACAATTTAAAGTCTGTTCCTAGGAAGTAATTATGTTGGTGGCACTATGACTGTGACTCACAGTAGCCACATCATTGGAATCAACCTACAACACCAAATATATTTTTCCAAGTTTGATGTAAATCACTCAATGCAGATATATCAATGCAGAAGATATGAGATACTTCCTGTTTATCTTTTTGCCATATGTTTGCCAAGTTTGGTTGATTGTCACCAAACTTGGTGAGTATTATGCCAAGACATTAAAGATTCAGAATTGCAAACATATTTTTAATATCACAAACGGTGTTGCCATGGTGAGGTGGTAACATTATGACAAAAAATGGAAATGGGAAATCTCTAATATATACAGCATGCATTGAGTAATTTACATCAAACTTAGCAAATATGTTTGGTGTGGTGGGCAATTATAGCGCCACCAACTGGCAGAAGGATGTGTGTCACTTACAACAGCAATTCAAAGACTCCTCTTAAATTTACCCGTCACTTCAAACTTGGCACCATCACCACATGGTCCTTCTCAGAAAATGATGCATAGTTGTGATGTTCATTTCCCAAAGTAATTGAGAACAATTTTAAGGTCTGTTCTTAGAAAGTAATTCTGATGCAAGTGGCAGACTTATGATTTTACATTTAGTCATTTACATTAGTACATTTAGTTATGATATGGCACAGAAGATATAACACTTCCTTGTTGTCCTTTTGCCATAAATGAATTGCCTCACCATGGCAACACAGATCAAGATCTTAGCAATCCATTCACTGTTAAGCATCTTCATTGTCTTTCCATTATTTTGAAAAGGTTTGAAGTGACTTGGCTAAATTTAAGATAACTTTTTTAAATGCAGTTGTAAGTGACACACTCATCACAATCCTTCACATTCACAGTGATTTCAAAATTCCAGCCAGTTGATAATACCTAGAATTTTTAAATCAAGCGCGGATCCTTTTCATACATGGAACCCAAAGTCTAACCAGTTTGGGAACTCGGAACAGTCTTCCCAGTATTGTCTGGGGGGCAGATACAGTCGGTCAGTTTAAATCTAGATTAAAGAGCCATCTCTTTAATCTAGCCTACACAGTCCTATAGATTTATTACCCAAATCTCTTAAGGGATTGTTAGGCTATATGGTAACTAGTTAAACCGGAACCAGGGACACTTTCCATAAGAACTGTTGTACTGGTTCCACACTAAGTCTGTCTTTCATTTCCCCAAGGTCCTGTAGGGTGGCGAGACAGGATGATATGACTCCTGACCCAGCTCCAGTTCAACCTGACACTAGTCCTATTTCTGGGCTAGATGTGTCAAATACGGGGAGAAAGAGAACCCAGGTACAGACAGCTTTAAAACAAAAAATTACTTTATTAAACAAAAATACCCACAAGGGGGCAGAAACAAAAACAATTAAGACTAGGTTTCTTGCAGAACCAACAAGAAACAAGGCAAGATACAACACACAAAAAATACACCAGCATAAGACAGCAGACACAAGGGCATGAAATAGGGGAGGCAAACAAGGAGGGTAATGAGGCAAACAGGTGAGGGACATGAACTAATAAATGGATAAGTACTGAGGAGACAAGAGGATGGGGTCAAGACTCACAACAAGAGAGCACATGAAACAAAACAAACAAACAATGGCCATGTGCTTCCACACAAAGACAAGCAACACACGCATTACAGAAGACAGAGCATGAGTTTAGATCCTTACCCCAAGATACAATAACCATGACTAGGACCAAGCCAGGATCCAAACATCATGCTCTGACACAAAAACAGGGCTGTCAGGATCCTGGCACACGAATTTAGTGAAAACTTCAAACAAGGAAGCCGGGACCCTGACAAGATGATCATACTTATGCCAATTTAAAGAGATTACTTCTTTACTAAATTTCCTATTATCTATTTACCTGCCTCCAGCTCAGTTAGATTCTACATTTTTGTTCCCTGACTAGTCACAGCAGTGTGATTGTATAGCAGAAATTATTAACATTATGCTTCTGTCGCCATCTCTGTTTGTAACATTCCTCTGTGCCTAACATTTGTCACAAAAATCAGACCTGACAGTTTTCAAATCAATATAAAATTTAAAATCAGAATCATAAGCGCTCTGTTTTTAACCAAAAAAATTATGCAGCTTTAACATGCCACAGAAGAACTAGCCCTCCCAGTTAAGCCTTCTCCCAGGGTTTTATCTTCATTTACACATCACTGGAGTTTTGGGTCCCTGCCACCATCACCCTGCTGCCTTGCTTACTGGGAGACTGCTGACATCTGTCTTTCATTTCCCCAAGGTCCTCTAGTAAGCAGAATCTGGACTTCATCCAGACCAGATGGTGGGGTGACGGGATGGGATGACCCCTGAGACAGACTGACCCAGCTCCAGTTTGACCTGACACTAGTCATATTTCTGGTCAGCTATCTGATCATCCTCATTACAATTTAATAAGATTACATCTATAACCTGGATCACTTAAAATCAGTGGGAACGTTATGATTTTCGTGCCAAAACTGGCTCTCCCGGTTGAGCCTGGTTTCTCTGGTATTCTCCATCTGTACATTATTGGAGCATTGGTTCCTTGCCACTGTGCTTACTGCGGGACATGCTTACTGCTGACCTTTAAATTGGCTTAGGGTTTTGTAAATTGTTAATATTACTTTTAGAATAATGATCTTACTACAGTCCTAAATACTATATTATATATATATTATATATATACTATATTTCGCTATTTCGTTTTCTCCCATTTTTGTTTATTATGCGATGTTCCCTGCAAATCCTTTATACTCTTGTCCTATAATGTTTTATGTTTTATCTTATTTCTAAGTGCAGACCAATGTAAACCTGAATGGCATATCTTGCTTTATATAATGTCTGTCATCTATCATGTTAATTGACTATATGTTGAACAGTCTCAAACATCTCTGTTTTGGTATGCAGTCTAAATAGATTACCTTCACCGCTAAGATATGAGATATGAGCCTTTGCATGCAATGACAAGTATATCTAATGTACATCCATTTATTCAAATGCTCCAAATGTGTTGTAGTTATCATCAGTTCAGTCAGCTCTATATTCATAAACCAATTACAATTTTATTATCCCCATTAAGTTTTACTAATAGACACCTTATAATAAAGAACACAAAACTGCAATAAATATGTTCTGTTTTGTTTACACTGTAAACAGTTTTGTTTTTGTCTTTTTTTATTTTCATTATGTGTAAAAGCTGATTTCAAAAAATGCAACCAACATTGTAAAAAGAACTACAAAATTAAAAATGAACTAAAAATTTAATATTGCTTAATGTATGCAGTAGATATTAAAGACTTCCTGTTTTCTATTTTTCACCATAATTTTATCACCTTGCCATGGCAATACACTTTGTGGTATCAAAAATCCCTTCACAATTTGGCATCTTCAAAGGCTTGGCATAATATTCACCAAATTCCTAGAAGGAGTATTTAAAGTTCACAGCATGCACTTTTTAGAAAATCCAAAATGGCCAACTTAGTGTTGGGCACAGCTAATGGGTGTCAGAGCAAAAGGTCTTATTGAGAACCTTTCATCAGGGTATGTAATAAACAATCTAATTAAAGGAAATAACTTGCTCTACCTCTGAAGAGGCTTTTTGGCTAATGTCATAAAACGTGACTGAATGTTATGACTGAAACCATGGTTCCCTGAGAAGGAAACAAGATGCTGCGTTAAAAGAACACTTTGGGGAACACCTTCATTGTGATGGTGCCTGAAGCACGTGTGCAATTAGTCTCTCCTGCAGTTCTCCTGTAGCTCAGTGGTGGAGCATTGCGTTAGCAGAGATCGTGGGTTAGATTCCCAGGGAATACATGTACTAAGAAAAATGTATAACTTGAATGCACTGTAAGTCGCTTTGGATAAAAGCGTCTGCCAAATGCATAAATGTAAATGTAGTCCAATCCTGAGTGGCATTACATCACTTAGAACGTGTGCCAGCAAAATATGGAATCTATAAAAGGGAGGCAGCACAGAACAAAAATAGCTTTCTATAAGCTTAAGCAAGCCACTCCCAAGCATGACGGAGCTATGACAAAGGGACACAGCATCTTGTTCCCTTCTCAGGTAACCATAATTACAGTAACCTGCAACCTACATGTAACCTAAGACGTTCCCAATCTTCCTGCTTATATTGTTGTTATATTGTTACATTGTTATTGCCTATATGAAGAGCACAATGTACATGGCTGGGGCTTCCCCCTGGCAGGAGGGCCATGTATATGTTAACTGGGACCCACCTGACCTACTTCTATGTATGCCTTGGCCAACCCATGAAGACGTAGTGCAGCACAACTTGGTGGGCATTCTCAGGGCTTTAAGGGGTCACATAGAACTAGGGGATAGACATGATGCTAAGTGTGTCCTCGACCCTGAGCATCATCCCTTAGCCGTTCTCTTTTGAGTCCCACAATAGAGGCAAAATTATGTACAGTAGGAATCGAAATTTGGGTGGAGAATGGCTTATTTACCTCAGTGTGGAGAGCCTGAAAAATGGTAAGCCCTGATGTGAAGGTTGAGCTCTGGGCTGGAGGAAGCACTCATTTAATTTACTTTTCTTTAGCGTTTCACCTTTCTCAACTGGCCAGTCAATCTTAAAGCTGGGCGCAGCACAAGTTACAACCTTCAGAATCACCCACATCACCTCCTCAGAGCTTGACAGTCCTAAAATTGTGCACTTATCTGGGGTGTAAGAAGCTGCCAAGTGGACTTCTGAATCCTGATTTTGAGTGCTGGAATCGGAGGATGTATGCTGAGAAATGGCCAAAACCATCTCAGACTCCTCCACCAGATCGATTTGTGACCCCCACGAGTGAACTGCCCTTGTAAGGATGGTGAGCCTGGCCACTGTCCACAAACATGGCCAGGCAGAAGCGGAGCATTCTCAAGGAAGCTGTTTACAATGTGCACAGCCAGCCCTCTCAAGAGCTGCCTGTGCATGCTTTCAAGCAGGTAGCACAAAGATTGTGTGTGTCCTTGCCTGTTATATATTGAGGGCAAGAAGGTACGCACTTTCTAAAATGCTGACTCGCCATTTCACTTATTTCTTTTAGACAAATGCACACATAAGACAGACAGTACACAGAGCGCTTGTTGAAAGCAGAAAGCTAGTTTTGTTGCTTAATCTCTGTGTTTCACAGGCACATATTATGATTCCATCAAAAGGGAATTCAAAAGATTTTAGCCCCTCTCCTGCAATCACCTGTCATTCAGAGACCACTTTTTGCCATTTTTTAATTCATGAATGATAAACTCCCATAAGTCCCAGCCACATTTTTATGTCAATATCCTATTTAACTAGCGATGCATCATATGGAATACATTTAAAATGCAAGTAAAATGGGTTGCGAAGTCATTACATGTTGCCCTTACAAGGTGTGTTGTTAGACACAATGTAAAGTGTAGCCTGGTAAACTCATTGTAATCACTTGTAAAAATGATTACATATTACATAAAATGGTGGCAACAGCAATTTGATAAAAGACTGATGCACAATAAATACATTCAAATTAGCCTACTAATATAATGAAATATTCTACAATAATATTCTCTAATATCTACAATCAATATTTTTTTCTAATAAATATATTAGTAATAAATATATTAGTTGACAAACTAATAAATATATTAGTTTGTCAACTAATATAGTTTGTATCATACCAATAGGCTCTTTAATGTTTCAAGAAGCAACTTCAATGTGTAGCAACTTATCACATTTTGAATTTAACAGATTTGGGGTCACAGGTGTGTGCACATTGGCTATTCTAAAGCTTCAAATACAGCTCACCCAATCAGATTTTCTGTGTCAGAACTATCATTTTTTATAAAACTAAAAGAGGTTTTAAATAGCATGAGTAGACCTACTGTCTATAATTAAAATCTAAAGTACTTTGATTAAAAGTGCAGAATAATGGCTGTTCCATTCAATTGAGGGTTCTTCTAAATCAGGAGAGATCACAAATACAATCACATTAATTCATTCTCATTCATTACTCCAACTCCCCAGACTTTTCCCCCACTTTTTAGGTGTGATGAGACCCTGTCAGAAAAGGTTCTGAAACTAAATGTATTATGATATTCTATATATGTAGCGCAGGCATTTTCCATAGAGGTTCAGTGAGAAATCACTGCTGTGATGTGTTTCTGCATGAACTCCCAGTGGCTCTGTCAAATTAAAATACTTTCTGTCCATTCCTCCCCAAAACACCCCCATCCCATCCCTCTGGATGTACGCCCAGAATGAGGCCTTACAGAGAAATACATTTACATAAACAGAAAAGAAAAGATGATAAATTACACATGGAGGCCCACCTCATTATGATGTTGTCATACTATAACCTTAATTACAACAGCATTCAGAGAAAAAACTGCTGGGTTTCATATTTATGTCTCTGACAGCTGTTGTGTATAGCAGTGGGATCCAAACATCAGTGAAAGCCTCATGACAGACCAGATTTGTTGTCTGCATATGGTCTAATGTCAGAGCAACTTTCCAAACTCAGTTGGTCTACAAGTTCAGATCAGAAATCAAAAAAACTTTAAACAACGACATCAAATGTCTCATTATTTATAGGCGCACATAACATTTTACACCATACAAAAAAGCACCATACCTTTGACCCTTTAAAGGAAAGTAAACTTATATGACTTTAAAGGTACTAATAATTTTAGTAGCCCTACAATTACTGGAAACTATGAGTTGTGTAATACATTAATTATGGGTGATAAATACATCAAAGTAAAAGGGTATTTCTAGAATGGCACTTTTGTGTAATGCCATTGGTGTCAGAATAATGTCCAGGAACACTGTCATTTTAGCAAAAAAATTAAAAAATGACAGCATTCTACATTGGTACACATGGTTAAGGAATTAGAAGCATATATTATATATATATATATATATATATATACATAATTTAATTCCAGTAACCACAGTAAAGATTGCCTAGCATTGAATTTGCCTTTATAGCTGTGTACTGACTAGTAGGATTTATTATGAGAAATAAATGGTTATTGCACATGAAAGTACTTTACATGTGCAAATTAAACTTAAACTTCTTTGACATTGCTAAACTTCATAGAATTTCAGATATGGAATTTATTAGTACATGGGGCATCGAAAAGCAACTGCCATGTCAGAATAAATACAAAGGGAGGGGCTTCATTTGTCTTTGCTGTAGCCTATATCTCTGTCAGACATTAGGAAGGTCAAATATGCTGCTTGAAATGATAATGACGCAAAGTGGCTATGTTGTCTTAAAAAATACATATTAGTGGCATACTAAATATGGTTATGATCGTACAGATAAATCAGAGAGAAACATCCTAAACATGAATATATTTAAGTATAAAATATTTAGTTTTGAAGTTTATTGTATGTATATTTTTGCATACTTTTTACATTTCTAAACATAATAATGTTTCTCCTGTTTTCAGCAATTTATATCAATGTTATCCCAGCATGATTTCAGAATGTTTCTAAAAGCTTCTTGCATGCTTCAAAGAAAGCTGAATTTGACCTTATGAACATGGTAAATGTCCCAAATTTGCCTACATTTGATTAATGAAAAACACTGAAAGCGCAGAATTTTAAATAGTTCTTCTGCATTTTACAATATACATCCAAACTTTATTATTTTTATTCTGAAATGTTTGTTTATCATTCCCAAATGAAAAAATGTATTTTACATTAGGTTTTTTTAGAATAGTGTTGTATCTTCATTCTGTATCTGTAAATTCATGCACAAACCTGTAGTGGTGTACTCTCAGCAGACATTGATGTGAAGCCCACTATGTCACTGAAATAGATGGTGACGCTGTCAAAGGCCTCTGCCTGTACAGTCTCTCCTCGTTTGAGCTGATCTGCCACTGAACTGTAAGAAGAATTAGGTTTTGTTGAGCTGAACCATGAAATTATCTTCCATGCACAAGCCTAAACACAATAGCAAACATGCAGTAGCAAACAATCAGTTAATTTGACAATGCACAGTTGAAAGCAGAGTATAATTTCATTTAATCTTTATCTAAAACAAACAAAGGTATACATAGAAGAAATTATTCAAGGCATGCTGAAATATGGAAGCTTGTCTCAGCAAACATTCTCAGACTTTCTGTTAATAAGAACAGATAATTTTGAGATTAATTAGTGCAAAGATCAATAATCTTTGCAAAGAAAGCTAGTATTTAAATGTATTATCACTAGTAATAATACATTTAACTCCTAGCTTTGCTTTCAGAAAGCTTGCAGTACTCAATAATTAGTTAGCTTGTCTGTTTCATCTTAAGCCATTTGTTACATTCCTGTGAGTCTAATTACTAGCCCCGGCCTTTTTTAAACCTGTTAGTTTGTCTTAACATGTTAGCTTTTCCCCTGAGTATATATAGCCTTGTGTTTCACCTAGGTTTTGTCAATCGTTGTTTGCATATTTTAATATTGTTCCTGTGGTTGTCGTGTTCCCCATGTTTAATGCTCTGGTGGATTTTTCTAATAAATACCAACTGCATTTGGATCCTCATCTCCGCCTGTTTTCCTCCCCTGTCTGCCTCCTTTGTAATACTATTATTTAAAGTTCTCACCACTTACATAATTATCTCAAAAACAGACAATACTCAAAAAAACAATAAGCCATTTTTAGATACAAACAACACGATCAAGTTAGGTCATATGCAAGATGCAGTTATCTGCAGTTAATATCTTTCTGTCCTCAAACTCCAATTAAAAGTTGGAAACTGCTTGTAGGGTAAAGGAACATTTATTTTATGAAACTTGGTTCTTACTGTGGAAGGATTTGGTAAAGAAGATTTTCGGCTTTTCGTTTCTCCTCAAGGTAGGCTTGAGTTCTCTCCTCTACCAAGTTCTCTAGGTTATTGGCATACTGTTCCATTCTGGACAGCAGGTTGTTAAGAATGCTGGTGCTGCCTTCTCTGCCAACCAAAAAAAGCACATGAGACACTTCCACATTTCACTAATAAATGGGTAACTGACATATTGTACAGTACATGTCCATAAACCAAGGTTGTACGTTCAAATTTAAATATATGTATACAACAATAGAGCATCTTTTCACATTTTTTTTATCTTTTAACTATCACTAGTTCATTTTAAACACTCTTTTGTGGGACATATTCCAAATACTGTATGTCTAACACCTGTAGCAAATCTGGGAAAAATGTTCATTTAAAATGAATTTCATATGGCATTTCTTTTATTGTTACTTTTACTGTATTTTCCAGGTAGGCTTTTTTTTGTACATGTTGTACATGTTGCCCCAGATCAAATAGTTTTAGGCTGTCTTAGTTTTTTCTTTCTCTTCAGGTAATCCCAGACTAATTCAATGTTGATGAGATCAGATTTCTGTAATCTGATTCTGTAAACTAATCCTTTTCATACAAAAATGTCAATTGATTGTTACAGTTAATGGCAAAGATATTTGAAAAATTTATATATTGGAATATATATATTTGACAAGAGGTTGTCCTTACTTGTTAAGTTTTGCAATGAAGATTTTAATGTGACTGAAGTCTGGCCGCTCTGCAGGGTCTTCAGCCCAACAACCTTCCATTAAGATGGTCAGCTCCTCACAGTGCTGAGTATTATCTGTGGTCGGCCTAAAGTATGGTTTCTGACCATTGCGCACCTTCTGAATTATCTCTGTAACACATATATACACACATTACCTTGTCTGTCATGTAAAGAGATGAGTTGTTAACTTTATTAAAGTTTATAAATTTATAAGATAGACAAACATGTCCTAGGCCTGTTTTACACTGCATTCGCATATCTGTTTATTTGCAAAGTATTCTGACATACAGGCTTTTATCAAGAACATCAAATACCACAGTGAAGTTTTCACCCATTGTTTGAAAAAGCCATCTTGGATGGTGTGCTTGATGCAAGTTTCACACATTTGACAGGCACACAAATAGCACTATCCATTCAGTAAACCTGACTTAATCCACACAATTTAAGTAGTTTATAGCTATATAGTTTTTTTTTAAGTTTTCAGATTTTGATGAAAGACATACGAGGGCAGATGAATTTAAACAATTAAATCGACGTTTGTGAATAAATCATTTATAATAAATACTGCAATATTCAATAAATATTGTTATGTTCCAGTGCAGATTAAAAAATGTTTTGTTAATCATTTTATAATTTTAGAAGGAACATCTTAACAAAAAAACCTTGTTGCAAGTTGCAATTACATTGTTGTTTACAAACTGTAAGTGGTGCTTATATATGCAATGCAAAACAAAACAACACATTTTAATGGTGAACATATTAATAAATGCATCAGTTTAAGTACCAAGACCTCACCTTTGGGACTAAGATCCATGCCTTCAACGTAAAATGGGCCACTTCTGAGAGCGATCTCCTGAAGTATGATCCCAAAACTATACACATCTCCCTTCTGCGTTCCTTGGGGTGGATGTCTATCATATATCAACAACTCTGGAGCCGTCCATAACTTTTCTGAAAAATCAGTTTGGTAAGTAGTCAGAAAACTAAAGACCTACTTTGTACAGCAGTTTGTACACAACAGTAAATGGATGTTTCATGTGTCAAGACAGTCTTTAAACAGAAAATCACAGGGTATTCCTACTTGCATACAGTGCATGTGAGTCTTCATTTTCACAAGAAGAACGAAAGCTTGCCAGACCATAATCAGTGATTTTCAAAACGAAGCGACTATCCACCACACAATTGGAGGATTTCAGATTTCCATGAGAGCCAATGTAACTGTTGTGCAGATAATTCATTCCCTGGTGGCACAAACATTAAACAGAACATTATGTCTTTGCCTACAGTTTATGGGACAAATATCCCTGGAAAACATTGTTCACTTCTTGGACCTGTACTGTACAACAAGAAATGTTAAATTTGTGTCTTCCATAGTTAATTTAGGAATTGTAATTATTACTGTAATAATACGTCTTGGCATGCTAAGAGCAATAAGAAAATTAGTAGCTTCTAAGAAGCCAAAGAACAGTGTTTCTTTGGAAGGTACAATAACTGAAATTATGAATAAAGTGATTGTTTTCCAATAAAACATCTACTTGATATTCTGGCTGGACAACCAACTCAAGGACCATAAACTCAAGATTTGTTCTATCCAACATAAATTCAGAAGGCCTCAGCCTACTAAATACTTTTTTAAAGATAAACCCTATTATCAGAACACATTTTTTGCAAATTGCCACCCTAAAAATAAAATGACGAGTTATGTATTAAAAAAATGCTTCTATATAGTTGCAGACCAATTATGCCGGAAAAGGCTTTTGTGTGTTTGGCCTCTCAAGTACTTTTGATATTAAACAGAAGATTAGTTGACATTAGTGGATGGGGAATTTAGAGTGAAATTACTTTCATACATTTTTTTCCAGAAACATGTCATGCTGTCTTTGATGCCAGTCTATTTACTCTGACTAATGGGGCTCCTCTCAGAAAAGCAAATAATCAATCCAGCTATTCTTTACTATTCTGTTTTTCATGTGGCTATTTCAATATCAAACCAGCACCTGTATTTACCAGGCAAATACAATATGGTTAGTGTTAAGGTACCCCATGCTATTTTTATGTATTTATTAAATGCAAGAAATGTATTTATTTATTTTAAAATTAAAATAAATATTTGTTTTTAAAGTTTAATGTGAGATTGAACGGTGCTGATAGATGGTCCTGAGTCATATTTATAAATCAGTTTTCGTACAAACCTTGACAATGTCATTGATCAGTGAGTATCGGAACATCCAGTCCAGGTTGATGCTCTCATTTTCCAGGATGTCCTATGAAATAGCGAACTGGAATTCAACACAGTAATCTCTGAAACAGACTTTATTTTGTTCATGTTTCATTATAAAGGTATAAAAATCACTTAAATTGTGAAAAAGTTGCAAACAAGTCATTCATATTTCTAATGATCATAGAATAATTTAATATAAATAAATTTAAAACTATAGCTAATCTGTGATGTTTACCTGAAGACTGCCTCTGGGACAATACTCTGTCACAATGCAGATATTTGGAGGATCTATACAGGCACCAATGAACCTCGTCAGGTGGTTGAACTGTACATCTCTCATCTACATTAACCAACAAGATGAGATTTGATTATTGTTAGAACTATTGTTGAATGTTTAGATGGCTATGCACGAGAGTCAACACATGCTGTATTGCCATAAATGTACATGCTGTACATGCCATAAATAGCCTAATATATGCTAGGAAGACAAGACCAATCATGAATATAGCTGCAAGCAGCGCCGATGGGCACAGGTGATTGATTGCGCCATCACCACCTGGCGCTTCTTAAAAGACAATGCATTGTTGTCACATGCGTTTCACTCCAAAAATAATTGAGGACTACTTTAAAAAGTCTGTTTTAAGTAAGTCTGTTGTAAGTGATAGCCTTGCTGCTGCTGCTGTCAGCTGGTGACGCTATAACTGTGACTCACAATAGCCACCTCATTGTGATCAGCCTGCAGCACCAAACATATTTCCCAAGTTTGATGTAAAGTAAGTAAATCACTCAATGTATGCAGAAGATATGTGACATTTCCTGTTCCATTTTTTGCCTTAAATTGAGTGCCTCACCATGGCAACACCGTTCAAGAATCCGTTCACAATTTAGTATCTTCAATATCTCTTCTTTTGTTCTGACCAAGTGTGGAGTGGCATAAGTAAACATAATATGACTCTTATATATTCTGTTTTAGGGGAAACACTTTCCTCTGCCAGTTAGTAGCACTATGACTGTGACTTACAAAGACCACCTCTATGTCATCAGCCCCTAAAACCAAACATACAGCTCAAGTTTGAACAAAATCACAAAGCACATAGAAAATATAAGACACTTCCTGTTTTCATTTCTAGTCATAAATTTATTGCCTCGTCATGGCAACATGGTTCGAGATTTTAAAAAACCCAATCAATGTCTTGGTATAATATCTGCCAAATTTGGTGACAATCCCATAAAACCCCTACAAGAAATATTTAAAAATTAAGAGCATGGACTTGTCAAAAAAATCCACATTCAATCCAAAATGGCCGACTTCCTGCTGGGCGGAGCTAATGAATGTAATTTTGAAATTTGTCTGGCTTGATGAGAACAATACATGTACAAGGTTTAATGGCCATAGGTAAAACACCATCACTTTAGTTAAAAGGGGGAGCTACAGAGCCCCCCACCTCACTCACATCTAAGCTTTTGCCTACATCTAGTGGCTGACCACTAGATGTCATGCAATTTCCAACATGTTTAGCACTTCAAATACACCTGAATGTGGTTTTAAAGTTTAACATGTTGCCGTGGCAACGAAATTTAAGATATCACAAGTCTGAAGTGACTTGGCTAAATGTAATTTGAATATTTTAAAGTTTGTTTTAAGTGACACACTTCCTGTTGCCAGTTGGTGGTGCTATGACCGTGACTCACAACAGTCATATCAATGTTATCAGCCCACAAAAAATACATTTTTGCCAAGTGGAACATAAATTGCTCAATGTGTGCTGTAGCTATTAGAGACCTCTTGTTCCTAATTTTCACTGTAATTTATCACCTCACCATAACAACACTTTTCAAAATATCAAAAATCTCTTTGCAATTTTGAATCTTCAATGTCTTGGAATGATGCTCACCAGGTTTGGTGACAATCACAAGAAATCCCTAGGATGAGTATTTAAAAGTTCATGGTGTTTGAGAAAATCCATAATGGCTGACATACTGTTGGGCAGAGCTAAGGGATGACAGTGGGAAAGTTGTTTGGGTCGACAAGACACGTACACATACATGTAGTTTCATACAGGTACGTGCATGTAGGATATATTCACCATCTTTTTGTGCCCTGTACCCCATACTGTGACGTGTGCCAAGTTCCTGAGCATATTAAGGGACCCAAAGGCAAATATTGCACTGACATCATCACTACCTGATACACTTTGAATGCTAAATATTCTAGTCAAAAAAGACAAAAATTATCTTTGAAACTGAATGGACTGATTGTCTAAATGGAGATTAAGTGGACATTAATGGAGTTTAGGAAAACCTCTAACCAGAATAGTTATAAAGCCTACTAAATAGAAAAGAATAGTAAAGACTAAATATATTGCTGAATCTACTTTGTGATTATAATGAACCCACAAAGCAACATTAGTGTTTCTTTCTGCAGTTCCAAGTTTTTTTCACAAAAAGTCAGAAAAGGTGACAAAACATCTACCATAACTCATGGAGATGCAGTGAATAAAAAAATCTCTATGAGGCTATGTAAACTTTACTTAGTATAATGTGTGAACTTTACATATCCTTTGACCTATATAACAGTAAGGACAAAAGTCAGTGGGAAAGAAGCAGTTAAGTTTCCACTGGAAGAGCACAACCCCTCCTGAATAATTCTTGAGCATGTTAGGTGGTTTATCAGGATCAATCTGAATCACAATGGGCTCAGATGATCAACAAAGAGAAATGAGCTATGTTTAGAACGGCATACTACAATACTCTTCTTACCCCTCATATTTCAGTAGCATGCAGTATGTACTGTATATTTTGCATAGTATGAACATTTTCTGTAAGCATGGAACACCTTGATGACCTACCACATTTAGTAACGTGCATTATACTACATGTGTATTATATTAGTACATGAATAGTAAGTTGCTAAAATGGCACATAAACATGCAAACACCAATTTCATGGAGTAAGCTGTGTTCTGGTATGTAAATGTAGTCAGCATTCCTACTGGGAAACACCTTGTAAAATTCCAGCCACACACACTTACCCCTTTCCCAAAGTACCCCCCCACACACACCCCACCCTGTCATAAAAATGCATGTGTGGGTGTATTTAGAAGTGTCAAAATGTGTAGGAAGAGGGGGAGGTTGTTTCAACCACCTTGGGCTGTCCAATGGGGGTCATAAACGAAGGACTAAACACACACATAACACACATACTTCCCTTTTCCCCCCAGAGAAAGACAAATACAGGAACGCACATACACACACACACACATAAATGTTATAATTGTAACTACTCCCATATGATGAAATATATTCTCTTACATGCTTTAGTTCAAACAGCACTTGTCTTGTCAGCTCAATCCGCTTCTTGTTCACATGTTTGATTGCCACCAGGTTGCCCTGTTGTTAACAGAAACACATGTAAATGCAGTACTCTCCCATATAAATGCAGACTCCCCACTCAAATAGCCTGCTGTCATGACAGAGAAATCAGTGTAGTTTGTCTCCTAGAATTGGAACATTAGAGCCTCATATCTGAATACAGGAAAATACAGAGGTTGCTCTTCCATAGCTTGGAAACATTTTTACATTTAAATTTCATTTAATAAACTTCTCTATTAACATTGTTAAAATGACTTCAGGAGAATAAATTAAAAGAGAATATTTGACATAGGCTACTAGTGTAGAGTGGAATGTAGACAGAATAGCTTAGGCCCAAGCTGTTTACACCTGATATTAATAGTTTGGTTTTGAGCTCTGGAGCAGTGAGTGGACAAATGCGTGTAAGTTAGCCCTAAGTGTAAATGTATGTGTAAGTGTAAATGAGATCCTAAACATTTTGACAACAACAATCAGAGACAATGTGATCAAACATTAATGTTATCAAATATGTTAAAAAAGCAGCACAGGACCACCCACTAAACTGTCAACCGACCACTGAGCTAGAATAAAGGTTTTAACAAGTTAAGAATTTCATTAAGAAAGTGATATTAAAATGTTAGACTTCTGACTGTAGACTGTAGATTTGTCCTTGTCTGTGATTACAATAACAGCAGAAATATTCAGATGGTTTGGTGGACATTTGATGCCGCAGTCTCATTTTCAGCTTACACCGGGACAAAGATCCTGAGAGTGACATTGAGTGTGACGTCCACTCCCTTGCTTAT
Organism: Chromobotia macracanthus; assembly: GCA_036877525.1. Lineage (NCBI taxonomy): Eukaryota > Metazoa > Chordata > Actinopteri > Cypriniformes > Botiidae > Chromobotia > Chromobotia macracanthus. Next base: position 5,096,347 of record JAZGTH010000076.1, on the reverse strand, counting down.
TCAATAAACATACAGTACTATACATCATATTTCCTCACATGAAGTTGCTTGCTTGGGTGATTATTTGTATGGAACATGCTATTCTCAACATTTAAGAAATTTATTTGTTATATCATTCCATTTATTTATGTGATGACTGGCAAAATTGTCATTTAGCAAAATATGCCCCTTCAAAACAATGAGTGGCTGACTGTTATTATTTACTCAAAATGTTTTTCCTTATTCTGACACCCAGTTCAGTTTTTGGATGTCTCCGCCAATGAGTTGATGATTTGAATAAGGTGTGTTAAATAAAGGAGACATGAGACTTTATAGGGTTGACACACTGAGATTTGCGATCTCTAGTCTTAAAGCAACATGCTAAGCTAGTAGTACACCCACTATTCATTCCTCCAGTGAATTCACATGTATGTGGGTGTGCAGCAGAGGGAGGGGGATGACAGAAGAACTCAGCCTCACCTTAAAATAGCCTGTTTTTGCAAATAGCTGATATTTTCCATGAGCTGTTAACAAGGAGCCATAGCTGGAACCCCTCTGGAAAAGGAAGACAGAGACAATATTACACTATAACAACATTATTATTACATAACAACATTACGCTAATAATCATTCAAAAAAGCAGGGTCCTTGTGTACATTTGAAAGAAAGAGATATACAAATGGGAATTTGGTGTAAAAAAAAAACTAACCAAAACATACTAATATAGCATTATATAGCAACTAAAAAAATCTAATATGAATCTAAGTTTTTCTTGTTTTGTTATTATTATGATGATGTTTCCCTTTTATTTATTGACAGCATGAACTCAAGCTGACTCCACAAGTTTGTGTCAAACCTGATAATCCATGTTATCACAGCCTAATCTGAAAATGTTCCTAAGAGCATACTGAAAAATAGACCTTTTGTACAAGTAAATTAACATGGCAAATGTCACAAATCTACGTACACGAGATTAGTGACCTTAAAACTTATTTGTGACCTAGAAACAGATTCCAAAATGTCTAATCCTTAGTTTGTTGCTTTATGTAGGAAAAGAATGATTGTGTTAAAAATCCAAAGAATCCAAAGGGGATGGGGCACAAGGTAGAGGTCTTCCCGGGTCCACTTGGATCCGAAAACCTGAGGTCCGACCCAAGACCCGACCGGGTTCAGGTCCAAAACTTCGACGAGTGCCTCGGACATGAGTTGGGTTCGGTATTAGTTGCCTAGGGTCTCAGGTAATTTAAAATAAATGTGTCTTTTCCAAATGGACCCGATCCCTCAAACAGCCCACTTTTAAGAGGCTTTATACATTAACACCATGAGCCAATGTCTGGTTGTGATAGACAACAATACAAAATGTTATACGCCGTATTGGTGTAGCGCATAAGGTGCGTGACGTCAACTTTTGACACAACCGACCAAGTTGCCTTCCTTCTTTAGCCAAACTCAGAAATAACTTGTATCCATCAGACAGGCAAAAATATAAAGTAATAATAAACAAGTAAATAAATAAATGAAAGTACTGGAGCAGCAGCAAAGTCAGTCAGCAGAACAGCGTGCTTTTTATTTTTAATAGGCTGAAGAAGTGATTTGGGTCAATGTGGGTTGGGCATGGATTTTAGGACCCAAGAAGACCTCTGACACAAGGTTAAATTTTTAATAGGAGGGCAGGCAGCCAGACTGGAGTTTTAAACAATCAGTTCATTTGAGCCTGCTACTTCAAAGCTGATCAACCTTTAACAAAACAACAAAAGAATTGTAAGCCTAAATATATCATAGAACCATTGCCACCAATGGTTTCTACGATTAACTTGGCTCACAATGATTTGAGAAACACAGCCCTGGACATCAGTCAAGAATACCTGAACTGGAAAGATTTAAAAAGTTTACGTTTATATAATTTTATATAACCTCCTACAAGGATAGCCAAAAGTGGACCAAAAGTGTTTTGAGTTTTAGCAGATTTGTAGGAATTAGCAAACCTCTGAGCTTGTTTTTCAGCACTGTTGAGCATCTACAATCTTAGTGTTAAAGTGGGTGAATTCTGCTATAAGAATTTAATTTAAGTAAAGGTATAGCTACCTCTTGTAAACGACTATAACAGACTAAGCCATCATTGTTATGCTCAAGGAATTCCATTTAAAATGGACATGGTTAAACAGTGCCAGATATTACAGCCAAATCCAAAAAGGCGTTTTTATAAGATAAATTAAAACCAGATGAACATGGTCTGCAACAGGAGGAAAACTGTTTTATTTAACATTGTTAATACGAAACAAACTCAGAGGCATTTTGTATGTAAATTTATATTTAATCTTTGCATGTTAAGAATGAATTTTAGGTCTGGTTTAGATATGGCCAAATGGAAAGCACATCAGTATTGTGCAGCTTTATTTCACATGTGACAATTCCAGAGTGGAGCGGCTTTTACCTGAGAGAGAGTGAGACGACTGCCTGCTCGTTTGTGATATTTGTTGGGACTTTCAAACTGCAGTTCCTCCCAACGTATCCTCCACAGCATCCCGGCTAACTCTTTCTCCAGCTTCAGCTTCCTACAGATTCAGAGAACAGATTTAAGCAACAGACAACCATTTCAAAATAACAAAACTTTGGCAACAATAAAAGCTACAGTACAGTCGCTTTCTACATTCTCTTGGGAAAAACTTGTGGGTGCCACTGTCACTGCCATGCATTTGCTGAAGTGATCTGTGTAATTTTAGCTGCTTTAGTTGCTATGTGGTCGCTAGGGTGTTTTATGTAGTTTGAAGGTGTTTTCCAACCCAAGGTAAAAAGGCCTATTCCCAAGACTTATTCATTTACATTTAGGAATTTATCTAAAGCTACTTACAAGGTAAGAAAAACAATAGAGCAATTCATCAAAAGGAGGCAGTAACATGAGAAGTGCTACTGTAACATACTGCCTCAACTTGAAGACCCAAACAGAGACTTTATATTAAACACAATCCAAGATCATAATCTATTAAACAGGCATAGAGTCAAAACACAGGTAATCAGTCCAAGCATAAAACAAGATTCAAGGGCAAAACAAAGTAATCCAAAAACACAGGCAATGGTTAAAAGCTCATGGAAACAGGGACAAAAGAACATGCAGAATTGCAGTGTTACACTAAACAAGACTTTGCACCAAATAAAAGATCAGACCGGGTATAAATAGACTGAGACAATGAGACACTGCTAAACATAATTATGATAATGACACACAATGGGTTCTGGGAAGTGGAGTGGATAATAAATAACAAAACACACTGGGGTGGAGCATGTGGGCACTGGCAGCACGCTAGTTTAACATAACCCCAACCCATCATACCTCCCAGACCCCCCCCAATGAGCGGCTATCAGACACTCTTACTAAAGACAGTATAATCCAGGAGAGAGGAGAAGTGGAGGCAAAACAGGGAAGGGGTGGAGGGCCAGGTGCGTGACGTGGAAGAGTGGAAGAGGGCATGGAGACTCAGCTGAGCTAAAGGCGGGGCCAGGATAGAGCAGACTGAGCTGGAGGTGGAGACCAGGGCGGAGCATAATAAACTGCAAGCAGAGGCCAGGGTGGAGCAGCCTGAGCTGGAGCCAGAGGCCAGAATGGGGCAGGCTGAGCTGGATGGACTGACGGACTCCAGAGCTGAGCTGAAGACCAAAACAGTCATGCAGGTAGGACTGAAGGTGGGGCAGAAGGCATTGGCTGAATAGGCGGAGCAGGGGGGCACCAGAGTGGAGCAGAGGGGCACCAGGGTGGTGCCAGGGCAGTGCCAGAAGTGATGGAGGCCAGGAGCTCGAGATCAGGGAAATCTAGGGTGGCCATCATGGAAAAGGCAGGGATCACAGAAGTAACCATCTTGGGCATGGCGGGAAGTATAGGGGGCTCAGGGATGACCATCTTGGCTGTGGAAGTGAACACAAAAAGCTCAGGAACAACCTCTATGGTTGCATCTGGGTAGACAGGGAACTTGGAAACGACCTCTGTGGTTGCATCAGAGCAGACAGAAAGCTCAGGGATGATATCAGTGGATGATAACAGGAAGTACATGGATGACCTCTGTGATCGCGTCAAGGCTGACAGGAAACTTGATATAAACTCTATGGTCATATCTGGGCAGACAAGGATCAACACAGGACAATGCTCAGGAGTGGATCCTTGGACTGGAGCAGGCTCAGGAAGGGACTCTTGTACTGGAGTAGGCTCTAGAGTGGATTCTCAGACTGAAACAAGTATTTTGTTATCTGCCAGGCATCTTATTACAGTAATAACACACTTCTTTTAATAATACTATTAAAAAGCCACACAATCTGAGGTCATTTCATTTATGTTTGTAGCTTAAACAGTGCGGGAAAAATTGTGCAACAAAGTTTAATACTGAGGATTAGGGTTATTAGTTTAAACAGCCAAGGTTTATCTGCATATAAGATTAAACTAAGGTGTAAACATTTTTGCAGCAGACTGTGCTAAAGTCTGATGGGGCGATAAAATGTGAGCTAATCTTAGGGTCACTGATGTCGTGCCCTTTCCAGCATATTATTTTTAAAAGTAAGTAACCCAAGCAGTCCAGCCAGCCATGTGGATAAATACATGGGCAACTTCCAAATAAATCAACACAGGATCTCTCAAAGGACCTGCTATTTCTCAACAGTTTCCATTTGCAAAGATTGTTTTTTTTACTTTTATTACTTTAACAGTTTAGAATCTCCAGATGTCCCAGTAATGTTGTCGGAGAATTGCAGAAGGAGGATATCAATAAGAATCGCAATTTAGTTTCAATGCACACACAAAAAAAACTGAACCAGAACAACCCCCATACATTCCACTACAATCTAAAAGGTGTAAAATGCTTCCAGATGGTAGAGTGTAAGTAATGCTGTGTCTGCATTTCAACAGGGTTTTTACTCGATTTTAAAGCCACCCTGGTAAGCCCCAAAACAAGCACCATTATTTGTTTCTGTAGACCAGAATTTGGAGGCAGATAGGTGGAAAAATCCTCAGCAGGGTTTTTATATTAAAGAGCCAGGTTAAAAAATTTATGCTCAGCTGTTTGCCAAAGGGAAAATCCTCATTTTAAAATGTCAAAATTCCAAGAAGCATTGGCTGAAAGGAACTGCATGAGTTGCAGAAAATAGACCACAGCAGCATGCCTAAGCTGAAACAAACCATATAATAAACTATAGGTAAATAGAACCAAACTGCTTATTTTTGTTTTGAAAGCTTTCTGACATGGCTCCATATTTGATGTGGTCAGTATGTACTCCATTAGCTGTAATAAATATTACACTTTTATATTTAAGTTGCATTTTTACCAAAGTGCCTTGCTACAAATGTATACACTGTATATTGTTTTACACATTATAATTTTTACAAAAAGATGCTTTTGTAGCATTATTATCATTCTGTTATCATTTACATCCTCTCATCAAAAACTAATCTTTCTTCCATGGAATTCAAAACAGTATAAGGTCTAAAGTGCTCTTTTCCATGTAATTAAAGTGAGTGGCTGTCAGGCATGATTTTTAGGTAATATTGTCTGAAATTTTATACTGGCATGAGTCATATATATACTATATTTATAAACCTTTCAAGATGCTTTTTTGTGTTTTTTGGCGCTTGACAGCTTTGGTCATCATCCACTTTTGTGGTAAGAACATATTATAAGCTAGATTAATGTGAGTGTAAGTAAATTGTGACAATTTTCGTTTTTTGTGTGAATTCTTACAATGCAAGTACAGTCCTTATTATGTACTTATAATTAAAAGGCTTAGTAAGTAAAATAATAAATGTCAAAATAACTTCTCAAGGTGAACATAAGTCATATTAATTGCAAGACTCCACCCTACTGTGTTATGATTTCCATTTAAAACCAATGGTTCCCCTTATTTGCACTCCAGGGCAGTGTCCCTGTAATGTAATGTAAAATAGGTAAATGTAAAATAGGTACCTACAGGTACCTACACTGTGTTGTTGTTTCAATGAAAAATTGTACAGGTGCAGTTATGTTTGAATTACAGTTCTTTGGATTCACCAGGTAATAAACTTGTTCTTCTTAATAACATACAAACAATGATATGTTTTCATCTCTTGAACACACAGTGTAAACCTTTACAGTTTGGAGTCATTAGTGTGGAGTTGAAAGTCAACTAACCTGGAGTCCAAAAAATGAGACTCGAGGTCTAAGAATGCTTACAGAATGAGTAAGGGTTGTTGATGTGTAGAAAGCTTAAAGCAGTTATAGTAAGAAAAATTGTCAGTAAATAAAAAAAGTTTAGCATTGTTAATACACTTAACAGAGGACATCCTTCAAAGATGAATGCAAGAACATTACAGAATGCTTAATAAATGGAGTGTCACTGAAAGACTAGACATTTCTAAAATATGCCAAGGCCAAACCCTGTTGGTGTGTCTATGATTTCTAAAACACTAAACAAACACTTGTTTATTGAACTACACCACTATAGAGAAACTACTCTGGTTGAAAAGGTTTTTTCAAATTTCTGAAATTTGCTAAAGAACACTACTGACAAAATTTTTTAAACTGACAAAACGATGAAAAATGCATTACGAAAGTTTAGCGGGAGAATGTAAGCTCATCTGTCCACCAACTGAAGTGCAGCAAAGAATTGGGTGATTCTGAGCAGAATGGCAGAACAACAGAATGGTTTCAACAGAACAAACCCCTCTAGAGTGTCCCAGTCAGAGTCCTGATCTCAGCATGGTACTACCCAACTTGGCAATTTACATCAGATGTCCGTAGAATATTGATGAACTGAAACATTTTAGTAAATTAGAATGATGCAAAATACCTTCTTAATGCTTTGCTAGTCTGATTTGCAATTAAATGTTGAGGTCACTGATGCCAAAGTATGGTCAATCAGATAATTTCAAGGAGTCACATATTTTTCCTACCCTTAGTCTTTGTCTATTTTTGTGACCATTAGATCAAATGTTATGATTAATTTAGGTAAAAATTCAGGACAACTGAAGAATTAATTTAGGAGTAGCAACATAAATGTTTAATTGCTCTTGTTCATTGCCCTAGTCATAGCAGTATAATGCTGATCAGGTTATATTCTTGTGATTCAATACTTTTTATTTTTGCATGCATGTATGAATGTGGGTGGATGGATGTATTTATACAAAATTTCCATTTTAGGGACACTTTTTAAACCAAGTTCAGACGAGAGAATGACAGGTCCAAGAATAAGTCTACCTACGCTGCAACAGCAATATTTATTCTAGTAGCCATGAGGAGCTAACATCAATATTTGTCTCAGTGTTGACTATACCAGGCATGAGCCCTTTTATATAACACATGAGTCAGCATTTAAAGTTCCTTTTTCCACAAGATGTTGTTCCAAACTATTCAGTAGTATCCTCTCTGATTTTAGAAAAAATAAATCAATAAAACTGTAGATATTATTTTCCTGTAGAACTGTAAAACTTCAAAAGTCAAGTTAGTCAGTTTTAAACATATTTGTATTATCAAATTATTTGTGTGTAGAGTTAACATATTCTACAGACTCTAAACTACTCTAAGCTACTGTGCATCCATCCATCTATTCCCTAACCCTCAACAACGTATAGATCTTGGTATTAAAAAAGTATCTGTAAAAACAGATTTTCAGATTGTTTTAATGTATTTATATTTTTATTGTTGATGATGTTGCTACTGGAAATAGTAGTAAAATAATGATAACACTATTATCTACAAGAAGCTAACATCAATATATTACTTCTAATATAAAAGTTGTAGTAACGGATATTAATAATAGTATCAACAATTATTATTTATTTCTTATCATGATCCTGTTATAACTGAGGCAATGAGGTCAGCTGCACAGGCTAAAAAAAGTTGAGGATATCTGCTGAGCATGGAAATAAGCAGTGAAATACCACATTTAGGCTATCAGCATCTACGTCTGGAAGAAGTTTCACATTTTCCTGTTTTCACACGAAAAACTGCTATGCGGTTGCTCTGGCAACAATCATGTAAATTCCACTTTGGCACTTATAGAAGCTCTTCCCGTAAATTCTATAAAGAAACAGCTGCAGGTTCCAGCAAGTTCCAACATGTCTCCATCCTCTGAACCCTTAAATAAATTCCACATATTGCCATTTAAATAAATACTAAAACAATGAAAGATGAAAAGATAAAGTTACCTGTAGATGAGAAAACTGGATATTCCGAAAATGATGAGTGCCAATCCAGACCCAACTGCCACTATTCCAAAGACAGGAAGGTTATCTGGTAAAAAAACAGTAACAATTATATACAACTAAACTTAATTTCTGATTACACTGTTGCATATGCTGTCTGTTTTGATTTGTAAACACAGCCACAAATCTGCGGAAGATGCAGCAGACATCCATGAACTGGCATACTTTACTGTGGCTGTACAACATTGACTCACTCCTGCAATCCAGGCATGTGATTTAGCTCTATGTAATCCAGAACACATGCTTGACTGCCCCGCATGTACATAGAAAAGAAGGCATGTCAGTGACTTTAATGAAATACTCAGGTGCTTTATCAGTGTATTTAGCACATCGTTAAACTGGATTGCAGGTGGCAAGTGAATAAAATGTAGGTTTTGCACTGAAATTTCACACATAATTTCAGCGACTGTTAAATAGATTTCCTTCCTAAAAACTATTTAAAATCTACTATTTGCAATGCAGCTGTACAGAAAACATTTAAACACCAAGAAACAGGGTTAAAGTTTATTTGTAGGTGTCCATGGTACAGTACTTTGTAATTATACATATAAGTACTGACTAATATTAATTAACAACATTTTCTTACGGTAAAGTTTGGGTTAGGATTAAGATATGGTTTCAGGTTAGTTGCATGTAATTATGCAAAAATAACTGTTATTACTATAGTATGTACAGTACATATAACAATATAAAACACCTTAATATAATGGGTTACCGGAAACAGGAAAATTATATAGAATATATAGAAAGAGGAACACAAAACACATGAAAAATATCATTTGTTTGAGCAAACAAAAACAACTGTCAAAGAGCAAAAATTTCATTATGTGCTATATGAATTTTGGCCTAAATCTGGCTTAGTTAGCTGTGGCAGTCCTAGTTAATAAGGAAATGAGCAGTGACGATGGGGAGGACGTGGTGGCAGCACACTGAGCTGGGCATCCAGGTGAGTAACAGGTAAGTCCTTTCAACAGGAGGAGGACGATGGACACACAGGAGACTTGGGACCAGGAGAAATTGTTGAGGGGACACCACAGGAGAGATTGCTAGATTATGGAGTTAAGTAGTGAGTAGTGGTTGGTGGTGTATAGAGCCTGACAGATCAAAGACAGTACCCCTCTTCCATGGCCAACTCCTAAGGGCCAAGAACCCTGACATCAGGATAGTCTACCTCTTTCTCTGGGTGCAGGATGATCTGGGTGGGAGTTATGGAAATCAGTGAGCAGGGTGTGGTCTAGGATGTTGTCTCTAAGGACCCAGAAGTGTTCTTCTGGTTGACCAGTGCCCACAGAAGTGTGAATGGCATGAATGAGAGGATTATGTTGGTTTCTTGGAACATATTAAAGACTGGGGGGGCACCCTACTGTTGCAGGCTCAGAGGCATCGGTAGAGGATAAAGAGTTCTCAGTTCACTGGGATTGGGGTTGACACTGGGGTTGACAAACAGCGAAGAGGGCAAGATGGGTCTGTATTCTCAATGGGTTCTTCAGGAGCATGGAGACAGAAGAAGGCAGCTGGGTCGTTAGGAAATGGTGAAAAGGAACCTTGAAAAGAATAGAGCTTGACATGGAGTGAGTCGTTTTGTGGTCTTGAGGTATTCCAGGTTCTTGTGATCAATGAGAACAGTAAAGGTGTGTTGAATTCCCCTCTAACCAATGCCTCCATTCGTCGAAGATGAGCTTGATGGCCAAGAGTTTATGATTGCCTATATCATAGTTTTGCTTAGCTGAAGTGAGCTTCTTTAATAAAAGTGGGAACATGGATAGAGTTTACTGGGTACCCCCTGCTGCTGAGATAGCACTCCTACACCTGTGATGGAAGCATCAACCTCCACAACGAAAGATTTATTAAAGTTGGGATGAATGAGAAATGGTGCACTGGTGAAGGCCCCCTTGAGCTTCTGAAATGCCTCTGTTGTTGCTGGAGTCCAGGACAGAGACTTAGGTTTGTTTCTGAGCAGAGAGGTCAGGGGAGAGATCATGGAGCTGTAACTGCTAATAAATTAATGATAGAATTTTGCATAAACAAGGAAGTGTTCTTTTGAGTTCTTTGATCGTTGTGGCCAGTTATTTACAGCTACAAGCTTTCCCTCATCCATCTGGATGCCATCCTTGCTCATATTGTAACCTAGGAACTGGACAATGGACTGATGAAAGGAACGTTTTTTCAGTCTTCAAGAAGAGATTATAGTCTCTGATATCCTGGATGACCTCGGCAACATGGTGGCAATGTTCATCTCAGGTTATATGCACTTATCTCAGGTTATATGCACTGCAGAGGTCCAGCTTGGTAAACACATTAGCTCCTCTTAGTTGTTCCAGGGCAGCAGGGATGAGAGGAGGAGGATACCGGAATTTCACAATGATTTTGTTCAGTTCACAGTAATCTATAAAGGGCCGTAACCCTCCATCCTTCTTGGCCACAAAGATGAAGATGGATGCAGCAGAGGATATAGATGGGTAAATATATCTTTGTTGTATAGTTTCTTGGACATACTCCTCCATGGCCTTTTGCTTCACTAAGGGGGCATAGCATGCAGGTATATCCACTAATTGCAGTTTAATGGGGCTTTCAACTAAGGTGTACACAGGAAGGATTTGGGAATAATTCTAAGTCATTGTGGAAAGCAGTCAGAAAGCAGTTGTCGCACAGAGCTCCAAGAGATCACCAGGCTGGGTTGGATTAACCGGGGTGCCCAAGGATGACATCAGCGGAGGAGGTCGATAGACTCTGTATGCAAAGTTGCACTGCCCCCCATATAACGGAAATGTTGATGGTCTAGTGATTTCCCCATGATGGACTGGACTTGTGCTCGAGGGGAGCACATGCTGGAAGTTATACATCAGAGGTAGTTAAGACTATTTCAGCTTTAAGGGGAGTTTTACTGATAGAGGAAGAAATGTTGACCTAACATGCCCTCCAGCACCACAATAAAAGCAAAGACCCTAGGCCTGCCTCCTCTGCCGCTCAGAAGAATGTCATAAGTGTCATCTACTTGCATGGGTTTGTTGCTTGGTTCTAAAGATCTAAGTGACTCTGGCTGGGATGACTGCAGATGGTGTTGTTGACCCTGTTGCGCTTCCATAATAATTTGACTCAATTGGCTACACAGATGGAGAGCTGTATAAACCATTCTAGACTAATGGCATCATCATAGGAAGGCATAGGAATGCCAAATGCAGCCGCAGTTGAGGGTTCAGTCCCCATTGGTATATGGTGAGAAGAGAGCACTTGTTCCAACCAGAGGCTGCCAGAGGGTGCAAAATCTAAGTGCATAATCATGAATCAATACATTTCCCTTCCTTAATTGCTTTCCTTAAAAGCGGATGAAGGCGTAGGTTGAGGAAGCAGAAGTGGAGATGAGTGTGCCACCCATTACATCCACAAGCTGCTGAAATGGATTGGTGCTGCTCATGGTTGCACAGTTCTGTCTTGGTCCAGTCTTCTGTTACAGTAAGCATACTCGGACAACAGGAACATGTTATGGAGATGAAGTTTATTGAAAAACACATGTGAACAGTTAAGTTAATGGTGAAATGAGCAGTGACAATGATGAGACTTGATTAACTGATTGAATCGTTCTTATAGATGGAGGAGCTTGTGAATCATTGAGGGAGAGGACGTGATGGCAGCACAGGGGACTGAGCCGGGGTTCCAGGTGAGTAACATGTGAATTCTTTTAACAGGTGGAGGACGACAGACACACAGGAGACTTGGGACCAGGATTAATCAATGTGGGCACACCACAGGAGAGATCACTGGATCACTGAGTTACAGGTGAGTAGTCTTTATCGTTTAACAAGACCAGACAATGAGTGCTGGCTCGGTGTGTGCTTATATCTGGTGAGATGATTGCAGGTGTGGGGGATCTGTACTAAGGTGAACTGGTGCGATGTAATTGGCTAAGAGAGGGGCTTGGCTGACTGGAGCTGGTGATTGGTTGTGTATAGAGCCTGCCAGATCCATGATAGTTACCTTCCTTGCATGGTGAGAATCCACATGGTGGGTAGTCCAGGGGTGGATAACCCTTTGGCCACTGAATCCTCTCTGTTGGTGACCACAGGATTTCTTTACTGGTCCCATTGTAGTGACCAACAATCTGTATAACAAGAAATATGCTGAAACCTATTTAAGTAAATAAAACATATCTTAAAACATCAACTACAACAAGAGATTTTTATTTTAGCTTATGGTCTCTGATAATATTTTGTAATATTAAAGATTCAACTCTCTAAGCAGATGACCAAAAGAAATTGCAATTATTGATGGCTTAAGGGTAATTATGGCAACAATGTGTGGTATGAGTTTCTTTTAATGACACATATTCATTTAGTCTAATTTATATGGGAAATGAAATCAAGCTTCCTAGTCCTAAAAACTACGGTAAGCTTTTGGAATTAAGCTTGTTTTTTTAAAGAAATTAGAATCTATACAAATGAAAATAAACCATTTATAGAGGCATCATTGATATCAGACAGTTTATTATTTAAGTCATCATAAATTGCAACTGATGAGTTTGTTAGTGTTTGTCTCTCATTTGCTCCCTATATATGAGTTTGGTGATACATTACTTACCGCATATTTCCCAGTGTTCAGGTTAGTCATTCCCCAAAGGCTGAAGTCTATGTATCTAGCATTGTTCCGGTCTGTGCTAACAAGGCCAGTTACCCCTGAGATGAAACAACATCGGCACACAGATCAATGCAGATCACACATTTTCTGCAGAATTTCTTGTGCTAAATTTATTTAAAACGTAACTAAAATGGTATGTATAAACATTAAAACTACATGTTCTGATCTCTCCCATTAACATTGACTGGGGAGCTTGTTATTGACAGGAAATACATTAAACTAGCAATCCAACTACAATCCAAGCAGGCAATGTTCTGACTGGTTCCTGTGTATGTCTGGCACTATATGTGTAGTCTTCAAAGGAAAAACAGATTTTCCATCCACAGGCTGGCTGGGACATGCTTTCAATCAAGGACTCTGACCCCTACACTCCCTGCATGCGAGGCTGCAAGGTAACCAACATAAACCTCAAAAGAGTTCTTACAAGCTAATTTTACCAAGAATCTGAGCACAGCTGCCATAATTCTTCATCTTGACACTGCTACTGAACATCGGACACTTGCCATCACTTTTTCAAACCAAAGAGTTTATGTTGTAATCTATGATTGTTTTTTAATACGAATGTCAAAGCATCATGGACTCATATTGCAAATGCTTTTATCAAGAAGGCGTATCTCTGGATTTGTAAACTGAGTCAGAAATTGCAGTAAATGCATTAAACACACCCCAGATCCTGCGGTTTTGCATTCTGACAGTGATGTTGATTCCGTCGTTCTGAGACACTCCGTCTGCTAACACTTCACTGAGGGCTTGTGCATATAGCACAAAACCATCATGGAAACAGCCAGCAATAAAATCCATCTGAGGAAAGGCAGAATAGAATCAGTACAGCTTTATTATAGGGAGAAAGATGTGTCAGTTTTAACTTAAGATGTCCTATGTCCTAGACATAAAACTAATACATCTAATTATTATGTCTGTCGACATCGACAGAACATAAAAAATATTTTAAGAATGCCTGAGGTGGAAAGTTGCGAACACTATTTAAGTCCATTGTATAGGAAAAGACAGCACATTCTTCAAAATATCTTATTTTGCATTCTGCAAACTAAAGAAGTAATATGAAGTTTGGATGAGCATAACTGGAACTGATTGGAGACACACACACACATACACAGACAAAACTTGCTAGTCGAGCATGTTTCTCAGTAAATGAAAACATTCTTAATGTTCTTAAACACAGTCATTCATAATTATTTATGTAAAGACCAGTGAATTCATTCATTTCACAGAAGTATGAGAACATTTTTACTATAGAATGGTTGTAGATGAATTTTGATGCAGTAAAAATCAGAGATGAGAGAAATATAACATTTTTTATATCTTTTTTATGTGAGACCAGTAAAGACCTCTATTGCATAAATCTACCTCTATCCAGTGTCATTATATACATAAAGTATGCACATGCTGTGTATTCTTGATCATTGACTCATTGAGTTCTGAGTTGAATCTGAGAACAGGATCAGTCTTGTGAATGAATCAAATTAATTGAGTGAACCAAATCAACCAATGAAAAACCAATGAAAAGATCAAAACAATCACAAGAGTGCCAAGTTAACAATAACGTTTTTTTGTCTTGCTTTTTTGTCACCCAAAGCTATTGTATTGCTTTAGAAGTTTGAATTAAGGACACAAGGTGTTTATGGAAACGTGTGGCCAGGATCTAGGGTTACAGAAGTTGTTTCCTACCTTTCCAACAGCACAGCTGATTTAGAAAAATGAGACTGACACAAGGAAACCAAACTTATGATTCAAGCACTTTTAAGTGTCACATCTGATCTTGTAACCCGAGTAAACACACTTTAGTTCCCTCAAAGCCCATATAGCTGAATGGTGCAATCAGTGCTTTCAAGAAAGATACAGAGCCAAAGGAGAACTATGCTAGGCAGGACAAATGTTTTGATTTAATTTGATATGACAGATGGCTGTGTTTATATAACAAAAAAATGATCTTGTTTATGAGAAACTTACCATTGAGGGTTCCAATTTTACATTAAAGTCCTGTGTTGCTCTCTTGTGGAGTTCTTTTCGAAAAGCAGCATACTCAGAGCTGTCTGGCTCCCGGTACGTTACAATGAATACAGACTACAGAGACAGAGAGAGAAAAATAAGCAGCAAATGTTTATAGAAAAAGAAGTCAAAAAACAATAATTTTGAAAAACAAACATTTAGGCATTTACATGCACAATCATACACTTATTGTGCCTAATAATCTCTGTAAGGTCATTATAAATAACCTTACATATATATTATTCAAAATCTAACGTAAACAAAAAGTCACTATGTTTTAATTTAATAGACATTAAACATGTTTACAGTACTGGTAATTTATTGCAAAAGTGTGTCTGTACACTTTAGTTAGGCCTCAGTCAAGGCTCAAGGTTTTTAAAACAATTGAAACCTTTTCAAAAAAATATCTAGGATGAGTAACCTTTCCAAGAACCTGTTACAACTTGTTAATCACATTAGGATGTTACATAATCTACATGAAACTGCCACAAGGGAACAGGTCCAGGGTAAAGTTGAAAATTCCTCTCTAATGGTCCCTTAGCTATTTGACTCAATTATCTGTCAAGACAAATATTTTTAAAGAGTGAATTTAAACAACTTGACAAGACAGGGTACATTTGATGGCCCAAATGGTGATGGCATCTGCTGGTTTAAAAAGTAAACTAAGATGGTTTAAAAAGTAAACTAAATGTGGAAAAAAGGTTTTCAATCAATTATTGTTACTGATGTTTAGTATTTACACACAACAGAACATATATTGTCTTTTGACAATTAAACTTACATTTAATACTCAAAACTCAATTTTATTTGTCAGAAACATTAACAGAATAGTTAAATACGTCATTCAAAAACACAAAAAGCAGAAAAATTCTGGCCTGAGTCTAGTGGCATTAATCAATCTTAAGAATAAGGTACTGCAAAATGCTCATTTGAGTAAACAGAAGCCTAATGGATTATTCAAAATCTAAGCACCTAGGAAGACTTTTCAGCTAAATGGATATTAGTTAAATTAATACAGCTGTCCAAACAATCTTGCTAAGCCCTTAAATTAAATTAAGCATGTAGAAATCTCACAAAAAGTAAAAAAAACACAATGCCACACTGAACAACAATATGGAGTAGCAGACAAATATTTAAACATATTTATAAACAATATTTAAAGTAAATTCTAGATTCTGGACTCAAAAGCAGATGAATCCCATTGAAAACCTATTGCTGATAATTATGGGTATTAATACTGATACCTGAAATAACTTTATAGGGTCATTCCACTGCATCTCAGAGCTCTGCCAGGGCACTAGAACATTACCACTTAAACTCTCAGCAAACACATCAAGGTAGAAGATGGCGTAGTCCTCTGGGTTCTTTACTTCATCCTCAAAGAGCTTCATTATATGGAAGAATGTCGGTAGTGGGCCGCAGATATAGACAACTGTGGCATAACAAGACAAGATACATGAAGGCTGTTAGTTGGGAGGTTTGAAACCTCAAGCAGGACTGCTCCCGAAAATCACAAAGCCTGAGACAAAATTATAATGGTAGGTCCAAGTCCCCACACATTTTGCAGTGTAAAGAGAGATCTTGTAGGCTCTCTTCATCACAGGAAACAGTACTTTTCCAACCCCCAAACATTTACTTTGTGCCTTTTACATAGAAACATGTATAGAAATAAATGTGAATTAAATTTTATGAATCAAAATATATAATTGAGTACATGAGTACCTATGGTATAGCTCATTTATATAAAAATCCATGAATCCTGACAATTTTGAGCCAAGTTTCACTGTGCTGACATTTCCTTTGAAACTGTAGTGAAGACATATAAAGTATGAGATTACTAGGATGTTTTTTTCAGAAAAAAGATCTGAGATACTGATGACTTAAAGACAGGGTAGGTGAATTTTTCCAGAAATATTTTTTGTCATGCTGGTTGAAAGTCTCTTCATATCCTGATAGCAATCACTAAATATAGTGAGGGTGGTCAGAAAATAATGTAGTCTAATTATATTTCATCCAATAAAATGTCCAATCATTGCATTCAGTCTTTCTATACTTGTCTGACATGCTATGTATTTGCATAACTACATGCACCCTACTTGTGCAAACAATCTTCAGTCATCAGCTTGTTCATACATTTTGGAGGAGGCTTGGCTTTGGAGAGCACTCTGAATGGGAGTGTGAAATTTTATGAAAAGCTAGCTTGCCTCTTTAAAATTGGCTAGCCCACCTACAAGTAAATCTCCATTTTACCTAATTGCTTTCTGGGAGAAACAATTGAGATTACAATATCATTTGTGGACCACATTTCAGCAAGCCTTAAGATTTGCTATATCAATGTAACAATGTATCAATGTATCAACGAAACTTGGTATGTGTATCGTTTATGTTGACCCAAACAACTTTCACACCCCTTGGCTCTGCCCAACAGGAAGTCAAACATTTTAGGTTCTTTTTCTGAGAAGTTCATGCTGTTAACTTTTAAATAAAGGATTTCATGTGATTGTCACAAAACTTGGTGAGTGCCATGCCAAGACGTTGAAGATTTAAAATTGCTACATTTTGATGTCTCTAACGGTGTTGCCATAGCGAGGTGGTAAAATTATGGCGAAATATGGGAAACAGAGTCTCTACAGCATTGAGCAATTAATGTCAAACTTGGCACATATGTATATTGTGGTGGGATGATGACAAGGATATGACTTCTGTTATTCACAGCAACACCAGCTGGCAACAGGAACTGTGTCACTTAAAGCAAACAAAAACAGTCAACTTACATTTAGCCAAGTCACTTCAGACTTGGTTGAATAATGTAGAGACATAAATAAAGTTTAAAAGGATTTGTGATAGCTTAAATATTGTTGCCATGGCAATGTGTCAAACTTTAAATCCACATTTAAGTGTATTTGAGGCACTTAACATGCTTGAAGTGGCATGAAATTTGGCACACACATCATAGCTGTCAGCTGTTAGGTGTGGGCAAAAGTCACTTAAAACAGTGTTTAAAAGAGTCCTTTTAGATTTATTCAAGTCACTTCATACTTCATACTTGGTCAGAAAAAGAGATATTTAAAATGGTAAACTATAAATGGATTGTTGATGTCTTGAATGGTGTTGCCAAGGTGAGTCAATCGATTTATGGCAATAAATCGAAAAGTCTCCCATATCTTCTGCATCCATTGAATGAGCTGCATAAAACTTGGGAAATATGTTTGGTGTTGTGGGCTGATCACAGTGATGGCTATTGTAAGTCACAGTTGTAGTGCCACAAACTGGCAGCACAAAGTGTGTAACATACAACAGACTTATTATTAAATCAGACTTTAAAATAGTTAAATTATTTTCTCAATTATTTTCAGAGTTAAATGCAGGTTACAACTATGCATTGTTCTATAAAGCACCAGGTGGAATTGGTACTGTAGTACTTGGGCAGCCTGCAGCTGTGATGATATATTTCATTTTGGTAGGCCAAACGTTGAAATGTAGACTTCGGTTTGTTGAAAGCCTTAACCATAAGTATGAGCAATAGCAGCAATGCTCGCCTTAGCAAATAGAGCTAATAATTGCTAGATGTTCAGATGATTTGTGGGCTGTATATCTGACTCTTAAAAGGATGGATCAAAGCACAGTAACCATACTCTTTGATGCACATGTGAAATCTTCTGCAGCTGTGTGTGTGTTTTCCCAGGCGTCTATTCCACAGACATTAGTTCCATTTGCAGTGTCTTTCAGCATTGTGGATGCCAGTTCAGGGGCCCAGGTCCCACTTAGC
Organism: Chromobotia macracanthus; assembly: GCA_036877525.1. Taxonomy (NCBI): domain Eukaryota; kingdom Metazoa; phylum Chordata; class Actinopteri; order Cypriniformes; family Botiidae; genus Chromobotia; species Chromobotia macracanthus. The sequence continues at coordinate 5,077,739 of JAZGTH010000076.1, read as the reverse complement.
AGACATTTCCTTAAGTGTTAGACCAAGTCTGACTCTCAGCCCCAAAATTTTCTGCTTCTCCAGCCTGTAGCCAAACTCAAGCCAAGTCATCCTGCTGTCTCCTGGATGATCTCCAAGATAAATGTACAAAAGGCAAGGAAAATGTTCAGCTGTGTTATAGAATTTATAAAGATCTGCCTGCATCTGGCTGATACAAAGTCCATGAAAACTGCCCAGGAACATTTTGTTTCACAAGAGTCCACAGTAAACATTAATGCTCTGAAACAGACTCAGGCTTTTTGTGAATTGTTGCACATTTTATGTTAGGTTGTTCAATTGCTGCCAAAGTAATTTGTTTGTTTTGTGAACTATGCAAAAGGCACTTAAGCAGCTGTTGGTTTATTTGAAATTGTTGCAACTGATGGTGAACAACATTCAGAGAAATGTTTGTCACGTTGGTTATTTGAAATTGTTGCAACTGGTGGCGAACAACATTCATGGCAACACTTCTCACACAACTCAGTTTATGACTATGTATACTGATAACAATTAGTAAAATGAAAGATGTGTTATTGATGTGTTATTGTCTTCATAAATATATACACAAGCAAGAACACACAGCATGGCTTCCTATTCAGCTATTTGACATTTGGTTTTAATTTACTTCCATTATTTAAAAAAAGCCCTAACATTCAGTGTATAACCAATAACCTGCACTATTTGTGCTACGGATGTAAATAAAACAAAGACATAGAACATTCTAGGACCAGCACAGCAACTTACATTATCCTAGCTTTATGGTGGTGGGTTTTTGCTTTGGCAAACACTATCCACTTTTTTCATACAAGCTAAAAATCTAGTAATAGTTATAATCAGATAATTAGATTAGGTGTTTACTTTCCATACAAAAATCTTTTTTTGTAAAAAAAAAAAAGAAATTCCATAAAAAATTTTTTCCAGATTTAAGTGTATGAACCACTGCTATAATCTACAATCTTTTCTGGTTTCTTTCCCACATTTACTTTAAAACCAAAGGAAACCGAGATGACACCTATGGCCCAATGTGGAGTCATGGTGCTCATGAAAGAAATGTGAGTTTGAATTAAGCACAATTCTAATTTATTTAATCCATTACTTTCTGTCTTTTCATTGAGTGTCTATCTAAACAGTAAAAAGGCCATCAGCCTTAGGGCTAATAATTATTTCACTGATGTTTGGAATGTACTGTCCCAAACTGAACAAACCCTAACAACAAAAACCAAAAACAACATTGCTGCAAGCAGCATTGATGGGCCCAAGCACAATTCACAGCTGTCACATGCATTTAACTCCAAAAGTAATTGGGTACTCTTTTAGTAGTACCCAAGTCTGTTTTAATTAAGTCAGTCTGTTGTAAGTGACACACTTCCTGCTGCCAGTTGGTGGCACTACAAATGTGACTCACAATAGCCACATCATCAGCCTGCAACACCAAACATACTTCCCAAAGTTGATGTAGATCACTCAATGCACGCCAACATAAGACATTTCCTGTTCCATTCATTGCAATAAATTGATTGCCTCGCCATGGCAACACTGTTCAACATATCAACAATCTATTCACAGCTTAGCATTTTCAATATCTCTTCTTTTTCTGACCAATTATGAAGCGACTTGGGTGAATTTAAAAAGAGGCTTTTAAATGCTGTTTTAAATTACATCTTTCTGGCAGTTGGTGGTGCTATGAATATGACTCACAATAGCCACCTCTATGTCATCAGTCCCTATGACCAAACATACAGCTTAAATTAGAAAGAAATCACTTAATTCACACAGCAGATTTGAGCCATTTTCTGTTTCCGTTTTTTGATTTATTGCCGTGCCATGGCAACACCATTCAAGATATGAAAAATTCTTTCACAATTTAGCATGTTCAATATCTTGGTATAATATTTGCCAAATTTGGTGACAATACCATAAATCCTCTAGGAGGAGTATTTAAAAATTCAGAGCCTGTAATTGACAAAAAAACATATACAATCCAAAATGACTTCTTGTTAGGCAGAGCTAATGAATGTAATTTTGGAAGTTGTCATGATTGATGAGAACAATACATGTACCAAGTTAGGTGACCGTGGGTAAAACTAATCTTATCACTTTAGTCAGAAGGGGGCACTACAGAGCCCCCCACTACACCCATGTTTAAGCTTTTGCCCACGTCTAACGGCTTATCACTATGTGTGTGCCAAATTTCATGCCATCTGAAACATGTTAAGCGCTTCAAATACACCTAAATGTGGTTTTAAAGTTTGACGTTTTGCCATAACAACATTTAAGATATCACAAATCCTTTTAGAACTTTATATTACCCATATCTCTACATTATTTAAGTCTGAAGTGACTTGGTTAAATGTAAGTTGGCTGTTTTCAAGTTTGATGAAGTGAGTCACTTCCTGTTGCCAGTTGGTATGACTGTGACTGACAATAGTCAATTAAATTTCATCAGCCCACCACAATATACATTTTGCCAAGTTTGACAAAAATCATTAAATGTATGCTGTATATTTTAGAGACTTCGCGTTTTCCTGCCTTGTTATGGCAACACCATTTGAGATATCACAAATCCCATTTTGTAATTTTGAATTGCTAATCCCATTACAATTTTGAATTTTCAGCACATTTGATGACAATCCCATGAAATCCCTAAGAGACATATTTAAAAGGTCACATTATGCGATTTTCAGTTATTCTTTAGTGTCACAAGATGCTTGAGTTCACTTCTGAAATGACCCTGTTATACCTTTCCAAATGCAAGTTCAACTTTTTTTAAAATTATTGACCTAAAGAATCCAAAGAATTGCACTGCACAGGTTTTATTGAAGTTAAGTGAAAAACCTAGGACAAGTCGCAAAAGTAGGTTTTTCAAATAACCTCAAATCTTCAAAGTCTGGTTTGCTTGACAGCAGAGGTTCTAGAGGCAAAGTTGATACATGATCAACCTTCACATGATATGCAATCGTTACACAATTATGACTGCTTGGACAAAGACACTGCATGCCAATTTCCAGTCTATTGAGCTAGCTTTGGAATAGTTATAGTAATTTTCATGTTTTTTTTCACATTATAGCACCACTGAGTGGCCATTCACCACAATTTTTTCCATGATTTTTAACGTGACCACAAATCAGAGTCCTACATATGCGTACCTAGTTTGCTAACCATGTTTCATTCCCATCCCAAGTTATAGCCACGTAAGTAAAAAGTACGTTGAAACGCACGTTTCGTAAAGGCACTTGTCGCTATGACAAACGGTAAAGAAGTTATAAGCACTAACACACTTGAACCCCTAAGGAAAACAATATGGCCCTTCGAATTTTCAGTGCATGGGTCCTAATAATAAACTGACATTGTCCTACTGAATTATTGCATCTATTGTTTTTGTCTCATAGCACTTCATATAAAGTCTGTTTAGGATCATATATCAAATCTGATCAAATTTTTACTGATCAATATTAGACATGTCATGTAGTCATGTAGTCAAGTAGATATTACATATTACCAATTCAATATCCAATTTTATCAATGTTCAATTTTGTAAATTGTTGTGTTTTTCCTTAGACATGTTTGTGGGGTGTATTACTAATAATCCTATTATTATGATGATCCTACATTTTCTGAGGATAATCTTTTTCTTTTTTGTAAACCACTAGTCATAAAGCTCAGGGCTTTTTAATTTTATTTTATAGGAATCAAGAAAAATAGGGGAATGTGGCCAGATCTGAACCTGAATCCCTCTGTGCACAATGGCTATTCATGTAGCACAAACATGTGCTACCCTGACAAGAAGCCTGGATTATTTTAATACAACATGTAGATATTACATATTACCAATTCAATATCCAATTTTATCAATGTTCAATTTTGTAAATTGTTGTGTTTTTCCTTAGACATGTTTGTGGGGTGTATTACTAATAATCCTATTATTATGATGATCCTACATTTTCTGAGGATAATCTTTTTTTTTTGTAAACCACTAGTCATAAAGCTAGGGGCTTTTTAACTTCATTTTATAGGAATCAAGAAAAATAGGGGAATGTGGCCAGATCTGAACCTGAATCCCTCTGTGCACAATGGCCATTCATGTAGCACAAACATGTGCTACCCTGACAAGAAGCCTGGATTATTTTAAAACAACATGTCTGAAAGGTTTTATTGTTTCAGTTTGGATTCATGAAGGTAAATTTCACTCAAAAGACTGTGCATGCTGCTGTGCTGTACATATTAATAAACAAATCTCACAACTGAGTAGCTAATCAGGAACAGTGAGCAGACAATCAAACTACAACACTAAAACGCAACTGGAAGCAATTAGCCATAAAAGTGCTCTAAATGTTCTCACATTATAATAGTGTAGTTAAATGTCAGAACAATCTAGACACATTGAATGGCTCCCAAAGACTAAGTGATCAGGTAAATAATATCAGATAAATGTCATGTGGCGATGTTATCATTTATTTCAGTGACGTATTGAGTAAACATAGGGCAGCTCTCCATGGCATTTAAAAAACACATAACACCAAGTAAGGTTATGAGAAGATGTGGTGGCACTAAAATAACAGTATATAAGTAAAACTTCACAGTATTTTGTCATCTTTAAACCTTGTGTTTATTCTTTACATATGTGTAATGAAGGAGAATACATGTTCTTATCAAAAAATGTCAAAGGCATGGGCATGCTCTTAATGGCAATGTGTTCAAACAGTGTCTCCTTTGTGTTCAAAGGAGACACTGGGAGACAGATATGGATGTGTGTTGCCATGGCAGTATGAACATAGCAACAAAAACCATCGATCTGAAACTTATTAGGACTTAGGCACGAATACATACCCAACCACATAAACACTACACTTTGAAGTCATCATGTGCGCATAGAACAAGCAACTGACAATATTTTTGTTGTTATAACATTGCTAACATTGTGCATAACACTGAATTTGTAATGTTATAACAAAACAACTATTTATGTAAAAGCTTAGTTCCTTAAGAAGCTATGAATAAAGGAATCATGGAAATAAATGCATTTAGTGATCTTTTTAGAAAATAAAAAACTGTCAAATCTAATAAAGTCACTAAATAATTTACTCCACATTTAAAACAAAAAAATATACAACACTGGAAAAAGGGCAACCATGTAGACAATTAATGCTGTTTGACTATATTGAATAGGCTGCATCTTGCCAGCTGCAGCTGTTTTCAACCTTTTACAAGAAAAATCTTTTATTGATATTTTTCTGTTTCACTAAAACTAAAAGACCTGCACAGTGGTTTTGCACAGATTATAAACTTATGCTAAAATGTGCTGAATGTTTATTCAATGTTTGTGTTGAAATGTTTCCCTTTCTTTACAATTAATTCGTTTAACAGACAAAAAATTGAAAAGGCATTTTGCAGCCTAAATAGCTGACAGCAACTTAAAGAACGTACTATTTGTCATTTACAGATCCATGTTTAAACTATGAAAAGATTCAGCCTATATGATCATCTCTTCACACATTGAAAAAATGCATGTGAAAAAAAACAAGAGAAATACATCTAAGATCCAAGCATGATGCAAAAAATCATTGAATAATCACTGAATTTGAATTTACAGTTAATTACTTAAGCTCATTATTGCATGCCTAACTGTATGCAATTTAGAAGACCATTCAACTTTTAATGTGAGCATAAATTTAGAATTTGTGAATAATTGAAAAAGTGAACAATAGGCAGTAAGATACACTACATCTGTTCATTTGTTGCAACATTCTTTCATCAAGCATTCCTTCTTTAAAAGCAATATCATATAGCAATCTCAAGTAGTTGGAGAACAACAGTTAGTAAGAGCTACACAAAAACATGATTCGCTGTGTTATTAAATTCAGATACCATAATTTTTGGTGTAATAGCATTTGGTTTTTCTTATCAACTGGACATTACAATGAAATTTAAAAAACTGAGTTTAATAAAATCTTTCATTAGAACATTATGTAATCAGCACTGATGCATTATAAACTCTGTGACCAGCTGCATGCATTCATGTTTGCGGTAAAATAGAAGAAAATATTTTAAAATTTAATTAAATGTAACTAATATATTGTCTTCTTTGAATGATGCACTGTAAACCCTCAGGGAATTTAGATCAACCAATTAAGATTATTATACTTGTATGTCCACTAAACAAAAATTATGGACGGAAAACACAGTTACATCCACTTTGTGTTCCCTTATTCAATGTATTATTTCTGTCCTGCAGTTATAACAGATTTTTGACAGATCTAGAGGTTACAAGAATGTCAAGCGCTGTAACAAAACCATACAATATGGTTTTATTAATGGTTCTTTGCAGCACCTTAACTTAAACAAGGAACCTTTTTTATATCAAGAATTTGTATTATGCAATTGTTTTAAGTATTTTATGCATTTATAATTGCAAAAAAATGTGTTTTTGTTTGGGGGTTAACTGAACACAAGAAGTCCATAGATGATGGTACATGTCTTTATTAAAGGTAAATACGGGTGCACGCTCTCCTGTGGAATCCAAATTGGTGGTGCAGTAATTGACTCTCAGGGGGCACAAGAGGGCAATAAGTATAGCCCAGGGAAACACTGGTGTCAAATGGTGTCAACCCTAAACCAATGGTTTATCTCTTCACTGTAAAATAACTTTGCTGCCTTAAGTGCTTAATTTGGCTGCAAGTCATTTGCAACTTTAATCTTGACTAGTGTTGAGTTGCTGTTACTTATAAAAATAAGAAATTGTTTAACAGTGTTTTTTATAAGTTACACCAGTCAGGATTTAAAATATTAAGTTGAAATGACTTGTAAAGTCAAGCTGATTAAACTTAAATTAAGGCAGCAAAGTCTTTTTTTACAATGGTATAACTTTAACAGGGAAGGATGTGAATATCATCATAGCCGGCATAGGCTACTGTCATTTTAGGACTGAGCATATGATCTAAGACAAGTTGCCATGGAGGGTGCTTTGTGCAATATAATATATGCAAACATACTATGCGACAGTGACCATACTAGATGGTAATGCCATGGTAATAACAAAAACCATGGTAGCACACTGTAACAAAGTTAGCTTTTCATTTCACTACTTGTTATTTCATATGTTTTGCTCAATTTACTGGAAAAACAACATTTTGGTAAGTTAATTAAGTGAATCTTACTTCTCCCGCTGTCCTTAATAAATGTGATGATGTCTTTATAGTTGAAAGATTGGGGATCTTCGTATGGAAAAGCCCCCACAGTTATGTTTTCTTCTTGCAGACTAATGTAAATGCCTTCGGAGAGGAAATAATGTGGACGATCGTCTTGTTTAAGGTCGTGAAAAATCATCAGCGCACGACTGGTCCAGTTAAAATGTGCCTGAAGATAACTGATAAAGTCTCCGAGTTTTGTTGTGGTCGGACCCGTCCTTACAATAGTTTTAAACTCTTCCCCCTTATCAAAACCATACGCGAGTCCTCCAGCAGTTATTAATGGGAGTTTCCAATGGGATGCAAACCTTCCGACGGACGCCACCGAATACGCGCACCCCGGTCCGATGAACGCATCGGGTTTATTGTAAAGTTTTGTATCTACTGCGATGATCTGCGCCTCGTTTTCAGAACAAGAACCAGATGAATCCTCTGTGCTAAAGTTAAGAAGGTTTATGTTGTGTCCTTCTAAAAGTCTGCTCATCTGAATTTTCTCTTGCGCCATACGAATAGCAGGAAGGACGCGCGGCGATGCCCACGGATACTTTAAATTGTCTGGCAGCATCACCGCTACTGTAATATTTCCCTTCTCAGTTCGGCATCTTGGTATCAGTACGTAAATAAACAATACAATGCATTTGTATCCCATCCTAAATCCTGATACCATCTTATGTTAAACAAATAAATCCAAGTGGACGCGTACCAGGTAAGCGATTATCCTTCTCAAATCAAACTCATGTATTTTTTCAGTAAGTCAGATCCTTTTTTTAAGTGGAAGGAACAATCCATTCGCAATCCAGACGTACAAAATTCTCTTAATTCTCCTTGTGATTAATTTAGTTGACTTACTGAGTCCGACTGCCCAGTGAGAGACTCCAGTCTATGTGATAACATTGATCCAGATGAGCCCAACTTAACCGAGCGCAGCCCTCAGCACGGCCCCCTACACGTCATGACAACTACTAACCGATAGACTAGTTAACGGCTCCCTCTGTCGGCCAGGTCAATTTCTCCATGCAGCACTCATCAGATTAGCCTCTGGTTGGATTGCACCATGATGGTCTAAAATCTAGACTAATTCAGGGTTCATTTAATAATCCTTGTGCACCAAATGTCACTTTTAACCGTGTTTAAAAAGAATTCAGGATTACATTTAAACAAACATTTTGATCTAGGTTTAAATCCCAAAGTAAACCATAATTATTTGTCGCTCTGTAACTTTACATTTATTAATTTAGCAGATGCGTTTATCTAAAGCGAAAGAAAGAGAGCATTAAACATTTTGTCTTCAGAACCAAGCCAAGTTTTTAAAGTTACATTTACAAGTGGAGATCGTATCCTGATGCTAGAGACAGGATGAACAGAAGGTTTTCTTCTGAGCATTAGGGATTAGTCAGGTGTCTGCGAAACAGATGTGTTTTGAGTTGTTTTTTGAAGGTTGTGATGGTCTGAGCAGATCAGGTGGAAGCTGGGAGTTATTTTGACCAGGAAGGAACACAATAAGTGAATGTCTTCGAGAGCAATCTGGTACAGATCATTGTTGGCAGGAGGGGAAATATGTCTGAAGGAGTGAGTTAAGGTAGGAGGGTCCTAAAGGCCAGGGTCAGAGATTTAAATTTGATGCAGGCGGCTACAGGTAGCCAGTGGAGTGAGATCAGGAGACTCTCTTGGTTAATTAAAGACCAGATGTGCCACAGCTTTCCGGATCATTTGCAGGGGTTTGGTTGTGTTGGCTGGAAGGCCAGCCAGAAGGGCATTGCAGAAGTCCAGCCTTGATATTACGAGTGCTTGGACTAGGACATGAAAGGTCTGATTTTCTTGATGTTGTAGAGCATGTACCTGCATGACCAAAAGATTGTTGCAATGTGGGTAGTGATTATTAGCTGGTCATCAAAGGATCTTGAAGGATCTGTCAGTGAGATATGAGCTGAACCAGTTGAGTGGGTCCAGAGATGCCCAGGTTGGAGAGGGATTATAACAGGATCTGGTGGTTCACTGTGTCAAAGGCAGCAAAAGGGGTCAAGAGGAATTGGAGCAGATGAAATGGAGTTGAATCTTGCCTGCCATAGACTTTTAACCACAGACTTGGGGAAAGTCTCCGTTTTTGAATCCAGACTGTTGACTGTCAAGTAGGTTGTTCTGTGAGTTAACATTACTTAACTTAGATTTACATTTTAGCAAGATTTTAACGTTAAACTTGCAAAATAAGTAACAAATAATAATCTACAATTTTCCAAAACATTTACAATGGAAATCATCCAGCTATTTCATTATACAGGCTTTGGGTTCATTTGTGTGCCTTTCATTGAATATCTCCAATTTGTTGTGCACTTATGCCCCATGTGTTATTTCCTATGAGTTGTGGGAGGCACTGTGGGCATTTTTCTGGGTGATGGTGGACACTGGTATAGCAAGATGTTCCTCTGGTAATTAATAATAGGAAGTTTTGTATTGATTGCACAAATTTGTGTATAGAGGATTCTTAGTTTTTACAATATTCTTAGTTTTTACAATATTACAATGCAATATTACTAAGAGGATTCTTAGTTTTACAAACTTAAACTATAGAATATAGTTTAATTTTTGATTAAGGTCTTCTGGAGTTCAGTTATTGGATTGGATCTTTGCCAGCTCATGTCAGCTTTGTCACTTTGTCACACAAAGTGCTCACAGATGATTCTGTTTCTCTTAACATTAAATCAGAATAAATATTATGAAGTGTTAAAATACTGCAGATGTTCTTTTGTTAGTATGCATTATCACTTACTTTGTTTCTGTCAGTCTTACATCTAAAACTGTTTTTCTGTATTTTCATATAAATAAGGCTAATAACATATTCCTCCATGGCCAGGTGTGCTAGTCAACTACCAAGGGGAAGATTTAAGACAATTAAAATCCTAGTTCTTATGTCCTTTATAGTCACATTCAGGTTATTTACAACCTTTCAGGTTCATGTTTTATTCATCTATCCATCCATCCATCTATTTTATATCCCAAAAAGAATAGAAGATGCGATTAGAGTACAAACACATTGACAATTTATTACTGTGCACAGTGAACAAACCAAGGCAATTTGTGTCTTTGAGATAATAGTTCATACTAATTTTGCTTGTCTCCTGTCACTCATTACTGATTACTAAGTGGTCTTGGGTAGTCTGTAGACACCAGTTGACACGATAAGTTGATGGGCTCTGACTTTCTTCTGCAAAAAAGCCTGCAGCTCGTTCACGTCCATCTCAGTCACACCAGGCCCAGCAGCCACAAACATTCTCAGCATGGAGTGAATCCTCTCCAAAGTCATGCTTTCCAGGTTAGTCAGCATGGCCTGAATGTAGGCCCAGAACAACTACAACAACAAGAAAAGTTTATCTTACCGTTATAGAGCCTTAGAAATGTTATTGGAAACATTAGCTTAGAAAAAATATTAAAAATTAGCTTGAAGCTGTAACTTTTGCCTCTCTATCGCCATCTCTGCTTGAAACAAACAACAAACACTGCAAATTGAGGTAACATAGGGAGATCATTTTGAACACTGATCATTTATGAACTTAACAAATTCACTTATTTTAAAATTAACTTATTTTTGTTCATTTTAATCAAAAAAGTTATGGATTGCAGCTTTAATAACTTACCATGCATTACAGTGTAAAAAAGGAACAGCAATTTCTTTATTCGTAACTTCCAGCTACATAATATTATGTATGCGCGAGTGTATAAATAAACCTGTAGTTTCTCCTCTCTCTGCTCAGACTGTGTTGCAGTATTGGAGTCTCCCTCTTCATCACTGTCTATGAGCATAACACTTCTGTCAGTTCTCTCTCTGCAAGAGCTTGTTTCCTGCACAGTATAGCGGCCACCAGCTTCCTCCCGCAGAACTCCCTGCTGCTGCCACAGCGCCAGCTTCCTACGCACCATCGCTTGTGGCACACCCAGGATATCACTCAGGTCTTCCAAGGTCCACGAACCTAACAAAAAAGAAGTAAACAGTAGGCCTTCAATTTGAGGCTACATAATTCATAATTTGCTAGTGCAGTGGATTGTGCTCATATGTAAAATGTTTAAATTATCTGCATATTCTGTCTGTCTCTTCAACCAATATGCAATACATCATGACATGAGCATACTTTGACTAATCTAGAGTCGGACATACACAACTCAGTCAAACAGACTGTTAGTCTTCACACCTTTGTCCTGGAAATGTAGAATGATGGCAGCATGGATGGGAGATACTGTGAGGTTTGTGATGGTTCTGTCCTCCAGCTCCACATCTAGTGTAACAGAGCCCAGATGAGGCTTCCATCTCAAAGTCCTCATGGCCTTCACAAAAAAGAAATGTTCCATCTTTTTGGTGAAAAACTTAATATTGAAATTTTATTGACAATTAATCTTGTAATTTAATTTACTGGAGCTCAGCACAAGGTACAGTGTTGTGGGTAGTTGCCAAGCTGTTGCTATGCAGTTGGTTATTAGTATATCTTATTGTGGGTGTTCTGGGTAGTTGCTAGGGAATTGCTAGGTTTAAGTGGTTTCTTACTGGGCCAAATAGAAAGGGCCCATGCCAGAATCTGTATAATAATCAGTTTAATCATTAATGAAATTAACTAAAATAAATTGGTTGGTCTAGGTAAAGCTTTTTAAAGCTAAATTGTGGCAGACAGATTACAAAGCTGCTTCAGTCAAAAGTATGGCTATGATGTGTATCACACAGTCTGACACTGCTAATATCACAAAGTGTGCCATGGCTTTTACCCAGGATCTCATCAATCTTTACCCAGGATGAGTTTATACTGTACAATCAGACTTTAATACTACAATACAAATAAACTAGAGTACCTTGAGTTTCTCAAAACGGTGAGTATAGTCCTCCATAGCTTTGGAAACCACTGCAGGAAGCTCCATCTTTTCCTCCTTCAGCTGGGGCCAGAACTCAGAAGACAGAATCATTGCAGATAATGGCAATGACGGCTGCTCCTCTACAGGGAGACGGCTCTCCTCCTCACGGATATTAGTGTTGATCCGCCGAGAGTCTGCAACATCCTGAAGAGAGAGATTGTGGCTGTGAATCCAGTCAACATCAATAGAACATGTAATATTCATAGAATAGAATTAGAATTACATAGAATTAACAGAATTAAATATATTTGAGGTTAAATCTCATGTTAAAATGTAGACTGTGAAGAAAGACCCACCTTTAGCATCACCTCACAATAATGCATGTGAGATTCTCCAAACCTCAGTTTTAGCAGCTCAACGTTACGGATCTCTCTACAAACAAAACACCAAAACTATAATCCTAAAAAGTGTAAATATTGAACACATAGTAAACAAACAGCACCTTTCATTCTCATTTGCACTGAAGGGGTCTTAACTTTATAATGATTTCATCTCTTTGGAAGTAACACACTTAAATTTCACATGTAAAAAGAAAAGAAAGCAAATCGTAACAAAAGACATCTGCCCAACAGTCTTAAAGGTATAGCAGCAAAAAAGTCTTCAAGCCTCACAACACTTGTGATAGTGTCTTAATATAGATTTTAATTTATGTGCAGTCACATCAATGTATGTGACAGTTTTTACATCATGTTACAAATATTCAGCAGAATCTCTACTGGTTGACATAGTTTTAGCACCATCTCAAGGTACATACCACCATACTGTTTTTAGCAGGTCATTACTTTTTAACTAAACTGTGCAAAAGTTACTAAGGCAATTCAAGAGAATTAACTAGAGGACAGCGGAAAGTGTGTAGCTTATGTGTATGTATGAGAGGTTACCTGGCTGTATTGTAGTTAAGCTGATGCAGAAGCCGATCTGCTAGTACAGTCTTGTACTCATTAATGAAGAGCTCTTTACTACCATAAATGCTGACCAGCAAACTTATGATGTCAGAAGAGCGCCGCTTAGAGCCTGTTTTATCTACAGAGATAAAATGCCGATCAATTAAAATAACACATTTATGTAACACTAAGCTGAGACAGTATGGATCTGAACAGGGTCCAAAACAAACTTTTAGCCAATAATGGGCAAACTGATCAAATTTACCATCCATTAAGCTGTACTTGGCATTTCGCTTCATTTTTTATATATTTTGGTTGTCTTTGCATATTGAGCAGCAATACACACAGTAAACGATCTGTAGGCTGATTTCCCAAAAAAAAAAAACTGTGCAACACCGTAACACAAAACAGTGCTCTGTTTGTTTGTTGAATATTAATCAACCAACACATGCTGGCTCAGCCAATAGCATCAGTTTGGGGCAGGACTTTCTGTTTTGGCTAACTCTTTCTGCAAATTAACAGCAAATTTATTTAGTGGTGCAGAAATTACACCTTAAGTTTAAAAAAAAAATGTAGTTGCAATTACAAATTATGTGTGGCACATGATGCAGATCATTGAGGAATATTGTAATATTGTTCTCACATTCTGATTTGTTCTATTGACTTGCCAAAGCCAATTTTAAAAGACATTTGGAGTTGCTGGGGTGCTATTTCTGAACCTTATGCATGTTAGTGGTTAACGCAAACCTGTGAGTGCATCAGTAGGATCTGGCGTCCAGTCCTCTGGATCACTCCCTTCATCTTCACTGTCCTGTGTCTCCAAGGTAACAGGGTCAGCTCGAGAAAGCTCATTAGCCAGATCACTACAACCCTCTGCATCACCTGTCAGACTACCGACTATCTGACGCACAGTGTCCTCACGGGTTCTAAATTAAACAATCAACCACATCAGTGACTGATTATACATCATCAAATATACATATACATGCTAAATCCCAGACCCCATATTGAACTCTAAACATTCTAAATCTTCACCAAACTAACCTGAGATACTTGCGAATAGGTTGGCAGGCCACCTGCAAGATGACCATGGAGGGGTCAAGCTCTCTTAGAGCTTTGATGGCTGAGATATAAACAGTGATGATGTCAGATGTGTGAACTCCTGGTAAAGCAAAAGAAAGCATTCGTAATTAATGAAATATATAAATATATATTTATAAATAAACAGAAAAATAAACAGAAACATTTCAACACAATGATCGAAGCAAGGGGTCAATGTTTGTTTGAATAGCATGGTCAAGTTTGATCCTGCTGCTAGATATCTGAAACACACCACCTGGATCCCGTTTCAAATAACCTGTATGCAGAACTGAGTGCCTATGAGCAAAGATAACAGAACATGAATCACATACTTTTGGGAGGTCATATGCCAGCCGAGATTTTGGTGTGGACCAAGTCTGTTCATTCTTGTGGGTTCATATGTGCTCCAGTTTGTTCTTAATTCTTTTTAAAGCAATATAGCCTAATTTGAGGTTGTAAACTACGAAGAGCCTGCCAAAAACAAGCTATAATGTACTAAATTTAAACTCTGATTTTTACCAGGATGTAGCAGCCGTGTTTCAAAGGCTGATTTGAGGGATGCAAGAAGCTGCTGCCTCCGATTTGTCCGTTCCAGACAGAACTTAAGATCCTCAATGGCAGGAATAGACTCTGGAAAATCTGCAATGACCAAACAGTTAAAGAAAAGCTATTTTGCCATAGAGCCACCTACATAAAATTGCTCACAGTATGGCATACAAATTGAGCCTATTTCTCACCTCGTATAATGCTAAATAGCTCCTCTATCCTCATATTTACATATATACGGCAGAAGAACTGGTGCATGTGACAATGCCAGCGGTGGAGGAGAGCATTGGCTGGCTGAACCGTCTTTCCATCAGTGGCCATGTCATTATTGCCAACCTCCTCCACCTTACTGGCAAACACCCTGCTTAGCCATCCCAGAACCTGCCCCAGCCACTGCAAAAAAGTGGGAGTGTTTTGTGAGTTTTTGATTAGCATCCATTAGGAATTAGCTTCAAAACTTCATGCAAGTATGAGAACAGAGACACTTCTATCTATGCAGATTTTAACAAGTCTTGCATTTCAAAATGTGTCAGAATGCAATTTATATTGAATCATAATAAGCTGAAAAAACTTGCTGGCTAGCTAGTAGATCTAATGGTTTGTTACTACACAATAACACAAGTATGCATAACAGGACTGCACACTTGGAAAGCATTCCCACACATTTGCTTCTACATACTTGCATTTACTATATTTCTGGCTTGTCAACATGAAATGGCATTCACAACACGTTTTACTTCTGCTTAAGTGACATTTCTGAGGAAGACAATATTCTATGAAAAAATTTGGATGGACCCCCCGAAATGCACTTGGCATCTACTTTTGAGGATGCCTATTGCCTGACGAACTTTGGGAGCTCAGTTTCACCCTCAAACCCTTTTTTGACATTTCCCTGTTAACACTTACTCATTAAACCTATTGTTATTTGCCATTGGATTACTATTAACTGACATTACATTTTTGCACTAACTACTGGCTACATTCCCTACAACAGCAGCCTAAAACAATGATTAAATAGTTCTCTGTCTACTGGTTAACATTAACCAACAGCCTACTTGGCCAAAATGACTTTTTGTGACAAAATGTCTTTTTGTGGAATAACCAATGAATCATTCACAATAAACTAAAAACATGCCAATAGAGTAGATTTTGATATATAAATGAATGAAAGGTGTTTACATCATTAAAGTTTGTGAGAAAAGAGCTCTCATATTCGCCCCTGCAGCGCTGTTCTATCCTCTGCTCTATCAGCTGATGCAGAATGCTGGTCACGGCCTCTGAACTCACAGGCTCCAGCAGCTGTAGTGTGGAGCTGAAAGACAATCACCATAGATTGTATATAACAACATGTTTACAAAAGGTCACATGGCTACTTTCTCAGTTTTAGCTACTACACTTACTGTATGACAGACTGCTTACACCACTTTCATAGAAATCATGAATAGTGTGCAAAGAGTGCAAACAAGTGAAAAGATCCCGGGGTGGGGGTTTGAAAAGGAAGCTACTTTCACAATTTATACAAAACACAGATAAATCATAGGTTATATTTTATGTTATCAATACAAAGGCCACATTATAGGGCTGCACAATCTGGAGAAAAAATCTAATTGCGATTGTGGTGGTTTCAACAGCATCAAAGAAAGACCATGCATAATCACAAACTTTTAACACTGTGCTGCTGTTTATTTAAAACCACTCAAACATTGTAGGAATTTTTTTTCAAAAAGTTGTTATGATGCAAAAATCTGTCATGACAAATTAAAAAAATAACTACTTGAATGTCTTGAATAAGTTAAAATATAAATAAAATCTTAAACTTTTTAACATTGCTCTTCTGCACACACACTTTGTTGTGGAGTTGAACTGCTACTCTCACTCCCACTCACCTTTTCCAAATGGTATTCTTTGCTCATTCAATAAGCATGTGCAGTGTTAAAATGCGCAGGAAGCAAACTGTCAAGGACTTTGGGGATATTTGATAATCCGTAATCAAAATAATCACAGGTCTTGCGATTTGAAAATCGCAACCTTTCAAATCATGATTTCGGTTTAAAACGATTAATCGTGCAGGCCCAGGCCACATAACATTCCTTTTTGCGAAAATCTGTAGTCACACTAGAAAATTACTAGAAATATCTTTCTCTTCAACTCACAGTATGTGGCTGAGCTCTTGTAGCTGCTGCAGGGCTTCCTGACACCAACACAGCTGAGGGAGGGTGGCACAGCCTGGGCACAAACCCCCTAAATCAGCTTCAGCTGTGCCTTTTGCAACCTCCATAGCTTCCCCCGCCTGACCCATGTGCACAGAGAATGTGCGGCTGTAAAACTCCAACACACGCTCCTGCAGCACAGGAGGAGGAGAGAACAGCAGGATGGCACGAATGACAGAGAAAGCTCTTTCAGTCAAACCTCGGGCCCCTGGACCACAAAGGCCCCTATAGGCCTCATCCTGCCATGAGCCCAGTCTCTCCAGACCACCTTATGAGGCAAAAGATGAGACAATAAGTAACTGGACAGAAAGAACCTTACTAAAAATGTACAGGTAATATTTCACTCAAAAAATAAAATTAAAACAAGAAACTATATTTCGCATAAAGAAACAGACTGTCAAATTTCTTTGCATTGTGACAATTAAGCATGCATGTAAATTATACTGTTTAGATCTTTGCTATTAAAGCGAGTATGATTTAAATTCAATATAACAAATGAAATCATCATTTCTAAGCAATTATAAGAGTAAAGGGTATAGAAATTACGATTTTTGTGCATTACAGAAATTATCTTTTTTTTCAGGTGAAATATGACCCAGGAACACATTAAGCAAGTTTCATGAGATTCACTCAACTTTCATGAGATCAACAAATTTATTTCATATAGCTAGATTTAGTTTTTTACTTATGCAACAATAAACAAACCCCATATTTAAATAAAACCTGTATTTTTAAATCTGATGAAGATTGCTAAATTAGAAAAACAGCTTTTAGTATGTGACGTACCAAGAAAAGGTTCCAGCTGTCGCAGAAGTTTTCTGAAGGCATCCAGTAAAGCTGTTGCCCTGTCCTTCTCCTGTGACTCCCCCTCTGGCTGCTTGAGCCCATTCCAAAACTCTGGAGCAACAACTGTAGTCAGGCGCACCTGTAGCATCTCCAGGAGGCAACCCTCCACATATTGACTCAGTCCATGCTCAAACAGCAGGGCCAAAGCCCCAGAGAGAACCTCATCAGCTGAAGCATCCGGTGGCACAGGAGACAGCTAATATGTACAAATCAAAATGGAAGTTACATCAGTTACACAGTAGTAAGTAGACAGTCCGGCTGGGAAAACAAAAATACACCAGATTATGGTATTCAAGTGGGTTTTTGAAGCATGGTTAATTCTAGACCAGCCAGAAACAATGTAAAACGTGTATGGTAATGCTATGATACTGTGCAGTACTAATTAAACGAGTAGCATGGTATTTACATGGTACACCAATGCACTTCAAAAATACTTTTGGATATATTTTAGCGCTCATATCCACCTGCAATACGACACATCTGTTTAACCTCCGAATTAAACAGCTGTAACACTTACTAGTACAGATGTTACTGTGTTCCAAGCTTCTGCCAGTCCCTTCGGCATTGACAACAACTGCACCTCATTCATTCTGTTCATATTGTAAACCATAATCAGATGTACTAAATTACAGTACGTCCACTCTCATTTTAGTCCAAACACCACACTGTTACCGCCATTCGAAACATATTTTAACACGTATTGCGATGAAAAATGATAACGCCCTCCTATCCTACGCCTGTCGCGTCTTGATGACGGCTATGATGCTGCCGGATGTTGATATACGTCGATCGAGGGGCGGCGAATAAGATGGCGAAATAAGCACATGTAGTTTTCTCGGGTCTTCAGCTAATCTTGTACTGTTTGTTTGTATTTAAACGTATATCATTAGTGATGGCGAAACATTTTGAACCAGCGAAATTTTTAACACAGTGGTAAGGGAAAAAGGTTTATTATTCAAAGCTTTTCAAATCAGAACTCGACGAGGCCCTCTGCCGGTGAAAGTGAGGAAAAGCGCTGTGTCGCAAAATCTTTTAACAACCGACCAACGCAGTAATCGCAAAGCAAACATGATTTAATGGATAGATTAATTAGTGAATTTATTACTTAATTGTTGTCTTGCATACGCCTAGTAACAATAAATATAACTGAATAAATATATATACAAATAAATATAATAAATATAAGTTTATCCTGTGCATAAACAAATACGACTCATTAATAGATTAAATAAATAAATGCAAGTACATGAACACACATATAGAGAGAGGGACTGATTTCACATAATAGCCAATAACGAACAA
Organism: Chromobotia macracanthus; assembly: GCA_036877525.1. Lineage (NCBI taxonomy): Eukaryota > Metazoa > Chordata > Actinopteri > Cypriniformes > Botiidae > Chromobotia > Chromobotia macracanthus. The sequence goes on along the minus strand of JAZGTH010000076.1, from coordinate 5,058,776 downwards.
GTACTAGCGAACCATTTATGACTACCATTACTGATGCAGTTAGTCATAATAAATATGTGACACTATGCTAACACGGGACATCCCAATTGGCCATGGGTGCATTAGGCTACCTGCGAGAATGATAGGAAAGATGTGCATTAAAACAAAGCAGTTGCCTATCGCATCAGTCACAATTCATTTCAGTTATGAAGTAGTCTAGGATCCACTAAATCCATAGCCTTTGTCTAGGGCTGTATAATTGCATAATAATTGTAATAAGTGTGATTTAATATTTATTACTCCTTTGTAGTATTCATTTGTCAGTAAGGATTTACATTATGCCAGCAAAACCTCTACCCACCCAAAATAACGGAACACGGAACACAAGCGAATGGCTACAAAAACTTTAGATGCTAATGCCAAACATGTATATGCTATAAAGGGTAATTGGTCACAAGGATAAACGCATGGAGTCTTTATCCTTACAGAACACCTGAACTAGGGTTTCATCTTAGATTGCACAGAAGGTGATGTGGCCTTGAGATTTCAAATGCTGCTCTCTTGGAAGACTTGGTTGCCAGGTTTGATTTACAAGATGCAGCCATGGATCGTCTGCTAAGGCAGGTGGGACAGTGCCCCATCAAAATAGTACTTGAAAACATAGAACTCAGAATATAATCTCAATTAAACATAAATTGTTAACTCGTAAATGTGTCTAACATTATTCAACAAATATTTTTTGGACGAATATGAATGGAAAGTGAGCACATAACTTGGTTGGCTTCTGTAATGTAATGATCGAACTAAGCGGGGAAGAGGCTGCCTCTGCCTGCCCAAGCTCAACAGCGCCTCACATTTTTCCCAAAGAAAATCTGTGGTGAAAAATAGAAATGCAGTGAGCCCTTACTGTGTCATGGACACGCCCCCGCTGCCAACTACACTGACAATGTGGAATATTTTTATTAACCAGAATATAAATATCAAGTATAGTTAAAGTGAATATAGCAATTTAAGTTAACCACTTATATTACTATTATACTCATTGTCTGTGTCTAGGCCTGAAAATGTCCATATATAAGCTCATTAGGACACAAGGGATGCGTGTGATGAGGCCCCTGACTTCCTTTCAGTGAAACAATAGTCTCTTGACTCCCATGACTTCCTTTTAAATAAACAAAATAGTAAATTGTATTGACATATGAATGGAATGTATTGTCTTCCCTCAAAGAACACTATAGCACAGGAGCTCCGCAGACTGACTCAGCTTTATATCTCTGACAAAAAAAGTCTATCTTTTGGCATCAAAAGGAGGCTTTGAGTGATCATTCTAAGAGGTGGTAGAAGCCACAACACCACAAAACCATCTAAAAAAAAACATTAGGGTGTGGGAAGATCCGCTTCAAGTCTCTTCTTGTCATGCTCTGAGTTCGTTGTTTTCATCAGGAATACATCTCCGTTCTGGTGCTGGATGGCTCCATCATCCAGTCAACATCATCCTGGGACGCCTATGGCTTTCCGAACATTCCACAGAGATTCAGTGGTCTACCACCCAAATCACCCAAAGGGGTGAGTTCTGCTTACAAAACTGTCTGTCAGAGGTCCAGATTCCTCATCCCTGCAATCAAGCACTACAACTATTTTCGATTAACATAGAGAGTCTGAAGCCCCAAGCATGTCCTTAAAACCCTGCTGACTACCAGGTGTTCCAGGATGTATTCAGTAAGCAGACAGCCACTCATCTTCCACCACATCCTTGGGACTGTGCCACTGACCTACTGCCTGGAGCCAAACTCCTGAAGGGTAGAGTTAATCCTTTGCCCATGCTGGAGCACAAGGCAATTGAGGAGTATATAAAGGAGGCTCTCGAACAAGAGTTCTGCTTATCTGCCTATCCACCTTTCTAGCTGCCTCAAGTTTTTCTCCATGGGTAAAAAGGACGGGGGCTTGAGTATGTATTGACTATTGTATCCTCAATTCACAAACTGTTAAGTTCCCCTATCCACTTCCCCTGGTCCCAGCGCCCTCGAGGAACTCCATGGAGTTGGCATTTTTACTGTTTTTTTGGCTTTTTTGGGCTGGACCTGCAAAGCGTGTACAACCTTGTTCGTATCCAGGAAGAAAATGTGGAAGATAACTTTCATTACTCCCTCTGGTCACTATGAGTATCAAGTCATGTCCTATGGTCTTTCTAACTCCCCATCTGTCTTCCAGGAATTCATGAACAAGGTGTTTCAGTAGTTTCTCCATCATTTTGTGATCGTGTACATTGATGATATCCTGATCTACTCCCAGAACCTGGCTGAACATCGCCGACATATTGAGCAGGTCCTCCAAAAACTGAGGGAATATCAATTATACCTTAAACTTGAGAGATGCATTGTAGTTAAATGATAACAAATAAAATAAACTTTATGATTCACTTATTTTTGATGAGCTGCTTTGAAACAATTTCTGTTTGGGTACAAAACAGTGAATATTGCATTTTTTACAAAATACATGTTTTGTCTGTACAGTGAATCCTTTTGTCTCTAGTGGGCTACTTCTTATCACCATAAGCAGGCATGTGGTCCACCATGTCAAATTGTACTTCTGCCAGGGGCGCCCTGTATCCTGAGCTTTTTATTTGTACTGATGGACACTGTCTGGCTCAGCAGGTACACTTCCACTTTTTGCTTTCACAGGCTTTTCCACTTTTACTAACCATTGGGCCACATTCATTCTGAAATGTAGCAGATCTTGGACCTTTTTTGGGATATTTGCCCTCTCTGCATCCCGCCTGTACCCAGACCAACTATTAACAATAGCTAGGTCAAAAGCATGTGTGATCATTCCCAGGGAACGAATTTCAGTTCTGTACAGACTAATTAGTTGATAATTTCTAAACTCGCCATCTTCTTTTCTTCTGATTTTTAGGTCTAGCTCGTCTTCTAAGATGCCCAGATCATATAGTTCTCGGACCATATAGTTCTCTGAAGTCCGGAAAGTCTTCCACTTCATACATTACAATATACCAAAATTTCTAATCTGAGTCATTTATAACTGTTAATGTTCATAAAACCTTAACATTGGATTTAAATTATATCTTTCAAGTAAAACAGATGCAAGTAAAATGCATGCACAAATTTAACTGGAACTCAGATTATACCAATTAAGAAGGCTGTAGGGGTTAATCTACCCTACACATAGTCCTATGGATTTATTACTCAAATTCCTTAAGGGATTGTTAGGCTGCATGAATTAAGTCAGGGGTGGTGAACATGTGACTCATATGTGGCTCTTTCACTGTCATTTTGCAGTTCTTTAATCTATCCGCATGTTCTGCATTTACAATTTTTAGAACAAATTTACAGTTTTTTTATAGTTTTTTGCAAAAACAAATTTGCATTACACTAACCAGCATGTGGAAATATAAATATCATTCGGATTTTAACATTGACCAACATAACGCTACCTAACCCTACCTTGATTTGTGTAGTTCGTAAGTGTCAAGGGAAGCATACAGCTAAGCGCAAATATGAAGGTGAGCACAGAACATTTCTGTCTGAATGGGAGGATTTGTATTTTTGTTGTTGAAAGTAATGGGAAACCATTCTGCTTGATATGCCAGACATCACTGTCATATTTAATGGCTTCAAATCTTGAGCGCCAACTCAAGTCCATCTTACTGTGTGCTGGGAATTCCTGTAAGGCAGTGTGCTTTGCAAGCACAGGGTAGACATATTGAAATGTCAGTCAGAAAAGCAAACTCAGCTTTTATTGTGATAGTCACATTAACATCATATCAGCCGGCATGGAACATTGTGCATGCCCAAAAGCCATACAGTGAAGGGGATTTTGTTAAGTGCCACAGATGGCAACATTTGTTCAGTCTGTGTCAGAAAATGGCACTTGTCAGAATCTGGACAGGAATCAAGCAGAGATTCAATTGCAGGTTAGATATCTTAATAACAAAAGTTTAGAAATACGTAACAGTCCAGAACATGGAACATCACCCACAAGGAAGCAGAAAAATAATCTGCGTCCAATTTGGCAACAGAGGGAACTAGATTCCAGCTGTTCAAAAATAAGATGTTGAACACTGAGAACGTGTCTGGCAGCAGAAACAGGGAGAACAAAAAAAATTTAAAAAATCCACCACAAACATCTGAACAATAACAAAACTAGACTGGACAGGACTAGAGGCCAGGAACAAAAAGCAAACAAGGCAAAACACTACAACATAAAATGATAAACACGAGGAGAATATGAAGGGAGGTTAATGAGGAAGAACAGGTGGGGATAATGAGGAAACAAGAGGGAGGAGCTAACAAGGAAACGAGAGGGTGGGGAAGATGAGACAATGACAGATGAGCACATGGCGAACTGTCAAAACAAAGCCATGTGCTCAAACACAGCAAAACACGCGGACAAATCACAAAGACAAACAAAACCTTGGGCTGATCAGACCAGGACCATGACAGCGCTATTAAAGAAGGGCTGTTTGACATTGTGCTGCTTAAAGACAGTACTTGTGGCTCAGACATTAAAGAGACACTGATGGCAGTTGTTAAGAAAACTAACCTGTACTTATCGAAACTGACAGTAATTGCCACAGATGGAGTGCCAGCTGTAGGGCTGTGTAACATTAAAGAGACACTGATGGCAGTTGTTAAGAAAACTAATCTGTACTTATCGAAACTGACAGTAAATGCCACAGATGGAGTGCCAGCTGTAGGGCTGTTTTTTTTTTAGATTTTTCCATATTTTTCAGAATCTGTGTTGTTCAAAGCAAACAAACAATGGCCATGTGCTTCCACACAAAGACAAGCAACACACAGATAACAGAAGACAAAGAGCATGAGTTAAGATCCTGACTCCAAGATACAAGAACCATGACTAGGACTGAGTTAGGATCCAAACATACAAACAGTATTCCCTGACACGAAAACAGGGCTGTCAGGATTCTGGCCAAAAAAAATTTGTAAAAAATCCACACAAGAAAGCCAGGACCCTGATAATCAGGCTGCAAGATAACAAAATTCAAAAAGTGAAGGGGTCTGAATACTTTTTAATGCACATATATATGTATAAATGTGTGTGTGTGTGCATGCATATTTTATAACTATGTTCACCTACACTTGCTGGGTCGTTTCACTGCTGGGTTCATAATACACTCTAAAATGCTGGGTTGTTTCAACCCCTATTGGGTTAAATATGGACAAACCTAACCGTTAAGTTGAATAAACCTATAGAAAAGTTTTAACCAAGAATTTAACCAAGTGATTGCATTTGTTCATATTTTACTCAACCATGGGTTATAACAACCCAGCATTTTAGAGTGTATTGTGATTTGTTAATATTGTTCACTCTATGTCTGATTTGTTTGTATATTTCTCAGATATTTACACACGTATATGTATTTTTTTTTCAAATTACTCAACCTGCAGATTTACCACTTTAGCCAAAAGGGGGCACTACGGAGCCCCTCTACCATGCCCATGTCTGAGCTTTCGCTCATGCCTAATGGCTGACGACTATAATGTTTGTGCAAAATTTCATGCTATTACAAGCATGTTAGGCACCTCAAATACTTCTAAACGTGGTTTTAAAGATTGACATGTTACCATGGCAATATAATTTAAGATACCACAAATAGCCACATCATTGTGATTAGCCCACAACACCAGACATATTTGATGTTTGATGTAAATCGCTCAATGCATACTGTAGATATTAAAGACCAAAGATATTTCCATTTTTCATCATTATTTTACCGCCTCAGAAATATCAAAAATCCTTTCACAATTTTGAATCTTCAATGTCTTGGCATGATGCTCTCCAAGTTAGGTGACAATTACATGAAAGTTGCTGGGAAAAAATCAAATGTGTAGAATAAGCTTTGGGTGGTGTAGTAAAATATATGCAGAAGAAATGCAAGTAAATAGTATAAATATGAGCCCAACAGTTGTAATTCCTGAATCTGAAGCATGGGTTTTCATAATACCACAAGTTGATGGATGTCATATAGAACACCTCTACATCTGTTGGATGTCAATAAAACAGAAAGAGAAGTCTTGTCATCAGCATTTTCAGTGTATGTCAAAACTTAGTCTCCTCAGTAAAAAATGCAAAAGTTCTTTAATGTATTATATTTAGTTTAATTGGCTCTGTGGTTAGTTCCAATCTGACTCTAATTTTATATGAAATTTAGGTTAGTGGTTCCAAATTATCAGTTGATCATAACTCATGATGGTAACAGATGGCTCAAAACCCAGAGCGTCAGAAACCTGGGGCTGTCTTTTTAGTTCCAGACTTAGAAATCAGTGTAATAAAGTTAACATCAAATAATTTAGGAAGTCTATACTGTATAACAGATGGCAATACTCCATCAGTTATACAGTACCTAGTAACCTAAGAATATTTTAATTTGTTCTGACTCAGTTGTAAATCCAGTCATCAAGATATTCTCTTAAATTACTACATATACATTCAAGAGCTGTTCAAAATGATCCCAGTCAGTTTTATGGGTACCAGCACACATAGGAGTAAAGGGAAATGAAGTTGTGGAAAATTATTGAAACAAGCATAGAGAAAGGTCTTAATCTTGAATAAAGCAACTGAAGAATAACAAGTGGAACAATAAAAAGAGGGGTAGATTTCTTTATGGCACATTTAAAGAAGGTCAAAAAATGTAGGCAAATCAAGGAGAAGAGAGGTCATTTATAAGAAAATAATATTAAGGCACACCAATTTAAATACCACACTTAAGAGAAATATGCAAATGGGCTACGTTTGTCAGCAAATACACAAGGAAACAGGAGGCAAGTTAAAATACTGCTGGTTTAATAATTCACAGGCAATAAATGAAGTTTATTGTAATCCAGCATGTTCATGTAATCCAGCCTATCTTTGCCCCGGGGTGCGTATAATTATATATATATTTTTAGCAGATTGTTTAGATGAAATTCAAAATGGTAGAAAATAAACTATAGCCTCTATAAAAGCCTCTGTAACAGTGTTTTAAATAATTATGCAAATATAATATGCAATAAATATGCAAATATATATATATATATATATATATATATATATATATATATATATATATATATATATATATGCAAACTTATATATGCAAATTATATATATATATATATATATATATATATATATATATATATATATATATATATATATATATATATATATATATATGCAAATCCCAAACCCTGCATAATTATTTAAAACACTGTTACAGAGGCTTTTATAGAGGCTATAGTTTTATTTTCTACCATTTCGAATTTCATCTAAAAAAATCTGCTAAAAATATTCTATAGTTTTTGTCCGATCTGCACAAAATTTGAATCTGGAGATCTTTAGAATAAAACACACCAATATTAATTAGATTCCAGATATTTGGCCAATTGAAACTGCTGACTTTTAAAAATAATAACTGTGAATAATTGTGCCTGATTGGGCAGTTAATAGAAACAGTGTTTTACAAGTAATTTAATTCATTTAATTTTTGAAAAATTATACATGCTTATTTTAGGATACTGGCATATGACATGATAAAAAAGTAATAATCAAATTCTACAAAATTTATTTTTGACTTGTGGGTTTGACTGCTGCTTAAGATGATAAAAGAACATACTTGTGTTTAAAAATAGTGGTTGACCATGTCTAAACTATGTCTCAGTTTAGCATTTTGAGATTTACAACCAAATAACTTAACATAATAATAACAAAAACATAAATGGCTTCATCTTTAAGTTATTTGGTTTCAGTTTTTTCTGTTGGTTCATAATGTAAACACAGACTGACTCGATGATTGTGAGATCAGATCTCTCTGTGGATATTTTTGGGTATAAAATACTTTTAGTACGTTTGCACAGTACTGTATATTAATAAAACTAATTAGGCATACTCTAGGTTTATAGTAGGTTAATGAATAAAGGGTTGACTTAACCAATAAAACTACAAAATCATTAAGCAAGATATGCCGTTCCAGCTTACATGGAGATGACATTTAAAGGATATATAACATCTTATGGGAGAGGGGTAGAAGGCATTTTCAGTAGTACCATAAATACACACAACACATAAAAGTAAAATACATACATACACAAAATATATACAAAAATATAAAAAAATACCTGAAAATTACACAATGAAGGAGAATGAAAGAGAAATGGAGACAAAGGAATCACAAAATAGAGAAGTCTTTTGGACTGTAATTATATAATTTTGCTAGAAGCAATATTAACAATTTATAAAACCCTAAGCTAAGTTAGATGTCAGCAGTCTGCAAAGTCAGCAAATGTCAGTGCCTGATGTTTTTCACAAAATCAGACCTGACTGTTTCTAAATATAAAATTATAAATCAGTATTCTCTGTAAGCTGTTACAGAGGACGTCTCCACTCCGCCTCCTCCGCACCACCAGAGGGAACGGTCACCGGATTATTAACTGGTTTCCTTTCAGACTACATTTCCCATGCTACCTCTTACCTGGGACTGATTACTTCCTGTCCAGCTGTTTCCTATTAGCTTCCCTATTTAAGCACCAAACTAACTATGCTTCATTGCAAAGTCTTGTTCTGCCCTGGCTACAATTCTGAGTGGTTATTGCTGTGTTTTGGATTACTTGTGTTTGACCTGGATTGCTTATATCTTCTCTGCCTGCCTCTTCTTGCTGTCTGCTCCGATTATTTGATTTTTTACTTTGGATTTTGTGACTGTTTGCTTCCTGCCTCGACCCTTGCCTGTTTCCTGTTTTGCCTTGGTCTTGCCCTTGTTAATCCTGTTTGTTGTTATTCGACCCTGCCTGTCTGACGATTCTAATAAATGCTGCAAATGGATTCCTGTATGACTGGTTCGTCATTACAGAAGACTTCGCCAAACATCGATCCAGCAGCGGTTTCTCAGCTAACCACTGAGTTTTCTAATCAGGCTACCCAGCTAGCAGCAGCCCATCATCAACAGCTAAACCAATTACCCACATTGACTGAGGAGTTAGTGAAGACTCTCCAAAATATGAATCAGGTACTTCCTGCAACTACTCCTGTAACTACTACGATTCCAAGTATCAATTCTGCTCCACCAGTCGTTGTCAACCCCTGCCTACCTCTTCCTAAGAAATTTGATGTCAACCCCTCCAAATGTAAAGGTTTTCTGCTCCAATGCTCTTTATTCATTACACAACAACTGTCTCTCTACCCCACAGAATCCAGTTGCATAGCCTTTGTCAGTTCACTACTCACTGAAAGAGCTCTTGACTGGATAACTGCCATTTTGAGACTAGAGGGCAATATATTCCCTATGTTTGACTCATTTCTCAAAGATTGAGACATCCCGCTGGAGGAAAAAGGCCCAGAGAACAACGATTGTCTCTCTCTCTCTCTCTCTCTCTCTCAGGGAAGGCAATCTGCAGTGGAATATGCTCTAACTTTCTGAATCCTTGCTGCACAAACAAACTGGGTTGAGGACACTCTGAAACTTCTGTTCCATAGGGGCCTATGTTAAGAGCTCCAGTCTGAACTGGCTTGTCGAGATGAGGGAAGGAATCTAGTCATAGAGCTTGCCATTCAAATAGATAATTTAATTCACTCCTGTTGCCCAGTTCATTCCACTTCTTTTCACATGCTCAGAGAAGTTGAACACCCAGAACCCATGCAACTTGATTTACTCGTCTTACTCCAAAGGAATGAGAATGCAGAGTACGCCTTCATCTATGTCTTTACTGTGGAGAAGCTGGCCATGTCAAGTATACCTGCCCTGTTCGACCGTTGAAGAGATCACAAGTGGTGAGTCCAGTTACTGTTACCACTCCTAATTCTTCCACCATCTGCATACCTGTTGAATTAACTGTCACTGACAGAACAATATCCACCCTAGCACTGATAGATTCTGGAACCGCTGGGAATTTCATCTCTCACACATTTGCCTTGCAGCATGACATAACTCTGATTTCTTGTGGTTGATCTCTAGCAGTGGAGGCGCTAGATGGTTGACCTCTCGGTAGGAGCAATACATACAAAAAAGGTTCATCTCTGTATCATAACATCACTTCATCATTTGATAATTCTAGGACTACCCTGGCTACATACCCATAATCCTGTTATATCCTGGAAGGACGGTCAGATCACAAAGTTGGGGGCTTATTGTCATAACCATTGTCTAATGAAAATCTCTCATTTATCTCCTCATCAAGCTCCTCAAGAGGAGACTCCCGTTGCTACAACCGTAGCAACTCTGCTTCAAGAATACACCGGCTTAAAGAAGGCATTTAGCAAGAAAGGGGCTTCTCGACTACCTCCTCACAGAACTACTGACTGTGCCATTGATCTCATTTCTGGGGCAGCATTACCCAAAGGAAGGATTTTTCCCTTGTCTCAACCAAAATCCAAAGACCTACAGTGACGAGGAGTTGGCAAAGGGATTAATCCATCCTTCAAGTTCCCCTGTGGCAGCGGGGTTTTTCTTTGTCAAGAAGGATGGAGGTCTTTGACCCTGTAGTGATTATAAAGGTCTAAATGATATCACTGTGAAGTTTCGATATCCACTTCCCTTAGTTCCTGCCGCCTTAGAACAGCTACACAAGGCAAAATGTTATACCAGATTGGATCTACGCAGTGCATATAATCTGGTTTGCATACGCAAAGGGGATGAATGGAGACGGCGTTCTCGACAACCAGTGGTCATTATGAATACCTTGTTATGCCTTTCGGTCTGGCCAACAGTCCATCAGTTTTCCAGTCCTTTATGAACAACGTCTTCAGGGATATGCTCGAGAAATGGGTAATAATCTACATAGATGACATCCTGATTTTCTCCAATACCCTAGAGGAACACATGCAACATGTTAGAACAGCCCTTAAATGCCTATAATAGTATCAGCTGTACGCTATGGAAGAGAAATGTGAGTTTCACTGCACTAGCACTTCATTTTTGGGATACATAATCAGTCCAGAGGGGGTTGCCATATATGAGCGCAGGGTGAGAGCTGTCTCTGAGTAGCCATGACCTTGCACAGTAAAGGAGCTTCAACAGTTTCTGGGATTTGCCAATTTTTATAGAAGATTCATTAGAGGATTTAGTTCAGTAGCCGCACCTTTGACAGCATTAACTAAACAGAACCACAAAGTTAATCTGGTCCCCTGAAGTTCAAACTGCCTTCGAAGATCTCAAGTCTCGATTCACTACTGCACCCATTCTTCGTCATCCTGATCCTGAGAAAACCCTTCATTGTAGAGGTCGACGCATCTAACACCGGAGTCGGTGTTATTCTTTCTCAACGCCATGGTTCACCTCCTAAAATGTTTCCATATGCCTTTTTCTCCAGGAAGCTAACACCATCAAAGCGTAACTATGATGTGGGCAATAGAGAACTGTTAGCCATAAAGCTAGCTATGGAGGAATGGCGACACTGGCTCGAGGGCTCATCTCAACCGTTTATGGTATTAATTGATCATAAGAATCTGGAATATTTGCATTCTGCCAAACATCTAAATCCAAGACAGGCCAGATGGGCCTTATTCTTTACATGCCTCAATTTTACTGTTACGCATCATCCAGGGTCCAAGAATACTAAAGCAGATGCTCTGTCTTGTCAGACTTATGAGATTCCTCATTCCAATACCCCTGAGAACATTATTCCTAAGAAAATTTGTGTTGCTCCTGTTCAATGGGATATTATCACTGAGATCAATCATGTCAATGACCAGGTTCCGCCACCCTCCAAATGCCCCAATAATCTCATCTTCGTACCAGAACCGCAACCATACATCTTCTGCAAAACCGGTTTTGGTGGCCTACCTTATCACAGGATATACTACCTCATGTCCAGAACTGCATCATTTGTCAGAAATCCAAGGCATCTAGACAACTGCCAGCAGGTTTACTACAGCCTCTACCCACACCTCAGCGTCCCTGGTCCCATATTGTCATTGATCTGCCCAATTCCCAGAAGCAGATTTCTAGTATGGGCTGAGTATGTTCAGAACTCCTTTGTCCTTCTACAAGGGCCTTTCAAGTGTCTCTTGGGTTATCAACCACCACTATTTGCCTGGTCCAGTGACCGGGATCTGCCTTCGGTGAACGATTGGTTACAACACAGCAAGGAGGTTTGGTATCAAGCTCACACTCACCTACTTCATGCTGTCAGGCACCAACATCATCCTGGAGTGTACAAACTGTACATCAATACTGGTTAACATACCGAAGGTAGTAAATACTGAAAGCAGTAAAGAGATACAGCAAAGCCAGTTAATAAATATATGCTTTAGTCAGTTGGCATTGCGTGTATGTACATATCAAACATTTTTTTGCACACACATGAAGCCCTTGCACATACCGTGCAGACAAACTGCTTATTTTTGTATAAAAAATTAAAGAAAACAATTAAATAATTAAATTAAAGAAAATTAAATTTTTGTATGCAAAATTAAGTATAATGACTGACAAATTGCATTAGCTGGCGACATCAACCTTACAACTCAAGGTCCATTTAACAGAGTGAATCACAAAAACATCAAGAACATTAAAATTAATGTATTACAGTAATATAAGAAAATCTGACGAAAAACTTTAAGTGAAATGTCCAGATATATTTATGGAAATGTCACACAGTTTAGACTTTCTTTATGCAAACATATTTTTCTCTCTTGTTTTTGGAGTAAAATGCAACCCAAGCATGTTTTTGTAAGATTCACCCCACATTGCTAGGTTATACTGTTGTGATCCAAATGATGGACAAATCATCAATGATCAAGTTCTGTTACCACAAAAACCAACATCAAATGAATGTGCTTAGCAAATTATTCAATTCACCAAAATACAACCCTAATAATGGTAACTCAATTAAATCAAAATGTTGTTAGCATTTCAGCTGTATAATATAGAGGGTAAAGTTCTATATTATGCATAAATATATATATAAAATCTCCTGTCCTTTCTTTAGAAATGTTTACCATTTTAAATAAAACATACATACATACAAAAGGAAACATAACTTAAAGAATTATACAGTTTGGGAGCCTTGTCTATAGAGATCTATAGAGTCTCTCTATAGTGACACATGCTCATACAAAAACATCACACATTTTCTGATGCATTATGCACTCATTGCCCTCTTTGTGGAGTCACATTTCATTCAGGTTTTCTTTTCAAAAAAGTCAAATTCAGCTTTCCATCTTTGGGAATCTGGTCACTTTAATGAGGTGAGGAATATATACCGTACATATACACCGTACACTTTATACACCAGTATAAAGTGTATTTCAATGGCTTAATGGCTATTCAGGCTATTGTCCATTACGATCACAATCAGTGGCATCAGGAAGTCAGATGAGTGACTGACAGGTGTGGGGTATAGACAGTCCTGCTGTTGATGTATGAATACAGAATACGAAATGTTTACGTGCTGGTTGCTACTGGTACTGTTTTTGAGAATGTTGCTTTGTGTCCAGGCTGGTGAGGGCAGGCAGTGGTTGGTCCCAAATCTCCCAGATGTCTGGAAGGCTTAGAAGTATAGGGCTGGTTCGCTGATGAAGTCTGAGAGTGAGGAGCTATCAGCAATGTTAGCTAGTAAAGAGAGCAGAATTAGCAAATGTTCCATTTGTATTGTATGAATATTTACTCTGACAATTATTTGATTATGATTCTTTACTGAAAGACATGATATACCATGAAATCATATTTTGGTCTTAATTTTTGTTTAAAATGGCAAAATTCACACTATAGTGAAACATTGATGATTTTATTCTACAGACATGATAAATACCTCAAATTATGTGGCTTGCTGAGGAAAGATGTGCTATTATGTTTCTAATGATTGTTGCCTAGCAGACAACAAAACTTGCACAGGCATTGAATGAGGAAACATATCTAAGGACCAAAATATTACAGAGAAGTGGTGAATTCATTAAGCAACAGTCCAAAACTCTCAGCTCTAATGTAGCCGGGCCTGCAATCAGGCATAAGGTCTCATCCACATTCCTGTGTATTCTGGTCAAGGAAGGAAAGATGGAAGAAATCACCTGACTGACATGTAAAGCGACCAACCAAATTTTTATTTCTATATTCATTTAAGGTTAGGATTGTCTAAAATGGACTATACCACAATAATATACTGGTGTTGAACAAATAAATAACAACAAATAACAGTCTAATTCAAATAACAAAGCAGTTTCCGAATATAGCTGTAAGAAAAATCTAAAAATAGTGAAAATACTGATATTCCTAACTTTACTTAGAACACAAATTGGAATATAGCTGCAAGCTGTGATGATGGGCCCAAGCACTACGATCCCATCGCCACCTGGTGCCTGTCAGAACATGACATAGTCATAGATGCATGTCATCGGCCCTTAAGACCAAACATACAGCTCAGGTTTGAACGAAATCACTCAATACACACAGAAGATATAAGGCACTTCCAATTTCCAATACATAAATGTATTGTCTTGCCATGGTAACTGCATTCAAGATATCAAAAATCCCTTTGCAATATGTCTTGGCATAATGTTTGCCAAATATTGTGACAATCCCATTATTTTGGGATTGTTCCCCTAGGAGGAGAATTTAAAAATTCAAAGCCTGGAATTATAATGAAAGTAATTTTGAAAGTTTCCGGCTTGATGAGAACAATACATGTACCAAGTTTGTTAACTGCAGGCAAAACATTCAAAAGACAGCTGAAAACACATCTCTTTCGTGAGCACTTAACCTCATCTTAAAAAAAAATTCTTTCCCTTAATTTCCTATCCCTCTTTCCTTTAAATATCTCCCTTGTTGTAGCATATGATACTCTGAGCAATGTCTGAAACTTGTATTGTGACCACTTATTGTGTCTAGTTGCCTCTTCAGGTTGACTCGCTTGTTGTATTCCACACTTGTAAGTCGCTTTGGATAAAAACGTCTGCTAAATGAATAAATGTAAATGTAAAACTTACCCCGTCACTTTAGTCAAAAGGGGGCGCTACAGAGCTCTCCACCAAGCCCATGTCTAAACTCACCACTATGATGTGGTGACATCATAGTGGACACACACAGGAACCCAGACCAACCACATACACAGGCACACATCTCCTGTCTTCCTTCTCTCCTCTCACTGAAACAGAAGTTTCCAAACTTCTCCTCAACAGCCACCCCACCACCTGCCCTCTAGATCCCATCCCCTCACACCTCCTACAATCCATCGCTCCTGCACTTGTACCAGCACTTACTCACATCATCAACACATCTCTCCACACTGGCATCTTCCCTACTGCATTCAAGCAGGCTCGGGTAACCTCACTGCTTAAAAAACCCACATTAGACACTTCACTTGTAGACAGTTACAGACCTGTCTCTCTCCTACCATTCATAGCAAAAACTCTTGAGCGAGTTGTTTTTAATCAGGTGTCTTCCTTCCTCACTCAGAACAACCAATTGGACACCAACCAATCCGGTTTCAAGAGCAGCCACTCAACAGAGACGGCTCTACTGTCGGTCACTGAGTCCCTACGGAGTGCAAAGGCTAACTCAAAATCATCAGTCCTCATTCTACTTGATCTATCCGCTGCCTTTGACACAGTCAATCACCAGATCCTTCTGTCCACCCTCACGTCACTGGGCATCACAGGTACTCCACTTCATTGGTTTGAAACCTACCTTACTGGTAGGTCTTTCAGGGTTTCCTGGAGAGGGGAAGTATCCAAAGTTCATTAGCTGATCACTGGGGTTCCCCAGGGTTCTGTTCTTGGACCCCTCCTCTTCTCCATATACATAACATCACTGGGCCCCATCATACATGCACACGGATTCTCTTACCATTGCTATGCTGACGGCACGCAGCTCTTCCTTTCATTCCTTCCAGATGATCCCACGGTAGCTGCACGTATGTCAAGCTGTCTGGCGGACATCTCGGCATGGATGAAAGAACACCATCTGCAGCTTAACTTGGCAAAGACTGAGCTTCTTGTCTTCCCTGCAACACAACTTCTCGTCCAGGCTCTGGTCATTTCTAGGCTCAATTACTGCAATGCTCTTCTGGCAGGACTGCCATCATGCACAATCAAGCCTCTACAAATGATTCAGAACGCTGCAGCACGTCTCGTCTTCAACAAGCCCAAAAGAGCCCATGTCACCCCTCTCCTCATCTCTCTGCATTGGCTACCGCTCACTGCTCGCATCAAGTTCAAGGCCTTGACGCTTGCTTACAGATCTATCACTGGGTCAGCACCCTCCTACTTTCACTCGTTCTTACGAGTCTATGCTCCCACCAGAAGCCTGCGATCACAGAAGGAACGAAGGCTTGTGGCACCATCCAGAGAGGCACAAAATCACTCTCCAGATCAAACTTGATCTGTTTGAATTTTAACTTACCTGGAATAAAAGTTCATTGGTGTCGATGAAAGCTCTCCAGAGAAGAGGACCCTCGGCCACATGTAATAACATCCAGAACCTTGTCACCCTTCTGTAACCCGGAGCCCAGTTTTGTGTAAAGCTGAACACCAGGGGGATCCTGGATGCAGGGCAAGTGTTTCTGTTGCACATCCCACACACGTGTCATGCTCTCTGGATTGATGAGGCGCAAACCCGTAGTGTCCGTCAGTTCCCACATGGAGTCCAGCAGTCCTTGTATTAAAATGCGAGTTTCTTCAGCTCCACGTGTCCTCCTCCTGCAGTGCTTGGCCAGCTCACTGGAGGTGATGCTTGATAGGATTTGGGCCTCTGCTGGAATATGGCTCCCATGTTTTTTTAACAGCATGGTCTTTATTGCCTCTTTAAGATGAGAGATGTCTTCCTTGTCCCATTTAAATATACAGCTGGATAACTATGAGCAGAAAGTGCCATACAGTGGATGGTGCTCTATTGTAAGACCAGCAGTGAATCGCCTCATGAAGTGGAAAGCATCAAGTCTCACTTTGACCGTCCATGGTCGAAACCAGGTAAGAACTGGAGTTACACCTTTACCAATGAGAAACAAGGAGTAAATTTGTGTATTTATGTAAATTGCCGACGTTGGTCATCCATGAAGCAGTGTCCGCAATGTCACCAGCAAGTTTTTTGGGTATCTATACAAACATATATACACACATTACAATCAAGTATAATCAATGAACCTCAGCTGAAGGTAACATATTTACTTCTTATATATAAATACACATTTACCTTCTTGGTAGAATCAAGCTTCAGGATGTTACCATATGTTGATGTTACAACACCTTTCTCATCAAGGTGACTAAGGATCAGAGGTAGGGGGCAAAAAGCCGGGGGCTGCTGATACACGGCTTCAGACTGAGTCAGGGCACACCTCTTTTTGTGAAACTCGCAGTCCGTCAGGTAGTCTATGGTTCGTCTTGTCCATTCCTCACTGTGAATTTCCTGAAGCGCTTGCTGTAAGAAACTCGAGCTGTTACCCGCAGTTCTGGGCTTCAATAAGTCACACACCTCCTGTCAAGAGCAAGCTGAGTGGTGAGAACAGCAGGGAATTTGTTTCTGTGGGAGGGATCTAGTTGTTTAAGGATTTCTGAACTCCAAGGGCAGACAAGAATCATACACTTACTGCAGCGTGGATAGTCTGCTCCAATTAAATCTGGAGTCAATATCAATGACTTCTCTCACTTTAGCATAGATTCCTGAATGGTGCATCTTCCTATTGCACTGTGTGCATTTCAGAGGAATACCCCACATCCTCATTGGTGCCCACAGAAACATTCGCTGTCTGAAGTACCTACCTGGATCAGGAGGTGAAGTAGTAGGTTTGCAGGGACTTGGTGGCCTTCCTGTGCTGTCATATAGACACTGTGCTGGTCTTGACCCTGCACTGCTGTGCGGGGCTGGTCTTGCTAGCATCTCTGCACTGCTCGATGGTCCTGCCTGCATGCCTAACACTGTGCTGTAAAGCTGCGTCATTTGGTACACAAAAATCTAACACATGTATATTTTCAACATAATCCAAACTTTGCTGAAAAAACTGTTGTACACAAGCACTACATGCCTTCTGTTGTCATTTTGTGCACACCGTCTGCTATACTGTTATGAACATTTACATTACAAGATATAAGAATGTCATCTTATGTATTTACAATATTGTGCCTTTGAATAGAAGAAATGCGTTTTCTCCTCAAAGTTTGAGCTATACAATCTATATCATAATGATGTATAAAATAATACTCAACAAAAACACATACTACATATATATGCTTTTTTTCTGACTCAAATTGTATGTCAGGCTTTACAGCTCAAATAATGAGAATTTCCTAATTTCTCAAAAAACAGAAGAACTAAAATTAGTAATGATCATCACTGTAGGTAATCTCATTTATTATTACATACCTTATGATAACCACAAAGGACTCTGTTCCCAAAGATGTCACATACTGATGTCACATACTGATTGTGTAATGGGCAGTTATTGACCCTGTGCAAGGCATCCTTCCACTTCTTTGCCCCTGGCTTCTTGCCTGTTGTGAAGTGGTACTTCCCTTGGGCCTACTTGCAAATGATGTCATGCCAGTAGGAGTCAGGTTTACCTGTCTTAGTCATGTCTACAAATATAAACGAATAGGGTAAATATCAGACAACTTGATCTCATTTTATGTTGCTACCCTAGCTAGCTAATGACAAATGAACAATAAAACAACAGATAAAAACGAAGTGAAATTTTAAAACAGCAAAAAAAACCCACAAAACTCTTTATATTTCTCTTTACTGTTTTAACACGTCCCCACTCTGTTTTTTACATTCATCATCATCATAGTAATTATTTTTGTCAATTTGGTAAAATTCTGAGGTAAAAATTTCACTGTGCATTTTCAATATTTCTATTTGTGTAATTTGATTTGACTTTACTATTTGTTACGGAAGAGGTCCCTGCTCCACCTCCTCCACGCCACCAGAGGGAACCGTCTCCAGAGGATTGGCTTTGTATTCAAACTACATTTCCCATAATGTCCCATACCTGGGATTGATTACTTTTTGTCACACCTGACTCTCAATTAGAACAAAATATAAATCCCAGCCTTTCAAGCAATGTTTGTGAAATCTTGTTTTGCCCTGGTGACATTACTGAGTGGGTTTTCCTCGCATTATTGGATTACTTGGTTTTTGATCGTTTGCTGCCTGCCTTTATTCCTGGACTGTACCTTGGATATTTGATTGATTGCTGCCTGCCACGACCTCTGATAACCCTGTTTGCTGTTTATCAACCCCTGCCTGTCTTTACATTAATAAATGCTAATGGATCCTCGTGAGTCTTGCTCGTCATTACACCTCATCATTATCCTACTATATTATAGTAAATGAATATATGTGCTAAATAATGAAGAATTATGTAACAAGTAGTTTAATAATATGTAAGGGTAGATGTATACGCACTTTTTAAGTTCACAATTGAAAGGGAAATAGTCCAGCAAAACTTTATCAACTATATAAATAACAGCTACTCTTATACAGGTTTACTCTTTTAAAGCTGTTAAAGTGCAAATGTTTGCCAAGCTGAAAAATCTCATAGATGTGAATTGACTTGACACATAGGCTTGACACTTTAGCATCCAAACAGAAATACCCTGGAGCCCACCCATAATACCTTAGCATTGTGGCAGGTATAGGCAAACACCACTCAAGTTTTTTTTTTTTTTTTTTTTTTTTTTTTACAATTGTCAATTTTGTTTATTGGCTGATCTGGTATCTAAAATATTACCAATAACTTACCAAACAAATATTTGGTTGGCTGATTTAAATCAAATTTATTTAAATCTGAACAGAGTTGACCCTAGTCAACTGAACCTACCTGCCCAATGTGTGTATGTGTGTGTCAGCTCTGCCCTACAACTACTATAATCTCCATCACATGTCCTAACATAAATAACATACACATGCTTATATGCCTCTAAGCACTACACCTAGCAAAACAAGCAGACAAAGGCCACCCTTTGTGTAGTAAACAATTAATTCTAATTAATTCTAATTCTAATCTTTTTAAGGTCCCAGAGAATAAATAATAATAGTAATCACAAAATAAACCTGTTATTTTCCATTTTAATGTTATTGTGCTGATTTAACGTAATCAGCATGGTACTTATTATTGAAGTTTTAATTCTCAGTTATATTATAAAATCAGCATACAACTTTCAGAAAGGTGACTGTCTAACAGCCTAGAAAAGTAATAAGACACCTTTCCTCCACAAGCTGCACAATTTCAGATAGCATTCTTGTCTGTAAGCACAAACAATGTGGAATGAATTACATACCTGTTTAATAAAGAGGAAGGACAATATTGGCACTTCGGCTCACAGCAATTTATTGAGTGATAAAAACTCAGTGTTGAGCAGCAATGTTAAAATCTGGTGTTTAGTTACAAATATCACATGCCTTTCCACTTGTTTAAGTGTTACTGTACTGTGTTCATTTGGGGTGTTGACATGAAAGCCACATCTGCGCATGTACAGAGCATTTTCAATTCTCCCACTTATTCTATTTCTCTATTATCTTTTTTGACTGGATTTGTCTTTATGCAATGCAATACAGTCCAAGGTATAGTATTAATTTCATTTTATCACTAAAACAAATTGTATGTATTTTATATAAAACTGTGTGTAAATTATATAAGTATATAAAGTCTGCATAATGTAATCCTCTGTAAGCACTGAATAAGTAACATTAGGTTGTTGTTAACTGCGGTACCTGTTTTAACCTGTTTAATAGTGCACTTTCTGTCAGAGAGCAGCTGTTTTATTGAATTTATTTATTATAACATTCTCTCTGAATGACTCTCTGTAATAATACATCATTCGAATATCATTTAATAACAGTCTCTTCTCCAGCAAACATTTCCTGGTTGTCATCTATCGCCCTGCAGATCAACTAGGCAACTTTATCGAAGAACATGCTGCTATCATCCTTTCCAGAAGATGGCCCCCCCATTGGTAGTTCTTGGTGACTTTAACATCCACCTAGACAGACTACAAGCAATTGACCTCTTAGCTCTTCTGCCCTCTTTTGACTTCCTACTAACTAGTACTCCTCCCACCCACAAAGGAGGGAAGCAACAAGACCTGATCTTCTCTTGTAACTGCACCACAAATAATGTCCTTATTACACTTCTACATGTGTCTGAACATTTCTTCATACAATTCACTGTTACCCTCCCTCCATGCTCACCACCTATTCCCACTCCTGTTTCTGTTCATCGTAACCTCCGCTCACTCTCACCCACTCGCTTTCTATCAATGGTTTCCACTTCCCTCCCTCCAATAACCCAGTTCTCATCACTTAGTGCTAAGGCAACAACTGTTACTCTGCACAACTTTAACATCCTGTCTTGATGATATCTACCCTCTAACCTCCAGGCCAACATGCGCAACATCCTCAAGTCCCTGACTCTCTGAGATCCTCCGCAGCCACCGGACCAAGCTCAGAGCCGTGGAGAGAAAATGGCGCAAGTCAAAAGACCCTGCAGACCTCAACAAGTATCAATCTCTCCTCTCTGCCTTTTCCAAAAACGTTTCCAAGCTGCTTACTTTCAAAATAGGACCAACAACACCTCTAACAGCCGTCAACTATTCTCAACTTTCTCATCTCTTCTTAGTCCTCCCCCACCTCCCCCTACTACATCTCTGATACTTTTTCACAGACAAAGTAGCTACCATCAGCAACCAATTCTCTGCACCACCTAACCCCCCTTTACCCCCATACCATCCAACACTCTCCTCTTTCTCTCCTCTCTCTGAAACGGATGTCTCCAAAATCATTCTCTCTAACTGTCCTACCACCTGCCTCCTTGACCCTATCCCCTCACATCTACTACAAGCAATCTCTCCATCACTCTTGCCTGAACTCACCCACATTCTAAACATGTCAATCTCTAAAGGAAACGTTCCCACCTTGTTAAAACAGGCTCGGATAACCCCACTGCTCAAAAAACCATCACTCGACCCCTCAGTGGTCAGAAACTATAGACCAATTTCACTCCTACCGTTCCTCTCAAAAGTTCTTGAAAAGGTTGTGTTTAATCAGCTGCCTGCCTATCTCTCACAGAACAACCTACTTGACAGTCAACAGTCTGGTTTCAAAAAAGGACATTCCATGGAGACTGCCCTCCTGTCTGTGGTTGAAGGCCTACGGCAGGCTAGAGCCAACTCCATGTCGTCTGTCCTAATTTTTCTTGACCTCTCTGCTTCCTTTGACACAGCAAACCACCAGATCCTGTTATCCTCACTCTCCAGCCTTGGCATCTCTGGACCTGCACTCAACTGGTTCAGCTTATATTTCACAGACAGATCTTTCAAGGTATCATGGAGAGGTGAGGAGTCAATATCACATCAGCTGACCACAGGGGTCCCACAGGGATCAGTCCTTGCTCCTCTTCTCAATATATACAGCTTCTTTAGGTGCAGTCATTAAAGCACATGGCTTCTCATACCACTGATATACAAAGCTTCATTATTCATTTCAGCCCGACAACCCCACCATTGCTGCCTGGATCTCTGCCTGCCTCCTAGACATCTCAGATCTGAATGAAAAAATGGCACCTCAAGCTCAACCCCAGCAAGAGAGAACTTCTGATAATTCCGGCCAACCCATCATTAGAACACAACTTCACAGCTGATCTTGGATCATCCACTCTTACACCCACTCGGTCTGTTAGAAACCTTGGGGTGGTGTTTGATGACCAGTTGAAGTTCATTCCACATGTTGCAACAATCTTTCGGTCATGCAGGTATGGGCTTTACAACATCAGGAAAATCAGACCCTTCCTGTCCGAGCACGCAACGCAGCTCCTTGTCCAAGCCGTTTTAATATCAAGGCTGGACTACTGCAATGCTTTTCTGGCTGGCCTTCCAGCCAATGCCACCAAACCCCTGCAACCCCTCCTGACCTTACTCCACTGGCTACCTGTAGCCGCCCGCATCAAATTTAAATCTTATACGCCTTTAGGACAGTAAACGGAACCTCTCCCTCCGACCTCAACTCACTCCTCCAGACATATGCCCCCTCCCGCCAGCTACGGTCAGTCAATGAACGACGTCTGTTTGTTCCCCCACAACAAGGCACCAAATCAATCTGTAAAACTTTCACCTATTCTGTTTCTTTGTGGTGGAATGAACTTCCAGTCCCGACCCGATCCACTGAGACCATCACAACCTTTAAAAAACAACTCAAAACACACCTGTTTCGCAGACACCTGACTAATCCCTAACGCTCTATCCTACCTTCATAACAAAAAAACTCTTTGTCTCTAGTTCATCTTGTCTCTTGTAAATGTAGCTTTGTAGACTTGGCTTGTCGGCTCGCAAGGCAAAATGTTCAATGCTCTCATCCTTTTGTAAGTCACTTTGGATTTAGCACGTTTGCTAAATGACTACATGTAAATGTAAATGCATACTGCATACAAACATACTCCTGCATTGTCAGGGTCCTGGCTTCCTGTTTTGAGTCTTTCTACATTATCTTTCCAGGATCCTGACATTCCCTGTGTTTTGTGTCAGAGCATGTTGTTTGGATCCTGACTCAATCCTAGCTGTGGTTCTTGGAGTCAGGATCTAAACTCATGCGCTGGGTCTTTGTTTTCTGTGGAAGCACATGGCCTCTGTTTGTTTATATTTGCCATGTGCTCTCCAGTCATGTGTCTTGACCCCGCCCCCTTGTTTCCTTGTTAATCTCATTATCAGTTTATTTCCCTCACCTGCTTGTCTTTGTTACCCACCTTGGTTTGTTTCTATTTAATGCCCTTGTGTTTGCAGTCTTGTGCCGGGTTGTTTTCTGATTTCTGTTGTCTCTGATGTAAACGCATTCTGGTTCCCGTCTCCATGTTTTTTGATCAGTGTTTTTTAATTTGTTTTTGGATCGCTATTCTTTAGTTTTTATAGTCTGGCTTTTGTTTCTCGTTTGCCCCCTCATGGGTTTTTGTGTTCTTTAATAAAGATCTTTTGTTGAAAGCTGACTGCAACTGGATTCATTCCCCATGTCCGTGACATGTTATAGCATGTTATTTTAAAAGAATGACCTTCATCCTGCCGTATTAGTCTCACCTCTTCTTTCCTCAGTTCTTTTTGTGTCTGAAAATCGTGCAGTAACATCAGCGAGAGGATTCAGCCATTAGTTTTGACTGTGTTCATACCGGAAGTAGTACAACACCACTTCACTTACCAGAAATAGGAAGTGTGATAAAGGTCTATTGTCTGAAGAACTCCAGTTATAAAATTCTCTTTAGGTTAATGAAGATGGGTGGAGAATCATGTTAGTGATGATAGTAATGCTTATAGTTCAGTTCTCTGGTAGATGGAGCTCGTGGATTGTGACGAACGTGAAGGTAAGATGGCGGCACACACCAAGCAGATCTTCAGGTAAGTGGAGGTTAGTATTATGGTATTGCAGGTAGGATGAAGAGGACGAGGTTCCAGGAGACGTGCTTAAATAGGGCTGGCTTGATAGTGAACTAAGGTGACTGGGTATTCAGGTGAGTTGGTGAGCTGTGATTGGTGTACAGTTGAGCTGGGCTGGTTGCTGGGTAGTGATTGGTTAATTGGGGAGTCAGTATGATCGGGGACAGGAGATTTGGTTGTCCCTGATTAGGTAGATTAGGTTGGTGGGAGAGCCTTGTTGATCCGTAACAATATGTAGACAATTTTAGGTCACACACTACTGATTTTTAATTGGATCATATGCCAAATATTCCACAATACATTGTTTATGACTCACTCTTTCATAGTTTATGCTGCATTCTTTGAGTCATCACCCTGTTAAAAATTAACCCATCCTAAGCACATATCTTGGACTGACTGGGTTTCCACATATTTTCCTGTAACTTTGCTGGATTCATGTTGGTCGTCATTAAAAAATAAGCTTTGCAGTTAGGTAACTATTTGCCACCTAACATCTTTAAGTTCCACCTGCATCACTTTGGACTTCATGCCAGCAGGACAGATCTGATGTTTGAGGTTGTCAGAGTAATTTTTATAGTGCAATCAAAAACAAGTCTAGTAAACTTTGTTAAAATATTGTTAATTGTTCATTTGTTTCTTAAGCAAAAAGGATAAATGTTAGTTAAGCACTTAAGATATTTTTAATCTTTAAAACCTATTTTGAAGATATATAACTTGTAGTGAACAGCACACCAAAGAACACTCCCGTTTATGGCAGGAACCCCCTCTGGCTGCTAGAGTTCTTCAGGGGACCAGTTTATGGCAGGGCCCCCTTCTAACGGCCAGAGTGGGGTAAGGTTCAATCCACTGTGATTGGACCTTGATAAGCTAACAGCAACAAATGTCCAGTGCCATCAGATAAGGATACAAGGACAATTGCCAGACATTTCTCCTTGGGTTCATAATAGGGACTTCAGTACCATACCAGGAAGGAGAGGACATTTTCATTGGTCTGCAGGATTTGCCCTATAACCAAACCCCCGTTACTTTCATCCTAAAGTCCTAAAAACCATCCTAAAAACAGGACCATAAATTCCTCATAAACCTCTTTCAGAGACCTTGGCACCCCTTAATTGCAATGTTGAATTTGTGTATTGCCACCCAGAAGAAATTACAGGTGTCTTGCTTACTCAGATTGACTACCTAGTAATATTTCTCCAGTATCACAGTTTAACAGCAGCATTGCATTTATTAACTCTAGGTTTATCACATTTACTGTTTCATGTATTGCAATATTCATTCCTATCTGGTCATTAGGTTTGTTAGTAGTGTTATATCCTTTATCCCTATTGTCTAGTGTTATTTACCTTTTTGTATTTTTATTCAAATAAACTTTCTTGTGTTGGTAACCACAGGCTCTACAGGTTAGCTTTATCACAAATCCTTCACAAAAGTTAGGTGATAACTTCCTTCGATTAACATAATTTTATTTTCAGTAAAATTCAGTAAAATACTGTTCTTATACTGAACAGTATTTTTACTGTTCAGTATAAGAACAGTAAAATTCTTATACTGTTAAGGTGAAATTCCTTAGCTGGTGCCCCGAGGTAAAGGAGCGAGGGGTCATCTGACATACACAAACACACACACACATTTCGGGTGACGTGTGGCCAAAGCCCACCACACCTCTGGTTTTCTGTGTGCGGCATACGTAATTGGTGCCCTGTGTTTAGATCACTACAAACCAATATGCTGCATAATGTAAAATATATATAAAAAACAGTAGTAGTAACTCTAATAGAAAAATCTGCTTTACATACACTTTAATTGGACTTCTCTGTAATCACTTAAACTTTGAACAAGCCACTGGCACGAAAACACAGTTTCCAGTGTGAAGTTATTTTTTCATTCTTGGCCGGACTGTTCAGCCAGTATTTGACATCTGAGCCCAGTGTGATATGCTAGCAGCTTCAGTCAGCCTTTGGGCTTTTTGAACTACTGTTTATAGTAAAACAATGAAAAAACACTTTTTCTGTTTTAAAGATTCAAGCTCTTAACAGTGTTGTCAGTCTTAACTTATTCACACATTTTATTCTTTTATAAATGCACACACATGGTTTTACAAACATATAAGTCACAATAGACAATCATCTCATCCAGAAGGTTTGGTTTCTTTGGTTTGCACAGCAAAATGTGTAGTAGTTAAATGTGTTTTTTTCACTCAAATCCACAGGTATTAGCAGATGAATACAGACATGCCTCACTCATAGCATTGAAATGAATATTTAGTCAAAAAATATATACAAAATTATAGTGTTATGAAAATTTTGATTTATAAATGTGAAATTATTCAAATACGACATATATGAATATGATCTGATTTAGTACTACCAAATCTGTTAACCGACAAATATTAGCTGTTTCTTTGGCCTGGTTGACATGCTACTTTATCCATGTATGTTCTGTGGTAATTATTTGTGGTATGTACATTATTATACTGTAGGTGTTTTCCATATGAATTGGAATAGAAACTGGTGTGATATGTAAATGGTGTGTTAGCAGGGATTGTAAAGGTGTGCATGAGAAATTAACATGTTTTGTTTGTTGTTTGAAAAAAATGTTTCTACATAATCATAGTCAGAGCATGAAGGATTGAAATAACCATGTTAATACCAAAGATACCAACTGTTAATACCAAAAATGCTATACAAAAAGATTTAATATTCAGCTATGTATGTGAAGTGGGATTTGGACCAATAATATTTCACTGTGGGTGGAGATTCCCACAGTGACGCAAAGGATAAAATCAAACAAAACTTCCCTCTGATAATTAAATTACTGTTTAAGATAAAGAATGTTTCTACACTAGTCACAGAATGAATGAATGACATGAATAGGCAGGAATAGAATCTGCAAATGTTCATTTATTAAATATTTTGGTTAATTTAATTAGAGAATTGATCTATTGATTTCTATAGGATTATTATTATTAGGGCCCAAGCACTAAAAGTGCAAAGTGCCATTAGGCCCGGGCAAATACTGGCATGTGGACGGGGCAAGGGACTCAGTAGCGCCCCCTGGTACATGGCACAAAAAGATGGTGCATATATCATACATGCATACATGCTTCTGTATGAAATTTGATACATGTATTGTTCTTGTCAACCCAAACAACTCAGACACCCATTAGCTCTGCCAAAAATGCTGTAGATATTAGAGACTTCCTGTTTCCTTTTTTCACCATACAATTTACCGCCTCACGCTTCTCAGAAAACGATGCATAGTTATACCTGCATTTAATTCTAAAAATAATTGAGGACTATTTTAAAGTCTGATTTAATAATAAGTCTGTTGTAAGTGACACACTTCCTGCTGCCAACTGCGACTTACAATAGCCACATCATTGTGATCAGCTGACAAAACCAAACATATTTACCAAGTTTAATGTAGATCACTCAATGCATCCACAAGATATGAAAGACTTTCTGTTTTATTTTGTTTGCCATAAATTGCTATGGCAACTTAAATTTAAATGGAATTTTAAAACAATGTTTTAAGTGGCATACTTCCTTTTGCCAGTTGGTGGCACTATGACTGTGACTCACAATAGCCACCTCTATGTCATCAGTCCTTAGGATTAAACACACAGCTCAAGTTTCAACTAAATTACTCAATGCATGCAGAAGACATTAACCACCTCCTGTTTCTATTTTATGCCATTAATGTATTGCCTTGCCATGTAAACACTGCTTAAGATATCAAAAATCCCTTCACAATTGAACATATTCAGTGTCTTGGCATAATATTTGCCAAATTTGGTGACAATCCCAAAAATCTCCTAAGAGGGGTATTAAAACATTCAGAGTCTGGAATTGACAAAATATCCACATACAATTCAAAATTGCAGATTTCCTGTTAGGCAGAGCTAATAAATGTAATTGTGAAAGTTGTTCAGCTTGATGAGAACAATATATGTACCAAGTTTGGTTAAAAAAAGATATCACAAATCCATTTAGAGCTTTATGTCAGCCATGGCTCAATATTATTCTGACCAAGTCTGAAGTGACTTAAGTTGACTATTTAAAAGTTGACTATTTAAAAGTTTGTTTTAAATGGCGCACCCCTGTTGCCAGTTAGTGGCGCTATGACCATGGCTCGCAATAGTCATAACATTGTCATCAGACATCAACCACAAAAAGTTTATGGTTAAGAGGTGTCAGGGCGAAAGTTGATCGGGTCGACATGACCGTTACACGTACCAAGGTTCATACAGGTGCATGCATGTATGATATATGCACAATAATTTGTGTCAGGGGGCACTACCGAGACCCCCTGACCCACCCATGTACCAGCCTTCCCTGGCCCAAATGGGCAACAACTCTGATGTGGGTGCCACATTTCAGGACTTTTTGAGCATGTTAAGAGACTCAAAACTGAAACATGGCCCCAAAACCTTGAAAAAAAAATTAATTGTTGTGAATTCTCTCCCTTTAAATGTAATTTTTATGCTTGTAACGTTCATACTTGCAATTTACACAACTAGCTTACACAGCATTCCCAAAATGTACGAAGTCGGCATAATTACCTATTCACAATGTCACACTAGCGGTAGCGGTGTATGTGCAGAATAAAGTTTGTGAAGCCGTAAGTTTACCACTTTGTTTTCTAATAATAGCGCACCGTGTTGATGATGATTGTTATCTGTGTAATCCTTATGTTGATTAGAAGATGATGACGATGCTTAACGATTTTATTGTGTGTGATTGCACCTTATAAATACACGTGCTGGAAATGTTTATGAAGTTTATTCTCTTTTAGTGTCAGATTTCTGTATGTATAATAACTTTCGTTTTGATATATAATTTCTATTAATTGTTCATATTGCATTACATTGTAATTTATTATTGTGATTTACAGATATTTACAGATTATAACTGTATACTACAGTTGTTCTATATAAGTGATTTATACAATGTGTATTTCTTTTCTTTTATTTTCCAGATAACTGTCTCAAATACGCTAATCTGTTTACATGGTCAGTTTTGTACAATAAACGGCCAAACTCCTATCTGATGACTTCATCACCCTGACCAGAGTTCTGCAGCGGTCAATAACCCACCAGTTTTCATTAAGGCAATTCTCAATATACAATATATAATAATAATCCTACGGAAAACAATAGGGTCCTTTCCATTTTCAGTGCTTGGGCCCTAAAAATAATCCTAAGGAAAACAATATGGCTTAAAAATGGCCTTGGTCAACCTTGACTTCTTTGAAGAGCATTTTAAGTAGGCTATATCATAAAGACGGAACGATGCAAAAATACAACAAAAAAAAACACTTTGTGAACCACAGAGATCAACCACAAGGACCAAGAGAAAAAGAGAGAGATGCTTAAGAACACATAGCCATGCTGCTCATGATTTTGCCATAATTGTTGCTTCCCTGCCCAAGCTCCAAACCAGGATGAGCTTCAATCAAAATTTTAATTTTATAATGTTATTAATGTTTATTTTAAGTGTCTAGATTCTATAATATTACAGTCTGTAGTATATTATATGGCTTTGGTCTCTTTTTCATGTTAGGTTCACGAAATGTTTCTCTCATTTTTGTATAATTCATGTCCAAAGCACAAATGGCCCATGCGTGTTTCACAATTTAGTTTAAAGAATATCTCAAAAATGAAAACTGTCATTATTAACTTACCTACATGTCTTGAAACTTGCATAATTTTTTTCTCATGTGGAACACAAAAGATCATTTAATGAATATTTAAATTTATTTCAAACATAGAGCATATGAAATTATCAGCATATATATTTCACCCACCGGATATTCAGTAAATATATCATTTTGTGTTGCACAGAGGAAAGAAAGTTATACAGGTTTCCACGAATTGAAAATGACAGAATTAGCATTTTTTTGGTAATAAAACTGTGTACCTTTCTTTCTGTTGAACCTGTCTTTGAGAGGCAGGATCGCCCAAGAGAGAGGTAGCCCCAAATGACCTCAATCTTCTCTGCAGCGGGATAGTGCTTTTTAAGCAGGGTGCCCAGTTGGTTGTAGGGGGCCTGTGAGGCAGGTGGCATGCTCGGAAAGTCAGAGAGAGGCTGGGTAATAGTAGTGGTGGGCAGAGCCTCGAGTCTTCTTTTTTAAATGACTGTAAACATATTCCCTTTGCGCCTCTGTATCGCAGGGCTTGGGGGAGGCAGTGCTGGTTCAACAACATCATCAATGTTAGTGACAGGCAGCTTATCAACCAGTAATTCTTCTTTAGATGGGACTGATCTGAGCACTGGGTGATTGAGTGAGCAACTTGAGGGGGGAGAAACTGGAGCAGGTGAGCTAGGCGTGGCAAATGGGGTATGTTGTGAAGATTCTATTTTAGCTTCTAAAATCACCTTTTCTATAACCTTTGGTGTGTGACAGAAGCAGGTGATACAGGAGTTGGCACTGCAAGATCTGGAACCACCATGCCCGCTATTGGTCGTGAAGATAAAAGGACAGGGCTGGAGGGTGCTGTATTTCTGGGGGATGAGATGGTCACACAGCTCTTTGGAATGACGGTAAAGGAATTGCAAGACTGAAGATGCAGGTTGGCAAGCGCATGGGCCTCTGTGTCACCAGTGGAAAGCAGAGAAAGATCATGCCGTGGGAAGGGACGTATCTCAAAGCTTGGTGATAAAGGGGATGACATGGGGCTGGGAGTACAGTTGGCATGGACACAATGGCTCTGTGGAGAGCATAGCACCTTAGCTTTGGATGCTCTATCTGTGCTGTCCCAGTCTCTTTTAACAGGCTTGGACGAAGATCTCTTTCTGTCCTCCCTGGGACACACAGTAACACTCCATGCCCCACTTCCCTCGAAACATCTACGTGTGGAAGACACTAACAGATGGGATCTGGAAGCAGGCTTACTGCTGTCTAAAGTCACTAAGAAAAGCATGATGATTGGTTCAGTTAGCCTGGTTGTTCTGGAAGACTTTGATGTATGGAGTAGGGACAGGAGATCTGGGTTGCTGACACACTTTTGGCACCACCTATCGCTGGGGTTTGGATCTTGAGCTTGGCCTAACAGGACTAGAATCCAGGTCCAGGTTTTCTGTGCTATGTGCTAAGTTATATTGGGCTATAACTTACCATAATTCCTGTCAAATTTCTGTAGCATGCGACTCACCCTGCCCTGACCCTTTAGAGGGCTAAAATCCAGGTGCCCCACGAACCTGAGGTTCTCCTCACTTTTACTCAGCCCATTATCATAAAAGACCACTTCTTTTGCGTGTATCTCAGTAACTGGACAACCTTTCCAATCTAACAGGTCATTAAGAGAGCTATATCCACTTACCATGCCGTTCTGCTGTAGTTTTGATGCCTGCTTCAAACCACATCCTTCTGGTAAGTAATCCAGGTCAGCTTCAATAATGATGATGTTGTCAGCACGTATAGTACGTACTTCAGGTACGCAACCGTACAACTCCAAGGTGTGTTTAACTGGACGAGCAGCGTTGTTGACGTCACCCTTCCGTCTAAAGTGGGCACCTCAGTTGGGCATTCTGACTTGAGAACTTTGTTTCAACATATGACCCGACCACCTGAAGTGTCCTATTGTCAATATTAGTTCTAATATTTAATACACAACACACCCGCAGATTTGGTTCCAATATTTGAAGGGACAATATATTATGAACAAACAGAGATATAATTTTACTGTCATCTAGTCAGTTTGGGAAGAGAAAAAAACAGAAACAGCCTAAATCCAGCACTGTGACAACATATCCAAGATGCTTGAACAACCTACCTGACAACTTTAAAATGTAGCTTTAAAAGTAGGTTGTTCCAAGCATATGCTACAATTCTTGTCTCGTTTTTTTTTTTTTTTTGCCTATTTCTGTAAACCCAAACTGGCCTGCTGATGGTGAGATTTAAATCGTGATTATAACAGTTCATGACTGGAAATCTATATTGATATATTAATGTGTAATGTTCTGTTGATGGTGTAGCACAGTCATTCTCACACTCATAATCCAGTTTTAATCAGATAAAATAAAGGGTGCATAAATAAATATTTGCAAGACAGTAAGACTCTAGTAAAGTTTATTTTCAGGTTGTTTATTCAGATTTATTGCTGTAGTCTGCACCTAGCCATGCTGATACTTCACATAACATCAAAATAACTTAGGAGAAAGGGAGAGATTACAGGAAAACATGTTAATTTAAGATAACATTGTGTGACCTTTTCAGTACCAGCCACAACACAAGTTAAGGGCATTTGAAATGACAATCTTTTTATTAGAAAAATGTCTAAACATATCTTCAAGGAAATTGTTTTATGCTATTCCAAACTAAGGACAAGGTCCAAGACCATGAAACATGTCATCCCTTTCTGTGTAATGATTATTTAAAACGATTGCTGACAGGTGAATAAAACAAATGAGTAGAAACATTTTCTAATTAAGTTTCTGATTTGACTTGTTTTGATTCTGTATTTGCAGATGTCAAACCTGTCTTTGTTATACAGTTACATTGCCCCCATCCCCCCAATAAACTGTTTTGAGCACTTAAGTCCCCTATAAAAATATACAAATGCCATTTCATTTGAAACTAAATATCATGCCAAGTAGCATCTGCTCATGAATGAGTGGACGTGTTCAAAAACTAACCTCACTTTTCTGACATGTTACTTAAAAAATATGTTTTACAATTTAACTCAGGTGGTCTATAAAGGATAATGGAACACAAACTGCAATAGTGCGATCTAAATAGTTTTATACAACTAACATTAACAATAACCCAATTCTTTAGCTTGAAAACAAGGTCCTTCAAACCACAATCATTAAGATACTAAAGCATGGAAACAAATATTAGTGTTTGAAGGTTCATGGTTTATTTACAATTTTACAAACAACAAAAGGTAATAACACAAAGCAGCATTTACAGAATTTTAAGAAAATCCAGACCAAATCTTTCCACTTAAGACACAATAATATCAATAAAAAATTGCACATTACTTTTAAGCACTGTATATGATGCAATGATGTCATGTTTAAATGACTGAGCCAGAAATTTATTCAAACACATAAAAAATGACATTCCAATGATTCACTTCCCCATTAGTTCATTTGATTCAAATTCATCCACTGCCACGTGTGCACGCCTTTTGTCATTTAATTGATGCGACAAGCACGAATCATGAGCAGCTGCAGGAGGATGAACAGTGGGGAGATGATAAGACCGTACCATAGGTCACGTGCCTGATCCTGTTCAGCCAGTTTCTGGCATAGCAGCACCTCACACACCAGCTTGAGACTGAGCACAGTCAGGACCCACAGCAAGCGCAGCACTGCCAGGCGCTTTTCTCCTTCCTGAAAGAGGCGGATGGATACTATGGCCGTGAAGTAGGTGCTGAGGCCATCAGCAGCAAACAACGGTGAAAAGACCAGCCACCAGCTCATCTCCAAAGTCTGCTTGTCCACATCCATGTGTAGTGCCACAAACACACTGAAGACCAGCAGCGCACCCAGGTGGAGGAACAGCTCGAATGTGGCAAAGCCCAGCCATTGCACCAGCTCTCGCAGAGAAAACAGCATTATTACTGAGACACCACTGTGTGTTAGTGGGGAGTCTGAGGGCACAACACTAGCTTTTGGAACTAGAGCTTGAACATGAATAGAAGCATTAATTAAATTAATGGACATTAAAGTCTTGATAGGTATGCCACTACTTTGGCAACATCATACTCCCTTTGAGATGGACCAGGTCCATCTTCTGATTTCCAATGCATCTGAGAGCTCAGGTGAAATCAATGTGTCAAAACCTGAAAAGAGAAAAACAAAATGGCTTCGTTATCAAGACCAACATCTGGAACATCAAAGAGTCCAAAATTGGTAAATATCATTAAAAGTGAGGACTTTAGGGTCCATACCAGCAAAATGTCAATATACTACCCATTTCAAATGCAGGCTACTTTAACTAATCTTACTACTACAGTTGTGCATGCTATACATTAGTATAATCCACTGTAAAAGTATGCATAAAATACGTAAATGTCCTAAATATGTACCTCGTTGTAAGAAGTATCTCGTTTTTAACAAGCGAGCTGTCAGTTAGCACATGACGAGGAGTAAACGTGCCAAAAATACATTTAAAACAAAATCTTACAGATTTCGGTTATAGGCAAACATACATCAATAAACAACATTTTCAAAAGCTCACTAATGAATGGAGAAGTTGACAGTAATGGATGTGAAAATGCAATAAACGCAAGCTAAAATGGGCTATTTACCTTCCAACCGGAGACCCGGTAAACATCGCGAGATCTCCCAAAGCTACGAGTTCTTCAATAAAAGCCGAGAGGCGAATTGACTAGTGAAACCAGATGAGGAATAGGGCGGGGTTAGGACCCAGACGTCTCGTTTATGGCCATATACGACTGATGTAAATAATAAATCTTTATTTTTCTTCGATGTGTGTTTTCTACGTGTGCATTGGTTATTAAAGCTTATTCTGAAGTAAATTCTCGTCAAGCACACTATGGAAATAACACGTAGTCAGTGTGGTTTTGTGGTATGCGTTACTTTTCTCCGCACCATTCACAAGGGAGCAATCACAGATGTTAGTGAATACTGGTTTTAAATGATTTTAACAAATAAAGTTTTGATGTGTTGAATCCATTTGTGTCTCAGGCAGTATTCCTAACACGTGAAAATTTATTTTGACAGTAACATTTCAATGTGCAACCAACGGACGACCCCGTTATTTGAGCCACTATGTGCCCCCTAGAGGAATGAAACTTCATTTATCATAGAAGCAGCTGTCTCCTACCAATATTGTAATCCAAAGAAGGAGATGCACATGCTGTCTTCGGTTCAAGAACTCTTACCTCAGTTAGCCAGGTCATAGCTACGAGTTCGCAGGGACGGAATACAAAGTAAGTTTTCTCTGTTTTACCGTTTCACAATATTTGCCATTTAAAAAGATTTTAATTTTTATTTGGTTTTACATTGTTGTTTGCTAAGGACGGTCATTATTTGTGAGACGATATCTTGACGATATCTGTCAAAAATATGACCACTATCAGTTGTGCATATCTACTACTCAGATGTAGACGTTTGACAAATGTGTAATGTAAGATCTAATGATGTAACGAATAATTGAGATTATGTACATCTCCACTGAATAAGTACTTTTCAGAATTATTGGCATATTCAAACATTTGGACAAAAATGTTAATCATGGCTATTGAAAAGTTTAGCATGGTACTACCATTGTATATGCAGTATAACTTGTATATCCAGTTGTTTTTTGTCAGTGTATATATGTGATGAATCAATGTAGTTCTATATAAATTGTGTGTGCAAAAGATACTTTAAAGAATCATACTAATGATTACAATATACTTGTTATAAACAGTTAAATGAATAGGCTTTGTCTGCAAGAACATTTATGCATGCCTGCTTATCTTGTATGCATGGAATGTGCTAGAACCATTAAGCTGTTCATTCATTCCTACTAGATTTACTTTAATATAGTAAGTGAGAGAAAGAGGTAATCCCCCAGTTTCTTGATGCAATTGAGTGTGAAAATATAAAATAATAGGAAGGATATTTAATGAGGTTTATGCTTAAAATTATTTAACAATTTTGCTATTGATATTAGAAAAAATTTACATTACTTCTTAGTTGAATTGATTTTATTTTAAGGATGTCTAGTTTATTTGAAATCCACAAGACAAAGATTTGTTTAAGCATAGAATTCTGGAACAGAACATGTCAGTAAGTATCTGTCTTCCTTGTGAATGTTTAGGACAATGACACAGCCAGCAGACTCTATTCTACACAGCGGTTATTTCCATTCCACTCTCCGACACTGGCAGACCTGCGCTTCAGACCTTAGACCAGATAACCTCATATATCCAATTTTCGTCACGTAATGTCTTTTTAGGATTCATTTACACCAATACCAGTTCTTATTTGTTCATGTGTTTGAGTGAAGCACAACATTGAATGAATAAGAGTCTGTATTTTGGTGCATGTGGAGTTGTTCATGTTTTACTGTCTTCAACAGCGACAGTCCTGATGCAGTGGAACCAATTGCTAGTCTGCCTGGTCAGGCAAGGTATGTCCTTTACTCGGCCAAATGAATTCTCTTGTCTTTGTGTCAGTACAAAATAATGGAAGTTTTAGAGTTGTGGTTTACAGAATTACTTCCTGTTCCTATTGCTATTCTGTCTACATAATGTCTGATATGTTCTGTGTTATGTAACCATAATAACGTGCCATTGAAACGTCACTGGATTAAAACATCAATCTCAGGATGTAAGATCTGTTACGAAAATTTAGGAATCTTTGAATTAATTAATGAAAATTAAATAAAACTAATTTGCCAGGTTGCCAAGGTTTATGTGTTGTTTTTGTTCAACTTGTATTTCCTTTCAATAAAAAAAGTTAATAACTTTGGTAACAAGGTTGAATATTTGAGATTGACACATATTTTGCTTAACATCAAAGATAAAAGACTGGCCAATAAATCAACATTTTTAAATGGGTAAGATGTGTGAATAGTCAATTTAACAAGGATGGAGTTTGCATCTAATATCTGGGGCAGGCTGGAGGTCTGAGATAATATTCAGGGTGGAGCTAGAGAACCCATAAAACACAATGATAAGCCAAAGATCCGTTTATTTTGTCACTGGGTGGGTTAGTCTCTTGTGACAGGATATTGTTGCATAAGCAGAAAAGTTCTGGTTATTATCTGATTTTTTCATGTAGTCTGTAGATGTATTTACTATAGACTATCTTACTGTGCTGTACTTTCTTTTTTAAAAAGTATGTGAAAAACACAATTTGCAAACATG
Organism: Chromobotia macracanthus; assembly: GCA_036877525.1. Taxonomy (NCBI): domain Eukaryota; kingdom Metazoa; phylum Chordata; class Actinopteri; order Cypriniformes; family Botiidae; genus Chromobotia; species Chromobotia macracanthus. Next base: position 5,021,614 of record JAZGTH010000076.1, on the reverse strand, counting down.
CTGTGAATATGTAGTAAACGAGAATTTAGTAAAAGAATTGTTGTCATGTGACCTCATCATGATGTTTAATAAAGTATCATCCAAATTTTAATCTCGGAAATTAAAACGTTTTTGCTCCCCCACTTTTGTGTAAAAAGTTCTTAACTCTTGGCAATTCAATCAAATTATTAATCAGATCATTGCTGATGTTACTTAGGATTCTTTCATCAAACTGGAAACAGAGGTTCAAGTTGAGCGAATTGCATTGTGAGATACAGCACCAAGCACAGTATGCATTGTTATATACTGCCCATTTTTGCATATGTAATGAAATGTTTACTCTTCTGATCTCAGATATGGAGTTAATAAGCTAGAAGGTTTACTTCACCCCCTGGTGGAAAAAGGCCTGAAGTGTGTGCTAATTTTTGGAGTTCCTGCTAAAGTCGAAAAGGTGGGAAGTAAAACAGTTTCTGTCAGACTGCAGCCAATGTTTAATTTGTGAGTTATGAAGAAGTTTATTTAATATTGGCTCCTTGTCTTCTCTTTTTCCAGGATGAGAGAGGCTCTGGTGCAGACACAGATGACACTCCAGCAGTGCTGGCTGTAAAGAAACTCAGGAGAACATTCCCTGATCTAATGCTGGCCTGTGATGTGTGCCTGTGCCCCTACACATCTCATGGCCACTGTGGTTAGTTACTTCATCTGTTTGTGTGATTATGGTCCCTGCAAGATATATTGAAATTGTCAGTTCATCCTCAATATTTTAATATTAACAGTTAGTGCCTGTTAATTAGCAGAAATTAACAGGCAAATATCGCAAATGTGCATATCGCAATATGTATTTCGCCATGGTTTGCAATAACTGAATTATTTTAAAACTTACAGTTTATGTTTGTGACCTATTTGTGCTTGTTTAGGAAAGACTTACTTTTCTAAACAATGGAACAATATTTTCACATTAAAACAGACCAAAAAATCCCAAGTCATATAATGTGATTTGTGACTGTCTCTGTAACATCTTAAGGAATTCTGCGTGAAGATGGAACACTGGATAATGCTGAAAGCTGTATGAGGTTGGCAGAAGTAGCGCTGGCCTATGCTCGAGCAGGTTAGTCTGTAAATTACATCTTTCTTTAGTCAATTACACCAACTATGATTGTACTGTGTGCTATAAAACATAACTAAAACCAAAGCTATTGGTTTTAGTTAAAATTCCTTTAGGCATTTTCCTTTAGGCATTTTCATAATTAATTAACTTTTTCTGTAAGATGCTTTGATACAATTTGTATTGTATGAAGTGCTATATAAATAAAGGTGACATCTTGTTCCCTGATAGAAGGAATGAGATGTTTTGTCAATAACGACACTAGGGGTCATTTTTGGCAGCCCAATTGCCTCTGATCTTTGTTGAGCCAATGAAAATTGGCGAGTGTAATTTTCCTTGCCAGTCTCCACCCCAGATGTCTGGGTATATAAGCGGGCTGGTGTTCAACACTCAGTTCGATTTTGTGCTGAGGAGTCAAAAATGCATCACAACTGGACAGCGTTGCAGTTCAGTGGCATGAGGGACATAATGTCTCATTCCCTCTATCAGGGAACAAAGGTTACATACGTAACTGAGATATTCCCTTTCTGTTCTGTATCAAGCTGCTGTGTGCCTCGTCATGAATACTTCAGCTACGTCATAACCTTCCAGTTTAGGGTTAAGGTGCCTTCCAGCCCAGACAGGAGCGGGCACATACCAACAAGGCCTAAGCAGTGGCCATCCGCTGAGCAGAAACTGGGACCGCGTCCTTTCGTCTGTTGATGAGGTGAACACTACGGAGACCGCATCCTATTGGTAATAGGTGTCGTGGTAGATACAACATATGGACATACCTGGAGGGTAGTACACATATGGACACATACTACTGAGATGGCCCCTATCCTCTGAGAGGGTGCCTAGACTGTGCCTAGCAGTGAGGTAGAGAAACTATCGAGGGGAAGACTCATGATTTCACCGTAAGGAAACATGTCCTGTGGACTGTACACCATATGGGGTTACCCAGGCGTGGAGAGTCCACACATGGAGCACCAACGCTGGTATACGGGCTTACCTACGATGAGGGCCATGTTCATGAGTACCAGGCCTAGTAAACGACTCCTCCACCGAGTTATCCACCAGATGCTAGAAATGACCCTCAAGGCGTCCTCTGTGCTCGACAGTAGATAGGACAGGAATAGCGCACTTTATCACCTCAGAATCAGGGAAGGGCGAAGGAGCGAGTGATACACCCACCCAGCTACTGTTTAATTACCTTGGAGTACATGGGTCACTACCGGGTCCACATAAAGGTTAAAAAAACTTCACAAAGCTATTGGGTGTAACCCAGCCCTTGGCTCTACATATGTCTGCTAGTGAGGCCAGAGCCCAGAAGGTAAGACATGGAAATGACATGGAAATGTCCTGGAGGGGAGTGGTGAGAACCTCGACCACATAACCAGGCCGGGGTCTCAGAACCACATGGGAGAAGCCTGGCCGGAATTCCAGGTAGTCACTGATCACAGAGGTGTGATCTGACCCACTTGATGGAAGTGAGCGGTACTAGAAAAGCCATCTTTAGCATGAGGACACTGAGATCAGCTTCCTCTTGGGGCTCAAATGGGGCCCTCCGTAAGCCCTCCAGGACCACAGAGTAATCCCAAGAGGGGATGAGGCGTGGTTTAGGGGAATTTAACCTCCTGGTGCCTCTAAAGAACCTCAGAACCAGGTCATGGCTACCTCCAATAGTGTTGTGACGAGCAGAAATGGCCGCCACATAGACCTTAAGAGTGGAGTGAGACCGGCTCAGGGGAATGAGCTCAGAGAACCAAGTATTGTTGGTCCTGAACTGGACCCCCTAAAGAACTTGGTGCTGCTTCTCCGTGACCTTGCACAGAACCACACACCACCTTGGTGGTTGATATTTGCCTCTGTCGCTAAATTGTCCATCCGGACCAACACGTGTCTGCCCTGGATAAAAGGTAATAATCTTTGCAGGGCAAACAGTACCGCCATCAGCTTCAGACAATTTATGTGCCAACACATGTGGTGCCCTGTCCAGAGCCCCAACACTGTGTGCTTGTTGCACACAACGCCCCAGCCTGTGTCGGTTGTAATACCCACATATCTAGACACCTGTTCTGGGGGAACACCTGCCAGTAAGAAAGTCAGGTGAGACCACAGACTGAAGGTTCTGCGACACTTTGGGATGATAACCACCCGGTGTAGTGAGTGTTGCATCCCAGCCTGCTTATATAACCAGATATCCGGGTAGAGACTGGCATGCATTCCACTTGCCAATTTTCATTGGCCATTTTTACAAAGATCAGAGGTGATTGTGCTCCCAAGAAAGAACGCCTAGTGTTATCATCGACACAACACTGAGTGACCGACAGAACAGGAACTTGACATGACTTGGTCTTGGCAAACAATTGGTCTGCAGTCTCACAGCAGATTACTTTTTCTCCTCAGGCTGCCACATCATCTCCCCTTCAGATATGATGGATGGACGTATTGCATCCATTAAGCAAGCGCTCATATCCAATGATCTTGGAAACAAGGTTGACACATTTAAGTAAAATAGACAAAGTACTGTGTAGTATGACAAAATAGACAAGATATAGAGATTTAGATGCTTCTTCAATCTTCTATCTCTCTTATTAGGTTTCAGTTCTGAGCTATAGTGCTAAATTTGCCTCATGCTACTATGGGCCATTCAGGTACTGGACAATTATTATGGATCCTTTGGTACATGGAATGGTACAATAGTGGAACTTAGTCCTTTGTTCTTGTAATATTCTAAAAGGAACACCAACAAAGCTTTATTACTGTAAACGTAAATATACTGTTAATTGTTAAAAATGTCTTTAATTACATTTTTCCTCCATTTAAAAGGGATGCTGCCCAGTCTAAACCTGCTTTTGGAGACAGACGATGCTATCAGCTGCCCCCTGGTGCCAGAGGACTAGCACTGCGGGCCTGTGTAAGAGAATTACACTGTTGAAAGTTCACTTATCATTAATAGTTTTCATTAGTTGATTACCCCCACCCTTCCCAAAAACGTCTGTTCTCTATACTTTGCCCTATCCCATCTTAAGTTGCAAGAAACATTTCTAAGCCATATGTAGTTTGACTTAGAAACACTGTGGCTCTGTTGAACCATCACTGTGATTGAGTGAGTGTCCTGATACCAGCATTACAGCAACAATGGCTCAACCTAAAGCATGAGTTTGGGGTGAGACTGTCTATTTGACGCACCAATGTCAGATGAGGGTGTGTTTACAGAAACCTTGCAGTGCCATTTGGTGCCACTTAAGGCAAATTCACCTTGTCTATAATCTGTTTTTTGCTGTTGTACCTCTATAAATATTTTACCTCAAGTTTGCTAACATACTTGATAGAAAATTTATAATGCTGAGAGATTATAATGTTGTATTGATTCAGTATGCATGCAGGTGCTGTATATTGAACAAAGCTTTAATAAAGTACAGTGTAGTTTTATCATTATCATTATTGCGTAGGATCGTGATGTGAAAGAGGGTGCGGATATGCTGATGGTGAAAACCTGGATTACCTTACCTTGATATTGTGAGGGAGGTAAAGAATAAGGTAGGTAGTATAGACATTGTCACTGTGGTAATAGCAATACAATCACTGTCTGACTGTGTTTATGAATTATGATACCTCCTAGAAATGCCTAAAAATAATATTACAAATATCGAAGTGCATTTCTCCTCTGGATTATTTTTAAAAATAATTATATAGTGCTGAATTTGCCTTCTGATACTATGAGCCATTCAGGTACTGGAACATTATTTTGGATTCTTAAGAATGATACAATAGTGGAACTTAGTTCTTTGTACTTAAAATATTCTAAAAGGAACACCAGTAGAGTTTTATTTTTTGTAAACTTGAATATGCTTTAACATCTGTACAAATGTCATTGAATAGTACATTTTCACTACATTTAAAATGGATGCTGCCCAGCCTAAACCTGCTTTTGGAGACAGACGGTGCTATCAGCTCCCCCCTTGTGATTAGCTTAGCTTTTAACACATTTAAAGGTTTGAATAGGCACTGTAAGATATTTGTGGAAGAAACTAAAAGTTTTTTGTTTAAAATTTCTGTTCTGGAGGTTTCCTGACAATTGTAGCTGTTACAATACAATACAATACAAATACAATTTGTATATATTTGACATGCTTGCACATTTTTGTAAATAAATGTGAAGTGTTGTAATTTAAATATAAAAAGGCACAGGCTGCAGATAAACCAAGAATTGTTGGTTTAGTATAGTACCAAGCACAGCTCACTGATTAATGGCTAATAATGTCAAAACACTGAAAGTGCAGGTTTTTCAAAGTGACCTAATTAGTTTGCAGCAGAAGCTAAAGAGTGTGACTTAATGTCAGGTTAAATATCTCTGCTAGTCTTAATACAACCCTGTTCTCCTTGTCTCATTAGCATTCTACTCATCCACTGGCAGTGTATAATGTGTCTGGTGAGTATGCCATGCTATGGCATGGAGCTCAAGCTGGAGCTTTTGACCTGCGCACTGCAGTTATGGAGTCTATGACTGCCTTCCGTCGAGCAGGTGAGAAAATTGTCTTGCTCTGCAATGACCTTTCATTTTCTTTAAAAATGAATAATTGCCAATTTTTTTTGGTAGCATCTTGATGTTTTTGACACGTTGTCATCTAATACATCAATAAAACATATACAGATGTTACAGAATGTCTTTTCCCACTTTTTTACATTTACACTCTGTCTTTCAGGAGCTGACATCATTATAACCTACTACACCCCACAACTGCTCACATGGTTAACAGAATAACAGTTGGTTCATTTGTGTGAAAAAAGCCTCCAAAATATGCATCTACTATCTCTTGTTCAGTCTGATGTGGCTGATTCTTAGAATCTGAAATAAAGCTATAGTATGTTCTCAAATTATGCTAAGATGATTAGTCACTTTATAGTGACTTATATTTGTTTTTTTTAGCCCTTTATGTTGTGCACCACAGATCTGTTCTCATTTGTTTGCAACATTGCCGAACCACTGAAAATGGACATCAAGTTTATTATTACAGCTGTTTAGTTTTCAGTTTAATGTACTGATGTGTACTGCCATGTTGTTATCTCCATTTTAAGCTTTATAGTGTTTGCTGACATTAAACTGCATATTGTTTATCTCTTTATAACCAATAAAATGAGAATAAAGCTAGAGTCATATTTGAAAAGTATTTGTTTATTATAGGGATACCATGAGAACAGTGTCTGCATGGTTCATACAAACAGCTCAGTTTTGTATTAGCTTTTCATGGTCTGAGCTGGTTTTCAGAAATGCCTGTCCCCTTCATAAAGTTTACAGGCAGTTCATCATTAGACTCATTATTATCAAAATTCGTTAAAATCTTAACTATCATAATCAATGATAGATTTATAAGCTACCTCTGTCCACATTACGCTCTTTTCTGTTCTGCTGAAAGGAAATCCTATGACACGCCTGCTATCCCTTTCTGTGATCGATTAAGCTTTCCCTCAGATCATCGCATATTACGTCGACGTTTGATTATTGTAGACTAGAGGTTGTGCTAGTTGTTATATCGGAGCTGAACCAAATTAAGGATGGTGTATTTTCCCTTGTTTTAAGTTACTGTTTATTCCACAAGTTGTGGCGTTTGGCAGGTAATGTGAAATTGAACTAAATATTTATCTGACATATATGTCACAATCTTTTTAACACGTTTACATTGTTTATTGTGAACGCTGCGAAAGCTTAGCTTTGGATTGTTAGCTGCATCAGCTACTAAACAAAAATAACTAACAGCGATCGCTAACAGCGATGTCATACCAGGTCGTATTTTGTCCAATTAACACTGTACTTTCTTTATATGGGTCTAAGCACTTCGTGCTGAAACACTTTTGTTTTTGTAAGGATTTTCTTATTAAGGATCCAAACACGACGTGCACCAAGCACGAACACCGCTATTGTTAGTTTTCTTCGTCTTCCGCTGTAGTGTCTATGGCAGCCCATAGAACTGTATGGTAAAAAGTTTGACATTTGGCCCACGGAGGACAATCTGAAATGTTACCATATGAAATTTGGAGTCTCTACCACAAACTGTCCAGCGCCATCCACAGTTCAAAGTTTCACTCGTGTATGGTCATTATTTTTGACTCGTACGTCCTAGAAACAAAACATTTTTTTGTTCGATTGGCCCATGCAGATTCAATATACAAGATACATTCAGATACAAAACTTTTGCTTATAATTTTTAATTATTGTGGTCTAATTATTGTGATCTTGAGTCTTTAGATAGATTTAGAAGCATACCGAGTCAAACGATATCTAGTGTTACGTGGTCGATCTTTTTGGGTGTTGACCATTTTGAATTTTGTCGTAAAATGCGGTATTAATGGAAGGCAATAATGAATTGTTACGAAACTTGGTATCACTAGAATCAAGTGCGGAGTGTATATGCAAAGTTTGGGGCATTTAAAATTGAAAGCATGCAATCAAATGCTTATAACAATCTACTGAAATGCCATATTTTCATGTGACTTAATGCTTTACATTGTATGACTTAGGACTGGGCGATTTTTTTTTTTCAATTAATTTGAATTAACGTTTTAACACTAGTTTTTTTAATCGAGGTGTCGCGATTTTTAATAAAACTATTACAATTAGATACATTGTCAATACAGCAATGGTAGGATATTTAAGAGTCAATATTTCCCAACCACAAGATGGCGCGTCTGATTAACCGCGCTCTATGTAGAAATGTAGAACGTAGCGTCAAACATCATGGAGGCGGATGGCTCTTCTGAACGTGTTTAGTGCCGGTGGGAACATTGTGACCTGTCACAGACCATGTTTTAAGCCTGAACCAGTAGACAGACTGGTCTTCCTTTCAAGAAACCTGTAAGGAAAAACTATTACATGTTTATCATGTTTCCACAATGGTCTGCAAAGTGCTATTAGTTATTTTTTGTTTTACAGACATTTGCAGCTAATAACACTACTGCTGTAACTTTCAGAAAAGTAGAATTTGCTTAAATGTTGATTTGACTGAGATAACAGAATGTTTACATTGGTTAAGATGTGGTATTTTTTATATGTTTGCTTTGATATTTCATTCATATCTTTTCATTCACAACTTTGCAATACAAAAATACAACTTTTTTTTAACCAGAGGGTTTTTCAGAGTTACTAATAAAGAGAATGTTATTTCAATCTTACATTTACATTTAGGCATTAGCAGACGCTTTTATCCAAAACGGATTACTAGGTGAGGAAAACACAAAGCGGATAAATCACAATCTTGTAGTTATGTTTTAGTGAAACATTTAAAAATCGAAATTGTGAATCAGTCAAGTGTTGTGAAAAAATCTAGATTTTATTTTTTTGCTAAATCGCCCAGCCCTAGTATGATTACTAACTTGGACAAGGACTGAGATTACATTACAATTTTTACATCACATGCTACACAACTTAAACAATAAATTAGATACAAATAAGGAAAGTGAGAGAAGGAAGAAAAAAGAGGAGTGGGAATTTTTACAATACAAATACCTTGTTTTGGGAGCATGTATCTCTCTCAATGACTCCAGGTAAATAAAGATTAATTATTAAACTTATAAATACCAACAATTGAGGAAAATTTTTTGAAAATTTACATTTGTGAATATAAAATTTTAACAAAAGTAACAGATTATTAACAGAAAAGACAACATTATCTTTAATTAAACCAAATTTAATTTTCCATGAGAGCATCAGTCTTCCAAGTATTTTTTGTTGCATCCAACTGAACACATCATTCTAGAATGACTACAAGTTAGAATTTGTATTTGACTGCGTCTGTCTCCAACTTACATAAATTTGAAATCCCAACATCTTAATCGCAAATTTTGCAGGGTATATATGATTCTTAATTTTAAAGTGCGCTTCTTTACACTTGGGGTTAACAGGAAATGAAAGGAAATTAATCCTAATTTTACATGCATCTTCTCAAAATGACGGTATATGTTCGATCTCTTTACAGGTCCTGGGAAACATTGTTGCAATAAACATTTCCTTAAAACTCTGTTAGAGCATTTTTTTAATGGAATCTCAAACCAGAAAGATAACTCATTAATAATAGACTGAAACCATTTAATTTAAGACCACCTTATTCGTAATCTTTAATCATATCACTTTTTCGTACATAATGGCTCTTTATTTTCCCTAAAAAAATCAAGATTTAACTTATTTATTGCCTTGATCACCTTAGCAGAAACTGCTAAACAGAAACACAGATAGATGACTTTAGAGAGACTGTACTTTCGTCATAATAAAAATAAATGTGAACAGCAATATCCTTGTCTGATGCCTCTTTTGACTTCAAACCAAAATGACTAAGAGTGAAGGATGTAAAAGAATGTTCCACCATATTGAAGGCATTGTAGAAGTCTAAAAATAAAAAAAACATCTTATTTAATTAAATGACCATATTCAGTTAAATCAAAGATTAACTTAATATTGTTATGAATTGACCTGTCCTTTATAAACCTGACTGTGTCATACTAATAATTAGAAATATTACATTCTAGTAGCCAGTGCTTTAGTTAACACTTTATAATCCGTATTTAGAAGCATTATGGTGCGTAGCTTATCCGATAGTCTCTTGTCTTTCCCTGATTTTAACAAAGTTCTAAGCCTTTCTTTCATAATTGGTAATAGTTCATTGTTACTTATACCGTATAGCTTATAGAGTCCTGTAAAGCTTCAAATAAAAGATATCTTAGATTGTCCCAAAAAAGTTTATAAAAATCTGGTTAACACATCTGCGTAACACGTCTAATCTTTATATTATTGAAATTGATGATATTATTTTTTTATATATTGAAAAAACAATTAGCAATAGTAGAGGAAAAAGATGAAGAATACAATTTATAATAAAATTTAAACCCTCATTTGCTATTGTTTTATCATTTGAATGTTCTATTTGGTTCAATATTAAACTGTTAATTGAATGTCTTTCTTGTTGTCTAATTAATGAACTGTTTTTTCCTCTTCCAGGCCCATCTATTTAGTTCATCTAAAACAGAATGTCGTTTTTTTATTTCTCTCCTTAATCTCTTGAAATATTTGGATTTTATTCTCATGTTTCTTTTTTTATCAAATTTTTGCTAGAAGTAATTGAAAATGTAATTGAATTTATGTTTTAAGTATTCCCTTTTAATACCACTTGGCATCTTTTTTTGTAAAATTCAGCAATTATTTTTTAATGCATGTACAGAAATCTTTAATAAATCTGTATTTAATCTCCAATATCCTTTAATTTTATAAAATGTATCACATTGTTCTAAGACTAAATTAATCACACAGTGATCTGTTAAAGGGGCACCTGAAATATTACATTTAATTACGTACTGTAGAGAAATATTAAATCCTAGCCAATAATTAATTATTATGTTGAAGTGGCATTAGGCAGTGGCATTTAAGTTTCTCAATTAATAAATTAGATACACAAAATTCTTGAATTATATCATTAACATAGGAAATACTAATTTAGATGGTTATTTATTTATGTATTTATTAGATTTTATGTTAAAATCACCTCCAATTAAAATATACTTTGTAGAATAGCTAGTTTTGAGGTTATTTATGACATCTGTTACTGTCACCAATAAATCTTTATTCTGGGTGCGGATATTATATCCATGTACATTAACTAAAAAGAAAAATACTTTGTCTAATTGTAAGACAACTGCACGCCAGTGGCCATCTACATCAGCCTTGTAATAATTTTGCGTGAACATTTGTTCATGCATATAGTGACACCCGCAGATTAATTTGAACCATGACTAAACATCATGTCTTCCCCAGTGTTTTTTCCAAAAGGCAACATCTTTGAATGTGTTTCTTGTAAAAAAAATAAAATAAAAAAAACGATGTGATTTCTGACTTTTGCCAAATTGAAAAAAATTGCCTTTCTCTTAACAACATCCTTTAACCCCCTACAGTTCAAAGAAGAAAATTAAATGTCAGATTTTAATGATGTTGATTAGATGTTCTGCTTTCTTAGGATGTCAGGATGGCAAGTGGCCCTGGCTTGCCAGACAGCCTGGTGCTAGAGATCTTCTTGCATCTTCCTCAAAGGGCAGTGCTGAGTGCAGGGCTAACTTGCCGTCAGTGGTTTGCTGTGTCCCGGGATGAGTTTCTCTGGAAGAAGCTTTTCTACAGCTATTACCGCATTCCGCGCTCTGTGCCCCGCCACCCAGGTACTGCAGCCGGGCTGTAACTTAGCTTTGATTGACATATGAAATGTTTGTTGTCTCAGTTGTTGCCTCAATTTTAGACAAAAGTTATTTCTTTGCTTAGTTAACAAAAAGTACCCACTTCTACAGTCAATTTTAAAAATGTGACTGCGTTATATTCCAGTTCTTAAAAGAACAAACAATACCTTTATGGCTTTGAATCCCAGGGAACACATGAATTGATCTCATATATGTAGGACCTTGAATGCACCAAAACTTTGGAGAAGTGCCTGCCAAATACATAAATGTAAACTGTTACTACTGAAGAACTGTGACCCACTTTGTAAAAATACTTGTGCATTTTCTGTGTGCATGTAGCGGCTGTCTCATGGTACAGGGAGTTCAAGCGACTATATGACTGCATCCCTTGTGTGGAGGTTCAGACTTTGAAGGAACATCATGATCAGGTCTTGCATCTAGCCTTCTCACACCGTGGACACTGCTTCTCCTCCTGTTCCAAAGACTGCACTGTGAAGGTAACACTGCCCTACTGCGCACTTCCTAAAGACTTCAAATAGATGGCTTGCTTTTTTAGCAGGACATATTTTTGTAATAACTGTAAAGAGACTGAGCAATTAAATAGGCAAAATTTCTCATTCAGAGTCTACAACCCCAAATCAGAAAAGGTTGGGACAGTATGGAAAACACAAATAAAAAAAGAAAGTAGTGATTTCTAAATTTACTTTGACTTGTATTTCATTGCAGACAATACAACAGCACATTATTTAATGTGTTCCTCATGATTTCTTCAAAAAAACAAAATTCCTATTTTGGTTCTTGCAACACATTTTAAAAAAAGTTGGAACAGGAGCAATTTAGGGCTAGTAATCAGGTAAATTGGTTAAATGATGTGATTTGAAACAGGTGATGTCAACAGGTGATTGTAATTATGATTTGGTACAAAAACAGTATCCAAGAAAGGTCTAGTCCTTTAGGAGCAAAGATGGGCCGAGGATCGCCAGTTTGCCAACAAATACGTGAGAAAGTTATTGAAATGTTTAAAAACAATGTTCCTCAAAGAAAGATAGGAAGACATTTGCTTATTTCACCTTTAACAGTGCATAACATAATTAAAAGATTCAAGGAATGTGGAGGAATTTCAGTGCATAAAGGACAAGGGCGCAAGAATAAGCTGAACAACCGTGCTCTCTGATCCCTCAGGCGGCACTGCATCAAGAATCGTCATTCATCTACAAGCAATATCACCACATGGGCTCAGGACTACTTTGGCAAACCTTTGTCAAGTACCACAATACGTAGTTACATCCACAAATGCCAGTTAGAACTGTACTGTGCCAAAATGAAGCCCTATGTTAACAGTGTCAAGAAGCGCCGTCGACTTCTCTGGGCTCGGAGGCATCTGGGATGGACCATCACACAGTGGAAACGTGTACTGTGGTCAGATGAATCAGTATTTCAGGTATTTTTTGGGAGAAATGGACGCCGTGTGCTCCGGACCAAAGAAGAAAAGGATCATCCAGACTGTTACCAGCAACAAGTCCAAAAGCCAGGGTCTGTCATGGTATGGGGTTGTGTCTGTGCCCTTGGTAAAGGTAACTTGCACTTCTGTGATGGCACCATTAATGCTGAAAAGTACATAGAGATTTTGGAGCACAATATGCTGCCTTCAGGAAGACATCTTTTCCAGGGACGTCCATGCATATTTCAACAAGATAATGCAAAACCACATTCTGCACACATTACAAAGTCCTGGCTGCGGAGGAAGAGGATACAGGTACTTGACTGGCCTGCGTGCAGTTCCGACCTGTTTCCAATAGAGAATGCGTGGCAAATGCGACAACGAAGACCCCGTACTGTTGCCCACATTAAGACTTGTTTGCAGGAAGAATGGGACAAAATTACACCTACAACACTTCTTCACTTGGTGTCTTCAGTCTCTAAACGTCTTTTAAGTGCTGTGAAAAGGAATGGCAACATTACAAAGTGGTAAATGCTTTACTGTTCCAACTTTTTTTGAAATGTGTTGCAAGAACCAAAATAGAAATTTTGTTTTTTTGAAGGAAAAACAATAAAAATCATGAGGAACACATTAAATAATGTGCTGTTGTATTGTCTGCAATGAAATACAAGTCAAAGTACATTTAGAAATCACTACTTTCTTTTTTTATTTGTGTTTTCCATACTGTCCCAACGTTTTCTGATTTGGGGTTGTAGAAGCACATCTGCATTGTTGACATGATGTCACAGTGGGGCATGCTGACGATTTCAAATGACCATTTTTCAAATTGTTGTATAATTATGCATGTTTAATGACAACATATCAATTAAGAGAACATGGAATTTTAAGTTTACCACTGAACTTGCATGGTCACCACTTGTTGGTTTGTTGGAATGTTTGAGCAGTTTGGCATGATTATCCAACAAACTGTGACATCATCATGAACTGTTGTCATGATGATGAGGTGGGTGTCCCGACTGACACCCCTGTCAAGGCAGAGCTAGAGCTTCTGGTCAATAGCTGTCAGTCGCTCTTGTTCCAGTTGTGTTTGTAGTGAACATATTAACACGGTTGCTTTTAAAACGAGCAAAAACTAGATTAATACATATTTTTTAATATGTATAAACTTAATTTATATATATATATAAATTTGTTAATATGTATAATCTTATGCTAGATGAGTTTATACATGATTTTGCCAATCAGATTTCAGCAGCTAATAGTGTAAAATCTGAATGGCCTGCTGTTACAACAATAGACATGTTTATAGACCATCTATAACAGAGTAAGTTTTCCAAACTTTTGTAAAAATTGCCCACATGGGGGCACTATAAGCAAGTTTACATTTTTGCTGTACTTAATGCTTAAAGCAGAATTCACACAAGCGTTAAGTAGTGTGTATCTCATTTTTATGTTTAGTGATAACCGTTTTTGACCGTTCTCTTTTTTTTGAAGAAAGGACTTTTTCAAACTTTTCCCAGCCAATTTATTCAAGTCGCATGAAGTTTGGCATGCATCATCCCTAGACCCTCATGAAAATGTTATCCAAATAATGCTGATGGGTTGATTTGTTTAGCAGATTTAGCATGATTTTTTATATTTGTCAGGGGTGGCCCATTATGATTAAAATGCCTTAATGTGCATCAAATAATGTGCAAACATATTTGATGAAGATCACACAAAAATGAATGTGAGGCTGTATTTTCACAACAATTTTGTGTATTGACTAAACTTTATATGTTGTCACAGGCATAACTTGGGGTACATGCACAGTTTCGTCAGAGTGACACCTTCTGGTGCTGAGATAGGAAGACTGGCTAGTTTTGCTTATAACGTTTGAATCCTTTGTGGTCTCCTTAGGTGCCTTGAGGCGTACTGGGTTGAATGATATCCAGTTTTCTTGGTTGGCCATTTTGGGTGTTGGCCATTTTGAATTTTGTCATAAAATTTGTATTTTACAAGCGCATGAACGTATTGTTATGAAATTCGGTATGGTTCATCGAGGCCATGTTTTAAGAGGACCTGTAAAGATTTAGGTCCAAGATATATAACGAAATTTATGAAAATGCTTAACACATGAACAATTCAACATATTGTAATTTACGTCATCAAATGTTTTTGGTTTATGCCAGGTCCTGCGATACCAACTTTGCGATATTCTGCTATGCGTCCTGTCTGCCATATTTAATTTTATTAAATATTTATTTAAAACCTACTTTTTCAAACCCCTCATACAAAATTTGTCAGATCTGTATGAAATTTGTTATGTAGAGACTCTAGCTTTTTGATTGAGCAAATGGTTTACAATATACCCTGTTGACAAATTCTAAGGTAAGCATACCAATAGGACCTGAGGCTGAATCTTCACAGAACTTTAGTATATTGACACGAAACTTGGTATGTGTCATCACTAACACATCATCTTCACCTCATAGAAATTTGGTGACAATGCTATCTACAGGTGTATCGTAATTAGCAGTTTTATTGTTTTAAGTACTTTAACCTATTTTTTAAAAGCATTTTTGAAACATTCATCAGACATGTCAGCATATATTTTCCTTTGTGCCTATTTTGGCTTTGACCCTGTAATTGCCTTGTGCAGCTTTAATTTTTTCTTCTTCTGCTGTCAAAACATACAGTACATACCCTATAGAACAGTACATACGAAAGTTATGAAATTTGGCACACAGTGTGAAATGCTACAATAGGCAATTTGGTGTCTCTGCTTCAAACCCTGTAGTGCACCAACTGTCCAAAATTTCACTTACGTTTATGCTCATAACTTTTGACTTAAGTCTTAGAAACAAAGTTATTTTTTCTCTGAATCCTTGGCCATTCTTCAACATTTTGAATTTGACAAAAATCTACTTTTTCGAACACCTCCTAAGGCATGTGTCTGATTTGGTACAAAATTTGGTACATAGCATCTAGAAACAATGATGGCAAAGTTTTTCATTTACCCAATTGTTCTTGTATACCCTGTATACAAGAACTGTATACTTTTGTGTTTTGACATAAAAATTGGTACATAACCTGAGGGAGGCATGACCAGAGGAAGCATGCACAGTTTTATCACAGCGCCACCCAGAGATTCAGAGATATCAAAAATTATTTTTGCCTATAACTTTTGAAACCTTTGTCATAAAATCATAAGAGTGGTCTTTCCATAAGAGTGGTAGAATTCCTTAAGGCATGTTGATTCAAACGATATCCAGTGTTCTTTGGTTGGCCATTTTGGGCATTGGCCATTTGAATTGTCATAAAATGCAATAACTTACAAAAGCAATTGCATATCTTTACGAAACTTGGAATGATTCATCAAGGGAACTTACAAAGTTTGGAGCCAACACCCCCTAGTGAGCAAAAGTTATAACAAAATGTACAAATCCGCTTATAACTTTTGATTAATTTGCCTTGTTGTCATGAGACTTTATAGATTCCCTGGCTTATGTTAACTGCTACGATATCAAATATGTCATAGGCAACTGTATGTCCTGTCCACCATTTTGAGTTGAAAATCTACTTTTTCAAACTCCTCCCAGGTCATACGTCTGATTTGAACAAAATGTTGCGTGCGTTTTATATATTTTATTAAAATATTTTTATTAATATTTTAATAAAAATATTAAAATCTTTTTTTATTGATCAAATGGTTCCCAGGGGACGCATTAAGGTATTAGATGGAAAAGGATCTCAGGCTGTCTTAACAGCATTTGCCGTATTGACATGTTATTTGTCAGCTGCCCATCTGTATTATTTTTTTGTTCCCCTAAAATTGATTCTCTCAGTGTCTGTGGACGGTCTTGTAATTTCTGTGGTGCTTTTCAGCTCTGGGACACGGAGCATCCAGATGGCACCATCTCTTTGATGCACAGCTCCAGTATGCGGCAGTTTAACTGGGGCTACACTCAGTTCTCCCAGTTTAACACTGATGACACACTCCTGCTGGTGTCAGGGGTTTACCTGGGCCCACATCACTCTTCCTCTGGAGAGATTGCAGTCATTAGTTTAGGTAGAAAGTTTTTTACATACTTACCACACATGCTCATAACTAAATAATAAAGACACTTTTTGATTAATCTTGTTATGAATCCATAGAGAACTACACCCTGCTGTCGCGTGTGAGAAATAAGCCTTATGATGTGTTCGGCTGCTGGCTGAATGAGACTCACCTCATCTCTGGTAACCTGCATTGGATTGGCAACATGACCTCCTGCTCTGTGCTTTGGCTTAACAAGGCCTTTCAGGTTCAGATTAATCCTTCTTTGACATTTAAGAAATTTATGAGTTTCAGAGTTTTTGCTCTGAATAGATTGATAGATGGTTAGTCAGATTTTGTTAGACAGCTCTGACCCAGAGCTAGACTTAAGTGGAGAGCAATCTGTGGAAACCAATGAAGAAGAGAGCAATCAAATAATCTACAGTTATTTGTCTAGTTGTAGTGTCTGTCCTTTGTGTTGACAGTAAATTACTTATTTAGTTATGTTAGCAGAGTTGCCAACTGTCATAAGTATAAGCATACACTTATACTTAAGTATAAGGCCATAACTGGCTCACACTCTCATTCAGTCCATATAAATAGATTACGTAGCCACAAATCTTCTCATATGATTTTTTTTTCTCTGATTGGATGTTGCTTGTTTTGCTGTAGCAGTATTTAAAAAATGTAAGTCACTTGGACTGGAAGTGAAGACTAGAGGCCAACATACATTCACAGTGAGTTTAAAAACAAAAATAATCAATGAATTACATTAACCTACCTGAGGGTGACAGGAGTAAAGCTGAGGAAAACGGTGACAAAGATGCTCCTGTGAGCTCATCTGGAAGGAATAGTTGTATGAGACTATCCAAACCTCAAATATTAATTATTGAGTGAAATGCTAATAAAATAAGTAGTTTACAGTCACTACACAGAACAAACACCACAACAATACTGATAACCACATCCAGATAACTATCTACAATCTGCTCCACTGAAGTCTAGTTCTGGGTCCAGAGCTGTTCATCAAAATCTCACTAGCCAATAGGAGCAAAGCACACTCAAGCTCCACCCACACGAGGTTTGTAAATTTGTGTCAATAAAAGTGTAAATGACTGTCAGCGCATTCATGATGATTTGCGAAAAGGAAGATTAGAAAACAGTTTAAAAAAAAAATGGTTTGTTTGAAAACCATGCTATATTTTTCCTTAAGTTTATTTTTGTTTTTCTTGAAAGTTTGCATTCATTTTTATTGACACAAATCCTATACAAACACCAGTTATCTACAATGGTTGTTTTTATTATCCAGTCATAACTGATTACTATTCTTCCTACAAACACCAGTTAAAATGTTTACCTTCATTTAAAAAAAAAAAAGTCTAACATCGACTTTGTAACACTTCAAACACCCAACTTTAAGAAAGACAACCTTTACGAATACTTTGATTTCAAAAATGGCAAAGATAAAGTGAACGTCACTTACTTATTGACTGTGGTCTTGCTGAAAACCTTTTGAAAATAAAAACACAACTCAGTGGCCATAGTGTAGCATAGTTTTCAAACAAACTGTATTTTTTTAACTAAACTGTATTTTTTAAATTTTATTAACTAAATTTTCTAAGTTTTCTAATTTTCCGTTTTCACAAATGGTTTTTGTTTACACTTTCACAGTTTTTGTTCTCAAACTGTGACATCACTTGTGACATTAATGACCACAATGTTTTACCCAAAGTTGAAAAAAATTACTGTGGCAGAAAATGATTTGGTGAGCATGTGACCTTATGCTTCTTGAGTAAGTTAGGAAGGAGTGCTGTGGATGGTGGATATAAAACTAAATGCAATTGTCTAAAGAGGACATCCTTCAAAAAAAGATCTTTGAATCCCAACTGACAGGAAGGTCATAAATATTACACACAAAATTTAAAGCAATACATGCACGTGACATTTTGGAAATGCATGTTCAACAATCCATAAATACATGTAACAACATTCACAGATAATTTTATTTATTTATTTATTTTAATTTTAATACCAATATTTTTTGTATGTTTTGTTGACCGTTTACTTCTCTGACTGGATTCACTTTTCATCATTGCTAAAGTAGGATTTAAATTAATGCTTTCACTTTTATTTTGTGCTTGACAAATGTTAATTTTGGAGCCTAGTAATGCATAATAGAAAATTTTTAGAAAGTGTTGCAGTGGAATATGCAAGAAATCACAAATGTGCAAGAACTGATCATTCTTAAACCTTGTTAAATAAAGTGTTATTTACTAAACTGGTGCCTCTCTATATCCAGGACATTGAGTCAGAAAACGTAAATGTGGTGAAGCGTCTCTTTAAGATCCAAAACATCAACGCCAGCACCATCCGCACAGTAATGGTTGCTCACTGTCGTCGCCATGACTCCCCAGACCTGCTGCTGGACTATGACGCTCAGTCGCAGGCTCAAGCTCAGGCCCAGCAGACACAGCAGCACCAGCCTCTGCTCTTTGATGTGGGAAACACAGACAGTGAGGAGGAAGAGGATAAAGATGATGAGGACGATGAGGATAAAGAGAGAAGAGACAAGAGACTCTCTGCACATCTGCCCACATTCAGCCCCTCTGGATTGCACCATGCCCTGCACGTAAGAAAAACTAAAGCAGATCTTATGTATAACAAGTGACTCAAAATTCATATCTTTATAAATTTGCTTGTGGCCTCCTCACAAAGCTGCAGCAGAATTTGGTATGTGTATAATTAAGCAAAATAAATATTCAACAGCATGATTATTAGTGTTATGTTGCTTTTACACACCAGTTCTATAAGCAGTTAATATTATCAGATTAAACCTCGCCAATTTGCATATTTTATTTCCTGTAGTTTGCTAACACAGACAAGCAGAAATATAGCTTGGCCACGATGATGGCTTAGGCACTACAGGGCCATCGCTCTCCAAGTGACGCACTCTCTGTTGGCAGTTGTAGCCTATAACCATGACACAATTGTCGTGTAAATGTCATCAGCCCACGACAAAAAACATATTTGCCAAGTTTGACATAAATTGCTCAATGCGTGCTGTAGATATTAGAGACTTACTGTTTCCCAATTTATCACCTTGCTGTGCCAACGTTTGAGATATCAAAAATCCCTTCGCAATTTTGAATCTTCAATGTCTTGGCATGATGCTCAAGTTTGGTGACAATGACATGAAATCCCTAGGAGGAGTATTGAATACTTCACGGCAGGCGCTTTTCAGACAATCAAAATTTCAGATGTCAGTGTAAAAGTTGTTTGGGTCGACAAGACCGATACACATACAAAGTTTCATACAGGTGTGTGCATGTATGATATGTGCATCATATTTTTGTGCCCTGTACCAGGGGGCAGTACAGAACCCCCCTGCCCCGTCCATGTGCTAGCTTTTGCCCAGCCCTTTTGGCCGACAGCTCTGACGTGTGCCAAATTACAGGAGTTTTTAAGCATGTTAAGAGACCAAAGGCCCCAAACCCCTTGGGAAAGAGAATAAAAATTAATAATAATCTTAAGAAAAATAATGTGGACAGTTTGGGGCAGGAACATTTTGTTTGTATTACCAATGACAGAGTGTTTGAAAAAAACAGCCAACAGCCTTTTTTTGATAATTCTGTTGGCTGCATCTTTGTGCCTGCCCAAGAATTACACTTTGCACTTTGTAATCTTTTATTAAATGCTTTTATTGTGTATTCAACAATCTGTCTGTTTCTTTTGTTTAGGGTTGGCAGAACACAGGAGCTCATGAGCGTGAGTTAGAGGCAAAGGTGGCCAGACTGATGGGCAGCAGACGCACCAAAGCTCCTGATCCAAACCAGGTGTCTCCATCTGCTCCTGGAGAAGGAGAGGACAAGACCTACCTTCTCTTTACCACCGGCAGCCTCACGTACTCCCCTCACCAGATAGGTGAGCGTGCATTTGTTTGTGCATTGTCTATCAGACAATCAGTGCATCAACTCCTATACACCTTTTCAAAACCATGTTCAACACACTACAGATGCTTATCCCACCCTCAGATTCAACTGAGGGGTCCATTGTTTTAAAAATAACATTGATCTGCTACTCTCCAACTGTTTTTAATAAAAACGTGAGCTCAAAAGACACTTGTCTGGTGCATGTTTACAGGGACAAGGGTGCCCAATCCTACTTCTGGATGGCCAGTGTCCAACTTGCCTCAATTGCCCTGTCTGGAAGTTTCTAGTCTGCCTAGTAAGACAGTGATTAGCTAGTTCAGTTTGGTTTAATTAGGTTGGAGCAAAACTCTGCAGGACACTCAGGAGCAGGATTGGGCACTCCTGAGATAGACCAACAATTAAAGAACAGAGCAGACAAGATATAAGAACCAACTTGTGTTGGCTCCTTATTCTGCTAATTTCATAAATGTCTAAGTTGTATGTTTGTGTTGTGTATGGGTCAGGTATCAAACGGATAATGCCTGATCAGATGACGACGTGTGGGCCTGTATTGGGAGAGGAGCGCAGCACAGAGGAGTTCTTTGACTCGCTGGATCACGTAATCGATATACATGGTCACATCATTGGCATGGGTCTGTCACCTGACCACAGGTGTGTGTTTGTGTGTGCAGCAATAGATGACTAAGACACATAAGCATTCTGTTGACTTTGGACTTAATCAGTTTACTCAGTAAATTTATACTGCCATTTAAGTAGTTTAAGGTGTGCTGTGATGTACCTGAAACAGGGTTCCCTCAGAGGAAAGCCTGGAAATGTCAGGTTATTTCTAGGCCTGGGGAAGTTGTGGCAATAAAAATAAGTCATGGAAATTTCTGCATATATATATATATATATATTTTTTTTTTTAGTTTTGCTCTGCTCAGATATTTCATCAGCAATATATTGTTTATTGTAAGTTAGACATGCTTGCTATGTCTGCAAACGTTGTATCAGAAAACAGTGACAATTAGTGTGGGGTGATTGAGTTTGACTGGTGTTTGCTATTTGACCAGTAGGATTGTAACCTAGTAGTGGCTACTGAGGTGTTTTGGGTGGTGCTAGGATATTACTAGGCAGTAAGTGTGCTTAATTTAAGGATTGAGTGTTGATATACAAATAAAAATATACTCCACCAATCTTCAGTATACAATTTATATAAAATGCCTGTCCAGTAATGTCTGGCATATGTCTGTCACAAATGCCTGGAGAATGAGCGAAAATTCAAATGGTTAATATGTGAAAACTCGTTTGTGGTTGTCTGTTCACAGGTACTTATATGTGAACAGTCGGGCATGGCCTACAGGCTGTGTGATATCAGACCCCATGTCTCCTCCGCCAATCGCAGAAGAGATTGACCTGCATGTGATTGACCTAAAAAGTCTAAGAGAGGAACGGCGCAGCCTTCGAGCCCACCGGGCTTTCACTCCAAATGATGAATGCTTCTTCATCTTCCTTGATGTCAGCCGGGACTTTGTTGCCAGGTAATCTGCAACCCCTGATACCATCACCTCTGTTTCACTGGGGTATAATGCATTATTAGGTCTGTTAACTCTGAAAACAGCTTCTCTAAACTATAGCACAAAGTGAAAGACAGTGACAGTACTTTACATTTATTCATTTAGCAGATGCTTTCATCCAAAGTGACACAGAGAGAGAGAGAGAGAGAGAGAGAGAGAGCATTAAACATTTTGGCCTAAGAACCAACAAGCTAAGACTACAAAGGAATCACATTCTGATGTTAGAGACATGATGAACAGTATTTTTTTTATTAAAGAGTGTTGAACCAAGCATTAGGAATTAGTCAGGTGTCTGTGAAACAGATGTGTTTTTAGCTAAGGGTTGAGCTGAAGATGCCATTCCTTCATCCAGGCTATGTCCTCTAAAGGCCAGCAAAGATCCAAGCAGAGATGGTGGGGTCATTTTGCTAGAATGACAAATAAACCTGTGTGTCATCTGCATAGCAATGGTGCAAGAAGCCATGCGTTTTAATGACAGAACCCAAAGGTGTGTATATTGAGAAGAGGAGCAAAACCAATCCCAGTGGTCAGCCAATGTGACATTGACTCCTCTCCATGATATCTTGAAGGATCTGTCGGTGAGATGTGAGCTGAGCCAGCTCTTGCCTGCCATAGATTTTCAGCAACCAACAGTCTGTGACAGAAAGTTGGTTAAATACAACCTTTCCAAGAACCTTTAAAAGAAACAGTATCAGTGAAACTGGTCTATAGTTGCTGACCACTGAGGGGTCCAGTGTTGGTTTTTTGAGCAGTGGGGTTACCCAAGCCTGCTTGAATGAAGGGGACACTTCCTGTAGTAATGGATGTGTTTAGAATGTGATTTCAGGGAGTAGTGACTTGTACTGCTTTTTACTTACTTTTTTATTTATAATTTTTCAAAATTATTAAAAATTTATGGAACAAAAACAATGCTAGTTCAATATGAAAGGACAGAACATAATTACTGTCTATCCCAGTCAAAATCATTAGAGGATCTGTAACACAGTGGGCAAAGAACTGTAAACAAAGATGTAAACATCTATTAATTAATATGCCTACATATTTACTTACAGATTTGAGTCTGCAAATAGCTAGAGCCCAACATTACAAAATGCAACCCCCGATACAACAAGCTGTATGTTTATATGGTAGTTACCATTAATCTGTTGCAATAAATAAAGCCTGTTTCATACTGTATGTATTAACAGTGTGCAGGCAGTGCATGGACAGAGCCTTTGCAGCGTGCATCCATTGTGCTTTAACACTGGCAGCATTTGCAGCACGCAGCTGAGCTGCTGCTGTCTGTGCACCACCAAGATAACAATAGCTATTGAAATTTGCTTTATTTTGGAGCACCTTTACAAGACAAACATGACCTTTGTTTCGCTGCACATTTTTAACTCCTATGTTAATTTCTTTTCCTCATATATATCTTCCACATTTTGAAAACCCCTGATTTAGAGTATGTACTCAAAAAATATACTGGCTTGTGCTTTTAGGCTTGTCATGCAATATTAATATATTCCATAACCAAACATTTCTTGGACAGGGGAAGTTGTCATTGTCTCATTGTCTGTCATTATGAATAAAGCAGATGAGAGAATGCAGTGGAGGCCACTATAACACAACCTTGTTGCCTGAACAGACAAATATGAACCTTGCAAAATACAGTTATGACGAACATGTAATAACATTACCTGAACTAAACTTGATCAACTTTTTGTATCTCCTGAATCTTTACCAGTCCCTCTTTTTCACCTATTTTCCTAATAAATACTTTTCACCTACCTTTTTTAAAACTTTCTAAAGAAACTTTTCACACAGCTGCTGTGACATTTTTACAATTATATCTAGCAGCTTTTCTAAAGCCACTCTAAATCCAAAGGGGTTATAAATATAGCTGCAAGCAGCATTTATGGGGTTAAAGCCCACTTAGGGCACTAGAGGAAATATTTGTGGACATCCCTGATTATGGGTTTAGAAAAACAGGCTTAAAAAACATACAGAAATATTAAATATTTTGACCAATAGTTGGCTCTGTCACCAAATTGTTATGAGACAGTCAGGGTGTGGTCACAATGCAAAGTTTCATGTCAATAGACAGCCTGAGATCTATTTTGACATCTTGTCATCTAATATCTTCATGTGTTACTCAAACACATTTTTTATCATTTTTTTTACACATTTTTGATTTATCAAAAAGATTTTAGTAAGTTTTGTCCAGAGTGTCCCTGATGCACACAAAATTCTGTGCAAATCAGACATACAACCTAGGAGGAGTTAGTAGTAGGTTTTCAAAATGGCGACAGGAAGTACAGTCGACTGTGACGTTAAGTGACGTTATACTAAACTTAAGTCATGGAATTGAAAAAGACAAGTCTATGACAATAAGGCAAATTTATCTAAAGTAATAAGCAGTTTTGTAAATTTTGTTGTAACATTTGACCACCAAACTTTGTACCCTGAAGGAATAAGGATGATGAACTATACAAACTATTGTAATGATATGCAATTGCACTTGTTAAACTGCATTTTACGACAAAATTCCAAATGGTCGATGCCCACAGTGGCCGACCATGAAATATCAGATATCTTATATTTGAAGGAAGGAATCTAGAGAAACCACTCTCAATATTTTAGACCAGTTTAGCAAGTTCGCAAACGTACACATTTTTCGTATCTCTGGACCGTTAGGTGGCACTGTGATGAAACTGATGATGTGCATGCAGGTAATGCCTGTGATGACACCACGTTTTGTGTCAATACACAAAAGCATGGCAATGATACAGCCTCATATCCATTTCTACAGGTTCAGTTTAAAATTCATAGACGCGGTATACGAGAACGGTAAGGGGTATCAACACAAATTACATATTTTTTGTTGTCTCTAGATGCAACAAACCAAATTTCAGGCAAATCGGGCAAATGCTGTTCATCATATATCAAAAATGATGATATAGGGATTGTGAAATTTTAAACTGTGCTACAGTGTTTGAGGTAGGGACACCAAATTGGCTATGGTAGCATTTCAGATTGCCATCTAGCTCTGTGCCAAACTTTTCTATGTATCATTCTGTGGGCTGCCATATACTTTTTCACTGCAAAAGAATACTACTGGATACAATAGGGGTCTTTGCCCCTTCGACAATAAGAATGTTTGAAAAACATTTTCAAAAACACCATTTCTTTAAGTGGAAAAAGTGTAGCATATTGTATTCATTAGCTGTCTTATTCTTCTTTCGCTCTTGCTCAGAAGTCTATTGCAGCCCATAGAACGGTACATAGATAAATTATCACGTTTTTCTTGGTCGGCCATTTTGAAGTTTGTCATAAAATGCATGAACATATTGTTACAAAACTCAGTATGGTTAATCGAGGCCATGTTCTGAGAGGACCTGTAAAGTTTTAGGTCCGTGCCCCCTAGTGCTAAAGAGATATAACAAAATTTATGCTTATGACATATGAAAGAGTCAACATGTTATTTAACTTACATTGTTAGACTTGTTATCGTTAGTCCTACATATCACATTTGCCATATTGTACCATTGTTCCCGTCAACCTTATTGAATTTCATGCAAAACTCATCTTTCACACTCCTACAAAATTTTTCCAATATGTATAAAATTTGTTGTGTAGTATGTCTGCACTCAAAAAGTTAAAGCTTTTGATTTGATTGATCTAACGGTTCTCATATATTGTGTCTAATACTAAGATGAACACACCAATAGGAAGTGAGGCTGTATCTTCACAAAACTTGGTGTCATCACTAAAATTCTGAGGTAAAGATCTGCTTTAAAGATCTGAGGTAAATCATCATCACCATAGTCTAAGTAACCTGCACAGTTTAGGGCCATGTCACCTAGTGGTCAAAAGATTTCAGAATTTACAAAAACGTTTATAACATGTAATTGAAATAACATTGTTATGCAACTTCTTTCTTATGATTCTTTGGTTCATGTTAAGTACTACGATACCAAATTTGTCCTAGTCAATGCTACTTCATGTCTGTCATTTTGAATGAGATAAATTATAAATTGCTTCATTGTGTTATAATGGGTTTTGCTTATGTTTTCCTCAACTGCTTTTCCTAATCTCAGAGATGTCCACAAATATTTCCATTAGTGTCATTGCTTGACTCCATATTTGCTGCTTGCAGCTAAATTTGATTAATTGCAACTATTAGATTAATTAATCTAATTAATTAATAAATTCTTTTAAGCACATAATTAATGCTTTGAGCAAGAGGTAAGTCATAATAGCTGCACAAAAATTTTTCACACTGTTCTAATGGGTGTAATGATTGTCTGTGCAGTGGCGCAGAGGATAAGCATGGTTATATTTGGGACCGACACTACAACATCTGCCTGGCACGTCTGCAGCACAACGATGTGGTTAATTCCGTAGCCTTCAGCCCAGCAGACCAGGAGCTGCTGCTGTCTGCCAGCGATGACTCCACTATTAAAGTGTGGCGCTCCCCACGCATGGTCCGACTAGGCCAGACCCCCAGACGGCCCCCCAGGGTTCGCAACCTGCTCTCCTCCCTCCTCGGCCACAGAAGTGCTCATTTGAACGGTAAACCCTGACCTAAGCCCTGGTGAACATCACGAGAGAAGACAGTCACACAGGTTTCATATTAAAACACTCCACAAGCAGCGGGACATTAATGAGGTCAAAAACCTGTTGAGAATGTTTGACAGGATGTCCATGTATGTCTGTATACGAAGAGCAGGGCTATGTGCTTCTGTAGTGGCCTGTAGCAGGACACATCTTGACCACACAAGTCTGCTCAGTAGTAGAAATGAAAACAGGCTTTTGGATGAAATGGCACTTGTGTTTCTACATTTGTTGCTGGGGGGAAGAGGATAAATGTCAACAGGATATGTAACTTCAAGAGAAAAGAACTAAGAATTTGTGAAAACATGAATATTCGGTTTCCAATCACAATTATGCATATGTGTTGTGAAGTATATTTAACCCAGTTTTGGGAATGAGATGCCTGTGCATGTCATTTGTATTTCACCATTTTATTTTTTCTGGATACCTTTATTAAGTAGATGTGAGTTGATCTTGACAGCCTGGTGATTGTTTTTGACAAGTAGAACAAAGATAATGTATCTTTGCTTTAAAAGAAAAGTGATTCAGTTTATCATGGTTAAAGAATACAATTCCAGATGTTTACTTGTGAGCTGCCCAATCCATGCTTTTTTATTCAAAGTAAACACTGTATAACAATGTGTACAGGGTTTTTTGTAATCATTAGTATACTTTAGTGACCATTTGGGAGGTGTTTTACTGTTGTAATTACCCCCCCTTCCCCAGCCCAAACATAGAACAGGAGACCTGTTATGTTTTAAAGGCCATTTAGGATTTTGTGACATTTTCATTACAATTTATATATAATATATATTATATATAAAATATTATTTATATAAACTTTCCCTTTTATTTTTGGGTAGAAATGTGACCTGAGCATATTTTTTTTGAGATTTGGCCAAATAAACTTGCAAATTGTTGTGAATATGTAAACAAGCTCTTTAAAGACTATAAACCATTGTAACACTATGCAGAATCTGAAAAGGTGCTCATTTCTAATCTCAGATGTCATGGAAAAAATTGGAGAGCCCTTTATGGCTTTATAGATGTCGTCCACCTGTCAAGCTCAGCTCTGAAGTCTGTTACTTGTCTGTTTTTTTTCGAGATTTTATTTGTGAACATCAAGCAATTTTAATTTTGTCTCCTTAATTGAGTTTGGTTTATGGTGCCCAGCAGAAAGTCTAGTTGTGAGAGTGCATCCAATCTAATGGATTATCAGTTTCTCACCTGCCCTTTGCTGTTTGCCACTATTAGATTTTGTGTTGTGGTGTAAAATTTGTGACCCATTAAACTATTTTCTTCATCAAATGTCAGTGTGAATTTCTTTTTGTGGCCTAAACTTTTCCCCCAAAGCAGCTGCAGTATGTTGTATGTCTTGGGTTGTTAATGTTAGTAATTGACCTTTTATACAAAGACCAGAACTGACAAAATATACACATCTTTTGAGACATTTTTAGACATTTATTTTTTTTAAGGTACATCTTACCAGGGGTAACACGGATTGACTTTTCAAACAAAAACAGATCATAGAATACACAGGAATTATTAGAGTCATACTTATAATCTATGAGTATTATTTCTACACAGTTACAGTTCACTATACTAAGAAAAGTCAAATGCTATGATGGTATACATTCTCTTACTTCCACATTTTAGTTTACTAAACCTATACATTAAAGAGTGGGTCAATTTAGTCCCAAGAAGTATTATACACTTAGAAATATGCTAATGCTGTATTCTACATAATACATAAACTATACCTTAATTTCACTTCTGGGTCATTTCAAATGAACCAAGTATAATTTGTTTTGTAATGACATTTATAAAAAATATACTTATACTATTTATAAAGTATCTCAAAAACATTAAGTATAAGCAAAATTGAGAGCTGAATAAAGAGCTATTGAAATGATAGTTTTAGGTTATCAAATACTTAAAAGCAAAACAGTATACATAAAAAATTTCAAAATTGTCTTTGATTTTTGGTTTTATATTTGTTTTTCATTTTATGTTGTTATTATTAACATACACTTTATTGTGGGGTAAACTGGACGTTTTTATTATGTTTACTTTTCAGGGTTTCAGTGTTAATCCTTATGATAGTCAGAACTTTTTCGAAAACCAATGCAAATCTTATGCAAACCTTATGTAGAGTGATGTTACAATCATTATTCTGTTCCCTTTTATACAGGTTTGAAGCAGATTAAACATCTACATTCTATATTTTGTAGCCATTTAATGCTCAAGCCCAAATAAAAGAAGTCAAACCAATGTTCAGATGATGTTCACAAATGGATAAAAGCACTGGTTATAGGAGACATTATTGGTTTGTTATTACATGGCTGGTTATTACATGGCTGGTTATGATTGGTCAGTTGCAAAATTTTGAGGTCTGTAATCCCCAATAATAACTGCTGAAACTGATAACACTGCTCATCTAAGTTCTGCATCTTAGATGAGCATCTTCTTGAACATCCGGTCAAGAAGTTCAAGTCATCTTGACCGGTAGTACTTATATGTTTAATCTATTACTTTGAGCACTTAATTTTGCATCGTTTCAAAGAAGCTTTACAAATATTCTGTAATTTTTTTTTATATCTTCATGTTCAATTATTTACTTGTGTAATAAGTGCAAATGCTTGCCCTAAACTAACATATAACAGTAATAATAATAATAATAATAATAATAACAACTTTCAATATGTTTGCATTCTGTAAACATACATTTGTTCTTATACTTAAGTGGTTAAATGTAAAATGTATTCACTTTACATTTCGTATGTTAGGTATTACATAGATAAGTATTATAATAATGTATTTATCATTCAATATGGTTAAACTATATCAGACTAAAAAACTGCCACTTCATATATTCATCTAATGGCAATGTCATATATATAAATATAAATAAATAAATATTATATATAGTAAAATATAAATATATGTGCGTTAAAAATCACATTTAACATATTAGGCTTCCGCAGCTATGTAATTATTAGATATTATTTCTGATAATAATATTGTCAGATTATTAGGACTCTTTATAGGCCAGTAAGGTCCACTATGGCTTTGATGAATATGGTATCATCTCTCAGGTAGGAGCTTTTGCCTGCTAGCTTAGCAAGGGGGCAGAAAAGAGGGCAGCCGCTGGCTATGTTCATCTCACTGATAGGCCTCTGAAAGGAAGTGGAACTCACATCAGGTCTAAAGGCATCAATGATGTGCTCTCTGTTGTTCTGGTCCAAAAGCATTAACGTCACCTGGAAGGAAATAACAATGGGCCGTGTGAACAAACAAACACTAAACTGCAATAGTTATTGTTAGATCAGACAGACTGATTTTAAAATAAACTACCGGTTAAAATAATACATAATAAATCAAATAGCAAATAAAGACTGAAAGAAAAGATAAAGAAGTCATTAATTACCTTCTGGCTAAAGGGCCACTTCAGCAGTGCATCATATTTGCCCCTCATAACCACAAAGAAGAGAGAAAGGTGGGTGCCTCTGCCTGTGCCATCCCCATTCAGATAGAGTCTCAGACACATCTTATAGCCATATTTACTGGAGTAGAAGGCTAGAGGACAAAAGGAGTGGTATCAGTATGTCAGATTTACTATAGGATAAAAGTTGTTAAATGTTATCATAATCTTGATTTGACATTATGGAACAAAGTCAGTAGTCATAAAAATAGCAGGAACATCCAAACATCATAAAATTAATACAAAAGCATGTAAACCATCTGCTTCGTAAACAATCTTTGGCAAGTCCCACACTATTTTAAACCCCACAGAACAAAAACAGGGCACATTGTGCACTTTAAGCATGACTATGCAGTTTCTTGTTCGTTAAATTTAAAGGAGCCCACTCAAAATGTAAATCCTTCATTTTGACAGATTTTATTGTCTGCCAGACAAAAATCAAGCAATAATAATAGCGATTCTTGCATCAGCAGCACCATTAAATACGAGTTATACCTTACCTGGTGAGAACATGGCAGGTGCTCGGCCACCCACTGCATCTTGTCTGCGGTGAGAGAAGTCAGGTATTTTCCATATGAAAACTCCATCATAAGTGCAAAACTGCAGCTCTCGCAAAGACTGCTCGGATTCTGCTAACTGCAGATCCCGCATTGTTATAGTACGTTCCAACTGTCTTACCTAAACAATCACCACCCAAACAGACACAAAAATATGTAGGGTTAATATAAGACACGCATACTGTATGTTTTATAATTTTACCACTATGACATTGCTAAACAGCTTTTTCTTAGATATACATTTAAAAAGAAACAAAGTTTACATTTTATTCACACTATGTACAAGTTTATTACATATAATTAAAGGACGTAAAATAGTTATAGTTTGCAATACGTAGATGTCCTCCTTTCTGCAGCATCTTTACAGTATATACATGTTTTTTGTAATGGGCTTCCCCATTCTTTCTTTTCCCACCTAGCAACACTTTGCAATGGTATGTGGAGTCTGGCTCATTGGTGCCTGATATAAAACACAAATCAACAGGCAAAAGTCCACAGAAGTCCAAAAGTTCCAAAGGGACCAGCTTCAGATTCCACAAGAATGAAGGGTAATGACAGAGACAGCTGTTGCTCTTCTGTCAATCATGCATTTTTATCTTACAGGAGCAGCAAAACCAAATGTCCACGCTTGACCAAAAAAAGCCCAACTGAAACTAATTCTGTTAGGGACTTGATAATGGTGATGGCTTCCACTGCTGTATAAAATTGCAACTGCAAACACACACCTTTCCTTCATTTCAATAAAATTGCATTTCAACCTGTGTGACGGTATCTTCTGTGGAACACAAATGGAGATGTTCAAGTTCTTTTACATATAATGAAAGTGATTAGTGATAGTGATCAGAATGCTGCAGCACGTCTGGTCTTCAATCAACCGAAAAGAGCCCATGTCACACTCCTCCTGATCTCACTCCACTGGCTACCTGTAGCTGCCCAAGTCAAATTTAAATCTCTGACCCTGGCCTTTAGGCCAGTCACCGGAACCCTTCTACCTCAACTCACTCCTTCAGACATATGTCCCCTCCTGCCCACTATGGTCTGTTAATTTTCTTAAACTTCTGATTGTTCACCCACAACAAGGTACCAGATTGCTCTCCAAGACATTCACCTATTCTGTTTCCTTGTGGTGGAATGAACTCCCAGCCTCCACCCGATCCGCTGAGACCATCGCAACCTTCAAAAAACAACTCAAAACACTCCTGTTTTGCAGACACCTGACTAATCCCTAATGCGCTGATATTTTCCTACCAAAAAAACCCTTCTTCTCTTTATCTTGTCTCTAGCAGCAGAATATGATATCCACTTGTAAATGTAGCTTTGTAGACTTGGCTTGTTGGTTCTTAAGCCAAAATGTTTAATGCTTAATAAGTGTTTAATTAATCTACACTTTAAATGTTTAAAATGTCTACTAAATGGATAAATCTAAACAAATAGGGACTGGGTCCTAAAAGTGTATAATGGAGAAAGCGAATGGGGGCTGGGGCCTGAAAGTGTTTCCACCTTTTGGTTCCAGAGGTAAAGTACAGTTTTGGAACTACATGATGCCAGCTACTAACAATATCAGTCAATATGTCATGATTTGTTACCTGCAAGGTGACAACCTCGCAGTCATGCAGAGACATAGCAGAGATTCAAAAACAATCCTTGCTGTCCGAAAGAAAAACAGTCCTATAAAACACTGGATTGACCAGTGGAAGCTATTTAGGTACATCAAGTCCTAAGTGGCATGCACAGTTTTTACCTTGTTTGACAAGTTCTCGATCTTATCCTGGTCCAGTCGATGTTGACGTGACAACGCCTCTAAGGTCAGGGCCGTTCGCTCCACCTCTCGATTCAACACACACACTATGTTCTCTAATGCTGTCACTTTCTGCTGTACACCAAGGCTGCCTCCTCTTCCTGCATTTTGTGCTGCAGCATGGGCTCCGGCTGGGGATGCATCTTCAGGTCCACGATACAATCCCAGGCCGGAATCTTCCCGCCACTCTCCACCTCTGTCGGCACGCAGCCGTACAGATGACAGTACAGCCAACATGAGACGCAGATGCTCAATTAAACTCATCTGCTCATGTTCCTGCAGCTTACCACTGTCCACCTATAAAACATATATATATTATTATTATTATTATCATTATTTGATCACATGAATGCACTGTGGATAAAAAAAATCATCTGCCAAACATAAATATAAATGTTTAATTTTAATTCATATCACTTAGTGTTAATGTATTATTTGTCTTACCCCGATTCGCAAAAATTAATTTAAAATAATGATTTATAATTTGAGCTGTCAGGTCTGGTTTCACGTAAAGTGTAATTTTGACTATCACATCCAAGAAGATGTGATAGTCATAGAAGATGTGATAGAAAGAAGACATTTACATTTATGCATTTGGCAGATGCTTTTATCCAAAGTGACTTACAGTAAATTAAAGTTACACATTTTTTTGGTCAGTACGTGCTCCCAGGGAATCGGACCCACAACCTTTCATACTGCAAATACATTGCTCTACCACCTGAGCTGCAGGAACCTGACCTGGCTACTATAATGCGTGTGAGGGTGATAAGGGTGGTGCAGCATTTGTTGCTTGTTCTTTTCTTAGACAAATAATTTCTTAGACCTTAAACTGCAATCTGGATATTTTGCCTCTATTGCTCATTAAACTCATTTATGTTTATGTACAGCAGGTCTTTGAAAAGAAAAAATAATCTATTTATTGTGACTCTAGAAAACAATCTTTTTTTGGTTTGGATTCCATTTCTTAGAACATTCCATTAGAACCTGCATTCCTGTGAGCACAATGCCTCTTTTCTGTTATGAGCGTATATGCTAACCACTGCATCATGGCTCTGACCAGCATCTTTTTCTAATCTATTAATAGACCTTGATATAATTTCATTTCATAAGGGTACATTTCTTTTAAAGCTTTTGAATGGTAGTTCTGTTTCTGACCAGTCGAAGACAGAGCCTTAAAAAGTCCCAAGTCTACTAGGAAATATATCAGTTATAACTAAGAGATAAGAAATGCTTTTTTTAGTCCAAGTCAAATCACAAAAACATCACAAAACAAAAACAAACTTAAGAAAAAATGTTTTCTACAATATAATGTGTATTCCTATACTATTTATGCTATAATGCTAAATGCATTAATTTTTAATTTGTTAATTAAAAATTTAAACATTTTTTAACGATTTGTTAATCATTAAAATTTTATTTTTTAAATCAATTAATTTTCTACAATTTGCAAACTGGAAGTGTCTACTCCAAACTCCAAACAAATTTCTCTAAAAATTATGACCTAATGTGTACTTACGTAATGTGTAAGTGTGTACTTAGTAACAAACTCAGTCTATAAATGTACAATAACAGCATGGGACTTTTTTAAACCCACCCTTGAGTAGTTCGTGAGAAACAGAGGCCATATCCTCTTCCTCCTCTTAATTCTAAAGAAAATTCTCATAAAGCACACAATATTAAAAATAAAGAAATACATACCATAGCCCTGCAGCCGATCTCACTAAACTGACAAGCTGTCTTGGACTTTGCACATGACTTGCTGTGCTCTTGAAACTGAAAAAAGAGATAGGAAAGATATATATATATGATTACATACATATTTTCTGATACAGCCATTTCATTAATGGGGTGGTTTGGCCTCTTTTACTAATGTTTGAATATTTTAGCACAACATGCAATAATTTAAGACTAGCAGGTTTTTGGGAATTAGATACTTTACTGCATATACTTTAGACATACATACTGAAAGTCTGTCAGACTCTCTCAGTCATTCATTCCAAGAGAGATGTCTTTGGAAACTGGATGGCTGAAACTAACCTTCTCTCGGGGGATTTTCTTTTTGCCACAGTCTTTACACTGCATAGGAAACTTTTGACAAACTTCATCATGTGCCTGACACAAAGAGTGTGAGAATGGGAGTCAGAAAGAGGGAATTTAGCAAAAATTGTACACATAAAAGCACAGTTCAGCCATAAGTGAAAATTATGTGGTCATCTACAAACCCATAATTACAAAGTCACCTGAATTCTGGTTAAAGAATGATAGCTGGAAGATAGTCATAAAAAGTACCATGACTTGTCCTACACTTTTGTGTGAGGAACAGGCCTCTGAAAACTATCTGTCTCACATTTGTTTGTCCTGTTTGGACCATTATTTAACAGACAATGGTCATTTCATTAATTCAGGTTCAAGCAACATTAGGGTGAGAATGGAGACAGAATTTTCATTTTTAGGTAAACTGTTCTACCATCAAAATTTCAGCCACATTTATACATAATGTATACATAATGTACTGTCATCTGAATAAAAAAAAAAAAAAGTTTCACAATCTTTTCACTGTCCATACAGTCCTACTGGCAAGTGACCGATTAAATAGCAAGCTTAATGTTCACATCATGTCAGACTGAATTCAAACCATAAACCAGTCAGCTGTAAGCTTATGAATAAATAAATCTTTACCTTAATTTCTCTGTAGTTGAATGTGACTTTGCAATATTTGCAATTAAGTGTTCTGGCTTCACACTCCCGCTCATTGTGACGATCTTTCTCACTGTGCAAGATGAGTGCTTGACATGCTTCACATCTGACATGCTCAAAACCACATTGACCTTCATGCTGACTCTGGTAAAGCAAAGAATGAGACACAGTATTCCGTAAATATCTAGCTAGAGAGTATAATATTATGTTTATTAGGTTTAAACATGCTTTACTTTCCATTGTTTGCTATTTTGTACTTGAACATTTATGCACCGGTTAGAAAACAAACAAAAACATTACAAAAACAAATGGCACCGACTGTAAATTTGTTTTACTACATTTTTGTATCTTCAGCTCTCCTTCTCTATAGTCTTTTTGAAGATTTTTTGAACTTGTTTTACCTGCACTAATGTGTGCAAGAGCAAGTGTGTCTGTGCAAACGTTGTTACAGTTTATGCAAACATTAAAGCTAGATAAAGCTAGACATAGATGAAAAGGGTGTTGACATTGGTTAAATCAGATAAGATAAATTTAAGCCATTTTGGTTAAACACCTACATTATCATTACCTACATTGTCCTACCTACACACTAAATACACTATGCACAGTATACACATATATACTGTATGTATGTATGTTTGGACACCATGTCCTTCTTTAAAATTAACATGAAACAGGATATTCAATCAGAAAAGAATGTCAGCGAGAACATGATGCTATCTGCCAGGAAGTAATTGGAGATAACTTTCATACAGAAGAATAGTTCAAGGGGAGGGGTTAAAAAGTACAGTAAGAGAGTTAATGCATTTGGATGAAAGGGTACAAAAAGATTTTGTTTTGGAACAACATGCCAATGAAGTTCAATATCTTGTTCCTAACTAAATAGGGTTCATTAATGTTGACGTTAATGCTTAAAACTAAATGCAGGTAGAAGAAAACATCAAATGATGGCAAGTACAGTTAATTATGAAGTTGCTGAAAAAACCTTTTTAAAGGATTATATGTTCCTTGTCACAACCTTACGCAGCTCCATTCAGACATTACTTGTACATTGTGAGTGACATGATATTAGAAGAGAAAATCAGATTATTTTATTAGAATTTACAGATTAAACTGATATGTTCATTAGTATTGTCTGAATATTCAATTCCTTTATTAAAGTAAATGTACACAATTATGACATTAAACTCTGTGTATGCAAACTTATTGTGATGAAATCAACAATTATAATCCTAGTCCAGCTGCTCCAGTATAAGCCTGGGAATCAGTATCATGTGAACTATTGCAAGCAATTTACGTAATCATCATGTTTTTACACAAATGAATTAGAAATGACTCAAAGACCTATTTAGGCCATTTAGTTTAAATTAGTCACAAGCAAAAAAGCACTGTCATGGTGATACTTATACAGACTAAGCACAAGTAAAACTGAGGCAAAGGGAAACCAGATTTTTAGGTTTACATGAAACGCAACTGAAACTTACACTGCCAGCCTGTAGAAACTGTTTGTTAGCAGTCCAAAATACCAGATCTGTTAAGGGATAGTTCACAGAAAAACTAAAATTCTGGTATGAATTACCCTCATTGCCGTTTCACACCCATTAAACCTTTGTTTATTTTCAGAACACATTTTTTTTTTTTTGATGAAATCCAGGAGCTTCCTGGCGTTCTAATCCCCCCCATTTTTTAAATTCCTTTTACCTCACTAAGTGCTTCACCTATTATACCCACTGTAAAACACTGTATATATTTAATTAATATTTAATTCATTAAATATTCTAATGAAAGCTAACCTCAACTTTGTTTACTTTGCATATAGTAATAGTCTGCATTCTAAACAAAGCCTAGGAATAACTTGAATAAAGCTTTGTTTGCTTTCATTCTTAAGAAACAAATTGTTATTATGAGGGTTATTCTTTTTTAAAATTGTGGAAAAGATACATTATACAAAGAAAAACGTTTTTGAAAATGCCTAGCTGCCTCATAATCTTTCGGTGCTTTCCACTGCTTTGGGACTTTCCACCCAACCCCCACATCTCATCTCTCACATTGACATACAAACGACCCAATAAACCAACTCCATGGATGTTGGGGGATGCAGATAGCTAGATTAGTAGGCGTATTTCTTAACACATTTGTGTTTTGAAGACGTTAAGTAAAGGCTGAGTAAAGGCTTTGTAAGTACAGAATGTGTAACTTTCAACACAATTAAAATGTTCTACTATTTTATATTTATGCCTTACCTTTCTACTACTTTAGACTTATGTCCTTACCTCATAGTCTCTTAGCAATCCAGTCCAACTACAGCCTTCATTCGGGCATTTTGCAGGCAAGCTATCAATTTCTCTTCGAGCTGCATTGTCAGGAAATGCCTAAAGCATAGGGAGAGGAAAAGACCATGAAATTTACATTACACCAGTGTCAGTTAGTCATTCAGAAGTTTTTCTATTTAGTGTTAGCTCTGTAATTTACTTTGGCTGTTTACATTTGACATTTATGAGAATGAGTCATAGCTTGAAGCAAAATCAATAATAGATTTGTGTTACAGGACTTCACATTTAAGGGAATACAGCTTACCACTGTAATATTGAGCATAGATATTGTCTCCTCAAATATACCCTCAGCATGGCAGGCTTCACAGGGTATTGGCCCTGCGCTATGGACAGAACAGATTTTTAATTTTTTATACATATTTTTCAAAATGCGAAGACAGGGCATGGAAAAAAGAAAGATGAGATGAACCAACAAGCAGGCTTAACAATGTTTTGGAAACCATTTAAACTATTAATATACAGCCTTCTTTATCCTTAGGGTTTGACAGAAGTACTTTGTTAACTGAAAAACTGAAGTGAAAGCAACATGTGCAACAGAAAGCAAGACGTTGCAAGAAATTGTGGTACAAGAAAGGTCTTGCTCAAGATTTTTCACCTTATCTTCCGCCAGCGTATCTTTACTTACTGCTTCTGTGATACATTCTGAGAAACTTGCTATATGCAAACCTAACACAACAAGGTGAGAGTTCTTGCAACCCACATTAACCATTTACCCTACCCAAAGCCCACAGGCACTTTTCTGACAAAGAAAAGAAAATCAGCTGAAGGCTTATTTATTTCAAACTTTTAGGAAAAATATGTTGCTGACTTTCTTGTTTAAATTGTTTTTAAATGTTAAAAGATCTTTATTCTGAGAGAAATTCTGAGAGACGCTAATGCTAAATAATCACATGTATTTGTTCTTTCCGACCACTAGGGGGCAAAACACATATTATTGCAAAAATACGATTTGCAAATGCACAAAAATTAGATGCATGAGGCAGGAATCCTGGGCACCTGGTAAGCTCTTTGAAACAGAACACACAAAAACGATGTCCACACTGTGCTTGGAAAGGTTTCCGCAGGATTTCTTTACACTGCTGGCATTGGTATTTTGATTCCATGGTTACAGACAACACATCCCGAGATATTCCAGGCAATATGGAGTCCAAAGAGGATGGTAAAGATGGACGTGCCATTGCCTTCCATTTACTCACAGTATCATTTGTGCTGATCATCTGCAAAATCATGGAGCACAATTTAGCAAAACGTTTTGTTTTAAATTCAACATAAATTTAAATTTATGTTGACAATTTCAAGTCAACATAAAAAAACATCTATAACCCATTTTACTTCTGTAGTGTGACGTATTTACAAAAGAAACAGCGTATTAACAAGAAAACAAATTTAGATTGAAAAATTAGATGTGAAAACTGGGTCTTCCAAAGAAGATGGAGTCAAAGGAATGGAGTCACACTTGAATATGAGTTTGCGGTGACTTTGACATCTAACCACTGCAAGCGATACATTTAAGCCCAAGGTTTGAGGTATTGCAGGAGGAAAGACTTCCAGCAAATAATGACTTAAAAATGGTATTTTAAGCTTATTTGTTCTGTCCTGTGTAGGTTGACTACCACTGGTCATTTTCTTTCTCCACTGTATGGAAAATGGCAGCATGGACATTCTGATAAATATATACTTTTATTTTCTAAAGAAAAATAAGAGATAGTTTTGAAACAACGCCATGAGGAGTACATTTCAACTGAACTGACATCTTTTTCCAAATTTTATTTTTAATTTTACTAAAATTGTCAGAACAGCTCCAGAATAGATCCAAGTAATTTTTGTTGAGGTAATGAACAGTAGTACAGGATTCCATTCTAGTTTATTATTATCTACTGAAATAAAGTACATTATTAGGAGTTAGCCTATTAATGTTTTTAATGGCTTAAAACCACACACTAGATTAAACACAATAAACTAAATTGTGCTTTTATTTTACAAAGCACAATACCAATAATGTTTCAAAGCTTCTCACTAGTTAAAGCTTTTGTTTAGCTAGTATGTATGACTACCTATTTTGTAATTGTAATATACCAACTAACAGGAAAAAACATTTGCGCAATCATAAACAATAAACAACGTGAAAGAGCAGTTTTGTCCCTCTGCCAAAGTCTCTAGCCCATAAATGTCGCCGTGTAAACAATATGCTCCCTGGTTACGGCCACCAAAACAAATGAACAAACCATCATAAGACTACAAAATAAGAAAGGTAACCATCTCTTTAAAATACAACGATTACAGTTTAGCTGTTCTTGGATTTTTTTAAGTCATGGAGTAAAAATGACAACAACTCGCTGCCCGCGGACTACACAGCCGAATTACATCCGTGTGTCGCAGTCACTGTACTGCGACC
Organism: Chromobotia macracanthus; assembly: GCA_036877525.1. Lineage (NCBI taxonomy): Eukaryota > Metazoa > Chordata > Actinopteri > Cypriniformes > Botiidae > Chromobotia > Chromobotia macracanthus. Next base: position 4,981,559 of record JAZGTH010000076.1, on the reverse strand, counting down.
AACAGGAATATCAAAGCAAACAAAGAATACGTAAAAGGTTACTTACCAAACACTCTCACATACTCTGAAAAGTAACCTTAATTTTCAGACGTTCAGTCGCCCCACCCAACGTTACGTCTGTTTCAACTTTGTGGGCCTATATACATATGGGATTCATTTTGTGCCATTTAAAAAGAGACAGCTGCCTCAATTCGCGCCAGCGGCAACTAATCGCGGCACTTCCGGGGGCAGCCACTGTTACTTTGAGGCAGCTGACGGTGTTAGCGGCACTTCCGGTGGCAGCCAGAGCCGCTGGCAGTGGCTGACCAATAACACAGATCGAGATAACGTTATTCAAGTTCAATTTCTTAATATAGCGCTTTTCACAGAGGCACGCTGTTACAAAGCAGCTGTACAAATTAAAATATCCAAGAGTATAAGCGAAAACCGAAATTGAAAACGAAAGAGAAGGAGGAGAGAAAATTAGAAAGAGAAAAGAAAGAATATTCAAAATTGATCAAATTAACAAACAACGAATATAACACAATGTATAGAGCAAATGTTCTAAGATTATATCAGCAGTTCAGCAGTTAGGCAATATATGCATATATAAAACTACATATAGGCTGTACATAAATAGTTGTTTTTATATATGGCGTTTATGGATGGGGCATAATCAGTGCACCCGTTTCATTATCGAATGCAATGTATCGTTACTATTATTGCCTGTTACATCACAGTGTTTAAAGCATAATTATTTTAAGGGATCTTCATTAAATCATGTTTCATGTGACATTTGAAAGCAGTAACATAACCTGGGCCAAAGAAGTTTTCAGCAGGTTCAGCAGCCTCGGATGCCAACGACTTTCTGAGGCAGTGTCTCTGTCTTTGTCTGCTTTGAACTATTTTTGGTTCAAGTTACATAATTCGACGTAATATTTGTAGAGTTTTGTAGTTTCATTTATTGAATGTCTACTTTCACATGGATATTATTGAGTCGAAATCTCTAATATTTGGCCACAATGAGGTTACATGTTAATTCCTACATGCAAAGGTATCCTAATGAACATAGCAATATTTCATAAATAATATTTATCTAAATATAGTATTATTATTTTTTGTTTATTTTATTTAGGAGTTAATTGCCATGTATATTCATTTGTGAATGCCAATATTAATGTACATTCAGTTTTATTATGTTAAATCCTCCCTTTCGGGAGGTTTGGGAAGCATGAGACAGACACAGACGAAGGTTATATGGATGCTTGAAATTGTGAAACGTGAAAATTGAGTGATCTTAGCAACGTCTGTTTATTATACAAGAAACTGCAGGGGCAGTTCAGAATCATTGGAGTAGGTGATTTTGTGATATTTCAGACTGGTGGCATTGCTAAGATCTAAGTATCCCCTTTAAGGTATGCTGAACACTAGCAAATACATTAATGTGTTAAAAGTAAGTTGTCTTAGTTATCTGAACATACTTCTATTGTGTAGGTTATCTTGTATTCATAACGAGAGTAAAACTGAAGTCTTTCACTTCTGCCACCTTTAAGGCATTCCATTCAAATTCCTGCGAGTGGTTTGGAACTGGGAGGAAACTTGCTCGCCTGTGACACACAGGAAAATGATGAGAATGTAATTCATGTCAATGTCAGAAGCAATTTTTTAAATTGTAAAGATTTAAACTTAAACAACTTTTAAAGATTTTTTTTAAGAAGATTTTTTTCTTTAGCTTTTTTCACTGACTTTAACCATTTGGTTTGTAATTTGTATGTATTGAAAAAGAAATTCTTGAGAATTTCAGTTTAACGTAGGACGATGTATTTTCTCCTGTCTTTTTAATATATTTTTTATATATTAAGTGGTTATTCAGTATACATTAAATTCCTAGCCAAAAAATGTTTAAATACTGCAGAATCATTTAACTTTATCCTTAGCATGGTGCAGCTGGAAAGAATGCAAGGCTGCCAGCTGTACAGGAATGCGGGATGGTCAGCACTCTGCTTTGTCATCATCGATAACAGCACTCAGCTTCTGTGAGAACAGTTAATTTTTAGGTTTCTGAACTGGTGCTGCCATGCATAAATAATTGTGTCAGATGAGTGAATGTCTCAAATGTTAATTTTAAAAGAAGAAGTCCTAATGCTTGATCTCTTCTGCTTCATTTAATAGATTTATCAATATGCTAATAATCTTGATGTTCTATCTAACTAACTTCTGAACCTGAAACATCATATTATTTCATCATATTGAGCTGGGCACACACTGTTCGATTTTTAATAGTCCTTTACAATTGTTGCTTGTCAAACTGTACAGACATCCCAGCTAAAAGCCATGTCACACTGTGGGATATGGATTTCAAATTAATTGAATATGGTAGTTATTGAGTGAAATTGCGAAATTGAAATGGTGGCTAACAAACAAAAACAATCTCTTAGCATTAATTTTAATCCATGCTCCTTTTGGTTTTTAATTTGACTTTGTCGTAGAAGAAGCCACGCTGCAGGACTGTCTCAAGATTTTTCTGACACTGCCAGAAAATCTGATCACAGTGGTCATTATTTGGTTATAGGAAAGCATGTCAAACTAGCAAACAAAGACTACAGATGTTGGCACTGGATTCCAGGAATTATTTAGGATTTTCAAAATTAGTCTCTGCCAAGTCATGGCGAAATATGGGTTAAATATGGGTATACAAATATGGGTCTGGAAATTAATATTACCACACACATTCAATAAATTTTGTTAATATGAGGCCTTTAGTGACTTTTGTATTAAAGGACTTGTGTGCATTTTAAATATACAGTTTTTCTTGGGAAAACGCATTTATAAATTCAGATAAAATTATTATAGTACATCTAACTGGGTTAGAAATACCACAACCTTCAATAATACAATAACAACAACCATTGGAAATCAGCATATTGTAGCATTAAGCTTTGGTATTTAAATTGTAAGATGAGCAAAATATGTGGTCAGCAACTGAGCCAGTATATGTAGAATAATTGTTTTTTAACGTATTGATTTAGGCCTAGGCTTATTGATAAAATATTAATTCACAGAGGAACTTCCTAGTATTGGACAGACAGTACCTCTGGTGAACTGTGATGGTAGGCAGCAGGAAAATAGCTGGGCACTCTGTGATTGCAGGCTGGGAGCTGTTTAGCTGGTCGTGGCATTGAGGTGCTGATTTGGGCAGCAAGGCTTGGTTCTGAATTTGCTGGATGTGGTATCCTGGTTCACATGATAAGCAGTACAATGCCACACTGTACAGTATTGCGGAAACAACTTTTTGATGTTCCTGCAATATTTACAGTTGCTGAGTTGTTCCACTGTAGTAGCTGGCCTCCCAGACATTCTTGTCAAGGACCTATGTACAGTATTCTCATCCTTGAATAAAAATAAGGGACTGAAGTCTGACACATCCAAGCATGACAGTTAGATTTGTCCATAGCCTTGAGTTTCTCCCCCAATCTAATCTAATCTGCTAAATCTGTTTTAGTTTTAAGCAGCTCTGGAAATCCAGTTTATATATTTATAGGTTTGCCTTTTTATATAAAAACTTTTGACCTTTTCATCATTTTCTTTAATGATCTTTTTATATTTAATGTTTTGTATTTTTATTTTCTGATTTTTGGTTTGTGAAATGCTATTTATTGTAAATGCTATATTTTATTGTAAAATTTTTCTGGCTGCAGAGAAGATAATGTCACAATGAACACCTGATTAACATTTGTGGTTCTTCAAGAAGAAAAATGGCAACACAGGCTCAAAGTTCCAGTTTTCTGAACATTGGACCTTGTTTAATTGAGATTGTCCCACCTGTCTTCAGTCAAGTCTGGACCCAATGACTTGGACACTTATCTGAAGGTAAGCAGTGAACCATTCAAGCCCTCAAACTTTACTAACTGAACCTGTGACATAAATACACAGTTACCTTCATTCTAGTAATCAACAATTAGCACATGCTTGCTGACTATTTATTGGTACATATTGCAAATATAACAATTTGCTGAAACTTTTTAAACCTTTATAAGTCATATACACTTAGAATGCCCTGAGGGTTAATAATTTATTTGCTAATTTTCCTTTTTAAGTGGAGTATCTCTTTAACAACAGATGCTTTCAGTTTTATCTCTGCTCAGCACTGCAATAATCTAACTTTTGCTTTGTGTTTGTTTTCTGGCTGCAGAGAGGGTATTGCCAGTCCACAGTGGATTTCTCTTACATAACTGGTGACAATACACGTTACATTCCAGTTTCTCAAGCATCATGTCTGACTCTGTCCCATTTTTTCAATCAAGTACGGACTCATTGACTCATTACTCTTGTTCAGCCAGGGCAATTGGCCCAGAGTCATGATGTTAAATCATTTCTCCATGGATTTCTTCATAAGGACACATGCACTTTTTTCATGACCTCAATACTTTGTGAGTATACTGCACAAGTAATTTGAAAATGCAAAAACAGTTTTTGATGTATATCAATGGTGGTGTTTGTGCTTTATTTGTTAGTTCAGGTAGTAGTTTAGTCAGTAGCAAAATATATGCCAACCAACTATAATGCGTTGTGTTGTACCATATTTTTTACACTGAAATTCTGGCAACCACAGTTGCCAGTAATTTACTGTTAAACTGACCCTAACAATAAAATACTATAAAATATTATATGGTTGTATTGTATTTATCGGTGGGATAGACTGTAATTACATTTACAGTACCATTATTTCAAAGTAGTATACTGTAAACAGGTCTACATTATTACTGTAATTTTAAAATCAAACTACCATAAAGAGGATTACATTATCTGTTTTTATCTGTTTTACCTTTATTTAGTATCTTTTCTTCTTTAACGCAGGAAAACGAACACAATAATGGCAAGATCGGCGAACTAAAGGGCATTGAATTAATACAGTAATTGATATTTTAAAAAATGTATAGTCTTTACAGTTTTTTTTTACTACATTAACCTTAATATATGTAACTGGTCAGCGGCCATGGGGCAGCGGCTGCAGACAGGAAGTCAAACAGAGGCTGCCACCGGCACAATCATAATGTGACACTACCGGCGCTGCTGAATGTGCTAAAAACTCCTTTGGCCAACATTATGTTATTGCTTTTGCAGACTGTGCAGTGTCTGGAGAACAAATGTCACATGAAATAAACAGTCTCTTCTGTGCGCAACATCAAACAGGGTCTGTCAGGATGATAAAGGAAAGAATATGATGTAATGAAGATCCTTTAAAATAATCATGCATAAAATAAACACTGTGATGTAACAGGCAATAATAGTAACAATATGTTGCATTTGATAATGAAATGGGTGCACTGACTATGCACCATCCATAAACGCCATCTATAAAAAACAACTATTTATGTACAGCCTATATGTAGTTTTATATAGGCATGTATTACTTAATGTTACCTCGAGCTGTGTAATTGGTCACCCACTAACAGCAGCAGTGATCACAAAAAAGAGCAGTTTCTGCCTCAAAGAGTCAATGACAGCTGATGCTAACAGCTCTGGCTGCCACCGGAAGTGCCACCACTAGATGCTGCCTCAAACAGCGTCAGCTGCCTCAAACAGCGTCAGCTGCCTCAAACAGCGTCAGCTGCCTCAAACAGCGCCAGCTGCCTCAAAGAATTAGTGGCAGCTCTGGCTGCCATCACTGGAAGTGCTGACTAGTTGCTGCTGCCGGTAATTGAGCTAGCCCCTACTGGAAAATAAACGCAATATTTTAAGAAACAAACAAAAATAAATAATCAGAACAAAGAAAAACACTTAAAAAAATAAAACTTGATGGCAAAAGTGTAGCATGGTTTTCAAACAAACCTTATTTTTTTTAAACTGTTTTCTAATCTTTTTATTCGAATCTGAGTTTTCGTTTACGCTTTCAGTTTTCATTTTAAATCAGAAAAAAATTTACGTTCAACACTGTGGCACAAACGTTGCGTGCGGGCGGGGCTTAGCTGGGCTTTACTATTATAGGCTTGTAATATTTTAATAGACAGCTCTCTGACCTGGAACTAGTGGATCTTATTGTCAAGAACAATCTGTATGCTACACTATGAAGTGTAGTGACTGTAAAGTTCTTATTTAATTAACATTTCAGATAGTAATTAATATTTGAGGTTTGGGTAGTGTCATACAACTATTCCTTCAAGATGAGCTCTCAGGAGCATCATGGAACATCTTTGCCATCCTCCTCCTCACCCTCCTGTCATTGAGTTTTATTCCTGTACAGTATCAGTGCTGACTTTACTAACTCGTTAATTACATACTTTATTGCATGGAGAACCATAATGGTGTAACCTTTTTAAATCAGCTGGAACAACACATGACATCCAACACACAAGAAGACGAGTTGCAATTAAACATAAAAAGAGATCATTTTAGGAAATACCAAGTCAATACGTAATAAATGAGCCAAATTAAGACATAACTGCTGCATACTGTACAGAAATTACACTTTTAAAAGTTATGTTTATTATCTCTGCTTTTCCACAATGATACAGTGATTCCAAAGTACAATTGGTGAGCAGATCGCGCTCCACTTGAGTAAGTACATTTAAATCCCGCCCACACGTGAAGTTTGTTTCGTGAAAGTGTGAACAAAAACTCTGATTTGTAAAAAAAAAAAAAAGGAAGATTAGGAAACAATTTAAAAAAAACTAAATAACTATGCTACACGTTTGCCATCGAATCTTATTAGTGTTTTTCTTTTATCAGCTTATTTATTTTCGTTTCTTTAAAATACGCATTGTTTTTTACTGGCACAGAATTAATCCCATAATATTAACCACCTGCATCGTGTGCAGGCAAACAGTGAGCCAGTCATGAGACTCATGCTACTCCGCGCCTTCCGTAGCTTAAACTCCTATGGACATTATTGTCGGTGTTCTTATGGAGGTATTTTTACAAAGTTTTACAGTGCAACTAATTCCCTAATTTTATATTTCAAAGGTACATTGTGGTAAAATTGTGTTACAAGCGCGTTTTAAAGCGGAACTTTCTGACCTTACCGCTAGCTTATTGGCTAACCAGTATTGTAAAATCCTTAAACCAGGATCTATTGCAAATCTTACACGACGTATTTGGTCACCTAGTAAATAAACTAGTTAAATCTGGTGTTTACTCCTTGTGATGGTTTTCTTAACATTGCTACAGTAGCTTTATAAAGTATAAGGATTGACGTGAAGCAGTTAATCATCCGTTACGGAGTTAATTTGCTACCGTGCATTAGCAATCCTGTCTGATAGTTTTGTTTTTTTAGGATTTGTATGTTCATAAATATGTTCACTGCAGGGAATGTACCTTTAATATACAATTTAATGCTTTGCAGTAACCATGTGTTTAAACCTGTTTATGGAGCGTTTGTGGGGACAATTTTAAAAAGTAACTAAGTTGCGGTTGCGTTTTCTTTTTGTGGGTGTAAAAGTTGTGACCCAATTCAAATGCAAAATGTTTTCGTTTACACGAACGCACATTGTCTGCCAAATTACAGATTAAAATGCAAAGTCCATTTGCAATCGCGTTTCAGTCCGTGTATGCTCCATTCATTTAATTTCGTTTTCAATTAAAAAAACATTTACAAAGGTTACCGGCAGGGGGAGCAAAGATGCTGCAGGTCCAACACTTCGACAAGTCGCCTCGGGTCTCTGGTGATTAAAAATAAATGCTATTTCCAAATGGACCCGATCAAACACAATCCCTTTAACAGGTGTCTGTTTACAATAAACAGTCCACCTTGTTAGCAGAGGCTTTTTGTACTAACACCGCGAGCCAATGTCTGGTTGTGATAGACAACAATATAAGAGACGTCATTCGCTGTATTGGCGTGGCACGTAACGTGACGTCAACTTTTGACGTGACCGACCGAGTTACCTTCATTCATTAGCCGACTCAGAAATAACTTGCATCCATCAGACAGGCAAAAATATAAAGTAATAATGAATAAGTAAATAAATAAATGAAAGTAATAGAGCAGCAGCCAAATCAGTCAGCAGAACAGCAGGATTTTATCCTGCTGGATAAAAATATTTTTTATCCTGCAGGCCTGCATTTACTTTCAGGTCCATTTGGGTTTGAAAATAAATGCTGTCGTGTCGGACTTGGATACAGTTACACGTTAGGTTGGTTTCTATTCATTTAGCACACGATTCGGGTCGGGTAGGATTTAGGACCAGAAGCCCACGAGCATTGGTCAATTAACAGTTTTATGTATCTTAGAGGACACAAAAAAAAAGGTTTATAACGTATATAGGAAAATATTATGCATCTATGAAGTAATAAATAGTTTGGTTCAACATGATCACATGCTTATCTTCATTTTCATTTTTAGGTGAGGGTTCAATTTCTGTGTTTTATTACTGCAGCCATTTTTTTTTAATAAATAAAGCTGAAATAAAACCATCATAAACCGACCATCAAAATTTCAGATTAAAGAGAGTCAGATTCAGGTTAGTATTAGAGCAATAGATAAATAAATAAATAAATAGACATCTGTTTATAGCCTTGTTTAGAAGCTGAATAAATTTAAAGATAATATTGAAATAATGAGACAGGTTACACTATGGAGGATATTTGGTAAATTAGTGACGGGAATAGGAGTTTAAGGGGTTATGAGTGAAAAGTACACAAGATCAAGTTCTGTGGTATATCAGAGTACAAACCAAAGCTTCAGACTAAACTAGATTTGTGGAAACTTTAATTTATTGACTTTACTCTTTCAAATGGCTTTGTTCCTAATTAATACTGCAAAGTATCTACTGTTATTTTTGTACTTATGTGTGCTCCCCTGGGAATCGACCACAACCTTGGCACAGCTCCACCAATTGAGCTACAGGAGCACTAGTTTTTAAAAAAAAATTAAGAATAAGAAAGAAAATAGAGAAAATGTACAAAAAATAGAAAAAGTAACAATTAATTTATTTTTCATTTTCATGGAAATAAAACTAAAAACAATTTGCTTATTCTGTTTTATAATTTCAAAATTAATATGGAATTAACTAAAGATACGCAGGTTCATTTCCCATGTCTTACGTATGGAGCGTTTTTGAGGACAATTTTAAAAAGCAATGCAGGGAATTTACTTTTAATATACAATTGAATGCTTAGAAGTAATACTATGTTTACCTGTATATGGAGCTTTTTGCAGAACATTTCAGAAATCGTGGCCCATAGTATAATCCCACCCATGACACTAATTGACAGGTTTGTGTGCAAGGCATCATAAATGCAAATGCAAAGAGACTCATGATTGCTTTTAAATTTCGGCAGACTCAATACGCAATGCATTACATTCACATTTATGCATTTGGCAGACACTTATGCAAAGCAACTCAAGTTATACATTTTGTCAGAATGTGTGGTCCCCTGGGGATTGAACCCACAACCTTTGCACAGCTAATGCAATTTTCTAAAAAATGAAATCACAAATGGGTGATTGCTATTGCAATTCAAATGTTACAGGGTCGTAACTCGTAAGACATGGGAAATGCAATTGCAAATAGGCTTTTCATTTGAAATTTGGCAGACATTGTAGTGTAAATAAAAAGGCAAACAATTTGCATTTGAATTGTGTCAAAATTTTTACATGCACACATAGAAAACAAATGCAAAAGAAATTTGCAATTACTTTTTCAAAATTGTCTGCAAATACACTCCATACCTGTCAATAGACCTTTAAACAGCATAACTGATTATCGGAAGTGCTCACTGAAGCAGTTTATCGATTCCTCAAATTTTGGCTAGCAAAACATTGGTGTCTGCACATCGGATGACATCCTCTCCATTGACTTTGCCAAAAACTGTCCAAGAAGATGTGGTTCGCTTGGTAAAAGTGTAAAGTTCAAAGCAAGGAATACAGGTTTATTTTTTTAAGTTTAACTGTTTATTTTCAACTACAAGTCAATTGCAGTGTCAACGTATTCTGGCTACTAGTTCCCCTGTAAGCTTCAGCTTATAATTAATTATTATTTATTTATTAATTATTATTATTATTAATTATTAAGAGAGACGTTTTGCTACGAATTTTATCTAACACTGAAAAAGCCTAAATAAAGCAAATAGTATGTAAATTTGCAGAATTTGAGCAAATAATTTGTATGTCTGTGGTAAGCTGTTTCTATTCAGTTTGCGCAGTCTGCAAAGTAATAAATGCTAACGCAAGCCTACTCATGTCATGTTATTAATCTTTCAAAATCAATCGTTAAATTTAGCAGGATAAGTTTAAAGTTAGCAGTTGCCAACAGGCTGTGCATCCCTCCTTCCTTTGCATGTAGTGTCAGATATAGTGAACGGAGAGGTATTAGTACACACAAATTGCTACCGGTCAATGTGAAAGAACAAGGATACTCAGAAACTACAGGTTGCTCAATGTTCGGAAAGTTTAGCCCTCAGTCCGAAAACATACTCTAGTCCCTACTCACTGAGACATCAACATTCATTCACAAGGTAGTTTGTGCTCTTTTGTGTTCAGTATTTGGACAATTTATTGCAGTGTTTCAGAAGTTTTCCACTTTAGTTTCAGACATAGCTTCAAAATTCCCAAAAAATCTTCTAATTGATCACTTTGTAGGAGATAGACATCCTCAGTTTTGAAATGCATACTGCACACAAATGTATTCTCATGTATTATTTTAAAAGAAAGATCTTTATCCCGCTGTATTAGTCTCACCCATGCTTTCCTTTTTTGGGTCAGGAAATTGTTATTGGAACTGCTGGGTAAGCTTCAATAACACCGGCAAGAGGATTAACATTAGTTAAAATTGGGTTGTGATGGTATGGGAAGTAACAATACATTGCTTCACCGGAAATAGGAAGTGTGATAAAGGTCTATGGAAACATAATATAGTTTGCCCTTCCTGGATATCAGCCAATCGCATCATCTGTTTTTACTCTGTTAGCCCTAAATTTTGGACGTCCATCCAGATACACCACACTGCATGTCTCATGTCAAAACATGAAATTTCAGCCTTTAAGCCATGTGTGAGGGTCCATATCTTTAATTCCTCCAGCTTGTTTGTCAGAGACCGTACATTGGTGAGGAAGATGCTGGATAGAGCTGGCTAGTGTGGGTTTAGTCCTAACTTAGTACACAGCCCTACACGCTTCCCCTGTCTTTGTTTATGGTCTTACAGATCTTATAGCTTGAAACACCATTCTTATCAATAACAAAAGCATTTATGTTATTGTTTTCTGTAAAAATAAACAAATTCAAAATGGCTGGATATGTGACCAACAGGTAGATTTATTTTCATATAACCTGCCCCAAAGAAAGATAATAACACCTATTACATCAGTGCATTGTTGGCTCCGCCCATGATCGTTAAGTCGCAGACAAACAGAAACGGTCCTTTCCTGATAAAACATCACAGAAACATCCTCATTGTGTTCTTAAAATTCTTATGTTATTTACTCACCCTTATTTCATTCCATAGACATAATATGAGGGTGAGTGAATGATGGAAAAAATTGATTTTAAGTGAATTATCACTTTAATGACCTTTTCTTCGGATTCTGGGGTGAACTTTACTAAAGAAACATTACTGATGTGCATCTTAAAAAAAAACAACACCCCAACCAAAAAAAAAAATCCAAGTGCAACCTGTTTTCTTTTAGGATTTCTCAAACATGAAGTCTAGGACTACCGGCAGAAAGGCCCTTAGTTTTAGTGCACAGAAACATAAAAATATAGTTTTAGTATTATGTTAGAGACAACATGGGTTAGGTGCGAGTAGGTTACACAATTTTATCATTTTAGATTAGTTGAGTGTGTTAGCTATGGCCACTGTCTCGGAATTCACTTGACCTGTTTCTGGTTCTCTCTCTCCCCTGCTCAGTACTAAGTGGGCAGCAGCACATAAGCTCAGACTCAAATCAAAATGGAAGTTTGTATCCAGGTCATATTCCAACCAACCCTATTCAGAAGGCTCTGCTGGCTGTTGGTTCTGGAGTGGCTGCACTACAGAACCCCTTCAGACATGGTAAACCAGTTTTATTGATAATTACATGTTGGGGTTTTTCAGTGTGTCTTTAAATGACAATTGCTGCTTTTTTAAAAATTGGGTGGATGTAAAGTGCCTATTTATTTTAGTGAAAGTGAACACTTGATCAATTGTTTTTGTATTCATTACATAGACTGTTGTTTCCTAAATGACTCAGCAGTGTGGGTTTAAAGGGGATGGACATTAGGACTAGTTGGGGCTATAAACTTATGACTGCAGTATGAATATTTCGGGTTCTATGATTCTCAAACCAGCAATGCTATAGTAATGTTAGCAGCTGAGTCATCACCACATCCAGACAGAATCTGCAGACTTCATTTTTGTGCTAAACTGTGCAGGATTACTACACTTTTATTGACAGTGTACAGAGTACATCCAATCTAACTATTTGACAAACCGGCATTATTTTGTAAATTATGTCAACTAGACTTCTGGTAGTAATCCCAATGACTCAAAAATTGTATATTAACCTTTGACAGATATGGTCGCAGTGCTTGGGGAGACCACTGGTCACATGGCCCTAATCAGGCTTAGGGATAGGATGAGAAATAACCCTGAAGGTTACACCATTCTCACGTATGTCTTATTTGTTTACTTGCAAGGTTACATGTTGTTAAAAAGTTGTATGGTTAATTAGCATAATGTATATCATGCATAATGGACCTCAGATGTCCTTGGTAATCTATAATGTTGTATTCTGGATAACTTTATGACTTTTATGTTTGTTTTGTCTGTAGAGAGCGTCCTAGAATTCGCCTGTGTACACTAAACCTAACTCGAATGAGTGCTTTGCCAGAGGGATCATTAGGAAGAGAGTACCTTCGCTTTCTAGAAAAAAATGTAAAATTAAAGAAATGTGCACAAATGTTCCTCTTATGCTGATAGAAAATGGTCTAATTGCTAAATTATCTTACCTATTTTATAAGATAAAAATTACCTATTTTATCTTATCTATTGCTCATTTTTATTTTTATCTTAGAGAGTCACCCCTGACACACGGGCTGATGTGAAGTTTGTAGATAACGAGGAGCTTGCATATGTCATGCAGCGATATCGTGAAGTCCATGACCTGTTGCATACCTTGCTTGGCATGCCCACCAACATGCTGGGTAAGCAGTGTTACCATAATGGTATAAAGTATAGGTATTTTTGTAGATGTTTCTAGGTTTGATTTGTTGGATTCGCATTTCCTAAAGCATCTACCAGTATGTGCAAGGCAACGTAAGAATAGTTGAAGTTCACACAAAAATGAAAATTGTTCTATCATATAATCACCCTCATGTCATTGCAAATCTGTGTGATGTGTTTGCTTCTGAGGAACACAAAAGAAGATATTTTGAAGTACATGGGTAACCAAATAACACTGGCACCCTTTGACTTTCATTGCATGGACATAGAGACATTATCAAAGGATCTTCTTTTGTGTTCCACTAAAGTAAAAAGTCATATAGACCTGGAATGACATGAGTGTACGATGTAACAATTTTCCTTTATGGATAAACTGTCTTTAAATGTTTTTTTTTCAGTAAATAAAATACTGCGTTTAGAGCTTTTGCCATCACACAATGTAAAACCAAGATAAGTGTACAGTATGCATGGAAGATCCAAACTATATTCAGTATGCACATAGATGTAAGACAATTAGTATTCATCTATGTGTTGATAATCAGTGTTTACAATGCTGTTACAAGTGGCATGCCTAGTTTCTGATAGTGAAGTCAAAAGGTTTGTGCCATACAAAAATGGTGTGCCATACAAATGCTGGAAGCTTAATGCAGAAGAGTTGTATGTGTGTTTCATCTGTGTTTTACTGTTTCAATTTTCCTGTTATTTTTTGCCCACAGGTGAGGTTGCTGTGAAGTGGTTTGAGGCTGCACAGACTGGTCTGCCCATGTGTGTTCTTGGAGCAACACTTGGACCTCTCCGCCTATCTGGCAGGTGAGTTATTTATGTTTTAAAGGAGTGTTCTGGGTTCAGTACAAGTTACACTATATTGACAGCATCTGTGACATTACCACAGAAAAAATAGACCTGTATCTCAGTTAAAAACAAAGTGTGTATAGTAGGCTCTTTCAGTGGAAGTCTGTGAGACAATGGATTGTACCTGAATCAGTGTTAGAAAGCTTTTTGCTTTGAGAGTCTAATCACAATAAGAATTTGCAGAAGAGCTTCAGAACTCATGTAACACATTTGTCTATGAAAAATTATTATGTGCAAAAATGTTTGGCACATCTTTTGAAGATGCTTTAAAAACAATGTTTTAACATGTTTGTTTATATCTTAAATGTCAGTAGAAAATATCAATATGCATTTTCAGATCTTTGCCATTAACTGTAATAATCAAGTGATATTTGGGTATAAACAGAGTTCTACAACAGATTAGTATGGCTGTCTTTTGATGAAAAATACCAAGTTTTGCATGAACAGGAATCACCATGCCATGGCCATGGAATTAGAAGAATAAAATAATTTTATTTCTGGGACTTAGAAAATTATTAGCATAAACGTGAGTGAAAATTTGAACTGTTGGTGGTGCTAGAGGGTTTGAGTTAGTGACTCCAAATGTGGTCCAGTAACATATCAACGTGTCCTCTATTTGTGTGCCAAATTTCGTAACTTTCCTATGTACTGTTCTATGGGTGACCATAGATGCAAGAGCAGAAGAAAAAGAGCACTAACAGAGCAAGACCCCTAATAAAAGCACGGATACAGCTGCAACAGACAGAATTAAATACTTATGCAAGGAGCAAAAATTAGGGTCAGTCTTACCATGGGTACTAAATATTTTAAAAAATTAAATATAAACTAAAATAAAGACATTGTTTTGTTTAAGACAAAACAACTGAAACCATTTACAACAGCATAAAATGGTTTATAATTTGACCAATAGGTGGCGATAGCATCATGCTAAAATGTGTTAGCTGTACAGATATGTTAGCGTCATGTTAATTTTATAGTAGATTGTTAAAACATTAACAACATACTAATCCCTGTTAAGCATGTTACCATTGTTTTAGAGAATGTCAGACCTAAAGTATTTCAAGCAGTTGTACACTTCAGGGCCAAGTTTTGTGAAGCCAACATAAAGTTTGTCTTCAAGTTTTTAGTTTTCCATGTGAAACATTTTCTTGTATGTGATGTATGAGCTGGACATATTTTTTTGTGAATTTGAACTTTTGGTGTGTGTGTGTGTGTGTATTGTTTCAGTCGTCTACAGTTGCTAATTCAGTCTCTGGGGCCATGGGCCCTGCGCAGTGGCAGTCGGGCCCACTGTGTTCTTAGCATTTTCTATGAACGCAGATGGGAGCAGAACCTCCAAGACCTAAGACAGGAATTAAACATTGAGCCGCCACCACTGAATCTGATTCCAACTAGCAAGAATACATCCTCATAGTCTTAGTGCACTAACCTTATATTTGTACTGATTTAACTGAGGGAAGTTTTGACATGTGGGGATGCCACACAAGGAAGTTATATACATCCTACTAAAAACAAAGACCATCATGTTCTTAATTTCCCGCTTCCTCTTAATACAGGATATGCTTAATGAAATGGTATCACAATGAAACATTCTATGTGACCACATCAGGAGTAAATACATTGTTGTTTTCTCAGTTAAGTATTGGAGAAGAAAATGGAAGGATGATGTGCTTTTTTATGATTAGGCAAAAATTACCATGTAAAACTTTCTGGATCCTTTGTGAACATCAGCATACATATAAGGAACATAATATTTCCCCAGTTTTTTGGTCTTTCAACATATCTGAAATGTTTTAGGTACAGTATGACAGTAAAATAGCAAACAATTCTAATGTGTAATTTATTATCTTGTATATAATAAAATCTGTCATGTTTGTATTATATCTGTCCCTGTCAATTTGTATGCATGCAATTTTAACTTTTTAACTTGTTATATATAGGGATAATACAGTGATATCCAGAGATAATATTGTAATTAATATGAAAATAAAAAGTACAGTTAAATAATATCTTGAATTAAAAATGTGGTTAGGAACTTTAAACCTTTTTTTAGAAACAAACCTGTATTTTACAATGCATGGATGACTGCAAAGTGTGCAGCATTCTTTGCATTTAGTAATCCTAAAACAAACATGTATACATATAGAGTTGGATTTTCAATTTAAATGTTTCTATACCTTTAGCTGTATTTTGCATTTTCATTGAGTGAAGTCTACTCAGCTACTGTGAACAAGATAAAATGGAATTTGCCCTTTGTTGCCCTCTAGTGGAGTGAATCTACATAGATGTAAAGGTACTTTAGTAAAGTTACTTTTGATCTAACCTTAATCCTTACTGTAAACATTTCCCAAGTGACATTTAATGTGTTATTTCCACCCGTGTAGACCAATATTGGTGGAAGGTTATACATTTATTGACAATGAAGTAAGTGTATAATTTATGTCTACAGCAGCAGCATTTTGAATTTCATATTATTTTAAAATAGGTCTACTCAACACTACCCCATCATTCATTGGTTAGACAAACAGATGGTTTTACCCCAAACTACACCATTGGTGGAGACAGTTTTGTCATGTTGGACAGGCTCTTTAAAAAAACAGCTGTGTTCCTTTTCTGTCAGTCGACGTTGTGTTGATGTAGTGACACTAGTGGATTGACCCTGGGAAGCCCGATTGGTCTACTCCTTATAAAAAACACCAATGAAAATTGTCTTTTAAAATAAGCGCCAATGGCAAGTGGAATTTGCATGCCAGTCTCTGCCCTGGATATCTGGGTATAAAAGGGAGATGGCAAGCACCACTCATTCAGATTTGTTTATCAGAGCCAGTTTGTGTGTTGTTTCTGCTTGCTTCTTGACTAGATTTATGCATTACAGTGGTTTCTCTCTCTCATGCACAGATAAGTGCAGAGAGTTCCCCTCAGTGTGTCGGTGGCTAAAAGACTTAAAGGATCCTCTAATAAGTAAAAAAGAGGGTGGGCTTACTCCATCTGAAGCGAATGACTCAGGTATGCTACCACCCTTGGGTGCATCGGCGATCTCTAATGCAGATGCAGAGATGTTAGCCATGCTTTCCAGAACTGCCATGAGCACCGGGCTGCAGCTGCAGGCTATCCTGCAGGTCTATCAAGCCTAGGTACTAAAAGAGCTGGATGAGGTGGTCTTGATGCATCGCAACTGCAGGAACTGGGTACAGTGATAGACCTCACTCGGAGAGTGACGACAGTCACAGCGCGGGTGCTTCATCAAGCAATGTCAACCATGGTGGTACAGGAGCAACATCTATAGCTAAACCTTCTTGAGATGCAAAGAAAGTATGTTTTCTCGATGCTCCCATCTCTTAAGGTAGCCTTAAGGAGGCAATTAAACACATCCTGCTTCCCCAGCCCCCTTCATCTTCTCCTCGCCAAACCCGGGCCTCTGTGACGACTCAGCTGGCTCCATGTACATCTCGAAGCCGAAGAGCCAACTGACCTGCTTTTGTGGACAGACCCCACCAAGTGCAAGGCAGGAGCCCTATCCCACCTTTCAGGCTCATCCAGAGGGGTGGTATCTTGCTATCTGGCCCATGCCATGGCACAGGCCACCATTACATCACACAAAGAGCAATTTCCATTTTCTCTGGGCCAGTCATGCAGAGAGGTACTGACACCCTTTGTGTCTGGTTGCACACTGCCCTCACCTCTCAGGACTTGCGAGGACACTTTGCTTCCTCGCACCAGGAGGAGGCAATATGCCAGGGCACAGCTGTCAACTCTGCTTTACCCATGGCCAGATGCAATACACTCAATGCCTTAGGCATACGGGTTATTATACTCATGGAGACTGCTCTCTCCCTATTTAGGGAGAAGGGCTTAAGCATTCTCAACTGTTTTGACAACTGGCTCATATTGGCTTACTATTGGCTCATATTGGCTCACTAAGAGTTGGGTGCACACAGGGACATGGTTCTCAAACACTTCGACTGGGTCGACTGGAGTTTCTGGTCAGCTGGGAAAATAGTGAGGTTGGTGCAGAGCATCTCTTTTCTTGGGTTGGAGTTGGATTGGTCAAACTCTGAGTTGGACTATGTGCACACTCAACTAGAGGGATAGTCTCATCTTGAGCACTTGCGAAAGGCACCCCTGAGAGACATCTATAGAGCTGCAGGCTGGGCCCACACCCAATATTTGCGAGGTTCTATAACCTCAGAATTTATCTGGTTTCTTCTACCTTACTGTCCTCTGGACAAGCATCCTAAAGAACCAGCAGGGTGTCCAGATCAGAGGTGATAATGAATACTCTCTTTTACCAGGTGAGTTCCCCTTTTGGTAAATCATTGATACATATATATTTTTGCCTGAAGCCCAGCAGAGGGGCTTGGCAGCTGAATCTGCCATTCGTGGCTACCCAAACAGTTGGCTCGCTGACAAGTTGTCATATTCCCTATGTAGTGATTCCTTTTGGTAATCCTGTATGAGTAATTTCCACAGTATAGTTTCTCTATCGGTAAATCTGTGTCTTCCCCTAGAAAGAAACAACCATCATGGTGTATAATATAAATTCTCCCTATGGTAGTCCCCCGTTTGCAGATGTAATTTGATGTAATACTTAACCTGCCGTCCATCTATTCCACATATAACCTCTCCTCAGGTAGGTTGTCTCCACAGTGTCTTCTGCCAGGTTTGCTGTTTTTCCTCATTTTGTCCATTTTAATTACAACAGTTGTTGTTCTTGGACATTCATCTCATTGTATCTTTCGTATTTGGTAAAATTTAATATTTTGCTATTGCTCCTACTGACAAGGGAGTGTTAGAACTAACCCTTGTTAAGTTTGTTAAAATGCAGTGTTTTTAATTTAATAAAATATTTCAATATCTCTCAAAGGTTTCTTTTGTTCTTACCTTGACCATGTTCTGAAATATTGGATAAGAGCTTAAAGCCAAAGACCAGTTTAACCTGATCACTTTAAAGAACAATGACAAATGCCATGTGTATGCTTTTGCTATTTGTTGTGTCATGCTTGAATCACAGTATTCCTGTTGCCTCACATTCTGGGTCTTGCCCCAAAGAGGGAAAAGTGTACTCCCTCTTCAGTGCCTGTTCTTGTGGAGGTGTGAAGTATTTGATGGAAGTCTGCATATCAACAAAAGGTGCAACACCATTTAGTAAAGTCCTCTCACACAGGACAGAAAGGAGAAAGATCTTCAAGATTGACCAGCAACAAATGGTTCTCCTTTGTGCTCTTTTTTCTGGGTGCTGTAGTGTCTGGTATGGCCTAATATTTGGATCATGTATGGATAATAAAATACCCCCTTTTACTTAAGACTTCCAAACCTAGTGTGGGGGTGAAAGACCCTAGTCTGGAGGCAAACTTCACCTCCAGATGGTTATCAGCACCTCTGAAACCAAAAGGACAGTTTATTGACACCCTGCACAAGCTTCAAAAGAATTCCATGGGCACCACATGGATTTCCAGTAACACCACATGGCCCAATAGAAACCACTCTCTTTAACTTAAAACTAAATTGTCCTAAACTGTATATACATTCCCATTGTATGCTGGCTACAAAACTATGTATTGTAACTTAACTGTAGATAGTTATGCAAGTTTGGATTGATGTTCTGTTTGTATTCATGCATTAGGATGAATCACAACTTAATGTATATTAATGTATAAACTCTGTCATATTTAATATCTAACAGATCGTCTTCTAATTTCCCATCAGACTATGTATGTTGTGTAACCATAACAGGCATGATAGTCTTTCTACAATAACCTTTTTTAATATTTGCAAATATGCCATCCGGCCATAAAACATGCAAATAAGGTGTTGAGTGAGACAAAGAAACTTTTGCCTGCTTAACACCTATTGGTTGTTGTAGTTTCACTGGGCGTGATCGATGTGAACTTAAAAATGACCACCAATAGCCTAGTCTTAGTCTTCGTATTCTTGCTCTTGGTCTCTTCCACTCTTCAGTCAAGGATCTTCGGCCCTGGCAGCCCTCCACTTGGGGGTGGGGGTTTCAGCCTCTGGCTCAGCCTCTGTCCTCTGAGACAGACTCTGGACATCACTTCAGCTAACTTTGTTGATCTCCAGAATTCAATGAACTCCATCACTTCTGAACCACTCAGGACTCTCTCCATGCGCATCTGGATTTGGCACTAGCTAGAGCTCAATGCAAGTATACATTTTCTATACACATAGAATAGCTGCACTAAGCTGTGCCCCTTTATTAAGGTGATTCTACTGGTGGTTCATTTAAAATGCATATCTTATTTAACTTGTATGGGATTAACATCCTCTCTCTCTCTTTCTCTCTTCTTGCTCTCCTTACATTTGGTTATGTGTTTAATGTGTGTATGTTTATGTCTAGTTATATGTTACATGTTTCCCCTGTAGTGTAGTTTAATAAACACCCATATGTATTCACCCTTGATTGTTGCTGTGTTTAATGGTCACAAATAAGGTCACTTAAACTGTGTTCGATCTTTCTACATGCTCAAGTCCTGTTAAAGCAGAGAAGCGTTGTTTTCTTCACTATCAAGACAAATAATGTTTCTTAGCTTCAATAAGACCGTTTATGCAACTCACTGGATGAATGCAAAAGCTGATTATTGTAATCATTCCTGCTGATCAGGTACTACAGATTATGTACATTTATTGACGATTAATTATATGTATTATGTCTGCGATAGAGAATGCTTTATTTGTAAACAAACCTCAATATTAATCCCCTTTACACACATTTTCACTACAGTGCATTTCCTTGAACTCTGCTGTTGGATTCTGCACTTACTTTATGCTCTTATTCTTTATCTTGGTCCAACTTCCAACCCTCTCTTTTCTAGTCTTTCTTTCTCTATTTATCTGTAAGTAATATTCTCCACATATACTGTTTAAAGTTAATTGTATATGTCATTTACCATTTTATGCATCTTCATTGTATCCATTTTATGTGCAACAGTAATGTTAATAAACCTATACATTCTGTACCAATTAGTTTTGATTCATTGTTAATAATTAAAGATACCATATTGCAAGACAATATAGTCATTATAGCAATGCTCTCAATTTAGCTATCCGAACTGCACTTATTTCTATTGTTGATATACAGTAAGTAGCAGAAGGGTGGAAATTGACAGAAAATACAGTTTTATAACTTTTGTGTATTGATATATAAATGGTGGCAGTGCCACCTCAGAGATATGAAAAGGCTGTTTTTGCTTTTAACTTTCAAAAAACCTTTGGCCTAAAATCTTGAGAGTGGTCTCTTAGAAGTTCTTAAGGCATGCCAAGACAAAGATTATCCAATATTCCTTGGTTTTCCAAATTTGTCATTGTCCTGTCCACCATTTTGAGTTCTTATGAAAACCTAATTTTTTTTTAACTCCTGCTATGGCGTATATCTTATCTGGACAAAATTTTGAGTGCATCATTTAGGGACACTCCTGAAAAAAATACATTCAAATCTTTTTGATAGATCAAATGGTTCTCGGGTAACGCATCAAGATATTAAATGACAAGATGCCAAAAATGTGTTTGGCAAATGTGTTTCAACAGAGCTTTGCCATATTGACATGAAACTTTGCACTGTCTACATCCAGACTCTCATAACATATTGGTGACAGTATAATAAAATGTAATATTGTTGTAAGTGGTTTTACTTATGTTTTAAGCCTATTTTTCTAAATTTATCATCAAGTTATCTATTTTCAAATATTTCAAATACTTGCAGCTATATTTATCATTTATTTATTTGAGGAAAAAAGTTGAAGGATTTTTTAGGGCCCAAGCACTGAAAGTGTGAAAGGCCCTATAGTTAGGCCCCAAGCACTGAAAGTACGAAGGGCCCTATTGTTTTCCTTAGGATTATTATTTTTTTATATTCTTTTGTCAAGGTTTTCAGGGCCCTTGGACCCCTTAACATGCTCAACATGCTCCTGAAATTTAGCACACACGTCAGAGCTGTTGGCCATTAGGGCCACGCAAGCCTGGCACATGGGCAGGGGGCTTGGTAGTGCCCCCTGGTATGGGGCACAAAAAGACAGAAAGTAGGCTATTTTGGATTTTCTGAAAATGCATGCTGTGAACTATTAAATACAATTTCATGTAATTGTCACTAAATTTGGTGTGCATCATGCCAATCTCAAAGGATATTGCCATGGTGAGGCTGTAAATTATGGCGTAAATTGGGAAACAGAAAGTCTCTAATATCTACAGCATGCATTGAGTGACATCAAACTTGGCAAATGTGTTTATTGTGGTGGGCTGATCACATGATATGGCTATTGTGAGTCACGGTCATAGCGCCACCAACTGGCAACAGGAAGTGTGTCACTTAAAACAAACTTTAAAATACCCAACTTACATTTAGCCAAGTCACTTCAGACTTGGTCAAAATAATGTAAAGACATGGCTCATATAAAGATCTAAAAGGATTTGTGATGTCTTCAAAATTGTTGCCATCGGAATAAATTTGTTTGCAACGAATAGAAACAGGAAGTAACTCATATCTTCTGCCTGTAAGTGATTTAATTGAAACTTGAGCTGTATGTTTTGTCCTAGAGACTGATGACACAGAGTGTGAGTCACAGTCATAGTGCCACCAACTGGCAGAAGGAAGTATGTAACTTAAAACAGCGTTTTAAAGAGTCATTTTCTATTTATGCAAGTTGCTGCCTACTTGGTCAGAAAAAAGAAAAGATATTGAAAATGCTAAACTGTGAACGGATTGTTGACATCTCAAATGGTGTTGCCATTACAAGGGAAACAATTTATGGCAATAAATGGAATGGGAAGTGTCTCTTTTGCATGCAAACTTGGGAAAATGACTTGGGAACATTGCCTTGTAATACCGTCTTCAAAGAGCACACAATCACTATCCCTTGCTGGTGGAATGATCTTTCAGACTTTGTTCAGTCTGCTGCATCCCTCACTATATTCAAGAAACTGTTAAAAACCCTGACCATGAATACTGGACACAAGTATAAATTAAACAAAAAAACGAACTCTTTCTCCTCTCTCCCAACAGGTATCGCCTCTGTCATGCATTGAAATGTTGTAATATTGGTCAATTGTGTATGGCTGATGTTAATGCCTCCTTATGATTTATCACTTCATTGTTGTCCTCACCTTGTATGTCGCTTTGGATAAAAGTCTACTAAATGCCTAAATCTAAATGTAATGTTTGGGGTTGATCACAATGATGTGGCTATTGTGAGTCACAGTTATAGCACCACCAACTGGCAGCAGATAGAGTGCAACTTTCAACAGACTTAGATATTTTCGTAATTTAAAGCATAAATTACGATAACATTTAGAGATAACATTTTTTCACAGTTTTCCTGTTTAGAAAAAATATTTTTCGATCCCCATTCCATTAACATGAAATCTGGCATGCATCATCCCCAGATCTTCATGAAATAAGTTATCAAACTAATGCTGATGGGTTGATTTGTTTAGCACATATGATTTTTTTATATTTGTTCTGTGTGATCCATTGTGGCTAAAATGTCTGTATCTTGTGTAACCCAAAAGTTCACAAAACTTTCCTATGTGGAAAAAGAACCTAACCTTTTTACCTAACCTTTTGACCTAACAAGTTTTAAACATTTTTTTAAAAGAGGGGTGACCAGCAATTGATGTAAATGATCAATTATTTCTACTCCCAAATGAAGGCTGAGGGTAGACCACTAGAGGGTAGACCAGACTGGTATTTTAAGTCTAACACTGCCATCAGTATTTCAATTTTACAGAAATCAATTTATGGAACCATGATACGTTGACAAATGTCTTCTGAATTTCAAAAGTCTTTTGTAATAATTTCAAATGAACTTTCTAACTTGATAGTTATGCAAGCAGGTATTGCTGCTTGCATTGTATTTGAATACTGCTAATACTGCTAATCCCAACTTTTCAAGACGTTTATTTACAAAAAAAACATCTGCAACCTCTAGTGAAAGTGTTCTTGAGAGTGTACTCAAACTAGGCAGGATTGCTTTGTACCATGCCCAAGCATTATCCCCACTCCCCCATTAGCCTGCACTCTCACTTGCACTCCAAGTCGGAGCACGCTTACGTCATTAAAGATGCAACTTTCTGTTTTGAAGAAAAGCACTTTTGCTAGTACACTGCCTAATAAATTTATCATCTACGCCATATGGCAATTTTTTACTTGATTGTACAGCACATATCCTAAGATTATTACACAAACAAGACTTTGGGAGTCAAACCACCAGACGGGATTCAGAGTGCCTAGTGTGAAAAGGACATAAGTTCTTTAAAAACTATATATTCAGCTAGATAGGTACATTTTCTGAAGAACACGTGAGTGGTGCTTGCTGTGGCAAAACCTCCAGAATATTAACATATGATGTTAACATGTTTTAACATAGGTTTCACTAGTAAAAATTATAATTTTTGATATCAAAAAACTATTTTTGACTATTAGAAACTTTTATTCTTGATATCTGTAATTGCATTTTTACTAGTAAAGTTTTGCAATAATGTGTTGTACATTTGCAAGCCAATTTGACTTAATCATTCTCAGGATATTGATTTTTGAAAACTAAAAACTTCAGTTTTCACTAGTAAAATAATTGTTGATATCAAGAATAGAATTTCTACTAGTAACAATGGCTGTTTTTGATATCAGTAATTGCATTTTCACTAGGTAAATATCACAACTGACTGTCATGCAAATTCAATTGCTAATATCAGTAAGTGATTTCTTACTAGTTGAAATTCCAGTTTCAGATATTAGAAATGCAATTCTTACTAGTAAAAACAGTAATGTTTAAAATCAACAGTTACTTGGTTACTAGTGCAAAAAGTCTATTCTTGATATCAACAATTAAATTACTACAAGTAAAAAATCTCATATTTGATATAATGCGCTTTTCACTAGTGACAATGTTATTCCTGATATCATTAATGCGATTGTTACTAGTAAGAAATCCATTTTAGACTTACAGTCCATTTTATTGATATCTGAAATACATTTACCAATAATTACCATTTCAGCTAGTGAAAACTGAATTATTGATATCAGGAATGAATACTTTTACTGGTAACAAGTTAATTGTTAATATCAATAAAGGCAGTTCTGCTATTATTGCCTTGATATTAGCAATGGCCTTTTCAACTAGAGAAAATCAAATTACTGATACCTTAAATAATATTTTAACTACTGAAAACACTTTTACTGATATCTAGAAATATTATTTCACAGGTAAGAATCGTTGTTAATGTTAATCTATGTTAATGAGCTTATGAATATTAATAAGATCTATTTTTCCAAAAGTTTTAGTGCCAGCTACAGGCCAAAAATGAGGAAGAACATCCATGCGAAAAATCAATATTTATTTTTAACAGAAAAAATAAAAGACAGAAAAATGTTAAAAAATAATCATTTTTTGTTGATTGTTTTAGTTTAGTCAGTGCATGTAAGCATTACTGTAAATAAGGTTTAAACTGAGGATTTCTTAGAGCCATAGCCTATTATTGTATCATCTATGTAAATAACACAAAATAATGGCTTTAAATTCTTTTGGGGGGTGCTGTATATGCATTAATATAGCACTGGGTTACACCAGGGCCTTCACAACTCCAGTCCTGGGGAAGCACTGCTCTGCATGTTTTGTATGTCATACAAAACATGCAAAGCAGTGGGTCCCCAGGGATGGAGTTGAGATACTCTGGGTTAGTGTGAAACAGAGAGCATTACTGACTGAGAATGGTTAACTGGCAGTGTCTTATTAAAACCTCCCTGGGCCCCAGGGCTATGAATTACTGCAGAAAAAACCTTTTGGGCCAGTACTTCTCATCCTTTTTTTCATCGGCCCATAAAACTCATATATGTGTGCAGTCCAGTGCAGTGGCACTGGCAGCACCGGTGAGGAGGACGAGAGGGAGAGAGATGAGGGAGAAATGAATGAATGGGTTGACATTTGCCTGTTGAATTAAAAGTGTTAATTTTTTTTAAATGTCTATTTTTACATTGCTTTATTGAAAGACAACATTATTTTGTTAATCAACAGTGAGTCAGCTGGTTTTGTTCATTATATATTATATTATTTACTATAGGCTGTAGAGTGAAGTGTATTTTTAGGACCTAACAGAAATATTTATGGACAATATACAGAAATAAAAATTCAGACACCCACAAGACTGTATGATACTGTTATGCCGATGCAGCTTTGTGTGGCTCTTCAGAGAATAATAACACTGTACCTGATTGCCTGAATACTGAAGTCACCTCATAGTCTCTCCTCATGTTTGTTTTTAGCCAGGTTGAGACAGCATCCCCAGAAGTGTCAGTAAGATAGAGAAGAGTGTCAGATGTGTGAGAATTCAATGTTAATGTCGCAGCCGGTGTGTGTTCATTCATAGAAAACATGACACATGCAACCCCCTTTAGGCTGCAGGGGAGCCTACAAACCATATTTAAGCGTATGTGCAGTAACCCACTTTCATTTTTCTTGACAAAATTCCTGTTAGCACCGAATCCCGGGACCCTCAGTATTGTTTTTACCGCTCGCACAAGATTTGTGTTGCCAGCCCCAATGCAGTCCTCTAATACAAGGGCCTGGTCTATGGGATAAAATCACTGTCAAATATAATCGTACGTAATTCTAAACATCTTATACATGTCCGAATCTGAAAAAAAACTTACCTGAGATGATGAGTGAGCGCTTCTCGGACAGTAATGCCTGTGACCGTGATGACGTATTTTTGACAGTCGTTTCACACACACTTCGTGGTCGTAATTCGCATGTCGTGCGTGTAATTGTTGTGAAAACAAGCGTTGTGTCTGTAAACTGTCATAGTCGTGCATTCTGGAGCTGTACTCAAACAAACACACAAAATCTCGTATCTGTCGTGGTCGTACATTTTGGAATCCAACTCTGACAAAAAACAGAATTGCATACAATAGTTTTAAATAACGCGCGAGTAAATTAAAATGACAAACAAATGTTTAGAATTACGTACGATTATTTTTGACAGTGATTTTATTCCATACTGGTCTGGCTATATATAAAACCAGAATATCTGCGTTAGTACTGCACTGTTTAATGCACTGTTTAAAAAATACAGAGCTTTTTCGTTTCCTGAAACATATCAGTTTTATAGACGAGGTTTCCACCCGATATCGATGATATAAATGTCATGAAACTGTTGGTAAGTTGTAAATATCACTGTCATAACGAATTGCCTTAATGTGAGCCTATAAATGCTTGTTTTACTGTCCGCTGTTTTCCCTACTAAACTCTTCCATGTTGTAGGATGTTACTCAGCCGGCTGAGGGGGCGTGTTCCGGCTGTCACGTCACTGCATAACTGGTTTACTATGCACATATCCAAACAGGAATTCATGATATCTGAAATGAGCATTTCACTAATGAAAATAAGATTTCAACAAGTAGTAATTAATTTTGTACATGTAACATTCAGTTATAGATAACAAGAAGTATGTTACTCGCTCATGAACATTATTCTATTGATATCATGAATGTATTTCCGCAGATGATGACGTCATTTTTGCTGTCAATAATTCATGTTTTTACTAGTGAAAATGCAATTACTGATATCAAAATAGCCATTTTTACTAGTAGAAATTCCATTCCTGATATCAAGAATTATCATTTTTTACTAGTGAAATTTGAATTGTTGATATCACAAATTCATATCCTGAGAATAATTTAAAGCAAAATTGGCTTGCCATAAATGGGAGCATGTAAATGAATCATAGTGATCACAGACACAGTTCTCCTCTATTGTGTCGTCTGTAAAGTGTATTGTGTCATTTTTGTTCGTTTTTTTCACGAAAATATACACCCTAAATAGGGCGGTTACTATTAGTATAGATTATTAACACTGTTACAACGAAAAGAGAAACACATGAAAATGAATGAGAACTAGTGTTACATTTAAGCTAAACTGATTTACGTGACTGCCTGTATATACTATAATATTAAAGTAGCGAGCATTGTTAACATTGTCCTGTTAATGTGTTACTCTCTATTCACCAGAATTTTAATTGCATGAGTCGGTCAATGCACCACACCTCTAATAAATTATTAGCTGTATTCGTGTTCCATGGGTACCATGTTTTTATGGATTTTTAAAAAATATCATGCTACATTTAACAGTAAATTCAAGTTTTAATTGCTGTACAACAGAAATGCATTAAAAAGCATTTCCTATTAATTCCTTATACCTCACCTTCATCTTCACAAACATAGGAATTAAGACAAAATACATTTAAATTTAAATAATTTTTAAGAGAAACTTCAGTTTTTAAAATACAATGAAATGGCTCATAGTTGATATGTGAGCGGCTATCTTAACATTTACTTTCTTCAACGTAAACATACATTTATTAGACCCAAAGCTGCCATTTATATTTATTTTGCGCACATCCCAAAGCTTGTAATAATTTAATGAAACCTTAGATTCGTAATTCCAGATGAATGTGATTAATGCGTCACCTTTCATTATACTTACCGTGGATGATGTTACCAATATTTTTCACAGGCATTGGTACCAGCAACATTTCGCGCTAAAATGTCATGTTTTATTTACGTCGGAAAGGGTGTGTGTCAAGACAACTAGAGGGACTTACTCCGTAATGCAGCTTTCGGATTGGACAAATGGTCAAACACGTTTACATTTATCCAGAGCCATTGAAAAAGACAGTTCAGACACTCCCATAGACCTCCATTAGAAGGATGGAATGCGGAAGTAACTCGTTCAATGGAACGACCAATAGTTCCCAACACTGAATAGCTCCAGCATTGAATCCGGTTCATTACAGGGTTTCCCGAACACTCGCGGTTATATTAAGGGAAATCTTTGCATTTTTACACATTTTAACGGATTAGCTGACCTCATGAATTTAGTCAATGGTATTTTATGAATGCAGCTTTAGTTAATGTTTTTCGATAGATAATACCTATCTGCAGTCTTGTATTCTACCTGCAGCCAACGCGAGCAACACTTCACTAACACAATCAGTCATATTTTTAACAGTGAACAGGCAAGATATTCAAATAGTCATTGATGCAGTCCCAAGTTCCAGCTGTTATATGGGATTTTCTCATTTATTTTATTTACTGAAACAGTCAACTAATACAAGGTAACCACACACCCCTTTAAGACTGGACGTTTCCTGCTGTTGATGAAAGATTAAAATGACTTTCATAAATTATGTTTTTCTTAAAAGTGTATTTGTTTTTCAGCAGAATGGCTTTTGAGTGCGGTGATGACCAGATACAACTTGTTATTCAATAGGTGAAGAAGCTGGCTAGCAGAGCTTGTTTTAGTAGAGTTATTGCTTTACTCTATTTGTCTGACAGTTTTGTTACTATCGTTATTTAAAAAGCTTGCTTTCTGTCATCCTTATCTCCCTGTCAGAGGGTGAAGGAGTTTCTATGAAGATTGCCAATTTAAATAAAATATTATCTACCCTCTATCTACCCTATTATCTTTGATTGCCTTTTATATTTTAAAATATTCAACTTACTGGTTGGGTACATTTCTTACTGTTTGTAAAAACAACTGTTTACATTTCTTGATATTTCAATATTAATTTATTGTGCATGTTTATATGATTGTCTATACATAACGTAACAAGAATGTAATTATGACCACAACGCACGAGAAATAATAATATATACATACATTTGAATGCATTCTTTCCTCAATTAAACAGGAAAAAACTGATTACAGAGGTCTCTCCATCACTCTCCAGACAAAATGCATCTATAAATGTGCAGTCAACGTGGTAATCAATCGACATTGTGCGTTCGTATTTAGCGGAAAATGCTGCAAATGCTTGGCGGTGAGATCAAAGTGTGTCGCAACTCTCCTTTTCAATGGCTCTGCGTTTATCTTCAATACGTCGACACGGACGCAGAGTGTCGAACCGTAACTCTTATTGGACTAACCGCTGTCAGTCCTTCACGATTGGTTCACGATCAGACATTTTTAGACCAACCCTCCAGGCTTGCAGGTTTTCCCAACCTCTCACAGCGGTGCATCACGGGGGTTTGGAAGCGAGTGAGGAAGATTCGGGCAACGGGTGACCCTATTACGATACAAATTTGTTGCCCGTGTGGTTTTGTAATTCAAACCATCATACCTGGTCTCCAGTCTCGGCTCTGACCGGACATCCCCGCTAATGTCGGATTTCAAGCTTGGGATCGTTCGACTTGGCCGTGTGGCCGGGAAGGTGAGCGGAATCCTAGCGCTACCATGTGCGACGCGAAACAAAATACGCCTCTTTACAGAATTAAGTGGCAAATTTATGTTATGTTCCTTGCTTATTGAAGGATATATAATTGTTGTAGTTAAATGTCGTCGAATTGGGTGGCTTTTGTGGTAAAACTGATCAGCTCATCAGTCGAATAGGTTTAGTCGCTTTTGAGCCGCCTACTTTTGCTCTGTTAGGTGCCGCTAGCGAGGCTACAACGCTATGAGATGGCTCGGACGAGAGTTCATTTGTTAACAAGATAATGTTCATGCTGTAATAGCATTTGGCATCACAATGATACGTTTTTCGATGTTTGAGCTACATCTGTTATGACACTGGCATCCATGTCCGAAAATGCCTCAACCACGAACCGTATGCAGCGTGACTCAAAACCGGCATGTCGGTTGTCATGAGCATTAGCACTGTCCTAGCTTCAATCATTTGTCTACAAACATTCATGCAAGTACCACTTATCGTCAGTTTTCAGATGTTGGATCGATATAACCTCTTAAGATACTTTAAGATTAATAAAGAAGCTTTGTGATATTTCTGAGGTTTGTTTGCGTCATTTAAATGGTGGATGTCATGCTGCTCATGTCATGACACTAGAGGCCACCTAGTAACAGATATCAACTGAACGTATAGAAAAGTGCCCACTTTGTGTTTTGTCCATCATATGGAGATCATATTGCTCACAGGTTACCATACTTATACACGTGTCTCTACAAGGAAATCGGTAAAGTTTATTTTAAAGTTCAAAAAGGCAAAGGCAGTTTTTATAACTGTTTGGTAGCGCAGCTTTCAGAGAGGAAGACAGGGAATATATTATGGATGACAGTAATTGTTTTCTTAGAGTCCATTAACACACTTTTTGTTTCCAGATAAAGTACACTTTAATTGATGAGCAGGACATACCATTGGTGGAAAACTATGCCTTTGAGGTGAGAACATTTTTGAGAATTTCTGCATGTATGCATGTTGTTTGTATGACGTGTTTAGTTCTGTCATTTAAAATGATGTGCGTGGTGTTGGCATGTGTCCACATGTGTTTGTGTGTTTAATTTATTAAATATAGCTGCAACCAGAGATGACAGGGCCCAACCACTACACAGCCATAGCTACCTGGTGTATCTCAGAGAACAATGCATGGTTGCCACATGCATTTAACTCCAAAATAATTGAGGACTTTTTTTAAAGTCTAAGTCTGTTGTAAGTGACACGCTGCTGCCAGTTGGTGGTGCTATAACTTTGGCTCACAATAGCCACATTGTGATCAGCCCACAACACCAAACATATTTTCCAAGATTGGTGTAGATGCCAACACCATGTTTAGCATTTTCAATATCTGTTTTTCAATGTCAATATCTGTGAAGAAGTTTGGGTAAATTTAAAAGGACTTTTAATCTCTGTTTTAAGTGGCAAACTGCTAATTGGTGGTTCTATGAGTGTGACTCTGTCATCAGTCCTTAGAACCAAACATACAGCTCAAAACAAAATCACTAAATTCATACAGCAGATATAAGCTCTGAATTTAAAAGTTCATGGTATGTGGATGACACCCATCAGCCCCACCCCGCAGGAAGTTGCCTATTTTGAATTTTCTGAAACATGCATGCCAGAACTTTTAAATATTCCTACTAGGGATTTCATGTGATTGTCACCTAATTTAATGAAAATCATGCCAAGACATTGAAGATGCAAAACTGCAAAGGTATTTTTGATATCTCAAATGTTGTTGCCATGGTGAGGCGATAGGAAGTTTGGGAAACAATTTGGTGTGGTGGGCTGATGACATCGATAAGACTATTGTGAGTCTTGGTCTTAGCACTACCAACTGACTAGGAACTGTCATTTACATTTAGCTGAATCACTGCAGACGTTATCAGAATTATGTGACATTGAGAGATGTAAAGTTCTTAAAGGATTTGTGATATCTTGAATATTGTCACCATGGTAATATGTCAAACATATTAAATGTTAAACTATATTCAGGTGTACTTGGGCACTTAACATACTTAATATTACTTGAAATTTGGCACACTCATCATAGCGGTCAGCCATTAAGCGTGGGTAAAATTTTAGACATAGATGTGTTGGGGTGGGGGGGGCTTTGTAGCACCCATTTTGACCAAAGTGGGGTTAGTTTTGCCAAAGTCACCAGACTTCGTCCATTCTCATCAAACCGGACAACTTTTAAAAGTACATTCATTAGCTCTTCCCAACAGGAAGTTGTACATTTTGGATAGTACATGGATTTTCTGACAATTCCAGACTCCGATTTTTAAATGCTCCTCCTAGGGGATTTATGGGATTGTCCCCAAACTTGGCAAGTATTACGTCGAGACATTGAAGATGCTAAATTGTGAAGGGATTTTTTGATATCTTGAGCGGTGTTACCATGGCCAGGATACTATGCAACATTTAATGCAAAAGTCAATTAGCATGATAGGTGACAGATATCATTAAGCAAGATATGCCATTCCAGCCCACATAGAGATGGCGCTTAGAAAGAAGATAAATTTGTAGAACAGTAGTGTAAGGGATTTGCAGTGCTAAAATATCTGAACATTGCTTAATGAAAGAGAATGGGAGAAAGGAAACGGCAAAATAGTAGAGTCCGAAGGACTGTAGTTGTATAATTATTAAGCAATGTTAAAAATTTACAAAACCTTAAGTCACGTTAAATGTCAACAATCTCCCAGTAAGCAAGCCAACAAAATAATAGTGGCAAGGAATCAAAACTCCAGTAATGTACAGATGGAGAAAAGAGGTTTAACTGAGAAGGCCAGTTCTCCTCTGGCATGTTAAATCTGCAATACCTTTTTTGGTTAAAATAGAAAGTGTATAATACTAATTTATAATTTTATATTGATTTAAAAACTGTCTGGTTTAATTTTGTGACAAATGTCAGGCACTGAGGATTGTTACAAATAGAGATGGTGAAAGAAGAATAATGTTTCTGATTGCAGCTATAACATCACACTGCTGTGACTAGGCAGGGAACAAAAATATAGAAGCTAACTGAGCTGGAGGTACGTAATAGATAATATAGATAATGGGAAGTTTAATGAAGTAGTCATTACATTCCCACTGCTTTTGGTTGATCCAGGTTATGGCTGTAATTTTAAACTGGCATGAGGATAGTCATCTAGCAGACACAGAAGGAAGTGTATTACTTAAAACAGAGTCCAATTAAATTTACTCAGGTTAATTCATATCTGGTTGAAAATGCTAAAATTATGAATGGATTGAAATCTCAGACAGTTGCCGTGGTTTTGCAATCAAGTTATGGCAATAAATAGAACAAGAAGTCTCATCTTCTGCATGCATGTTTGGTGTTGTGGGCTGACCACGATGATGCTATTTTGAGTCATAGTTATAGCGCCACCAACTGGCAGCATGAAGTGCCACTTAAAATGGACTTTAAATACTGCACTCTTATTTACAGTTAAATGCAAGTGCCCAACATACATTGGTGTCAGAGAAGCTCTTGTGGCAATGACAGCCCAAGCAGCTTAGCTTAGATGCAATCAGTCATTTATACTCTTAGGTTGTAAGAAAGAGACTAAATTATTACATTTTTAAATACAAATCTTACTTTTTCAGGCACGCATGGAAGTTGATGCAGATGGGAATGGAGCAAAAATCTTTGCTTATGCCTTTGACATAGGCAAGGGTAGATGGGCAGGTCGACCACTGCATGAGTTACTCTGGTGAGTATACTTCTAGAACGTATTTCACTGCTTTTAAAATGATTCCTTGGAGAAAGTGCTTTATAAGTTTTACGTTTATATTTGTAAGTATGTGGTAAGTGTTTTGGTGCCATTGTTCACAGGGAAAAGCACAGAGGAGGCATCGCTCCAAGTTTCCAAGTAGTTCACATAAACTCAGTCACAGTGGACAATCGTCTAGACAATTTGCGTCTTGTTCCTGTGGGATGGAGTTCCAAACCAGAAGAGCTGTCTAGCAAACAAAGGTAATTTTAATGTTAAGGTTTCTCTTGTAGCTGGTTTTAGGCAGCTATACAAATCTCAATCTTGTATCTTGAAAGTAATGCACAGGAAGAACACTTGTCATTTAATAGCATAGTTATTTCAGACGAGCACTCAATTTAAGCTACTTATTTTGACAACCATTGGTGTTATTTTTCTGCTGTTTTCAACCTGTGCTGGGATTTATAATTTATGAAATATGTCCTCTCTAGAGAGCAGTCGCTGTACTGGCTGGCCATCCAACAGGTTCCTGCCGACCCAGTGGAAGAGCAGTATTTGGAGTTTAATCGCACACGTTACTACAATGCCAACGGAGAGCTGGTGGAAGAGGAGGAGTGCTCCTGCACCTACTATGAGTGTCACTACCCACCCTGCTCGCTCATTGAGAGGAGGGTCAGTATGGCTTTTTGAAAATCTGATACTGAGTGCCAAATCGTAAATGTTTTTCAAACGCCTACGATTGCCTGTCAGCTATTGTTCAGACTACAGGTTGTCTGTGCAAATTAAATTGGGATAGGAACACTAAAAATTTAACACTACCTTTTAGAAGGGCTCCCATAGGTATGAAAAAATTTAAAGTTTGATATCCAGACATACAAGAATCATGGAAGATTTGATAGTAAATAAAAAAGTTGTAGTTATGTGTAGGGGGGTACTTCAAAGAAGAAAACCTTTTGTGGCAAGGAAAAGTAAGGATAACCTCAAAAATGGGCCAGGGCTGGGTCTGGGCAGTGGGGGGTGTTCTGTGCGTACTCCATAAGAGTACTGCAGTACATACCATGCATGGTGCATCATGGTTCTTTGATTTGGTTTTGAAAGTCTTACAAAACCTTAATCTAATGTCCTTTTTTTTGTGCCTTTTCAGCTGAGAGAGTTCAACATCTGTGGCCGATGCCAGGTGGCACGCTACTGTGGCTCACAGTGCCAACAGAGGGATTGGCCGGCCCATAAGAAGCAATGCCGTGAACGTAAACGAGTTCTGGCACTGGAGTCTGAGCCTGAGCGATGATTTCCTCAATCCCAGTTTCCAGAATGGGGGTTAAAGGGGCGTGGGGTGAAACTTGAGTTGAAATGCAAAAACTGATAGGATAGGGACCTGTTCGGGGAAAACTTGCTTTCCTGAACTTTGGCATCTCCACAGTTATGGGGATTATGGGAAATTGAGTTTTTTTGTTCAGAAGAGGTCTTAAAGGCTCCACCCGCTGCTATGGATGTGTGTTTAATGAAGAAAAACACCATGCCGTCAAAACTTTCTATGGACTGCAAGTATTGACATTCATGCACTTGCTTGTTCCATCCATCCACCTATCATGAAGTATTAGCCACTGTTATTAAGGGACAAAACTGCTGTACAACTAAAGGATGGAATACAGACCTCTTCACTGTACTGCCCTTTTCCTTCCTCTCCTGGTTGGACTTATTGTGCACATAACCGAGCACAGTCACCCACCTGCCATACCTTTTACAAGTAAACAGCAGGTAGCTGCGCAAAACCACACCACAAGTATTGTGTGTGCAATGCCATTATCGACTAAAGGACATGGATGAAATGGTTGAATATTTCCTTTTTTTATTCTTTGTCAGTGGGATGTTTAGGGGGGTGGTGCTGAGGAATGTGCCTACTTTGGGGGCAGTGTCACTTTTTGCATACCCATTTTTGAAATGCATTACAATCCTATGTACTCTTTCCACTCAATGTTTAGTTTCACTTACCATAAAAGGCACTCAGTTTAGAGGAATGTCCTGGGAAAACTTGAAAACCCTCAGAAAGTTGATTAATGTTGTGTGCTTGGATGTCTAAAGTTGTCATTTGGGTCCCAGTCATTCAATGATTAGTCTTCTGTTTGTCTTAAACTTTGTCAAAGTGAGTATAACTTAAGAATTTTGTTTCACTTTTATAGCATTCTGTCATCTATTTAAAACAAGTGCGCACACACTTTCCAAGTGTGTCTTCCTCTTACGTCAAGGGCAACTACCAAACTGTGACGTGCACATACAAATATAAAGTAAAACAGATACATGTGATGTTTGTGTAAGTGTTCCGAATAATTTATCTGGTTGGGTTGAACACTGTGCACTGAATATCCACACTGATCCTCACTCTTTCTGAGAAATGGGAGCCTTGGGTAAGTTGGGTGTCTTAATTTTTTCTCTGCTATTATCAAACAAACATGAAATGCATAAATATGTGAATGGACAAAGTTTGTGACCATTTCTTGTCACTGTAAAATGTAAGAATAAAGAAATTAAAGTCTGAAATGTGTAAAGGTTGATTTGGTTGCAAGGTGTCTGTTTTGCCCATATTGGTTTTCTCATTTCAGTTCACATTTGTGTAGCACTTTTCACAATAGTTGTTTTACAGACAATGAAAGTTGTACATTGTAGGACAATTGCTATTAGAATTGATTATAGATTTTTACAGGTCTGTGATGGTACAGATTATGCAGTTGGCTGATATCGTGTATGCATTTAAGCACAAGAAAATCTTTAGTGTTTTTTCTTGGCTATTTTTCTTTGTTTTTTCTTCTATTTCTTGGCAGGTAGCCAGTGTAGAGATGACAAAATCAGGGCCATATGATCATATTTCCTGGATCTGATAAGGACTATAGCTGCTTTTTGCAACAACTGTAACTTGTTTATTGGGGATGCTGAACAACCACCTAGCAGTGTGTTACAATAATCCAGTCTGGATGTTATAAATGCATCAACTAGTTTTTCTGTTATAGGATGTTATGCAGCTTAGCCATGTTTCTAAGATGGAAGAAGACTGCTTTTGTGATATTTGAGAGATGATTTTCAAAAGACAGATTGTCTAATCAAATACCTAATTATCTGACTGTTGGCTGCTGTGATAGTACATCCTTTTATTATGGCCCAAACCCTGAAAGTGCAAAGGGCCCTATTGTTTTCTTTAGGATTATTTTGTTAAGGATAAGGTTTTCAGGGCCTTTGGATCCCTTAACATGCTCAAAAAGTCCTGAAATTTGGCACACACATCAGAGTCGTTGGCCATTAGAGCTGGGCAAAGGTTGGCATATGGGTGGGGCAGGGTTGTTCGGTAGCACCCCCTGGTATGGGGCACAAAAAGATGGTGCATATATGTACATTCACACATCTGTACGAAATTTCGTATGTGTCTTGTTGACCTGAACAACTTTTGCCTGATACCTCTTAGCATCACCCAACAGAAAGTCGGCCATTTTGGATTTTCTGAAAAGCACATGCTGTGAACTTTTAAATAGTCCTCCTAGGGTTTTCCTGTGATTGTCACCCATCTTGGTGAGCATCATGTCAAGAAATTGAAGATTTAAAATTGTGAAGGGGTTTTTGATATCTCGAACTGTGTTGCCATGGTGAGAAGGTAAAAGTATGGTGAAAAATGGGAAACAGGAAGTCTTGAATATCTACAGCATGCAGTAAGTGATTGATGTTAAACTTGGCGAATATGTTTATTGTGGTGGGCTGATGACATTGATATGACTATTGTGTGTCACAGTCACCAGGCCACCAATGGGCAACAGGAAGTGCGTCTCTTAAAACAAACTTTACAATATAACTGGTGGGCCCAAGCACTACATTTATGCATTTGGAAGACCTTTTTATCCGAAGCGACTTACAGTACATTCAAGTTATACATTTGGTCATAACATGCACTCCCTGGGATTAAACCCACAACCTTTCTACTGCTAACGAGATGCTCTACCAACTGAGCTACAAGAACACAGTCATAGTGGTCACAGTCACTACGGTACCATTGCCACCTGGTGCTTCTCTCTTCTATTAACAATCTGTTCACAGTTTAGCATTTTCAATATCTCTTCTTTTTCTAACCAGGTGTGAAGTGACTGGTAAATTTAAATGGACTCTTTCAAGTGTTGTTTTAAGTGACATACTTTTTGCCAGTTGGTGGTGCTATGACTGTGACTCAGAATAGCCACCTCTACGACCAAACATACAGCTTAAATTTGAAGGATATCCCTCCTGTTTTCATTTTTTTGCCATTAATTTATTGCCTCGCCATGGCAACACCATTCAAGATGTCTTGGCATGTGTCAAATTTGGCAATCCCATAAATCTCTTAGAACTACCTAAAAATTCAGAGCCTGGAATTGACAAAAAATAATCCACATTTTACATTTACATTTATTCATTTAGCAGACACTTTAATCCAAAGCAACTTACAAATACAGAGAGTATTAAACATTTTGTCTTTAGAACCAACAAGGCAAGTCTACAAAGCTCATTTTACAAGTGGAAATTGTGTTCTGATGCTAGAGACAGGATGAACAGAAGAAGGTTTTTTATATATAGGAAAGCACATCAGATCATTAGGGATTAGTTAGGTGTCTGTGAAACAGGTATGTTTTCATTGTTTTTTGAAGGGTCTCAGCAGATCGGGTGGTGGCTGGGAGGTTGTTCCACCAGGTAGGAACAGAATAGGTAAATGTCTTAGAGAGCAATCTGGTACATTGCTGTGGGGAGACAACCAGACGTAATTCTGACTGTCCTAAAACTCATTGTCAGTGGTTTAAATTTGATGTGGGCGGCTACAGGTAGCTAGTGGAGTGAGATCAGGATATAATCCAAAATGGCCAACTTCCTGTTGGGCAGAGCTAATGAGTGTAATTTTGAAAGTTATCATGCTTGATGAGAACAATACATGTACTAAGTTAGGTGACTGTGGGTAAAACTAATTCCATTATTTTAGTCAGAAGGGGGCACTACAGACCCGCCCACTACACCCGTGTTTAAGCTTTTGCCCACGTCTAACGGCTGATCACTGTGTGTGTGCCAAATTTCATGCCATCTGAAACAATCGCTTCAAATACACCTAAATGTGGTTTTAAAGTTTGACGTTTTGCCAATATTTATGATATCAAAAATCCTTTTAGAACTTTATATCAGCCATGCTTCTACATTATTCTGACCAAGGCTAAATGTAAGTTGACTATTTAAAGTTAGTTTTAAGTGACGCACTTCCTGTTGCCAGTTGGTGGCTCGATGACAGTGACTCACAGTAGTGAGAAAAAGGTCATCAGCCCACCACAATATACATATTTGCCAAGTTTGACTTCAAACACTAAATGCATCTCTCTCAAGCAGCTTTACATATAATAAAAGTAAAACAGGGCAAAAAAGTCAGACATGTTCAACACAGAATACATGGTATTATTGCAAATAATTTGCATGCAATGTATATTAATAAAACTACTTAGACATACTAGGTTTATAGTAGGTTTATGAAAAGGTTGACTGAACCTATAAAACTACAAAATCATATTAAGTATGCCGTTCCATCTTACATGAAGATGGCATATAGATACCATCATATGGGATAGGGGTATAAGGGATTTGCAATAGTACCATAATGAAACAGAAGAGTCTTTAGGACTATAATTATATGATTTCGCTAGAAGCAATATTAACAATTTACAAAACCCTAAGATAAGTTAGATGTCAGCAGTCTTCCAGTAAGCAAGCCAACAGGGTGACAGTGGCAAGGAACCAAAACTCCAATGATGTATAGATGGAGAAAAACCATGGGAGAAACCAGGCTCAACCAGTAGGGCCAGTACTCCTCTTACACTTTAAAGTTGCAATAAGTAGCTTTCTTGGATGTGGATGGAGTGTTCATTATAATGATTTATAATTATTTATTGATTTGACTATCAGGTCTGATTATATCTGACAATATGTCAGGCACTGAGAAATGTTACCAACAGTAATGCAGTAATGCAGTTACCAACAGTATGCCGACAGAAGCATAATCTTAATATTGCCGCTATAACATCACCTTGCTGTGACTATGCAGGGAACAAAAATATAGAAACTAGCTAGGCTGGAGGTAGGTATGTAGATAATATTAAGTGTAATAAAGTCCATCAGATCCCAATTATCTAAGGAGTCATACTATGCTGTCCTCCACCATCTGGTCTGAATAAAGTCTGGACCCAGCTGACTACATGACCTTGGGGAAATGAAAGAAAGACAGATTTAGTGTGGATCCAGTACATCTGTTCCTATGGGAATCTCTGATTCCAGTTTACCTAATTAATGCAGCCTAACAATCCCTTAAGGGATTTGAGTAATAAATCCATAAGACTATGTGTAGGGTAGATTAAAGTGGTGGGTCTTTAATCTGGATTTAAACTGACATACTGGACATTGGAGTATTGCCTCCCAGACAATACTGGAAAGACTGTTCCAGAGTTTGGGGGCCAAATATGAAAAGCATCTACCATCCGCATTTGATTTTGAAGTTCCAGCCAATTGATAATTCTATTTTTTGATAATTCAATTTGATAATTCCAATCCAACTGATAATTCAGTTTTGTGTTGACAATGGCTAATGTAGCCATTCTTGTTCATTCTCGTGAGAACTCTGGCTGCTGCATTTTGAAACAACTAGAGGTTTTGTATTAATCCTGCAAGGCAGCCACCAAGTAGGGCATTATAATAATCAAGTTGTGATGTCATGAATGCATGAATACATTTTTCTGTGTCTGACAGAGAGGATGTGTCATAGTTTTGATATATTCTTAAAATGGAAAAATGCAGTTTTAAAAATATTGGAAATGTGGTTTACAAAGGACAATTGCTATCAAAAAGTACACCCAGATTCTTGGCTAATGAAGCAGGCTTTATTAAACATTCATCAAGAGTAAGACAGTGTTCTAGGTTGTTCTGTTGTGGAAGATTTTGGTCCAATAAGTAAAACTTCTGTTATATCTGAATTTAGTAGTAGAAAGTTGCTAGTCATCTTGCTAGTATTTGTGAACATCTGTGAGATTGAGAAAAATGAAATTAGGAAAAGCAGCAAAAGAAAACAGGTAAAACCCATTACGACACAAAAAAACAATATATAACTTTGACCAATAGATGGCCATAGGTGACACCATTTTTTTATTCATGAGGCAGTCAGGATGACAATGGTTATATAATACAAGGTTTCAAGTCAATACACAAAGTTTTGCAAAGATACAGAAGTCCGTCTGTATATGCCATCGAAATCATTAACATGGTATAAAAGAACAATTTGAGCAATTGACAAATTCCATAAACAGATGTTACATTTTACAACTAAATTTAAAATAACTGATGACCAAAATGGCAACCCAGAAACACTGGATATTGTTGTACTTAGCATGCCTCAAGGAACCTAAAGAGACCACTCTCATGATTTGTGGCCGAAGTTTTCAAAAGTTACAAGCAAAAATAGCAGTTTTCATATCTTTGGACCAATAGGTGGTGCTGTTACAAAACTGTGGAAGTAACCTCAGGTCATATGCCTGTGATGACACAAAACTGTGTGAATACATCAGAGCGTTGCTAAGATATAACCTTATACCTTTTTTGTGAGCTCATTTTAAATTCATAAATGTATATGAGAATGGTAAAGTGTCTCTACCAAATTTTGTGCAGATTGAATGAACACCTTAGGAGGAGTTCAGAAAAGTAGTTTTTAAAAAAAAAAAAATTGAAATGGCAGGACAATTTTCATGATGGAAAATTATGTCATGTGGGGGCATTGTAATCGGCATGAGCTAAGGAATTAGAGAATTTTATTTCTAGGACTTACGGTTGAGAAGTAATAAATCTGAAATTTTGGACTGTGGGTGGCACTACAGGGTTTTATGTATAGACTCAATTTGGTATGGTAACATTTTAGAATGTCCTCTATGTGTGTGCCAAATTTCATAACTTTCCTATGTACGGTTCTCTGGGCATCCATAGACGCAAGAGTGAAAGAAGAATGTTGATAATATTCTGCAGCAGAGCAGAGACATTTCAGATCATTATCTAGTGTCCTGTTTAATACATTTATCTATGGTTGCAAAATCAGCTCCTTGTTGCAAATACAGTAGAATGATATAACTAAAGATTATCAACAATTTACCTGGACTTTTAATTTCTTTGAATAAAAGATAACTTTGAAAACCTTGACAATGCAACAGAAAATGTTAACTCCCTCGTTTCTAACACCTTAGACACAGTTGCCCCTCTGTGCTTAAAGAAGATAAAGGACAGTAGCCCAGCGTAGTGGTATATCAAGCATACTGACACACTAAAAAGAGAAGCCTGGGAAATAGAGTGTATCTGGAAGCAAACAAGCCTAGTTATTCCATACAGTATGAAAGGAGAGTAGTTCAAATTACAGAAAGGACTTAGATCTGCCAGATCTGACTTTTCAAATCTTAATATCATAGCAGTGATGATTTTATGAATTTCTTTTATAACGAAATAGAGATGTAATTGCCTGCAACACAATCACATCAGATGGTGCATCATAGTTTGCCCAAGGAACAACTCCAGTCATTCTCTACTATAGGTATGGTTGAACTGTCAAAAACAATTAAATCATCTAAATCAACAACATAGTATAGAGTGTATTAATAGTATATTATTACTATTAATTAATAATACTGCATAGTATATTAATTCATCATTGGTGTTGGGATATGTCCCAAAAACTTACAAGCTGGCCATTATTAGACCATCTTATTAAAAAACACAACTTGATCCCAGGGAGCTTGTAAGTTACAGACCCACCTCAAATTTACCAGTTTCCAAAATACATGAACAGGTGGTGTCCTTACAGATGTTTCTTCCTGAAAAGAATGCCGTCTGTGAGGATTTCCAGTCAGGATTCAGACCATATCATAGTACAGAGACTGCTTTCATAAGAGTGACAAATGATTTCCAATCGTGGTTGCATCTCTCTTGTAGTGCTACTCAACCTTAGCGCAGCCTTTGACACTATTGACCACAGCATTCTCTTAAATAGGCTTGAACATTATGTTGGCATAAACAGAACTGCACTGGCATGGTTTAAATCATACTTATTAGATCAATTCCAGTTTGGTGCTGTGAG
Source organism: Chromobotia macracanthus (assembly GCA_036877525.1). NCBI lineage: Eukaryota > Metazoa > Chordata > Actinopteri > Cypriniformes > Botiidae > Chromobotia > Chromobotia macracanthus. The sequence goes on along the minus strand of JAZGTH010000076.1, from coordinate 4,938,495 downwards.
TGAAAAGGTGTCATATCGATCAAAGGTTCAGTATGGAGTGCCACAGGTCTCAGTGCTTGGGCCCAGGGCCATCTGGCAGACAGGCCATTTTCCTGTTCGACCAACTTACTATTTGAGCCGATAAATCTCATACTGTTTTTGTCTGATGGGCCCATAAAACTCATATATTGGTGGCCCATTCTTTCTTCTGCGTAATTCATTGATGCCGCTGGGGTCTTTGTGGTGGTGTATTAGTCAAAAAGGTCAGTGTCAGATTTTTTCCAGACAGATCACCCCATATAATGTAATCAGCAGCCCATTGGTTAGTTGACAATTATATCTTTAAACAGCTCCCCTTTTGAGCTCTGTTTGAGCTTGTAGTGTGCATCTGTGAAAATAGTCAGCGAGAGATAGAGAAGAGAGGCAAGGGAGGCACAGAGAAATTGTGTGAAAAAAGAAACAGGCCCTTCAGACAGATGCTGCAAAATGTGTCAAAATAATAGATATGTTTCTGCCGCAGCAGGACTTCATCAGTTCCTGTGGCTGATGATGATAGTGTGTGATGTTTTGGATTTGTTAATTTACAGCGAATCATAAAAATACAAGTAAATGTCAGAGACTGTCAGAAAAATAATTTTCAGCAGACAGGTCATATTATATAAAAATCATGGTTGATACAGTATTTGTTATGCCATAAAAGCACTTTCTGTCAGGTATGGTGAGGGAGAGAACTTTTTTTTTACAAATACACCCACGAAGGGCCAAAAAAAGACTAGTTCTACAGCAACAACCCAACAGGGCTCAAGACACAAGGCAAGAAACAACACGCATAGAAAGAACACACCAGCACAAGACAACAGATACAAAGACATCAAAAAGGGAAGACAAACAAAGAGGGTAGCAAGGAAAACAGGAAAACTGAGGGGTATGAACTAATAATTGGATAAATAACGAGACGAGGGTGGGTTAAGAGCACATGGCACAAAGCAAACAACAATAGCCATCTGCTTCCACAGCATGAGTTTAGATCCTGACTCCAAGATACAAGAACTAGCACTGAGTTAGGATCCAAACATTGTGCTCTGACACAACAACAGGGCTGTCAGGATCCTGGCACTGGTAAAAAAATCCAAACAAGGAAGCCAGGACCCTGACACATTGTCTTTACCAGTGTTTCTCAGTCATGTTTCAGGATCACTGCCATGTACACACTTGTAACATTATTAGTTGCTTAACCAACTTTAAAATATTGTTATTGTAGGCTATTAACCTGACAGAAGTACTTGGTTATTGTGAATGTAGCATATATGTGTATGGATGAAACTTTAATGAAAACACTTCATCTTTACTGAAACTTTATTTTCTAATAACTGCCCAGTAGTGTTTTAAAAGTAGCAAAAACCCTACACATATTGTAGCAAAAAATAACCACCAGAGAACGTTCCGTATATGTTATTTTGAGCTAATACAAAAACTATCATGGTATATCATGGACTATCATGCTATCATGGCATATTTTGGTTGCTAAATAGTATCTAAAAATAACCACCATGGAAATGTTATTTTATGGTTAAAAGAAACCTGTGTTCTTGAAATGTTCTTGAAATGTTATTTTCTGGTTCCCAAAATAAATAAACAAGAACCAAAAGCTAACGTTAGGGAGACGTTCTGTGTTTGCTACATTGTGACCGAATGGCTGAAATACACTGTGCTTTTAGGGCAGACCAGTGCTCTGGGGCAGGGGGTTGTACATCGTATATAAGGCTATAACCATTTTCTTTATAAGTGATATGGAACTGCAATTACTGCAAATTATTCAGGTGCGAGTTTCCTGAAAAACAACGGACGGCTCTGCTCTGTTTTCATTTTCTAAACATTTTAATGTAAACTACCATGTGCAGCTTGGCAGTCTTCACCTGCACTCAAAAGCAGACACACATCCGTTACGTTTACCTTATAAAAATATTGTAAAATTATAAAATTCTGTAGTGATGGCGAACTGAAGCAGTGAGGCTTTCAACAATTATATTAGAAAAAGGTTCATAACTCTGAGCTGTTCAAATCAGAGCTCGACAGGGACCTCTGCTGGTGAAAGTGAGGGAAACCGCTGTGTCGCAAAATGTTTCACAACCCACCAATGCATTAATGGCAGAAGCAAAAACAAATAAATGGATAGATGAATAAATTAATAAATTAATATATTAATTATATAACAAAAATCTGTTCCCTTGAATACGCTTAGCAGGTCAAAACAATAAATATAAATATAAACATAAATATAAATATATATATATATAAACATAAACAAACATATATATATATATATATATATATATATATATATATATATATATATATATATACATATATACATATATACATATATATATATACATATATACTATATACATATATATATATATATATATATAATATATATATATATATATATAATATATATATATATATATATATACATATATATATATATATATATATATATATATATATATATATATATATATATATATATATATATATATATATATATATATAGATATATACAGATAGAGAAAGAGAGAGAGAGAGAGAGAGAGAGAGAGAGAGAGAGAGAGAGAATTCAAATAAATTCAAATGAATTCAAATAATTGCCAATAACAACAGCATTTTTAACCACTTTATTACCTTAACATTGACAACTGAATAAATGAAATAGTGGCTGTTGGCTACAACTTGGACAGAGGATCTAGTGTAACTGGTGATTCACTACACCAAACTTGATGTTTGGTCAGCGACACCAGATGAAACACTTAACTCTCTTATTGTATTTATGTTTTTGTTCTGCAGTGGAGTTCTTTTTAGCTAACACCATTGCAGACTGCAGATCTCTGACAAGAGATTGGACATAGTCATTGATAGTGATAGACTCATCACAAAGGACACTTTGAAACATTAGGTCAACATGTAATATTGGCACCCTCCTGAACATCAGGTAAAATAGGGCAAACCCAGTGGTTTCATGTGCAGTGCAGTTATACACAAATGTCATAGTCTGTCTGCGGCCACCTTTGTTTTGATCTAAGAGGACGAAACGTTACCCAACGTTCTGTTGAACCTTTCAATTCCACCATTTCCCACTGGATTATACGGAGAAGTTTGTTACTTGTCTACACTGGCATGATGAAGGAGGTCTGTTATCAGCTCACTCTCAAAACCGGCTCCCTGGTCCGAATGTATATGTTGCAAAAAGCCATAGATGCAGAAGAAGCCAACCCATAGTTTTTTAGCAACACTCTTAGGAGACTGAGCTAGCTTGGTGAAATAATCCATGATTGCCCAGACATCCACATACTTCTTGTGCCTATCTTTAGCAGCCTATAAATCAATACAGACAAGCTCCAATAGGGCAGTAGTTCCGATTGTCTTCAAGGGTGCTCTTGCTGCTGGCTCTTGAGTTTTGCTCAATACACAACAGGTAGAAGTCTTAACATAACCACATACATTACACATACATCCACCACCACATTTAATCTCCCAGGAATGTACTTAACCATAAAATTGTATGAGGGAATTTGTAAAACACAGCACTGCTCACATGCATCTAATTTAGGTTTGGTCATGATATACGTAAGCAAATTGTTGTTGTCCATACAGTGAACTCATGGCCTTTAAGCCAGTGACTGAACTTGTCACATACGGATCATTTGAGGGCCAAGAACTCCCATCTATGTGCAGGGTAATTGGCTTGGCTGCAGCTCAAAGACTTGCTAGCGAAGGCTATAGATTGTGCTTTATTCTCGCCAGTGGGAATCTGAGAAAGTACTGCTCCTAGGCTGTCCAACAATGCATCGTTGCAGAGAAGAAACGGATGCTTAAAGTCAGGGTGAGCGAGCACCACGCTCTCTACATGGGCTCTCTTCAACCTCTCAAAAGCGACTTCACAGACAGGAGTCCAGGCTTGGGGAAACAAGTCCCAGAAAGTGCCAGTTCTATTTTGACTACTCATGCCTTTCACCAATCGTTTTTGACTAGCCAATTTTCAAATTGAACAATGGCCTCAAGAATCGTGAACATCTAATATGTTTTATAAAAGGCAGAAATGACTGATACCTTGTCTTCATCTATGGTAACACCCAAACCACTGATAACATGGCCCAGAAAATTAATGAAACATCTGAGAAAGTGACACTTTTTGGAGCCAGCTTCACATTATTTGCTCTTAACCATGCAAACACTACCTCCAAGCGATTCAAGGCCTCCTGGTCAGATCGGACAAAAACCAGCAAGTCATCAAGATAGCAAAGGAGACTGGAAAAATTTAGATCTACAAAAATGCTGAGCATCATGTACATAAAGGATGCTGGACTGTTACACAGGCCCAAGGGAAGACAGTTATACTCATACAAGCCATTTGTAGCTTGTGAATGGTGTGTAATGCCGATCAGCCACATGGAGCAATATCCAGATGTTAAATCCACAGAGCTGAAAAGAAGATTGTCGCCAAGAGTAGCCAGGCAATCTCCCTGAAAGGGCAAAAGATGAGCATCCTTGACAGTCTTTGCATTAAGTCAGCTGAAGTCAGTACACACTCTTTGAAATCCTTCTTCCAAACCATCACCAAAGGAGATGTTTACTCGCTGACAGATTTGCTAATGATGCATTTTTGTTCCATTTTCTCAACCTTTGATAGTGGGCAGGAGGGATTCGACGGTATGGCAGATGGAACAAATGGTCATCACACAAATGAATTCTGTGGACAAAGTCTTTCACCTCTCCAATCTAGTCTGTCCCTGGAGAAAACTTCGCAATAGGACACGGTAAGACTCACCAACTCCTCCTTCCATGCCTTGGAGACCTCACATCCACTGATAGCGATGTCTTCCAACACATATTTGTGCAGTAACTGCATAGGGTCAACAGATGGAATAGGCTTTGGAAAAGCTGAAACATCATGAGGTCTGCACAGCTTGTGTGACAGTAACATCCTCCGCCGACAAGCAAGGGGACACAAGACCCCGGCTTTTATCTTCTCAATCACACATTTGATATCATTACTGCAGAAAATGAACTTGTCTTTCTGTCCAGGTACTACTAAGGTATGTACAACAAACTTAAACTCAAAAACTTTGATCACCAGGTCATATATGCACTTTGGCTGAATAGTGAGACCACCACAGCCAACTAATACCACATTATTAGGATTCACTGAGGGTTGTGGGAGAACTCCACCTGCATGCAACTTCATTCACCCTCCGTACTTAGAGTGCAAGCCATACTGCCAGAATCTAGCAAACTGTTTATTACGGACTGGCTGCTGACAGTCACAGGAGCATAAAACAGTTCACTAGTTCCATCGATTTTCTGAGATCCCACATACAGCACTGTTATATCAGGTGGCAACAATTTACAAAAAATCTCCTGTGGGTCTGACTCATCTTGTAGAGGAAATACACTAATGCCCATGCTAACTCCACGCATAGGCTTTTCAGTTGTGGTAGGATAAAGTAATCAGGTTTAAAGCAGTTACGACAAAGCTTCTGGCACATACAATATATACATATATACACCATGTATATAAAAGTATACATGGTGTGCTCTATAGACTGACACACTCTACATGCTGAACTCACATTGGGCTTGGAACATGAGGTTCTGCCAGGACACTCACAATTAGACAAGGACAGTGAGGCAGTGCATAGCAATAAAAGGTCAGGCTGTTTGGAATAACTGGAAACAGGGTAATCACAGATTGACACAGTGTTCTAATGGCAAGCAGACACAGGTGAGTAAGTGTGGGTTTCTGAAAAGAACACAAGTTCTTTTCAGGTTCTTGAGGTGACAATCCAGTCACTCTTGAACCTTAGCTGCTTTTCAGCAGGCTTGAACTGAAAAGACAATGCAAAACACAAACTGGCATGCAATTAAAAATATACATTTTGCTGAAATACACGTAGCGAGACTCAGAGTTCAGTATTATGCTGCACAGAGGAAAAGTCCCAAACACGATGATCACGAAAAGACAGTCATTAACAAGTGTTGGACAGAATTTGGTCCTCTTGGCTGAACATGAAACGTTTAAAGACATATCAAATCTCTTTGAAAACATCTGCACGTTGACCAAAGCTTGACTACACTACACTAACCACACTTGTACAATACCAGTATAAATGTTATTAGTGCAATAAAATTTTGTTGGGTAGTTTATTACAAAAAAACATACAGAACATCTTTTCCTTGGCACATAAACTACATTTTTATATTAACAAATAGGTGGTAAAGTATAGAAAAAGACAGTAATTGGGACAACTTATTGCCTGTGGTATGATTAATAGTTTAATACAAAAGACAACCGCATTATGAGAAACTGAGGCACTTTAAGTTTTAATGTATATATACTGATAGAAAAAGTAGAAAAGACTATTATCTACTGTTTACTCTAATTTTTAAAACATTACCTTATTAGAAAATTATACAAGTACTTAAATCTTTTCTAATGACCTGCAGATAACATAATTCTGCATATGATCTATATATTCTGTCTGGAGGGACTTACATAATATTTATAGCAAAAATAAACCAAAACATTCATTCAAAAAGTTTGCAATCGTGGTGATAAAAAGTTTAATAACAATATCAAGTTAGATCTTGTGAACAAGCTTCAATGTGCAAAAAAGTTGTTATGCGGGAGTGAGCAGCTTGTGTGATAGTTCGTTTATAGAAATAACTTGTATCCAATTTCATACAGCAGAACCTATGGCTTGTTTGTATAATAAACTCTGGCTTTCGTCAGTCAATCTGTCTGATAAGTCCTTTAACTGGGCAAGACAATACTGAAACTGTAAACAGCAGTTTTTTAAACAAGATTGTATTCCTTCAGTGTGTGCTGCAGGATGGTATCTTTAACCGCTGCAAACACAAATCTGATGTTTTCTGTGTCAGTAGCACAGGTAAAGTGAGAATAAATGATTTTGTCCATGTCTGGATTCAGGTCGACAAACATCTTCAGGATAAATTCCCTTGCAGCCTGGGCATTTCTCTGGGCTCCTTAGGGAGGAGAAACGAGATGGGATAAGTCCTGACAAACTGGCAGACCATAATTTAATATTTTAAATAGTTTATCTAGGGTGTTTCGGGTGGTTGCTTACTGGCCCAGGCCAAAATCTTTGATCTCTAGATATATAGTTTGGATCCTTAAAGTAATACAAAACTCTATTTTACTTTAAAAAAAGCTACATAATGGACCATGATTAAAAACACCAAATAAGACCATCAAATATGTGCAGACCGACTCCATTTCACATTATGTTTACTCACCATCAAATTCAGGAAAATAATCAACAAGGTGTGAAAACATTATTTTCTCTTCTAAAAGGTCTTTCTTGTTTAAAAACAGAATCACTGATGAATTCTGGAACCAGGGGTATGTTATTATCATCCTAAACAATGCTTTGCTTTCCTCCATTCGATTCTGTGGGGAAAACACACACAAATAGGGCAGTTTCAGTGGTTATTTTAGGCCTGCAATCAAAAGTAACCAAATGCAACAGCCAAAGTCACATAGCATATTGTTAAAAATTAACAATACCAATTTCTTACTTTACCAATTCTTATTTTACCAATAAGAACCTGAACCTTCCCATGACATAAAGGTGAAAATATGTGAGGGTTATAATTATGTGATGGTTATAAAAAGGTCCCATTAAACATAACTTGATAGGTATCAAGCATCCAAAATGCAGTGCACAACATTTCAAGCTGTAAACATCATCTTTGGCGCCCTCTACTGGTAGTTTATTTACCTCATCAGACTCCACTAGAACTTGATCATATTCACTGAGCGCTACCAGGAACATGATTGAGGTGACATTTTCAAAGCAGTGAATCCACTTCCTCCTTTCTGACCGCTGGCCACCTACATCCACCATCCTGATAAGAAGGGAAAAAACATAGAGTTGAAAACTCAGACCCTTACAATCTGGGAACATAAAGGCGTCTGACCATATTACTAATAAGTTGGAGGAGTTGACATACCTGAATACGACACTCTGCAGGTCAAAGGGGTATTCAATGATGCCTGTTGTGGGCACCCTGACCCTGAGAACATCTTGCTGGGTAGGAATATAGGAGTGATCAGCAATGCGACCCAGTGAATTCAGATAACTGTTAACAAATAAGGGGAATTTTCACAAATCTAATGAACCTTTGCAGGTCTAGACAGGTTTTGCTATGAACTCGAATAATCAAAAATTTGATATACTGGAAAAAAATATGGAAAGTGTTTTGGTAATTTGGTGTTTGAAATGTTTCAAATTAATAAAGAAAATGTTGATAAATTCAGTTCATATTGAAATCTCAAACTATTTGATTGCATACTTCAGTATTATGGCAAAGCTAAGCACGGTGAAACAACGTTGAGATATTCCCTGAAACTTTCAAGAAGACACATTTTAGATTTACGAGACATTGGAAGATTACTGGGTCTTTTTCAATAAGAAAAAATCTGTGAAGCAGGACCCAGGGCTATAATTTTATTCCTAGGAGAAACAAGCAAGATTAAAGGGATCTTTTTATACTCAAACTCACTATTTTGTGGAATCTGAAAGCTGGTACTCTCTTCTCCGGTCATAGCATTCCTGAATTCCTCGGTCATTCCATAAACTTTGGATAGCATCTACATAGGGGCTGATAAGCCTGACAACTTTCTCTACATTCACCTCTCTGATGATGATTGCATTGGCCTGTGAAAAAAAACATTTTTTAAAAAACAAAACAATGGCTTTAAACAGTTTTACCTAAAACTACTTGAGTCATGTCCCAATCCATATATGTCTATACATAACCTGGTTACAACTTAAATGACGCATTTTACTGAATTTTTAAAAGTTCTTATAAGATGAAACCAATAAGATAAAACTTAAGACAATCATGTTTCATATTACAGCTATGCACTGGAAAAATGGGTTTGCTTTCAGGGTACATATATATTTCTGCAAGCCAGTTAAATTGTTTAATTAATTTCATAGCTTGGAGGGGTAATTTCATAAACCTGGGCCACAGGATTAGCCAAACTGATTGTACTTCTCTTGGTATCTGCCTCAATAGTTGACCTACTTCATGGCACGGTTACTGCATGGCCTGCATATGTATCAGATGTTATTGGAAAGTTTTATATCCACATTCAGAAAGTATTCAGAACCCCTTCAGTTTTTCAATTTTGTTAGTTTGCAGCTTGATACAACAATCATTTAAATTCCATTTTTTCCCATGAATCTACATTCAGTACCCCATAATGACAAAATGAAAACAAAATTTTAGAAATTAATTTAAAAGAGAAATGGAAATATTATATTGGCATAAGTATTCAGACCCTTTGCAACACTTGAAATTTTGCTCAGCTGCCTCCCATTTCTTTTGATTTTTAAAAGATTATTTGACATGATTTAGAGTGGCACACACCTCTTTATAAAAGGGCTCATAGCTGACATTGAATATCAACGCTAAAACCTAAACCCATGAGGTCAAAGGATTTGCCTGCAGAGCTCAGAGACAGGACTGTTGCAAGACAGATCTGGGGAAGGCTACAAAAAGATTCTGCTGCACCAAGGGCACAGTGTCCTCTATAATTCTCAAATGCAAGAAGTTTGGCACAACCAGTACTTTTCCAAGAGCAGGTCAAGGTGAAAAGGGCTTTAGTAAGAGAGGTAACCAAGAACCCAATGGTCACTCTGACTGAGCTTCAGAGATCCTGTGTGGAGATGGGACAAAGTTACAGAAGCACAACCATCACTGCAGTCCTCCACCGATCTGGGCTATGGCAGAGTGGCTAGACAGAATACTCCGAAACAATTACAAGAAAGCCCACTTGGAGTTTGCAAAAATGGACCTGAAGGACTCTCAGACTGAGGAACAAGATTCTCTGCTCATTGAACTGTTTGGCCTCAATTCTAAATTTTATGTCTAGAGAAAACCAGGCATCATCATTACCTGCCCAGTACCAACCTACCAGTGAAGCATGGTGGTGACAGCACCATGTGTGTTTCAGCAGCAAGGACTGGGAGACTTGTCAGAGTTGAGGCAAAGCTGAATGGAGCAAAGTACAGAGACATCACTAATAAAAACCTGGTCCACAGTGCTCAGGACCTCGGACTATGCTGAAGGTTCACCTTAAAGCATGACAATGAACCTAAGCACACAAGCCAAAAAACATTGGAGTGGCTTAGGGACAACTCTATAAATGTCATAGGGTCCAGCCAAATTGCTGTCCATCGACGGTCTCTATTTAACATGACTACGCGTAAGGGGATTTACAAAGAAGAATGACAGAAAATCCCACAATCCAGGTGTGAAAAGCTTGTTGCATCATACTAAAAAGGCTGTAAAACTCAAGGCTGTAATTGCTGCCAAAGGTGCTTCAACTAAGTACGAAGTAAAGGGTCTGAATACTTGTCACATTGGCATATTTCAGTCTGGCATATTTGGCATATTTGAATACATTATTTCACTCTGTCATTATGGTGTACTAAGTATAGATTAATAAGGAAAAAAATGAATTGAAACAATTGTAGTATCAGGCTGCAGCATGACAAAATTGAGGGAATGGCGTTTGAATACCTTCTAAATGCACTGTATGAGTATGATGATGGAGCTTATGTAGGCAATACAAGTCTGAGTTTTCACAACATTTTAGTGATTCAACTTAGCTATGTTAAGAACTTCAAAAAGGGCTACAAGTCATGTAGATGCTATTCTTCCATGTGTACACATCTAAATGCTTCAGATAAGACAAAAAAAATGTGTGATCAAACCTTGACAAAGAATGCCTAAAAAATGTTACCAAACTTCTATGAAGAATGCAACTCATCAAAAATGCACACTGATTTTGCACTTAGACTTCCTGTAAGAGTGTTTATGGGGTTATGTTATGACAAATTACTGTACCTTATTATGTTCATATTTGTAGGGGATCTGTAGAGTATCCATAGCCCGTATCATGGCCTGCAAAGATGTGAAGATGTTTTGATAGACCAACTTGGTAAAGCCTTTCCTGTCCTCCTCTGAATAGCCTGAGCCATGAATGATTCTCATCTGTTTAATGAAGGTGCTTTTCCCACTTTCTCCAGTCCCTGAAAGCATGTGAAATTAATTAATAATAATTAATATCTGTTTGAACACACTGTTGTAATAAGTTAGTTTAAATCATTATTACCATGTTTGGACATGGGTGTGAATTTGGAGGGGACAATAAACACAATCTCTCAAGAGCGACTTTTGAAGGGGACACAATACAGCCAAAATTGTACTTGTGCGGATATGCGTACACAAAGGAATATCTTACTACTTTTATTAGTTTTGAAAGACTGAGCCGTTTTCTTTATTCTCCAAGTTTCTCTCTGATTCCATGAGAAAGCTGACTAACGTTATACAAATATTTTTTCTTCAAAACCTTCTTTGCCGTGTTCGCCAAATTAAGGTCAAATTGCCTTAATATGGGGACTTTTGGAAAATGATCTTAATTTTACTTTTCTCTGTAATTTTATCTGGCCAACAACACAAAGCAATAGTAGTTGAAATGTACGTTTGGCTCATAGGTTTACCATGAGGTTACATTATAATTATTACATTATCTTGTGTCCTTCAAATAATATTTAGGTTTCCTCTGGGACAGGGGATGTCTCTTGTCAGCTGCAGTAGGCCCACTGATCTACCACTTAACATCACACTGAGCAAAACCCAATACAACGGTACACCTGCAATGTTACCTAATATTAGTTCACACAGACTTATTGCTGTATTAGTTGTAGTGGATGACTTACTGTCTAACAAACTACAGTATTAAACAAACATACTAGGTAACATTATAACCGCGTTAACACAGCAGACACATTGAAAAAACAGTTCTTATAATTTTGTGTCATTACTAATTTAATAACGCAGCATCAGCTGTATTAAAGATAAAATAATCACTTCATTCTATGTTTAAAGGGGGTAAACAACCTTGACAGACTTACTGGAGTACTGCAGAACTTTGTTGTCTCCTCCGTTTGCGTTTGTATTGTTTTACTAACACAATTATTTTAGGTGTATAGCATTATTTTATGTACAACACACAGCATGGCTTTAAATGTTTTTGGGGAGGGTGGGCCCTGACCCCCTCGATCCCCCCGTGATCTCCGCCCATGTGTTCGCAGGTTCTCATGGGGTACTCCGTGTTCTTTTGTTGTAGTTAAACGATGCTGTTATCATAGAAATCAGTCTGACAAAGTGAACTTAATTACCACTAAGACAAACGTGTATTTAAACCACGGTAAAGCAGCGTGTGCTGTATTTCTTTTGACTGAGCATTCAGCATATCGTAGTAAATCATTTGATCACATATATGAATAAAACTGCTGTCTGACATTTGTAACACAGTGACTCATGCATGAAAGTTTGGTAATATCGTGAGAATCGCGGCACTATTACCCAGCAGCAGCAGCTTGAGTTCCCGCCGCGCGTCTTTCTTATCTCGCCGCAGCTTCTTCTGGATCTCGTCGTTGATTCGTCGCGCTTCTTTCGCCTCCTCGTCGAGGCAGCACGATATGACGGAGTCCTGCATCACGATTCTCCGGGAAAACGTACAACTAGGAACTTGTCGGTAATCCCATTGGGGATTATTAAAATCAGTCTCAACCGAAATAGCTTCTCTGCAACTTGCAGAAGGAATCCAATTCATAAAGCGTTTGTCATTAAAACGCAAATATTGCTGCAGCTGTGAGACATCCCAAATGTTTCCAGCAAATTGTGAAAGTGACTAAAATCCGAATGTGGTTGATGTGTGTTTTAAACTTACTCAGAAAGGCAACAGATCCTTTTGTTAAATGTGGCGTTCAATTATACTCCTCATTGACAGGGACATTGTCAAAGTAACATTTTCTCCATGAACTTGTGTTTGGGGGTATTTGCGTAAATAGCGCTGGCCCCGTGTTAAAGTCTCCACTCCGGGCGTGTCACTGAATATGGCCGACCCTGGAGTACCGTTTCCAGACGGACTAAATTCTGCAGCAGCATCATACTGCGGACGGGAGTCCAGGCGTTTGAAGTTAGTCCATAAATGTATTTTATCCTGTTGACGTAAACAGCAACTTTAATAGACTAGATCTGGACTTACATCTTCTATATGTTCCTATGATATCCAATTCGCGAAAGAATCGCTCCTGTGAACCGCTCCATTTGTAATGACTCGGTCGAACCGATTCGTAGTGTTAATGAAGTTTAATGTGGAATTATGCTGCAACCAATAGATCATTTGACACAATACTGTGCAAGTTAATCGTAAACGGTGACGAACCTAAGTTTTTAGCTAAATACTTGTTTTGCTTTATAAGGACACTTGAGCGACAAGTCGATTTTTTTAAAAATCATCATTGAAATCAATCGTCGAAACGAACCGATTCGCTAAAATGATTCAGACCTCTTGACGCGTCGAGATGAGGAGAAACAGCCGATCTGATCGTTTTACCATAAACATTAAAAATCTTAAAATGCTGAACGAAACAAAGAGCAGCTAACATGATTCAGAAAAGTCGTGAAATATTCATTTTGAGTGCGTGTCCTGTTAAAAATGTCTTAAAGATTTCACCCTAACAAACACTAAAAAGCAAGATCTTTAAATAGACTTTAAGGCTGTTGCAGACAATCAAAAGAACATTTTTTTTGTGATAATGAAGAGCTGGTGGAGCATTTTCCCCTAAATCAGTTGACTAATTCAATGACTATCTTTTAACTGCTCCAGTTAAAAACAGCGTTAAAAACGCTTGATTTAAGGATTGCAGTTTATCTTATTTCACATAATCAAGGCTCCTTATGAATGATTCCACATTACTTCTGAAACTCCAGCAGGACTGTGATGGACTAACCATCTGTCTTGGGTGTTTCATGCCTATTACTGAGATGCTGGGATATGCTCCAGCCCTCCCACAACCATTCAGTGGACAAGTAGTTTTGGGAAATGGATGGATTCCAATAAGAATTCTCTATACATATATTTACATTTTTTAAGGTAAGTGTGTTGAAATGTCCCCAGCTTTTAAGAGCTTTGAAAATTACACAGAACCTTGAATGCACTGTGTAGTGCTGACATCCTCAAAATAAAATGTTCAGGTTCTATATAATATAAATAAAACAACCTTAATGCATTTGCTTTAATTGAACAATTCAATTTTATGTGTTGCACTACTGTATGCATTATTAATGTGAACTTTTCTCATCCTACCACAACAATACTTCAATATTTAGCAGTTGCCAAAACAAAACAGACTATATGAAAGAAATTTCCATGTACTGTTTTAGTTTCTCTGAACTAGCCAGAGGCATTTTAAAGTGTTCTGAGATGTGTCTACTATACCCTTAACAGGTATGCACCAGCTCCGCAACTGTCACCTCATATAATGGAAATTCATTAAGAATGCATTACTGCTAAAACAGAAACACATCACACCCAACAAGCCACAAACATTGGTTTAGTAAAAGGTGGCACAGACTTTATTTTTTAGATTTGTAGCACATTCTACAAAGACACCGGATAGGACAGACAGAGAAAGATACAAGATCATGAAAGAGACCACAAATTATTTTACAGAGATGCTTTGTATCCCTCCAACTGTGGAGTGAAAGGCATCTAGAAAGATCCAACTAAAATGGTAAAAATGTTTATAAACAGACCTACAAAACAAGTGCCAGCAAGATTAAATGGATCCTAATGTAGATAGAGTACAACCATATCCATTTCCTGAAGCTGTCAATCTGAAAATCGGGTTGAAAATTAGCAATTAAAGGTAAGGAAACCTAACTTTTCAAATCAAAACAGATGTTTATCCTTTAAATAAAACTAATATTAAAACTTTTACAGAATAAACTGAATATTTACACTTTGACCAAAAAGCCTCATCACTGGCATTTATTGGCAAAAAAACTTAAGATTACATTCTGCATGTTGCACAGACTAACCATGCAGCTCTGGTAAGGCCAACTGTGGACTTTACAAATGGTCTTCCTTAACTTACAAAACAGTACAATTGTTAATGGAAAAATTCAGGCAAGAACTGAAAGAAAATAGAAATAGAAAAAAGATGATCCACTTTTGAGAAAGCTTTTCCCTCAAATGTTTTGTTTAAACAATTGTTAGGAGAAATGGCTGAGAGCACATCTACCATGAAGCAGGGGAACACAGGCTCTCAAAACAGGATGAAGTGAATGGGTATGGCAGTTTGGCTTTAATCTCCACCCTCTAGAAGAACCGACCGGAGTACTGCTTCACGCTGAAAGAGGAAATAAAATAGCTGAGACCAGAGACAAAGGAAGTGTGCTATTAAGTTTTAACAAGTGGCCAATTGATTTTAAAATTGTGACTACATTAGCATGTTGTAAATGACAATAGCATGCAACAAGTATTAGAGTTAACATTAAGGAACATTCTGTAAAGCGATGCATTTCCAAGTAAAAGAGGGAAAAATGGGACAGGAAGGACTTTATTTTATTTGTTGGAAACTAGAATGAAGCCAGACCTGAATAGAGTTTGCAGTAGATTTCATAAAACTACCATCCTGAAACTCTGCAGACAGCGATTTATCCCAAAGTTAATAAAACTTTCTGCCCTATAATTGTAATAAATTACTGCAATAGATACTGGCAAGATTTAAGAAAAGATGCGTTACCCAAGAACAATATCTACATCTCTGTCTTAAATGACCTGAATGTATTCTTTCCAAAATAAAGCTGTTCCTGTGTTTCAAAAATAACTTATCATACTGTTGTGTTGCTTTTGTGTCTTTTTCAACATAAATACAAAAAAAACAAGGACTAGATGTTTCTAGGTTGAAAAGAACAACCGGTTAATTCTTTAAAATTTCTCCTTTTTGTTTAGTAGCAGAAAGTTATGAATGTCAGAATTTTTATTTTCTATTGAACTATTCCTTTGGTGAACAATATACCCACTATGCCACCCAGGGATAACTAGGAGATCCAGACTCTTAAAAGGAAAGACCACCATGCTGCCTACAGGCATACAGGGCTTATATTTTGGTGTTATGTTGACTTTAAATTTAACAAGGTACTGCAGTTCAGGGAACATACCAACTCAAAATCCATGCAATAAGAGAAAAACATTTAAAAAAAACATTTTATAGGCATATCAGAACAGCATGATACAGAAAGTAACCAGGTCTGTATTTCACAGTTTTAACTGAGGCAAACATGTTATAGTAGAATGGGCTGGCTTATGCTCTATTTGTCACAGATATTGTGGCTTTTGTTAATAACAGCTAAAAATATAAGCTTAAAGTTACTGGAGCTCAAATAGAGTATAACAGTTTTGATATGCAGCCTGATGGAAGTTTAAGATGTTATTCAAAGTTAAATAGGCAGGCCTCCTCAGTTAGGGTAGGTGAAATGTGTTTGAGGGTGGGAACAGATGATGCTGGGCCTGTGCTGTAGGGCAGACTGTGATTTGTTGTCACTTCATCTAACTAACAACAACAAAATCACAAGTCTTCCACACAGAAGCAAGCCAGCTTGAACTCCATTCTCCTGGGCCTTCTCTAATTTTCTTCTTAGTAAATTAGATTTTGGGTTCCAAATGGAACTCAGAAAAAGAATCCCTTTTGTACACATTTCACAAAAGCAAAAAGTTGAAAAATGTTAGGTCAGTCATGCAAAGAGAAGTGATACAGAAACATGCAGCAAGTGCAGAGAACTGCTGAAGTGCGTCAGACACACAAGCAAAGGGAAAAATTATGGAAACTTTTATGGATTTATGGATTTTAAGAACAGTTCTAGCACCATTTTTTTCTCTATGACTAAAAAACATATCCAGATCAAAGGAATGTGTTTGGTGTTTTAACCAGGCAATCAAAAATCCTCTCTTTTATGTTAGTGTGTATAATCAGAATAAAACTCAAGAGTACGGTTGAAAGAAGAGATTTTAGGCTCTCTTAGCTGCTCCTGAATATCTGCATTCTTTTGCTGATGTAGAAACTAAAACACTAAGTGTTTCCCCACATAACTATTTAACAGCAGCGCTACTAAGAAGAGAAAATATGCAGAGCTGAGTTGCGAGCTTGCAGTCTAAAGTTGAATGTAATGAATTTGTCTAAAGCAAATTTAAGACAGAATACTTAAATACCTCCCAAATTTCAGAAGTCCTGGTGCCCACAGGGCAAGAAAACCCCAAAACGTTTCTATTGTTGTCCAGTGACTCCATGAAAATCTCAAGATTTCAAGATTTCACTACAAGATCCAATTTCAAGATTGCACTACATACTAAAATGATGTAAACTGAACTATATACACACATATAAAAAATTGACTGAGATTTTGTTAAATTGCAAAGCATTTCAAGTGAAGGATGAATCAACATAGAAAAATGCATAACACCTGGTTAGAACACAGTGTCAGGATGTTGATATTGTTTTGTGAAATATAGGTAAAGTGCTAGACTTGCCTGTTCTGTAGTAGATACTGGGCATTCTGAATCTGGTCCTGTGTGCCTGTGATGGTAATGATTCTGTCCTCTGAGCCCTCTAGAGGCTCATCGATTTTGATAGATGCTCCTGACTCATGACGGATCTGCTTGATTCTCTGCCCACCTTTTCCAATGATGGAGCCGGCCAGCTGGAACAAGAGAAGGGAAAGGCTTTAATAAATAGAGTTCTGGATTATTGTCACATACTAATAGCATACATATTAAAAGCAAAAAGATGAGGCATCTTAATGTGTCAATGGGTGGACTGTCACTTATAAATTAGGGCATTAAAGAATGTGAATAAGATAAATTAAACTTGTTAAAAATACAACTACAACTACAAGTTTTTAGATATATTTGTAAACATGTTATTTAATTTACGCAGTGCAACCAACAAGTATAAAGTAGTATGAAATATTCAATACATCAATACATAAAATTTATAATAGCAATAATTAAGAAGAAAATGTTCTGTTAATACAATTACTGAAACTTGAAAAATTATATCAACTAAAATTCAAAAACTGGCCACAAAAATTATGACTGGTTACAACTGGGTTACGACTGTATCCTCTGTTTCCGAGAAGAGAACCTGACTCTGCATCATATGATGACACTCTGGGGAACGCCCTTAGCACGGCTGCATCTGAAGCATGTGTGCAACTAGTCCAATCCTGACTGGTTTTAAGTCGATGACAACGTGACAGTGGAACAAATTTTGGAATTTTGATGGCTAAAGCCAGTTGGTCCCAGGCATGCATTAGGTATGGGAAAGGGACGCAGCATCTCGTTCCCTTCCCCAGGAAGAGGTTACAGTTGAGGGAACTCAACGCTGCGGCATATGACGACACTTTGGGGAATGATATACCCACTATGCCATATTAACGAGTGCCTGTCCTGTTGTGAAACTGCACAACCCCCAGCATAAGCATAACCCAGGGATAACTAGGAGATCCAGACTATTAAACTTAATAAAGTTATTTAGGGAAGACCACCATGCTGCCTTACAAACCACCAGAGAAAGCCATACCCCTTGTGGAATGTGCTCTAATGTGGAGAGGCGAAGGCAGATCACACACCTCGTAAGCCACAAAGATTGTTTCCAATCCATACTTGCACCTTACTGGAACAAACTCCAAGGAGGAGGAGGCAACTGACAGAGCCTGCAAATCTCCTACTCTCTTAAGTGATGCAATCGCTAGCAAAAATGCTTTAAAAAATCTTTAGGTGATAAATCCGTGAGAAGCTGAATGTTCTCGAAGGGTGTCTGGGAGAGCACCTCCAGCTCCACGTCTAGGTCCCAGGGTAGAACCCTGAGGAAACAAGACGACAAGGTGTGCACCACCAAGGGGAGCATGAAAGGCTGCAAATGTCACCACATACACCTTGCATGCTGATGGGGGAAAGACAGGCCAAAAATCAGTCCTGGAAGAACTCCAGCACTGAAGCAACTGGGCACTTAACTAGGTCCACCTGATGGTCTCTGAACCATAAGTTAAATACTTTATCTCAAAGAATACAGTTTCCTCTTGGATGAAGCTCTAGAGTTAAGGATCAAGAGACCTGCATTCAGGAGTTGGTCTCCCTCAGGGGCCAAACCCAAAGCTTCCACATTTCCTACTGAGGAGAACGTCCCCCCAATGGGAATCTCTCATTGCAGAATGTTTATGAGGAATATAAGGCCCAAGAACCATACCTGGGCCGGCCAGAATAGGGCTACTAGCTGCAGACTAACCATGTCCTGGTAACACTCCTAAAGCTCCAGAGAACGAATCAATCAGAGAAAAGGCATTTGTGTGTTACTAAGCCGAGAATGAGGAGAATGATATTCTTCAGATCCATCTTCTCCTCGAAGGCTTCAGTTAAGAGTCCTGCTTTGACCCCCAACTACGACACAGGTGAATGAACCTCTGAAAGGCCATGGCTCAGATTTTTTGGCTCCTGAAATATCAACGATCAAAGTCCACTCCTCCACCAACTCCACCTGCGAGCCCCATGACTGAAGCTGCCGGACTGCCTTGACAACTGCACTACCACGAGGACCCCAAGCCTGGCTGTTGTCCTTTACATGGCCAGGCGGAAACAGGGCGTCAAGCAGAAGTTGTTCACAATGCACACAGCCAACCCTCTTAAGAGCTGACTGCATGGTCCGCTCCCAAACAAGTAACATATAGGTTGTGTCCCTACCTGTGATGAAGCAAGGGCAAGGAGGCACACAATTCTTAAACTGCTGGTTTTCCCTAACAGAAAAAATCCACAACAGGACAGACCATGTGTGACGCTCACTGAAGAAATAAAAAGCTGTGTGTTTGTGCCTGTGTTCCGTTTGTAGCTACCGTGTTCAGGTCTGGACTAGTTGCATGTGCTGTAGATGCAGTCACACTATGGGTGTTCCCCATATGACCCAATGTTGAGTTCCCTCTAAATGGAACTGAAACTAACAAAACTAAAGCACACTGGCACTTTTCATTCTATAATGCCACACGTATACTTCCTCCTTCTAAACTGTGCACTTACATCTTTGGGGATGGTCACTTGCGTTGTAATAACAGGACCACCAATGTCACTGTAAGAACCTCGACCACCTGAAGAAAAACATCTTACTGTGATTTCCTAATGCTTATATATAGGACTCTCACTGATTGTCCTTAAAGGGATAGTTTAACCACACATGAAAATTCTATCATTTACTCACACTCATTCACTCAAGTCATTCCAAACTTGTATGATTTTTTTCCACAAAAAAGTCAAAAGTTTATGAACACAAAACTACTGAAAATTTTCTCAAAATATAATTTGTGTTCCAAAGAATAAAAGTCATACAGGTTTGGAATGACATGCGGGTGAGCAAATGATGGAATGTTTGAACTATCCCTTTAACAACAATTACATAATTAATTCAAAAGACGTAATTCATATACCTTGATCACAAACCACTGTATCTGAAATACTTACCAGATTGGAAGGGCTCCCAAGAAGAATTATTGTCTTCAGATAAAACAAAGAAATAAAATTAAAAAAGATATTAAAGCTATGACAGAGCAAGTTACAAACAGAGAAAAGCAGGAAACACTAAGCTATTGCACTCTGTCTGACTGGAGGTAACTTTAGGTCAGTGTGTGTGTGTGTGTGTGTGCGTGTGTGGCACACTCACCATATCCACCTCCACTCTATGGGCAACAACGGGGAAAGAGAAGACAGACAGTCATTGAGAGAACACAATTTTATACTTAGATGCAGTGTCCGAAACCGCTAGTATTACACATAGTGGTAATTCTGTAAGCTGTTAATGTAACGTCCATCTATTTAACAAAAATAAAATGTCTAGTTTCAGGCCTGAACATTGATTGGTCAATACAGCGTTTCAACAGTTGTGCACAAAGCTATTGTGTTTAACACTGCACAGAACCTATACAATAAATTTACATATAGGTTATATTTACTGTTACACTTACAAATTGTTTTGTGATGTACAGACATGGCATATTAACATAGACAAGGCTGTGATGGCACATTAGTTGAATTCCATATTGGAAACTTTACAACGGCACTGGATGTGGCTCATCCAATCAAATCGTTTGTTTCATGTGCTGATTTTCTATATAGGCACCAAAATATTCACTCAAAGCAATGCTGCCCAAAGTTCACTGGTGAGTGTGATGGGTTTCACCTGCGTATTTAATTGCTCCTTGGTAACCAAGGCAACAAGTGATTAAAACTGTTGCTAAGCAACAGCAGGCCAAACCAGTGTACCAGACATAAGAGCTCCACATGTGTACCTATTACACTGTCACTTCAGAGAGAAAGAACAAGCTGTTCTGCTGGGATTTATAACAGTGCACATTAATAAAAAGTCTCCTTTCCCTTAAAATCTGAAAAAAAAAAAAACCCTGCTAAATCTCATGATGTACTGCAGAAATACAAATTCACGTGTTAATGTTTGGTTGTACTCACCATGCTCTCATAGCGGTCTCCAGGTCGCCCCCTTCGGTCACTGCTTACAATAAGAGACAATAAGAGACATGACTTATTTTAGTTACTAACAATAACTAGCCAAAAAATGACAATGACTGGCTACAAAAAACTATATTTAATGTCCAACTACAGACACCTATAAATAAAACACTAAAGAAATGCACAGTTAAATTGGCTTATTCACCCCTATAATAAATACTTACGGTAAACAAAACTTAAAATTTAAATATTGTAATGACAGGCCCAAGCACTACAGTGCCATCACCACCCGGTGTTTCTCAGACAACAATGTAGCAGTCACACATTTATTTCTGAAATAACTGAGGACTATTTCACAGTCCAAGTCTTTTGTAAGTGACACACTGCCTGCTGGTGGCACTATAACTGTGACGATAGCCACATCATTGTGATAAGCCCACAACACAAAACATATTTCCCAAGTTTGATGTAAATCACTCAAATCATGCACAAGGTATGAGACGCTTCCTCTTCCATTTATTTTAATTGATTGCAGCACCATTCGAGATATCATCTGTTCACAGTTTAGCATTTTTAGCATTTCTTCTTTATTCTAAGTGTGAAGCAATATGGGTAAATTTAAAAGGACTCTATAAACGCTGTTTTAAGTGACACTTCCTTTGGCCAAACTTTGGTGATTCTATGACTGAGTCACAATAGCCACCTCTATATCATCAGTCCCTAGGATCAAGCATACAGCTCAATTTTGAACTAAATAACTTAATCACAGCGCACTAAAAAGTTCACACTTTTGAAAAATTTGGCAATGGTCAGAATTCAAAACTAATTTACAAAACTCACCAATAAAAAACACACACAATAAAAAACATTGACTGCTGCTGCTGGTGAAATCCATTTATGTAAACGATTATTTTGCCATATTCTGTTTTGCCAGGAATCTCTAATTTCTTCTTTTGTTAAAAATCCCAAACTAACTCTGAGGTTGTGGCATGTGTTAAATATAATTTTTTAAGTGTGAATGTAGGTCACCAAAATTCTGAATGTACATTTAGGAGTTTTCAGTTGATTGTGACTGAGCACAACATAATTGATTTTTGACGTAATTGTTTTTTTATTTAAATGTATGCATTTATATTTTTTAACTCTTAACTTTTTAAAATTGCTCATCTTTATCTGTTTTCTCATATATTTTTTAAATTTATTTTATAGCTGTATTCAAGCTACAAGCAACAACTATTCTGTTAAAATTACAGATTTTTATTTTTTTAATTTTTTTTTTAATGTTAATGTTTCCAAAGTCAGTGATTAGAATCATGTTAGACAATCTAAAGTTCAATACTGGCCAAAATAATTGTGATGATAATTTCAGTCATAAAAAAACAGCCCAATCCAGAAAGATGTGTATTTTGGTCCTACTGTGATAAGTTCCATGTTTTGCAATGCACTTTTATTGCCCTTGCTCTGCATAGACCTTTGGCAGTTATATCCACCACTTTTAAATTGACTTACTTTGGTCTGTCATCCAGACTGTGATAGCTCTGATGGGAAAATCGATCACCTCTGCAAACAAGAAGGGATGCTTTATTATCAAATACTTTCTCATATTACATTAAAGTAGTTTTAGGCTGGTATGGTCCATGGTAACCACTGCCTACACTGAATTCCTGACTGGAAAAGGCAGCCAATAATGACAATTACTAGTAAAAAAAATATATGGATAAAACGTGCAGAAAAATTAAATACAGAATGAGATAGATGTGCTTACCCTCCTCTAGGGGGTGGTGGTGGGGGCAGAGGCAGATTTCGGGCCCTGCTACCCCCACGTCCTCCTCTGCCTGGTGGGGCTGGAGGTGGTCCGCGGCGGGGGCTAATATCATCATAATCCCGTCTAGATGGGGGCATGGGACGACCGCCACGCCCAGGTGGCATGCGATCGAACCCTCCCCTGCCTCGCATTGGGAAACCGCCCATAGGCCGTCGACCCCTCTCCTCATACATCATAGTAAAGCCACCATAGTCATAGGTCTCGTCATAAAAGTTTGGGTCATAGGGCTGGGCTCGACCCTTGATGGGAGCCTACAGATAATGCAGAACAAACGTAAGCTTTTTTACAAAACCAAATCTTTATATAACATTAAATATAATGCTCCGTTTGTATAAAAAAAATAAAAAACATTTATATACATTTATAAATTTGCTATCATAATATAGTAGTCATTTTTTCAATTGTTAATATTAAGCTACAGATAATGTTATTATTATAAATGGTATAACAAAATTCTACCTGTCAACACATTTCTACAATTGAACAGTATATAACCTCATACCGCCAGCCATTTCAAGAGTTTGTGTAAAGTGCAAACACAGATGTTCTCAGATGCACCATCAGTACATTTTCATCTCACCTCTGATATCAGCTCCAAAATGACCTTGATGCATTCGACAACTCGCTCAGGTTTGCCCCCCACCAACACCACACGGTCAGTGGAATGGGGGCAGCACTCCTGGAAGAGTTTGATGGTAGTTTGGGTGTTCTAAAAATAAGACGACCAATTTCCAAATGTCAGGAAAACAGATTTAACACAAAGATAGCCAATTACTAACTATAATTTAATTTTATGCCATGTTTTTATTTTTAGCACTGTACATACCTCCCTCAGTTCCTTAATCTTGGCACCTTTGACTCCAATAATGCCTCCGGCCAAACTTTGATGAATCAGCAGACGCAGCTCACAGTCAAAGTCAGTCCCGCTGTGGTGCTGATACTGCCAAACACACAGAGCAAAAATAAAAAAAATCTAAGGGCAATTGCATACCAACATATATAACTAGAGTCAACTAGAGTCCTAGCTCTTTATGTTCCTTCTTTTGTGAAAAGATTTGAAAATTCTGTCATAATTTCTTGACCCTTTCTTTGCTCCAAACCTGTATGACTTACTTTCCTTGATGGAATGCTGTGATAGCTTTGTGGAAGAAATACATTGATTTAAGTCAATGAAATAATTTATAATTACTTCCATGCTTGTATGTTCTGGGTCCCTTGATTTCCAATACATAAACAGCTCAAACATTCTTCAAAAAACATCTACTGTGTTTAGCAAAAGAAAGAAGAGTCATACAAGTTTGGAATGGCAAACAAGTGAGTAAATATGACAAAATGAACGTTCTGTGAACTACTATAAATCTAAAAATATTTTAGACATTTCATTTATCATTCCATGTTTCCCCTTTAGTCCCTTCACAGTCCCTGGTTAAAACAGCCCATAGTTTTAGAACATTGGGTTTGTATGCTCACCTCTTCCAGTGTAGGGATGATCTTCAGCAGAATCTCCCCAATGGTCTCTATATCTGCACTCACACTCAGGATACTGAAGCAGCACATCAACAATGAAAGACAAAAAGCAAAACAAAAAGACATAGAACTTCAGATTCGGAGTGCTGCTGTATGCCATAAAGCAACAAAGAGGGGGGAAAATGATTTGGACCAAAACAAAATTTTTTAAATGGGACTGCTGAACACCTTTAACATCTTCCAACATTGGACTGATATACAGGCAACTAACATGCACTTGGTTCTTGCACATTCAACCAATAAAGGCCTTGAAAGATGGGCGACAGTGCAAGGGTTGAGATTGAGCAGGCACTCTAAGCTGCACAAAACAAGAAAGAAAATGGGAGAAATAGAAGAGACAGAATTGACAGACCTGCTTACAACTCTCCCACCACCAGAACAATTGGGGTAAGAAAGAGAAATTAAATTCCCTTGCAAATCACTCTGCAGTGCCATCAGAACACAACATTCTCTCAACAAATAGCGAAAGAGAGAAATCAAACCAAAATACAGACAAAAAGCAACAACAAGGTGAAGGGGAAGAATGAGGGGTTTTCTGCAGATAAAACTGAACAAATGTGGGAAAAAAGAAAAATTGAAAACATGAGGAAGGTAATGCAGCACTAAAGGAAAAATCAAAGTTAATAGAGATGGGGCAAACTTAGATTTATGGACAAAGACTTAAGTGAAGGGGTAGGGGGCTCATGAAAGGGATGAGGTGTGATGAAAGAGATGGGATTTTTCACAAAATTTCACCATCAGTACCAACAACAATAAAAATAATCATTCAAACACTTCATTTAATCTAATGAGATCGAGGGCTCTCTCCCTCTGAACGAGAAGTGATTGGTTATATATAATTTTGTGCACCAAAGAAAGCAAATTATATTCAAAGACCTAATGGCAGAAGTGTTGGGTAGGGGTGAACGGTTCCTGTGGAATAAAAACCAAGTTTGCCTGTGTATTATCTAATCTCTACTGACACCTCTTATATATATATATATATAATATATATATATATATATATATATAACAACACACTTATAAATAAACATTTACTATGTATTAATTGTGAGGTGTCCATTTTCATGGGTAATTACCGTGATAGTTTTTTCTCCATAAAGATCTTGTGTACGCACTCTCAAGCACTTGTCTTAAAATCTGAGGTATCGTAAATAAAGAATGCTTTACCCACATGCTTGGTCATCGTTTTGTGTTATTAAAAACAATAAAGAATGTAAACGTATGACAAATTGTAATACTTTTGTTATTTGATCTTTGGACTTATTTCTGCCACAAATTGTCACTGACAATTGCAACACTTTGCAACACAACTGTTCTTTCTTTATTTAGTAAACATGGCCATTTCACATAATTTTGTTTTATGAAACTTGTTGCATGAAAGACTTTACAATTGTACAGTGTAGAGCATTTTGCTGCAGCATGCATCTTAATCATCCTCTTAAAGGGACTCTTTGAAAATGAAATATTGACATTAGATCGGTATTAGCTGATAAGTGCTAAAGTATTTACCAAACCAAACATGTGACTACTAACTAACAAGCAATACGAACCGTTACACCCCTAGTGTTGGGGGTCAAGACATATCTATATCTATATGAACAATAAAAATTAAGAATTTTTAATGGAACATTACATGTTTCTTAAAGGGGGGAGGGGACTATATGTGTGCAAGTTATTAAAGACATGTGTTCTCTTTCTAATCAGGCAGTGAGGCAATAACTGGTGGGACATACCGCTCTGGGCCACTGCTGTCTGGGACTGATACACTGGCATTGTACTGCATTGGTCGTGGAGGTTGGCATTGGGCAAGGGCATTCAATCACATGATGTCAAGTAAGGTGCCCATTTAAGGAGGGACACGTTTATGGGCAGGGCCAACCGGGGTGGCAGGTGGGCGGGCGTTCAGGGGCGGAGGTTGGGCCAACATCAAGGTGGGCAACGCAGAAGGGGCAAGTCGATCCAGTACATGGGCAACAGAGGTAGGTGGCCAAAAACAAAAAAGTAAAGGAGAGGGAAGAGGGGGAGAAGGAATACATGTTTAATTGAATACAAGGCTATACTCAATCTACTGTCCACAAATGTTTTCTGAAGAGACTTGGCATAGAGCACAAAAAAGGACTGGACAGATCTGTAAAACCACTAGACAACGGCCATTTACACAGGACTATGGGTGAGCTCGAGTCAAGACATCTGTAATTGGATTTTCAAGGTGGCCAAAGAATGCTTTTAAGAACATTAGGTTTAGAAGTACTTGCCCTATCAATTTGCAAATATAAGATATGCAATACAGACCCATTTAGAGAGCTTGTCTGTGCAAATGAGAAAACCCATAGCTTCAAAATGGAAGCTTTGTCCTCAGGTTTTGTTTTGAATTTAATGGATGGATTAGTGTCATGGGTTTTGATCTAAGGGATTTAAAATAGATTAATTTATGCTTTTGGCTGATACAGCTGAAATGCTTGTGAAAAATACCGTTGGTCAAAGGAACTGATGTCAGAAGTCTTGTTAAAACTTGACCGTTACAGAACAGTTTATAAGTTTATAAGCATGCAGGATATCTTGATACTCACATCTGTGCGCAAAGCTTTAATGTTCTTGCCCCCTTTTCCAATAACAGCTCCTGCATTCTAAAAAAATAAAATGAAGAAATGCTGTGAAAACAACACATTTATTCAAGAGGTCTCATGTCTGAGGAAGTGACAGCTTACTTTGCTTTGTAGAAGCACCCTGAGTTCCACCATTTCATCAGTGTTGCGAGAACGTTTGAATGTCTGCTCCTCATCCATGTCCTCAGCAGGGCGCTTGCCTGAAAAACACAAATGTGGCATGCGAAACTCAACAACAATAAAACATTCCTGTTTATTCAATTGCTTGTTCCAAGAATGTCATCATAGAACTAGAATTATATTCAAGCAAAAAGTTCTCATGAAATTTAGGTCCTATAGAATACGTCATTGTTCTAAAATCTGTATTTGCGTGGAGGTCTGCCCTCAAGTTCAGATGTTTTGAATTTAATTTGAGAAATTGTTTTTGGAATTGTACTTTAATTTGAAAAATTTCGGCATGATAACCGTGATAACCATTGGGCATGAATCCAAAATCAGCTTTTGTTTGGGAGAACAATGCTTATTTAAAACATTAGAAACACATCAACGGCCAGTAGCCTCATTTATACATATAATCATCACAAATGTGATAGCTGCAATTTTTTTGAATATTCCTATACGCAATTTACAATACAACATAAAATAAAAATTTGTCAAAGCTTTTTTACATTCCAAATTTCCGCCCTGATAAATGTACATTACCAATTTCTAGTATATGGCAACTTCAGAGAATTCTGTAAGACCATACTTTACCGTTAGTGTCAGTATTACTGAATGTGGTCTCTTCTTCCTTCTGCTCAAATTCTGTCTCCATTGTCTTCAGCCAGCAGTGAAACTGGAATAGGCTGTCCCTGACGGCTAACTCTGAGAGACACAGAAAGTGCACTCAATTTCACAATACAGCAGAATCACACTGGGACGGTGGGGTCATATAATGTACTACATAAGGCACATTTAAAGGATTCTGAGCATGCTACCATTACAAACGTAAAGCAGTAGTACTGTTGTACAGTGAAGAATCAGAAAGTGAGTTGAAAATATTTAAAATAATAGTGATGACTGATTACCACAGTTATTCCAATGACATCACCATGGTGCGTCTCCAAATACAAGACATACTGCAACATGTATAATACCGACGATAACACCACTTGAAAAAATACTTAAACCTTCGAGTTACAATTTCTATAGAAACCGGATGTACTTGAAAAGAAACACACACAATCTATCCATTTTAATATATATTTTAATATACTTTTATTAACGTTTTAATATTTTTATATTAAAGGGCTGGGGGATATATTATATAAAATACACTCGATTTAAACACTGAATGGTTTTATATATGCATATATATACATATAAAACGAGAAATAATAAGAGGTGTCAAGGCCCACTGCTTCAAAATGGTGCGCATGTAGCATTTAGCCTGCTAGCCTTACAGTTACCCTTACAGTATAAGCCATCATCAATGAACGACATAACATCTGCTGAATTGTACAAGAAAAACACTTCCGATTTTGGCGGACTACAAAAAGACAGTAAGTGATCCGTTTTGTCTGGCGATTTATGGGCACAAAATGGCTTGTTTTTTTAAGCCGACGTTGCTGATACTGCAAACAAAATGACGACAAGAGTTTTGTTTAGTCCATTTACTGAACATTTTTATAGACAGCTCGTTGTGTAAGACTCTTGTCTCCATCAGCAGCAGCGAAAATGAACTAATATCGCCTGACTGACGACTGCTGGAAACTCCATTTTGAGAACTGATTACTGATCACATTAGAGAGCTAACTGGCTAATTTACAGCACAGCGAGGCATACAATTATCTAAATAACACTCGACATCTTTGTTATTTATTACTCCCGGAATTAAATGTACGGGATGAAGCTGACACGTACTTATGGCAATAATATTGAAGTTATACAACAAACCTGCATGCAAACTCTCGCTTCTCCGTCACACCAGTTTTCGGCGGAAATTTTCTGTGCCTTCTACCTTGATTTAATTGTATGTTCGCATGCATTTTTGTGTTTTGTGATTGGCTTTAAGGGAACTTAAACTTGCATCGCTATTGGTTGGAAGAAAGTCAAATGTATAAACAAAGAGTGTAATTTGATAAGGTGGCTGTCAGTAAAGTAATGTTGCCCCGCCTCTTGAATCGTTTACGTTTTAGGCCATCGCCATAGCAACTGAGAAGCATTCTCATGGCATTATTATGTGCCTGTTTTCAGCTTGGTATCAGACATAATTTAAAAATCTGATTTATTACATCACCTCGTAAGCAACATGTTGGCTGGAAAACTTGATTTCTCAGTTCATCAAA
Source organism: Chromobotia macracanthus (assembly GCA_036877525.1). NCBI lineage: Eukaryota > Metazoa > Chordata > Actinopteri > Cypriniformes > Botiidae > Chromobotia > Chromobotia macracanthus. The sequence goes on along the minus strand of JAZGTH010000076.1, from coordinate 4,908,777 downwards.
CAAATGTATCCATTTTGTTCTTCACTTTAAAACTTGCATTTACAACATGCAAGAAATCACAAGGAAAGATCTTTGCTTGCAAGAGCAGGTTTTCAAAAACTGATGAACAAATAACAGGCGCAAAAAAAATAGCTGCAAGCAGCGATGACGGGCCAAGCACTATGGCGCCATCGCCACCTGGTGCTTCTCAGAAAATAATGCATAATTGTCACATGCATTTGATTAATTCAGGACTATGTTAAAAATCTGTTTTATGTCTTTTGTAAGGGACACGCTTTTGCTGCCAGTTGGTGGTGATTTAACTGTGACTACCCGGATAGCAGACTGACGTCGATTCAACCTCTGTTTTCAGCTGTAAGGCCTGTTTCACGCCGCACTTGTATCCAGTGCGTATTTTTTTCGGCCATGTTAACAGATGAAAGCTTTAACGCCGCGTACGGATGCGGTGCAGCAGTGCTGCGATCGTTTCTGCAGCGAGTTACGCTCAATTAAAGTGGCAGTGCATTGATTATGGTCAAAACACACATGGATCGACGCGAAAAAGTAGTAATTTTAACAACAACAACAACAACAAAACACTGACGACACCTTCTGTATTAAACTGTCATCATATTGGCAATTTAAAACGAAACAAAAACCTGAAAACACACATTCTTTCCAAACTACAGGTTTAAATAGCTCATGTTTTGTTTAAAACTTAACTTAAAAATTAATTTGTTTAGCTTAACTGAAAGATTAATTTAATTACGAAAACAACAAAACATGGTTTTATATATACGCAAAAGTGCTTTATCCCCCCATTATGCTTTCTCATGTCGTTTTTCATTTGAACAACCAAAATTAATGCTAGACCGGACTATTTAATGAACTATATTATAAACAAAGTATTACACTAGATGCTTTTAAACTACCTCAGAAGATACAATACTGCCGCACCAGGTGACAATTCACCAGAAAATTTCCAGCTGGCTTAAATTATTTACGGATGTTCGTAAGACTTTTTTTTTTTGCATTTAGGCTGCGTTTACACTGCAAGTCTTAATGATTAGATGCAATCTTAAGTCCATGTCCAATTTTTTGGCCCGCCTGTTTACTCTGTTAAAGATTCCGGTCATTCACCAACATGAGCGCCATGATTGATTCTCCGATTGTGGATGGACTTTTGCTAATTTATCGGTTGAAAAGTATATCCAACAGCAATTAATTACACAAAAAGCGAAAGTGTTTTTTTAATGCTGCCTTCATAAAGACGGCTATAATATTTTCCACATCAGTGACACACACACACATACACATGAAGCCTCCTTATATTTGGCTTTTATTTTGCGCTGGCATTGCACCAGGTTTGGTACATGTGCGTAATGATGAGGTTCAACGCAATCTGTCGTCGAACAGTGTCGTTACAGCCAAGGTGAATCGGACATGTGAGTTTAGACGCAGGTCGGATGTCTGGATATCGGATATGTATCCGATTTAAATCCACATTTGAAAGTGGCTTATAATCGGATATAAAAAATTAGATCTTGTGTGTTTACACACGTGCAACAAATTCTGATCTGTGTCAGATGTGAGTAAAAAAAAAAAAAGTTTTTTGTGCCAGTGTAAACGCAACCTTAATCAAAATAGTAAATTTTTAACCTTGGAACAGGTACAAAATTTTACATTATCAAATAATATTTGAATAATTTTATTTAACTATTATTGTATAGTATTATATTAATTGAAGGGTAAGATTGTGAGTTGTGACAGTTATGTGAATACTCTTGTGGCAGTTTGTAACTAGATAGGATACTTTGTAATGGGTATGAATTGTATTTTCTGTATTTCAGTGAAATCCAGTTGAAGATATAAATAGATATAAAGTTGCAGAATGTTGCCCAGTCACACCAACACTACCCTAGACCAGACTCATGTATGGATGACTGTCAGCTAAAGTGTTCCCTGCAGAAAAAAATACATCCAAATATAACTCACAGACAACTGAATATTCCATGAGGAAAGAACTCGCTTGACTTATATATTATATTAAATATATTAAGTGCAAATCAAAATAAATACATTTTTCATACAGATTCTATACAGAATGACTGTGCAAGGTAGTTAAAAAAATCCTGCCGTTTAACATTAATGCTGTTCCAAACCTGCAGGAATACCTTTTGTGGAACATAATGACAGTATGTATGTTATTACAACTTTATGTTTTTTGTCTAAAATGAGTTTTTAAAGTTGTAAGTTTGAAACTAATAGTTACCTATAATTGTATTGTTTAGTGGGAAGGCTTTTTTTATGTTTGGCTGTTTAGTCTTGAGATTACTAAAGAAAACAATACTCTAGAATTTTATGAAACAAAACTCAAGAATGTTTGTGAATGTATATGTTAAATATACACAAAAAATTATGTTATACTAAATGCTAAATGAAGTGAAACTGACATTTGTCAGATATGGTAACCCATATTGTGTATTTGGGGTTTTTAAAGAAAAGTTGATAATGTGTTGATTGTATGATGTGTCACTGAACCGGAAATTAACATTGATTCAACGTAAGGTAAGCAAACCAATTAGATAAAACTTGCATTTGTTTTCAATGGTGTGAACAGCATTGAATCAACGTAACTTCGATGAGCAAAAAGATGTTGGATCAACATCAAAAAATCAATGTCATTTCAATGCCACAAGAGACTTTATTTACATTTTTAGATTTGAAGATTAGATTAGATTTTAACGTTGATCCTATGTCAGTTTGCTATCTGGGTATGACTTACAATAGCCACATCATTGTGATCAGCCACCATCAAACATATTTCCCAAATTTAATGTGATGAGACACTTCCTGTTCCTTTAATTGCAATAAATTGATTGCTTTGCTTTGGCAACATGTTTGAGATATCAACAATCCGTTCAGAGTTTAGCATTTTCAATACCTCTTTTTCTGACCAAGTAGGAAGTGACATAAGTTAATTTAAAAACACTGTTTTAGGTAACACTTCCATCTGCAAGTTGGTAGTGCAATAACTGTGACTTACAATAGCCACCTCTATATCTTCATCATCCCCTAGGACCAAACATAAGTACTTTCTTTTTAATTTTTTGATATAAATTTATTGCATTGCCATGGTAACACCATTTGCGATATCAAAAATCCATTCTCAATGATTTTGTATAATATTTGCCAAATTTGACGGCAATCCCATAAATAACCTAGGAGAAGTATTTAAAAATTCAGAGCCTGGAATTGACAAAAGTTCACATACAATCCAGAATGGCTGCCTTCCTGTTGGGCAGAGCTAATAAATGAAATTTTGAAAGTTGTCCAGCTCGATGGGAACAATACATGCACAAAGTTTTGTGCAAATCAGACAAACGCTGTAAGAGGGGTTCGAAAAAATAGGTTTTCAATATCACCAAAAAAGCATTGAGTATGACAGACTTGATATCACAGTACTCTGCATGAAAAATTTAAAATGGGTGTCATAAAAAATGGCCAACCGTGGAACATCAGATATTATTTGACTCGGCATACCTTAAGGAATCTAAAGATACCGCTTTCATAATTATACACCAAGTAATTCAAAAGCTATTCAAAAGTTCTAAGCAAAATAGTCATTTTCATATCTCTGAACCAGTAGATGGGGCTGTGACGAAACATGCATTCATCTTCAAGTCATGCCTGTGATGACATGTACCAAGTTTCGTGTCAATACACCAAAGCATTGCCAAGATACAGCCTAATATCCATTATTGCATAATTGCCAAAAAAACTGTAGACACAGTATATAAGAACGGTAAGAGGCATTGATACAAATTCGATAATTTTTTGTCGGGTGTAACTAGATGCTGCATACCAAATTTTGTGCAAATCGGACAAACAAGCTCGGAAAAGTATATTTTTCAAAAAATTCAAAATGGGGCCAAAATGACGTCATAGGCGTTTGAATCATCATGAGTCAAGGAATCAGAAGAAAAAGAATTTAGCTTCTAGGACTTACGACTTAAATATGAGTGAAACTTTACATTTTTGGCGGTGCTACAGAGTTTGAGGTAGAGATTCAAAATCTGATAACATTTCAGACTGTACTCTTTCTCTGTGCCAAATTTCACAACTTTTTACAATATGGTTCTATGGGCTGTCACAAAAGCAGCAGAAGAAGAAGAAATATATTGATCTGCAGGTATCAATTATGGGGTCAAGCCCCTCAATGGCACTAAAAGAAGCATTTATGTACATCTTTAAGATTAAGAAAAATAAGAATATTTAATAAAAAAAACATTACAGCACAATAAAATGATTTATAACTTTTGGCTCTGTCACCAAATTTTAATAAGGTGGTTGGGATAACCACTAGTTGCACTAAGTTTTGTGCAAATCGGACAAACACAGTTTGAAAAAGTAGATTTTCAATATATTTCAAAATGGCCAACAGGAAGTAGCACTGACTATGAAAAATTGGTACTGCAGAACTTGACATGAGCCAAATAATCTAAAAAAAGAAGTTGGATGACAATATGTTATTGCTTTCACATTATAAGCGTTTACATACTTTTTATTATATCTTTTGACCACTGAGTGGTGCTAGCCCCAAACTTTGCAGGTCACCTCAGAATATGGTGAAAAAGTAAAAATATCTCGAAGTTTAAATCATATTTTACAGATGAAGATTTTTTTAATTCAGAAAAACAGAAGAACTTTTACATTCTCCCAAAGGGAATACACCCAATTACCTTGATAAAATAGGTGAAGTAAGGTTTCCTTCTCTGATTTACTAAATACATCAGCAAAAACAGTAATTTGGGAGTTTATTGGATAAACATTATGTAAAATTTTAAAATGTACTTTATTTTACTAAAGAGAAATATTTTAAATATTTTTCAGGGAGTAACCATACTCTTTTCCAGTGAATATTCAATTAATTTAGAAATATTATTCCAATAAAATGTACATCTTGGGGGTGTGTAAACTGTATTATGCAGCAGTAGTCATGTTTTTTATAACTTTTTTATCCATAAAGCAACCACCAATAAATAAAGGTTTGGGCATAATCATTTTTCTCTCATTAAAATAAAGGTGTGCTTTAAATAAATGCACATAATTAAAGACGCTTGCTGGCAACTGAAAATTATACAAAGTCATACATTCTTCATACTCAAGCAAATTGACATCACTTTTTAAAAAGTCCAAAGCAAAAACAATACCTTTATCAAACCACTTGTAAATGAAAATTAATTTTAATTTCTAATTAAAATATTTAAATTATTCTGGACTATTTCTTTTGTGGGGAGATAAATTCTGCACATAAATTAACCTCCAACCAGATTTATGGTTACATAGGCACCTTCACAACCAACTAATTCTAGAAGAACTGACTAATGTGCTAAAATCTAGGACTTCTAGACCACCCTCAGAGATAAGCCTTTCAGATTTTTACAAAACTCTACCAATAATTGATAGGTTAATAATTGGTAGCTTATTAATTAAACTTATTAGTTTAAGTTTTTGTTATTTTAGGAAAGAAATTAAGATAATCAACCTCTATTTTTACAGGTATATTATGTATAGATGGTTGTTGGGTATCATAAAGACAAAACTCACACTGATTGAATTTAGGTGTAAACCTAAATGCCTCAGAAAATGATCTAATAATATCAAAACTCAGATTTGACTTTCATCTTTAAGAAATATAGTAATATTATTGGCTTGATTATATATCTTACAATCTTGACCAAATACAGAGATACCTTTCAAATTTGAATATCTGTTAAATATGAATCAATAAAAGTTCTACAGATAAAAGAAACGATAGGGAAATAGGCCTTGATACCTTTGTTACAACTGAAGCGTTTAGTAGTTTGTAGACCAACCAAAACCAAATTGCTAATGTCCTTATACAACATTCTCACCAAAAGTATGTCCAAAACTAAAAAGAGAATTCAACGAAAACTGGTGTTCTAATGAATCAAATACTTTATAAAAATCCCAAAACAACATAACAGCATCTTAATTTATATATATTCGGAATAGTGGAAGTCATTTCTCCTTTTTCTATAAACAAGCTCTCTAATGGTTGTTTTAAGTATTTCCAAAAAATAAAATAAAATTTAACAGATAAACCATCAGAGCAGAGCAGAAAGAAGGAGGAGCCAAGGCAGAGATCTGAGTGGGATCAATTGAAATAAGGGAGTCAAGGAGCTGGGCGGGACCAGCAGGGACAAAGGGGGACCAGTGGAACAGGTGGGTTTTGTGTGGTAGATAGAGCCAAGGGGGATTACCAGAGCAATGAGTGGGCAAGATACATGGGAGATCAGGTCATCCAACAAATCCATGGTAGCACATGGCTGAGGAAAGGGTCCAGGGGTGGGGACAAGAATGGGGACTAGTTCCACGACCAATTCAATGAACCAGCGCTTCTTAATTGTCTCATGTGTGGACATACCAGTAGGCAAAAACTCAGTGAGGGGCTCAATGATCAGCTCCAGCCTCCATGACATTATGGCTGGCTCTGACTTCCTGATTAAAAGCTGCTCACAATTGTGGCCCATGGTGGGCGCTGGCTCAGGCGCTGATTCCGTGGCAGGCTGGAGTATCATCGGATGGTCCCCCTCTGCATCGCAGATGGTGAAGAGGGAACAGCAGTTAAAGAGGACCCACTCCACATACTCAGCAAAACTACCTTGAAGACCTTCTCCAGCCAGGTGTGCCTTGGACCGCTCATTAAAACGGGCATAATTAAAGCCACAAAGAGATCGGTCTAGATACTGAGTCAGACACACCAGATCTGGAAACTCACTGGTATGGTCCTCAGGGCAACATTCCCCCTGATTGAGGCAGAGGAGACGCACGGCTGAAAGATCCATATTAAATCCAGTTTGGGGTCATTCCTTCTGTCACTGTTTTGTAGGAGTAATCCAAAGAAACACAAGATAACACCAAAATATACTTTTAATAACAAACTTAAGAACACAGGAGAACAAGAACTCAAAAACATCATAGCCAAAACATAGACTCAGACGAGGACTGAACAAGACCTGAACTAAATCAAGGGTATATATACACAAGAGTAAACACAGTAACTGAAACAAGAATCTGATGAGATCAGGAACCAAGAAAACTAAAGAAAACTCAATAAGTAACCATGGGGGCAAACTAGGGACTAAATAAAGTGATAATCAGCTAAGAGAAACTAGGAACAGAATATGTAGAAAAAGGCAAAAACAGGACAGGAGCGTGACATCTATGTTGTCTGAGATCCAAACAAATTCAGTTTGTGATTAGTAAATAGAGCAAACTGATGATTTACATTACTAATGACTTTCAAAATAGCATGAGAAATAAGAAAATTCAATTCCAGCTTCTAAAAGATCATTTCTAGTAAGAGATCCAGAATTGTTAGACCAAGAAAAATTTCTACAATCATCATTAAAGAAACCCATGCATCTACAATTCTAAAATTATTACACAACCATAAATTGTCAAATGTAGGTTCTTTTTGTGCTGTGTTTTTGGTTTTCTTTGTTCCCTCCCCTTGTTAATTTAGTCATTAAAGTTATTATTTTATTGCATATATTTTATGTATGCATTTTACTTTGTGTTGTATGTATTTCATGGTACTATTGCAAATCCCTTATATCCCTGTCACATAAGATGTTATCTTTTTAAATGCCATCTCCATGTTAGCTGGAATGGCATATCTTGCGTAATGATTTTGTAGTTTTATCGGTTCAGTCACCCCTTTTTTTCAAACCTACTATAAACCTAGTATGCCTAATTAGTCTTATTAATATACATCTCACAAATTATTTGCAATAATACCATGTATTTTTTGTTGAACATGTCTGACATTTGTTCTGTTCCTTATTATAATTATTTTTTATTATATGTAAAGCCATTTTGAAGCAATGTAACGTTGTAAAAAGTGCTATATAAATAAAATTGAACTGAATTATCTTAATAATTAGTTCTTTATTAGTTCCTCCTCCGTTGCCCTAGTTACTGATTGTTTTTACCTGTTTCTAGTTTAGTTTTTCTGCATATTTATACCCCTAGTTTGGTTCTGTTGTATGTCAGTCTTTGTTTGCATTTTATGTTGGTTTGTGGTCTCCTGATGTCCTGAGTTTTGCGTGTTTTGAGCGCATCTCCTTGTTTAATTAGGTTACGCCTACAAACACCCTAACCAAAATAATATATTCCAAATTTAACATGATTTTTGTGGGAAATCTATCTGGTATATTGTCAGGAGTTTTATTGTCTGGAGCCAGCAAGTCTCCAGCTATAATTAAATAAGCATTGGGAGAGCGTTTTTGTATAATAGTCAGTAAGTTCCCCAAGTGTTTAAACATGGATACCTTTGTTGAGAGGTTGGAGGTTATGTCTGTAAACATTACATAAAATGAATACCACATTTACAGTTTTACATAATAAAATAACCCATCTACCCTTATCAGATGAAATAAATTCTAAATAGTCCTTTAAACTTTTAAACTTATGCAACAAAATTAAAGTATGAGGGTTAGGGTTAGGGAACTGTGACTCATAAAGAGTATATTACCCTGTTGAGATTTCCAAAAGTTGGTATCTGACTGACTTGAATACCTTGAATAAAAATAAACCAGCATTACTCCATTAAAAATATAAAGACCTCCCTTTTCATATGACCCCTTAAACCCCTAACATTAAGAGAGGCTAAAAGAAAACTCAAAAGAATAAATAACTGTTAAAAATCTCCAATTTTGTAAAACATTGTAAAAATATGAAGCTGTATTATTGTTGTCAAGACACTTCAGCAAAGTAAAACATTTCCCTGGATCATGTGTAGTTCTCAATCCAATAATTTTAGTCTAATATTTACTTTGCTGTAATTTTCTGTCCATTATGCAAATGGCCATAAGAAAGATGCTTTCTTGCCTGCTTTCCTCACCTTTTCACTTATCATGAATAATAAAATTCAAATATTAAAATTCAAATAATTCTAATAATACAATCACAATTTTCATAATTTTGATCTGACAACAATATCTGCAGCAATCAAAGCTTCCAAAATGCACAGATGATTATCCTTCAAGTGTTATCCTTTGCCATTTCCATTCGTGGTCTCAGAATGAACACATGGAAAATCTTATAATACTTTGGTGAAAACCATCCATGTAACACATCAACTACATCATTAAGCTTAGTGCTGAGGTCAGGTGCCACGTTTAAGAGTATTCAGAACAATCAAATGCAGAATCCTCATTCTTAATCTCAGAAATCCCGTCTAGTTTTAAACACAGACACCGACTGTAACATTCAAGCTCTCTAATCCACAACCCGACTTCATCGTTTGAGGATTGAAGCTCTGTAATATCACTTACAGGTATTTTGTAAAGAAAAGATCAACTAATAGATCAGTCATGAACTTACCACCATTGCCAGCACTGCAAAACTACACCACTCTCCACACCACCATCTTGGCCCCATATGGAATACTTCACTTCTGCTTTGCTGTTCATTGTAGAAGTAGAATGTGATAATACAGATGCTGTATTTGTCCCACCCCTCCTGCACTGTGACTGGATGGCTGCGTAAAAAGTGACATTGATGAGCGAAGACTGCCCAAAGTTTAACATTTGTCAGCTCTCTTTGACTGGAGAAAGAAGTGCTCAGCACAAAATAAACTATCAGTGCCTTGCCAGCTGCTGATGTTTTTAAAAAATGTGGTGTTCTCACTGCAAACAACTGAAAAAATATGCCGGCAGCAGGAAAAGTCTTTGCCGTGTCTTTTTTGCACACGTCCTTTCGTACTCTCAGGATTAAGGAAATGGCATCTTATTTTATTAAATTTATTTAACAAAGTTTGGGAGGAGCATGGTCATGTAATCCAATCAATCACCACGTAGGGGTGTGTGTAAGACAGTCTCTGTCCCATGACAGTCTTGGAGCATCCCTCCGCCACCCCATGGTCTAACTCTTGACTGGTATCTACCTCAGTCAAGGATAGGGGGGTTAAGCCGGCTCTGGGTTCAGCCAAATTACGATCTCGGAGCTGGGCAGCATGCCAAATATGCATCTATGATAATCTGCGATTACATATTAGTGAAAACTCGTGAAATCCCTAGTGGGGATCGCGACCACCAGGTTGGGAACCACTGGTCTATTGAGAGGAAAAATGTACAGTTGTGCTTGCTGTGCCAGTGTTGCCAACTATTTGAAATAGAATGTAGCTAGGGTCTGCTTAAAAGTTAAGTTCTCCTATTAGGTTCTCCTGTAGCTCAGTGGTAGAGCATTGCGGTAGCAGTGCAAGAGGTTGTGGGTTTGATTCCCAGACAACACATATACTAAGAAAACAATTACCTTGAATGCACGCTAAGACGGTCTGAAAACTCGCTAAATCTAGCGACAAATTCGCCGAGTTGACAACACTGTGCTGCTCTTGTTGCTCCCGTTGACCAAATAAAATGCATTGGGCAAATTTTGCCTTTGTCGCCCTCTCCTGGTGTGACTTAACGTCAACAATTGACGATCCTCGTTTCTATCAACGTACAGATCCCGATGATCGCCTAATTGACGCCATAGATGGTCGGTCATTGCCGACATCGTATCGTTGAAAGCATTTTAATTATACCATCACGTGTAATTACAGCGATGGCTAAGGAAGATGCGAAGATGCGCCAGCGCTTGCAGGTACGCGCTGCTGCCTCTTCACACACACACACACACACACACACAACTCCCCCCCCCCCCCATACACACACACACACACACACACACTATCACACACTGTCTCTCTTGTTTTCCTCCCCAGCGCTGGATGTGAGGCGTCAGCATCAGCGCCACAGCCCGGGAACACAACCTGCAGCTGCACGTTTAACAGCGGTTTGGAAAGAAGAAAACCCAGACAGCGCAACGTTTTCGTCTCCCCAAACATTGCGGTTCACACTGCGTTATCGTTATCACCTTCCTGCGGAGACGGGAGAAGGCCACTCCATGACAGTCTCGCATTACGCACAACGTCTTTGCGCTTTCCACGGCAGCGGCGTCTCATTCCGCGCCGCTAAAATACTGTAAGACATTACACGACGTTTGATTATTGAACACACCGCATCTCAGCTGCTATGATCACGGGGGTTCGTGGAATGGCTCCTAGCTGGGGATTGTGCTGGATTTTATTTGGGCTGTTGAGGCTCAACTCGGCTTGTCCTATATCGTGCTTTTGCAATGCCTCGAGGATCTCATGTATTGATCAAGAACCAGGAATCGAGGATTTCCCCGTTTTGGTGCCGGAGTCTGACATGGAAAATATCACGGATATGTAAGTGGGGTGTTATAGTGGAACATAAACGACGAGACGTGTAATACAGCTTCACAGATAAGAGAAAAAACTGCTTGCGTGTGTTTGCATTTGTTTGTGAGTGTGCGTGCGTGCGTGAGGTGTGTAGTCACATTTATCAATTTATAGACGGCCATTTCGTTGTAAATACGTCTAGTGCATCGTTAAGTCTCTAGCGTGTAAATTGTGCAGTGGTATTGAATGACATCCGTAACCTTTGCGATTCAGCCACTGTTATGAGCGTGTGTGGAGTCTGCTGTAATAATTCAGGACGTACAAATTAATAAGCACTCTTGACATCAAATAACACCATGCGTACAATGGACGCGCAACAGACAATATATGTCGTGTGTTCGTGCGTGTTTTGTACCGGGCGTGTATGTTAGTGATAGGATGAGAGCGGTTGTAAGGGGTGGGGGCCATGGTAAATAGGCAATAAGTTGGCATGATAGCAAATCTAAAGGACCTCTATATCTTTTTTCCAAAAATGACCATTCATGGCATCATTCAGTGGGGCTGCTGACTCACCTCGACTGATTTTCGGTACCAGAATAAGAAACGTTATCCGGTTACACAAGTACATTTCATAAATTGCCTATGTAACGCAATTAGATTCAGATCGATGGAGATACAGCGTCAGGTTCATAGTGGATTATCACTGAAGATCTGATCTACTCGACTGCTTGCATTAGACAGCACTGAACGACTAGTCGACTTGACAGAGTGTCAAACGATCGAAATGGCTTGGGATTGGGAAAAATGCGCGCCTTGGCCTTAAATTACGAAGCACAAATATGTTTTATATAAAAACGTCGACACAGCGCGTTAGTAAGTAGTACTTAACATACGATGATGGCTGTGTATGGGTTAGTTGGGGAGTAGTCTAACGTGTCCGCAGAGCAATAGCATCGGCGCCTACGCAAATATGTCACTCCGTTTCCACGACAACGGCTCACCGGACCCACTCTGGGCATGTGCTCAGTGTAGTGAAATGGCTTGTTCATGCACACCTTAACTTGTTCATATGTCGATGTTTTGATAACGAAATGCAAAATGACAGAGTGGCTATTGTGGCTGGCACTGCTGAAAAAGGATATTAGATAATATTGATATTCTAGGTAATTGACCATATCCTATTAATAGTGCAGCAATTGTTGTTTTTGCACGCCAGTGTTCACTAAAAACGATTGACTTCAATTTTGTTAGAACTGTTTCTCAGAAAATACTACTTAAACTTTACTACAGTAACAGTAATCTAACTAGCAGAATGTGCCATTGTATTACGGTGTTTTTGATTTGTAATGGAAATGAAAATACCATGGTATCATTTGAAGTATGATGTAAATATCATCGATATGGTTTATATGGTCGATATATTCTGTATCATTCTGTGGACTTTGTCAAAGTATTATGGTCAGGGGCGCAAAAACGGGCTATGCAGTATATATGCAGTGCATGGGGCGCCGCAGGGGAGGGGGGCGCCATTTTGCCAAAATCTTTCTTTCTCCAATCAAAATCTTATTTGTTTAAATAAATAATGAAAGGAAATAATTAAAAAAAATTGTTTCGCATGTTAAATAGGTTCAAAAGTTATTATGGTGATCATTTCGACCGCTTGCCCTGTGACACAGTCTTAATGTCACAGAATGAGTGAATTAATTAAGGCTGTTCATTAGAAAGATTTCTTTATGACCTGATTTACAATATCTTTTAGTTTAGTTTAATAGTTTAATAATTTTAAGCACTTTAAAAATATGTTTTTGTTAGTTTTTAGTTTTACTCAGCCATGAGGATGGAGAGGACAACAGAAATATGATAGAAAATGACAAAGCAGGTGAAGAGAGCAGGTAGGAACAGGCCACACAGGATATTATGACTACAAATATTCAGAAAAATTGCAGATTAGTGTATTGCAGATTAATATTTTAATAAATTAATATTTTTGCAGTTTATATTTTGTGATTCATCTAGTCCATTTATATGGTCATGAAGGTGAAGAGCACGAAAAGGAAATGAGTAGAGAGCAGGTGAAGAGAACAAGTACAACTGGCCACACAGGATATTATGAAATACATCAGAGATTAGTGTATTGCAGACTTAGGTATTTGTTTGTCTTGCAATAATTTTTGTTTTCTGCATTAATGTGTTAGAAGATATCATCTAATCTTAATTAATGTCACAAGTATAGACAAAACACAATGTACCTTAGCTATAAGCTAAACAATTGTGGATAAAGTTAACTGTAAGTAACTACTTTGTTGTTGTTACCTGGATGACCCAAAACTGTGTAATAGTTTTGTGATTGTTGTTCATGAATCCTTATACAGGTTCTGCACATTCTTTGCTTTTCCAGCATCTTTTTCGTTTTTGATTGTGAGATTCATGTTCTTACACAGTTGATGGACAGCTATAAAAGGTGCAAACATTGATGTTTAAGAAAGCAACATAATCCGTCAAGGGATGTTACCTTTTCACTTTTTGCACAGCTCTGTGAACATTAAATGGAATGTGTTTAATAAAGACATGAAAGATTAGAATTGTGTGTTGTTATCTTAGGCATATTGTGTTTGACTATAGGTATGATCAGTTGACATTTTATGACCAATTATGCAGAAAACCAGCTTATTCCAAAGAGATCATGTGTTTACTTGGTGCTGTAGAGTATAGAATAGAATGTTAGTGCCTGGTAATATTGCTTAATTGTTATTATTATATTAAAATTCAGTGGAAAATAGTATTTTCAAATTATAGATCAATATCATTTTGTTACATTTAGCATATCCCTCTCAAAGCTGTCATCTTTACAGTTGTCTTTACAGTTGGGTATGGGGGGGCGCCAACACTGATCTTGCATACCTTCTAGCAAATGTGCAATTGCACCACTTAGTACCATTAGATTTATCAAAATACTATGCCTTTACCGTCTGATACTATCAATATACCATTGTACTGCCACAAGACGTTTTGTAAAGGGATCATGTTTTCTTTTCACAGATATATCACAAATCAGAAAAGGCTATTTACAATCACTGAGGACCATATGAAGTTCTACTCAAATCTCAGGAATTTGTAAGTATGGTATTTTTAGGGTCATATAAAATGTTAATGACAACTTATCACAAGTAAGACTTATGTGAGAATATGTAAACATTTGCCTCACACAGAACAGTGACCAATACTCACCTGACATCTGTGTCTACAATGGCCTTCTTCAACAACTCCAAACTTCAATATCTGTAAGTTGCTTTTACACAACACATTTACGCAATGCAATAATTACGGAATAATTGGATAGTAATTATAATTCAGTCATTTGAACTGGTAAAGAAATATGTGATGTCAGATTTGTTTGTTTTGTTTTCTTTCAATTAATTTAGTCTTTTCTGTTCTCTATCTGTAGGAACCTCAGAGACAATAACTTATCAACACTCTCATGGACTGCAACTCGTAATTCAAACTTGTCAACTTTGTAAGATCTTTTTCAGCAAAAATATAAGAACTGTGTTCATGTACAGTGCACCCTTTGTCCAGAATATTATCATCTTGCCTTACCTTTAACTTTGTTTGGGGTTTCTTCAGATTGCTGTCTGGAAACCCATTGCGATGTGCATGTGAGAACATCTGGATTAAAGTGTGGTTGGATGACAGTGAGAGAGAGGGGCTGCAGTGTCTACAGGAGGGAGGAAGAGCAAAAGCCCTCTCCAGACTTGCTCTACCTTCATGCGGTAATTCAGACTACAACCAAGTGATGTTCAGTGTGCATTTAAATTGCACAGCATATTTGCAATAATGTATTTTCATGAGTTAACACAAACAATGTAATACATAAAACATGGTAACATAAGCATATTTTGCATGCTGTTGGGGGGGTATTGGGGTGTGCTGGGGTGTTGGGGGATTTTCCGACCTCTAAATAAGGCGTAAACCCAAAGTACTCCTCCCATCCTTGACTGGGATAGGAATCAGTCTAGATGTGGCAATGGGGTGGTGAAGGAAAGCAGCAAAACTGTCACAGGACAAAGGTGATATGGGCGACTTTTCGCTTATTAGTTGGATTACCTCAGCGTGCTCCTCCTGAATTTAGTTAAACTTCATTAAAAAATGTAAATCTTAAAAGCAGAATAAAGACTTTGAGACAAGTCTTTGAGCCCTATGTATTGTGGGTGTGTGGAACTTGGGCATGGCAACTGTGAATAGTAATTCGATAGATAATGTCATCCATCTGTCTTCACTAATAGTGGATACAGCCACAGGGGTTGAACAGGAGCAGCAATCAGTATATGAAAATCATAACGTTTATACATATTACTATACATATTATATATTACTCTATTAATATATAATAATATGTAATTAATATATAATTAATACATTATACAATAGTTTGCAGAACTTTCATATTTGGGTGAACTTTTTCTTTTTTAAGATTATTTTGATAAATGGCCTGAAGGAAACTCAACTTATAAAATCCCCATATACTCACAAAATACTAGAAATACAGATTATTAAATCTAGAGTTTTTTCTGTAATTGTATGACACGGGTAAAAATTGTAGTAAACATAAAGATCAATTAAACTTCTCTATTTCAGAGTCTCCAGTTGTTCAGGTTGACCCTACGATTGTCAATCAAATGGCAGGAAGTGATGTTACAGTGGTGTGTAGTGTGTCTGGATCCCCTCCCCCTGAGCTTTCCTGGAGCTTAAATTCAAGCGATCACCCTCCTCTTACAACCAGCCATGAGGTAAAGCCCTGCTTGCCTTTGAAGTATAAGGGTAGTTACTAGCATACCACTATTACCATTTCTGTCAAATACAGTATGCATGTTTTCTGTATGCTTGAAATCCCAAATTTCCTACTACATTTACCAAAATATCCAGATGTGATAAATGAGTCAGATGAAGTTACACCCACAATTTTAAAAATCCCTTTATTTACTCAATACTTCATGGGACCACCAAAAGTTAAATTAAAAATGCCAAGTACTCCCATTTGTTTAACAGATTTATAATTTACCATTCATTATAATTTCATAATGCATAATGTTTTACTTACTATTTTCAAAATTAGTTGGCAGTGTTTGTACAGCGTATACCAATGATTCCCAACCACAGGATGGAATACAGAGGCCTGGATTTCACTTAAAGTAAATTCACTGTTACTGTTACTAAGTTTCTCCACGATTGCCTCTAGAAGTGTTAAACCCTTTAACACTTATTACATAACTTAATGTAGTAACTGTTACTAATTGCTATAACAACATGATTTTGAGTTTGATATTGCTTATTATGTTCTATAAATTAGAATTATTATGTACAATGTAAGGGCTATAAATTAGGAAACTTCTAGGAGTGTCCTAAAAACCTTTATATGCATGTCATGGCTTCAGGATCTGGCTAATTTAAAAATGCATCCAAGACTCTGTTACACATTTGAAAATGTCACATTAGAACAAGGAACAACAGCTTGGGTTGTTTCTGAAAAGTCACTGGACGTGCTTGAGACAAATAGAATATCAGAAACCAAGAGCAAGACTGAGTGTGTGTGATTATATACATCTGGCATGACATGAGAGGGTTTCCATAGAAAAAAACGATAATTTTTTCACAGTATCATTTCAGCAGTGGAGTGATACAAAGGACTAAAGTGTCCCGTGCTGTTCTGATGCTGTATTAGTACTTTTGCAACATTTCTTGTCCAATCAGATTTGAGGAATGGAAATAAATATTTTATTATTTGTGTTTAGTGCTGAAAACTGTAGACCTTTACAAATCTATAAACCTCACATCAGTTGTAACATTATTACTCCTTACACTATTTCACCCATTAAGAACACTTAAACACATAATTTTTATGGCATCCTGTAATGGGCTTTTAAATATCTTAACTGAACACAGCACTGAAACCGCAGATACTTGACAGTAAACCTTGAAAGCATGGTTTCCATTAATATTTAAAATGCTCACCATAATACTTTGAAGGAGCCTTCATCCATAGCGGAAATGCATGATAGATTAAATACAGAGATGTCATGAATAAAAACATGGATTATTTAGCACCAGCTAATGATGTTTTGCTTGGCATTGTTAATAAATAGGGCCCAAACACTAGTGCGAATGACCCTATTGTTTTTGGATTATTAGGGTAAAAGCACTCAAAGGGCCCTGTTGTTTTTCTTAGGATTGTTTGAGGAGGTGATTCTCCTGTAGCTCAGCGGTAGAGCATTGTGTTAGCAATGTAAAAGGTTGTGGGTTCAAGTCCCAGGGAGTACTAAGCAAATGTTTAACTTGAATGTGCTATAAGTTGCTTTGGATAAAAGCCTCTGCTAAATGCATAAATGTAAATGTTTATTAGGGCCCAAGCACTGGAATTGGGAAGGACCTTACTGTTGTTTTTAAGATTATTAGGGCTTCAGCACTGAAGGTAGAAGGGCCCAATTGTTTTCCTTATTATTATTACTAATTTTGTATTCTATTCAAGGTTTTTCAGAGCCTTTGGGTCCCTTAACATGCTCAGAAAGACATCAACCATTAGGACCTAGCAAATGCTGGCAGATGGGCAGGGCAGTGGGGCTCGGTAGCAGGTAGCTCCTGGTATGCATGCACCTGTACAAAACATGGTATATGTGTCAGGCATGTCGACCTGAATAACTTTTGTACTGACACCCCTTAGCTCTGCCCACTTTAGATTTTCTGAAAAGTGCATGCCATGAACCTTTAAATACTCCTCCTTGGGATTTTATGTGATTTGCTCGAAAAATTGGAAACAGGAAGTCTCTAATATCTACAGCATGCATTAAGCGATTTATGTCACACTTAGCAGATATGTTAAAGGTTGTGAGATGATGACATTGATATGTCTACTGTGAGTCATGGTCATAGTGCCACCAACTGGCAACAGGAAGTGTGTCACTTTAAAATAGTCAACTTACATTTAGCCAAGTCACTTAGACTTGGTCAGAATAATGTGGAGACATGGCTGATACAATATCTTAACAGTATAACTTAAATATTGTTGCTATGGCAACATGTCAAAACCACATTCAGGTGTATCTGAGGCATGTACCGTGCTTGAAATGGCATGACATTTGGCATACATATCATAGCAGTCAGCTGTTATGTGTGTTAGGTGTGTGCAAAAGCTTTTAAGTAAAGTGATGGGGTTAGTTTTGCTTGTGGTTACCGAACTTGATATATGTATTGCTCTCATCAGGTTGGACAACTTTCAGAATTACATTCAAAATGTAAAATTACATTCATTAGCTCCACTTAACTGGAAGTCTGTCATTTTGGATCAAATGTGGATTTTCTTACAATTCCAAGCTCTGAATTTTTAAATATCCTCCTTGAGGATTTATGGGACTGTCACCAAATTTGGCAAATATTATATCAAGACATTGAAGAATTGTGAAAGGGTTTTTTTTGATATCTCAAATGGTGTTGCCATGGCAAGGCAATAAACTAATGGCAAAAAATGGAAACAGGAAGTGAAGTGGCTCATATCTTCTGTATGAATTGAGTGATTTTGTTCAAACTTGGTCCTAGGGACTGATGACATAAAGGTGGCTATTGTGATAGCAGTCATAGCACCACCAACTGGCAGAAGAAAGTGTGTCACTTACAACAGTTTGAAATGAGTTCCAAGAGAGAGAGAGAGTCCTTACCCAAGTCACTTCAGCTTGGTCAGAAAAAAGAAGATGTATTAAAGATGCTTAATTGTGAACCGATTATTGATTTCTCGAACAGTCATGCCATGGTGGGCCAAACAATTTATGATAATAAATGAAACAGGAATTGTCTCATATCTTCTGCATGCATTGAATGATTTACATTAAACTTGAGATGTATGTTTGGCTGATCACAATGATATGGCTAGAGTCACAGTTATAGCGCCACCAACTGGCAGCAGGAATGGTATCCCTTACAAATGATCTAAACAGACTTTAAAATACTTTCTTGGATTATTTTTGGAAATAAATGCATCTGACAGCTATGCATTGTTTTCTGAGAAGTACCAGGTGGTGATGGTGCCGTAGTGTTTGGGCCCATCATCGCTGCTTGCAACTATATTAATGCTATTATTATATTAAATATGTGATGCTTTTGTAAACAATTTGTGGTTTGTGCTGCATTTCCTAAGATGCAGTATTTGTGTATTGCGTAAACTGATTCGCACTGAAATGTTTCAACTGTGTTGTTCAGTTGGGTGCCATGCAGTCCCACTTTTGGAGTGGTTGGAAAACAGGAAACATTTGGCAGGAAACATTTTTATGCAGATGCGATTTACTTCAGAATTATTAAAATAAACATGTAATACTGTGCTAAGCCTATTAAACTCCTCTTTTTCTACCTCACTGAGCCATTGTGTACCTTTACTTATGCCAGTGGCAGCCTGTGTATCTAAGATAAATCTCTGATCTAGATAGTGGACAATCTTCTGTTTGGTAACTAATCAACCAATCAGATCAGATACTAATTTTGCTATGTCCCTCCTACAGATAAACAAAATGGAGTTCCAGTCTGTGTTGACTCTAAGTGGACTTTCACCTGATGATAACGGCAGAGAGCTAACCTGTAGCGCAGAGAACGTTGTGGGTCAGAGAGAGGCTTCAGTCCTTCTCAATATTCTTTGTAAGGACTCATGGTTTGCTATGTTGAATTGATTTGAATTGCTTTTATAGAATGAGAACCAAACGAATGTGTAATGTCATACATTTTTGTATTTTTTTTCACTCAGATCCACTCAAGGTTTCATTCAACAAAAACAGTCATGATTTTGTTTTGTATGAACATTTTGCACCCCATCTCTGATCATTTGCTTGCGTCATAAAACCCTAAAACACATTTTTGAGATGTTGCACATAGAAAACAATTAAATCAGACATTATTTTAACGTAGGGGGAAAAGTGGTAACTTTTAAAACAAAACTTTGAGCCATTCTGTTCTACTGGTTTAAAAACCACAACTGAAGCAACATCACTGAATGTGAGGTAAACATCTTAAGTCTCAAGTGTGTTTGGTAGAAGGGATGTGCAAAAATGTGTTTACATTGTCTATGCACATCTCCACATTACTGATTTCCATTCAATCGTTTTTCTTTGTCTGCTACATGAGCATACACATAGTGTAAAGTGAAGAATTAAAAAAATAATTTTTTTGTAGGCTAAATTCCATTTTCACAAGTGAATATTTCACAATGCTGAGATCCTTAGAAAGCTATAGGCAGAATTGCAGGTGGTACAACCCCTACAGCCAGGAATAGCACAATGTTCGGGGCATTTACCAGATATCATACTCTTATCAATAATTAAATACCAACTAAAATAATCATTTTTATTTATTTTTTATTATTTTAGCATTTAAAATTACAAAATGATTATGCCATCTTATCAAAAGAACACAGCAGCAAAAGTAAACCTGTTCTTTAGCAATGAAAATTAGACATGTAATATCAAAGCTACTTGTGGTAATATGTGCTTAACTATACAACTTAGTCAGTAACACTACAAAAAGCTTCCATTTATTAACAATAGTTAATAAATTAGCTAACGTGCTAACAGTCTATAATATATTCACACACAATTAACCTTTGTTAATTTTTTGTGCTATTTTACTTGTATGTTAGTTCATGCAAATACAATCGATCATTGTCTATTTATGTTTGTTCATTGCACATTAACTAGTATTAATCTATCTGTCTATCTGGGCTTGACAAAACTCACATTGTTTCATAACCCTGCTTTAAAATATTTGAAACATATTTGAAACATAGGAAGCATGAACCATTAAGCATTCTTCTGCTGAAATTCTGTCTATTTCTCTTTCATATATCTGATTTTACCGTGCAGAGACAATTATTAGTAAGCCATTGGTATGTTGACTTTCTGAAGAGTGTAAACACAGTGACTCTGTGCTGCTTTGAAAACATTGCTCTGTTTATGTGGGCAATAAGGCAGGAGAAGCATAATATAGAGAAAACTATGGGTACAGGTACAGGTAACATTGTGGAAAAAGTGTAAATATACACAAACTGAAACCTTTTCTTTTTTGTAGTTCTGTTTGGTGTCTCCTAGTAATTTCATGGTGGAAATTACACACTTCACTTTTGTTGCCATAGTTTCTATATTTTAACTTGTATGTTTTTATGATAAAACAGCTTCACATTCAATACCAAACCACACTGTAAAAATATTTTCATCATGTTTTAACAACATCTTTGTTTCCATCCATTTAACGCTTGATTTTTGACATCAGCAGTTAAAGGTGCAGTAAGCAAATTGAGAAATGCAGTTGAATTTTGAAATTTTTCTTACAATATAACAAGCATGCTATGCAACAGAGGCAGCGACTAACAGCTGGTGCTATTGCTAACTGTTGTTATGGCAGTGTGGTGGTTCATTCCAACACAAAAACAGACATCTAGCAAGTATTCACAATTGTTTTCTTGGATGTTAATTTTAATTTTCAACAGCATTTCTCAGAAATTGCTTACTAAAGCTTTAAATTAAAAGTCAAGAAAATGCATTGAACAGGTTCTACCATTGGTACAACTTTGATGTTACTTAAAAATTGAAGTTTATGATTTCAGTGGGTTCACATCTTTTACAGTGCTCGTGCCAACCAGGTCTTAGTTTTTGTTAAAAGCAATTTAACCATTTTGCTTTTGGTTATACATTGTATGTTTCTTCACATTGTTTCGTAATATTACAGTAAGTTTTTGTCTTCATTTTTGTCATTCTCTTGTATTTCTCACCCTAGTCCCCACTATACTGCCCTTCCACTTCATGTGCTGTCATACTCTTTCCTTTCATCAGACTACAGCAAATTTTTCCACGTTCCTCTTGTTTACTCCTTTGGTACTCCTGTGACCACACTTACTCTCCTCCTCCTCTCCTCCTGCCCCTGTTTCTTATTCCTGGGTCAGTTCCCCCTTCTATAGTGCAGTTGTACCAGCCAGAAAGAAACCAAGACTGGTGCATCCCTTTCACTGTGACGGGCAACCCAAAACCTGAGCTTCGCTGGTACCACGAAGGGAAGCTGCTGGAAGAGCAACAGTACATCCGGACTGAGATCCATGACATCACAGATACAGAGTATCACGGCTGTCTGCAGCTTGACATTCCCACACACATTCATAATGGCATTTACACACTGGTAGCCAGTAATGAGTTCGGAGAGGCCAGTGGGAATGTCTCAGCACACTTCATGCTGATGCCTAATGTGGACCATTCAGGGACAGGTGGGTTTGGGTTTTCTGGTTCCACTATACCATGTCAATTCCTGCACCTAGAGGTCACTGTTATGTGGAGTGTAGTTCTGACATTGCTTTAACACACTTGCTGGTAATTGTTGGAAGATCCTGAATACATTAGCTATGTCCAAATTAGAGGTTGGATCCTTCGTAGGCTGCAGGCTTCATGGCCTTTGAAGTCCACGAAGGTTGAATGGAGGATTTCCTTTTTGTGTCACCAGCTGTTCCCACTCACAGCTGTTCCCACTGTTCCCACTCGCAGCTGTTCCCACTTCCTGTCGCCTAAGACAACAAGCCATACAGAAAGCTTCTTCTAGTGTTTATGATATCACAAACTCCATAATTTAAATAAGCTTCCCCCAGAATATTCAACAAAAGGGGTGAGGTTATGTTTAGCTGCTTCTAAGAAGATGAAGAATTGTTGGCTGTAGTAGTGTTCTTGCCATGCTGATAAAACTCCACCAATCGGATGTCATATTTTGGACGGGTGAGCTTCATAGTGCCATAAACTCAACAGCCTGTTTTTGACAGACTGGAAAGAGAGATGCAGTAGCAAGTTAAAATATGTGTGTTTTTTGAACAATGAAAGCAAATTCTAGTGCACCCAAATACAAAATCAAGAGTTCGATAAAAGGTGTAATATAAATAAATCTTGGTATAGGCTGGCTGCAAAGGATCCCCTGGTTTTATCATTCATAGCCTGGGAAAGAAGGATGCATTTTGAGGCCAAATTTGAAGGAGCCATTGAAAAGGGACAGTGTTTCTGGTGCTGCTGCAATGCATTTAGTCTTGTAATGCAGCCTATGAAGGATGTAGCCTCTGAATTGGGACACAGCTCTCATTTAGCTTGATCAGGTGTGTTTATTAATGGAGGGGCCAAACTCCAGGAGCAGGATTTTACACCGCTGCACTACTTTAAACCCTTTTCGGCACTATGCTACTTGTGTTGATTTGTATTGTTTTAATCTTTTGTAAATAATGCAGTCTACACAGACAATACTAAACTTTGTTTTTGTTTCCACAGAGGGAATTTTCTACTATGGTATGTTCTTATGTGGCATATTTTGTTTGAATTTTGTTAATTTAATGCAAGAATAGATTTATAGATATTATTTATTAATCAAATTCTCTGTCCATGTCACTGCTGTTACTGGTGCTGCTACAACATGTTGTTTTATACAGATACAACGTTTAGTCCAGGTAATTACATTTTTTGTTGGATTCTTATCATTTCTGTGTTGATTTGTTTAGATTTTAATTACTACTGAATTACAACTGAATGCTAAATGTTTTTTATAGACACCCCACCACCAGACGACAAAGCTGCGGTATGTTTTTTTAGTGATGAGAGGAATGTTTTGGTTCAATACAACTTAAGCTCTATCACCAGTATTTGTTGCATGTTGTTGATTTGTAAAAAAAAACAAACCAAAATGTTTGAAGCAAGCAAGCAGTTATGGTGAAAATATATGGGTCCATAATTCCAGAGATTTAGTATAAATGTAAAGGCTTTAGATTTGTAAAAGCGATGTAAACATTTTTATTATGTGAGCTGTAAAGTTATCTAAATGATCCTTTTTGGGGTGGAATTAGTTTTCAAGGTGACTTGAAAACTAACTTTCACTGCAAGTGCATAACTGTCAACATTTTGTTTGCTTTTACATACCGAGAGACAGGTCAGAATTATTTACTGTGGTAGTTGACAACATGACACAGATGCTGAGCTTAACTTGTATTAAGCTGTAATTTTTTTTGTATATTTATTTTTTTGTGATTAGTAAAGTCACAAAAGTTGCATGAGTATATACTTGCACGAGTATATTCTTGTTAAAAGGAAATTAACCAGCTGGTTTGTATGTGTGTGTTTTCTATTCTAGGTGTATATAGTGGTAGGAATAGCTGGGGTTGCTTTAACTGGTTGCATCATAATGTTCGTTTTTCTTAAGTATGGCAGAAGCTCCAAATTCGGTATGAAGGGTAAGTGCATCATGTAGATTGCATTTTATCATTTTACAGTCAAATGTCGTAATTGTCCTTGTTTAGTTTCTCAGTTTCTCATGCATTTTACTGTGCATGATTCATAGGGCATTCTACACCATTTTGTAGGATAAATAAAATGAATGGAATAGAAAAATTACCCAGATTATGCACTTAATCAAACAAAAAAGAGGTGTGCAAAGGTTGCAGTTTTTCCTGCATAGCAGAACGGACAGCGTTAAACAAGCAAAGCCAGTGCTGAAATACCTTGAAATCTTTGTTGAAACAGCATGTATTTCTTAAATATTAATAGCATTTATAATATGGAAATTATAATTATTAACTTACATTTATTAAAATAGAATTATTGATTAAATGAACCATGTTCAAAGCTGATGTACAATGAGTGTAAATGCACACTTTTGACTATACTTAATTAACAGGCCAATGTTGCTTAGCAACCAAAATTATTCAACCAGAGTAATTAACCTAATTAAACTTGTTTGCTCTTTTATAATAATGCACTTGAACACGTAACCATGTGTATTGTATAAGTACAGTAATATAATGCAATTTGTATTGGCTGTTGTATCGTCTGGAATATTCTCTCCATCAGGATCTTCATCTGTCATCAGTAATGACGACGACTCAGCCAGTCCTCTCCACCATGTTTCCAATGGCAACAACACACCATCATCCTCAGAGATGGGCCCGGATGCCGTTATAATCGGAATGACAAAGATCCCTGTCATTGAGAACCCACAATACTTCCACAACCCCAGCAGTGTGCTGAAATCGGACACTCGTGAGTTTCCATGGCATGCTGGGCCACCAGCGACCCCACTCCATCATCTGAAATAGATTCCATCCCTAGGTTGCCACTGGTCAGTTGTCATAGTAACCTCCCCTTCTATCTCCATGGTGATAATATCAGGGGCGGCTAATTTAAACTTAGCCACATAACTTGTCCTGCACTTTTGTGCTATAGACATGATTGATACCTCATATTGTGCAGCTTGGTGGGGCATTTCATTACATTTGTAAGTGACTAAATGTGACATTCTCCTGGCAGATGGTAAAACAGGCAAAAAATCCCTTAAAAAATACACTTACATTGAAAGAGACCCACGCTATATCTAGGGACCAGATGACAGAGGGTTGGGGGTGGCTTTTGACTTTGGCCAGTGACCCATTAATTCATTAGCAACCACCTAGCAACATCTACAATATATTTGCAACTGCTTAGCAATGCACAAGCAGCCAGCCATAACACACTAGCACAATGGCAAGCATCACTCACCTTTTCTTCAGGAAATGTAAAGATTTAGTTTTGACTATGAGTGTTCCTTGTTCTGCAGTTGTCCAGCACATAAAGCGCCACAACATTTTGCTAAAGAGGGAGCTTGGAGAGGGGGCTTTTGGGAAAGTATTCTTGGCTGAATGCTATAATTTGTCACCCGACCAAGAGAAGATTTTGGTGGCTGTTAAGGTATGGTATGATTATAGAACAAAATATTTATCAAAACAGAATAGAACAGAAGGAATGTCTACAGAAGCATCAACTACCATACACCAATGTACATACACTGCATACTTATCCCACCCCCTAAGTCATCACATTGGTCCATTGTCCATTAAAACTGACATTGATCTGATCTACTGCATTGTATGTCAATAACAATTTTAAACTTGACGGTATCTTTATATAAATTACAACCATTATGGCATGACATGCTGACAACACAACATGATTTGGTGTAGCCAAGGAGGTCTGTAATGCCTAGAAAGAGCTATGCTGAACTGTGAGGTCAAAGTCATGGGGAAAAAGTCTATCAATGGACAAAGATGCGTACCTTCCAGCCAAACCATGGCTCTTATGATTCTTTATTCAAAGCCAACTTTTTATGATCCAGTCAATTGCTAAGGATAAACCTGATCCCCAATACTTAACCTCATTAAATATTTCACTCAGAAATACATGAGCTAGTAAGTAAAACAGGTTATGAATGTTGTTCGTTTGTGACGTTAGAATTAAGTTTAAAGGTAAAGCAAACATATAGTAAGATATCTATAATAATAGAATATGCATGATTTCTTATCCCATAGACACTTAAAGAAGCCAGCGAAAGTGGCCGAGCAGATTTCCACAGAGAGGCAGAACTCCTTACCAATCTGCAGCATGAGCACATTGTCAAGTTTTATGGAGTGTGTGTAGAGAGTGACCCCCTCATCATGGTGTTTGAGTACATGAAACATGGAGACCTCAACAAGTTTCTCAGGTTTGCAAGAGAGAATTATTATACTTACACTTTGAATACAGTTAAAATTATAGAATCTGTGACATGCTGTTGTTTAACACTAAAAATAATTTTAACTTTTGAAAATGAAAAATCGCTTTATGATGTGTATTGCTGGAAAAATGTCACATTGTGCCTGGTTAGGACACAGTGTTTTACTGTCACAACTTCTGTTACAATACTGTTAAAATTTCAATAAAAATGTAATAATTCAAATAAATTACTACACATTTTTTTTCTGTTGTTTTACGATGAGCAAAAGTGTGTTGTTTGTGTTTTCCTTTTCCACCTGAAAACATGCATGTTATAGGTGCTGTTCTAATCCTTTCTCTTGCAGGGCTCATGGGCCAGATGCGGTACTCATGGCAGATGGGCAGCAGAGTCTGCTGGTGGAGTTGACACAGCCTCAGATGCTGCACATAGCTCAGCAGATAGCAGCAGGCATGGTGTATCTGGCTTCACAGCATTTCGTGCACAGAGATCTGGCTACACGCAACTGCCTGGTGGGAGAGAACCTGCTTGTGAAGATAGGGGACTTTGGCATGTCCAGAGATGTTTATAGCACTGACTATTATAGGGTAAGTGTGTCATGATTTTACATGTCTAGTGTGGGACACATTCATTTAAATGTCATATCATACCTAAATTCATTATCTTGTTTGATAATTTTAAAACTTTAACGTCATTTATATCACTATATAAATGTCCCTTTATAATAATTACGATTATAAAGTTTTTAGTGAATTTGTGATTTGTTTGACAAATCAGAATGGGTTGCATGGGGAATTGGGAACTGAGTCAAAAGTTGGACCACTGATACAAACAAACAAAGCAATGCCACAGTTTTTACACTGTGGAGAATCAACCTACTAATGACATACCTATAATTGTCTCTACACATTAAAGTTGCACTAAGTTTGTTTGGTTAAAAATAAACAAAAAATAGTTATTAAACAAGTACATAAAACATCTATTTTCAAAACTGTCTCCTTACCTCAAACTAACTCAAAACTTTACGTTTATAACAGTTATTTAGAATTTGAGCTGTTGATTTAGATTTGTCGATTCATCTGAATGGTTGTCATGTCCGTAAACTGAAAGAAGAAAACATGGTTTTTCCTTTGTGTTTTTGAAGATTCACACACAACATCATCAAAACAATCTGCGTTTACATGGATCCGTGAGAACTACTAAAAATGCTGCAATATGCCTGCCAGGCCAGTAGTCAGCGATGTCACTAGATAGATTGAACATGTAATACATGTGCATGACATCATATTTTCCATAGACTTGCGTTTTGGTGTTTACACGAAAAAGTACACAATGTTGTTTTCAAAAACATGCAACTTGAAACCATTTT
This sequence comes from Chromobotia macracanthus, assembly GCA_036877525.1. NCBI lineage: Eukaryota > Metazoa > Chordata > Actinopteri > Cypriniformes > Botiidae > Chromobotia > Chromobotia macracanthus. The sequence goes on along the minus strand of JAZGTH010000076.1, from coordinate 4,880,596 downwards.
TACAGTTTTCCAATTACAGTTTTCATTTTCAGGAACCCAAAATGACATTGTCATGTATACGAACAGCTAAAACACATAAAAAGTTTTCTATTTTTGGTTGAAAATGTTGTCATGAAATGTGTGTGGGTGCTTAGGATGGTGGAGCATTTGTAGCTTGCTTCTACAGCAGTTGCTAAGAATTTAAACTTGTCATCTGAATAACTGCAAGTAACTTGCAATTTTAAGTTTCAATAAGAGATGGTGATAGAGAGGCACAAGTTCTGTATTCCAGCTCTAAACAAAGAAAATAGATTTATCAGAACCGTATTATCTGCCAAGTATGTAATTAAGTTTAAACCAGTTTAAAGTCACATCCCACTAATCTGGTTGTTAGTTTAACAATTTGGCTGGTGGTGTTGATCCAATATGGAAGCTTGTTATACACCCAGATAAGGGTGGAGATCTACACTGGCAGACTGGAGTACAGCAAGTACAGTAACCTACTGAACAGTACTGTGCAGTAAAATAAATTTAGGTATGTATTCAGAACATATGAACACATGCTATCCTTAACTGGACAAATAATATTTCCAACACATGCAACATTATAAACCGTTGTTATGTTATGACTGTTGAGTATTAGTTATTATGACTATTTTAGTTATTATGATTATTTGCATTTATTATTTTTTTTCTGATTATAATATTTGTAATATTATTATATAATAATATTATAATTTGTAGTATTGTAAAATGCCAGCTAGTTTCATATCTTTCTAATCACTCTATGGTCTCTAATTACATAAGAACTTATATAATTTAATATTTAATGGCCATTTTTTTTATTTGGTAAGGTTGCCATGTAATAAACCCCTTTAGTGTGATACTGTCAGCTTCATGTTGGGGTCCTGATTGCCCTTTTTGCCCTCTTCTATTTTGCGATAATGATCTGCTAACTGTAAGCTTTCCCTAACATATTTTTTCTGAACAGCTGATTAAATACGAAAATGCCACAAAAAACAACAGTTCCCCACAGTGAGTTCCTCCAGAAAAAGCCTAGACCATCTGACACCAAAGGGCTCTCCCAAACTCAGACCATGCCAGCATAGCTGGAAACACTCTGCTGTGTCAGCAGCCCTGCATGTTTGTGTGTCATGAAGGAAAATCATCTCCCTCTACTGTAAAACCAAAGACAGAAAAATGTTGTTATGGCATGATCACTGTAAGAAAGAATCTTCAGGAAACCTGCAATGCATATACGTTTTGCAGTAAGCTAGATACTGCAAACTGACATGGCATTACATTGCAGTAGTATTGTTAATCTTGATTATGTTAATCTTTATCTATAACAGGTAGGTGGTCATACCATGCTGCCCATTCGCTGGATGCCTCCAGAGAGCATCATGTACAGAAGATTCACCACTGAGAGTGATGTATGGAGTTTGGGTGTGGTTCTCTGGGAAATCTTTACCTATGGAAAGCAACCCTGGTACCAGCTCTCAAACAATGAGGTAAGAGCCATCGTAGATTTTAAACAATCAAACCTTCCTTGCATCGGCTCAGACAAAGTAAATCAGTTTGTTCAAAAAGAGTGAGTCACTTAATCAAGTGTCTGGGCAGCATTTTGCACCTTCATGTAAAATATTTAGTTACATTTATTAGCTAAATTTTATTTAGTAAAATTTCATGTTTCAAATGGTATCAAACAAAATTGGAACAAAAACAATTTCCTTTGTCACAGATGCCTTGTCTACACAAAATAAACTCATGAATTTTACTTTACCTTTAAAACTGAAGCTTACCAAGCTATAAAGTACAATATCAAGAACAGTGCTTGAAGTGGGCACAGAGTACTGGCACTTCTATATTTTAATCTTAAGCGTACCATCGCTTTTTTAGTGTACCACCACTTTACACGTCGCTGGTACTTAAAGCCACTGACCATTTGCCCTAACAGGCAGGCTAAGGTGTGCCGTTAACAGCACAATATGAGCTGTATGAGTGAAGTGCAGCGGAAAGGATTCACATCTACGCTATAATCTTTCTGTATCACTTTGTTAAAGATGCGTTGATTCCGCTATGTGTTTGCCTGCCTGCTTCCCAGCAATCACTCACAGTCTGTGTTCACTCACTGGAGACTCTTCTCATTGACAGCTATATGCATGACAAACCACATTGCAGCCAATGCTTGAAGTAATATTTTTGGAGTGTGTTTTTGTAGTTCTGCCAGTTATATATTGTTTTTGCTTGGTCTTCTAATTGTGCAGTGACAGCATTCTTTGAAGTCTGCTTGTCTAATTATGTTGGCTTGGGAAACCAACATTCTGTTGTTTGATTAAGTTGGCTTGACAAAGACAACATATTGTTATTAGATTTCAGCTTATCACTAGAACGTTTTTGCATACTTATTAATGGTGCTTGGAAAGCAAAGCATCACTACTACTCTCTTGCATACGTTTGTGGGACAAAATTTGGTAAAACCATTTTGTTTCACATCATTTAGTATAGACCCATGAATGAAGGGTCAAATTGACCATCTTATTGAGGAAAGGTGTGCTATGGCTTTTCTAAGGGATTTCTAAGCACTGTACAATGCTCCATAGACTTCCTTTGATAAAGGTGAGAGGCATCAAAGCATTGTAAAAACAAGTGGCTGGCGTGTTTTGACTCAGAAACTGCTAGCTATGCCCTAGCAACCATTTACAGTACTCATGCAATGAATCATGCAATGAAATCAATGAGCCATATCTCAGCATTAGAACATTGCTAGGAACATTATTCGAATCAGGCTATCAATAAACCTAAGGTAATGCCCTGGTAACTTCCTAGCTACACCCTAGCAACCATATAGAGCACCTTAGCAACTACATCATGCTAATTAATATTAAAACACGTTACCATCATAGTAAAATGTGCTAGCATCATGCTAAAACAAGATAACAACATGCAAATCATACATCATGCTAAAATGTGTTTGCATTTTGCTATTTAATGTTAAAACATGTTAAAATCATGCTAAAACGTTAACATTATGTCAAAATGTGCTAGCATCATGGTAAAACAAGTTAACATCATGCTAATTGATACTAAAATGTGGCAACATCATGCTAATAAAAGTTAAATGTACTAGCATTGTTACAATGGGCTACTGTCCTGCTAAAACATTCTAGCATCATGCTAAAATATGCTATTAAAACTAATAAAATGTGCCCAAAATTCAAGATATTACCCCATACATTGCCCAGTGCAAGTTATTGGATTTTTTTTGCAATAAACCATAACAGTTAGGTAATATAACACAAGCAAGAGTGCTTTTTAGACACAATTTTGTAAATTTAATTTACAACACAAAACGTATTTATGCAGTTGTAATTGTGTGTAAATGAATTCATACCCCTCTGAGCTGCTTTGAACAGTGTGTGTAAATACATGTAACTGCAACTTGCGGCTTCTGTGGCACCTCTGCAGTGGAAAACAATTGTTTTGATTGGTAACAGCCCTATAGTGTAAATATTGCAATAAAATAAGAAGTTATTAAAAAATGTGCTACTGTTATATACAAAAGTTAACAGAGAGAGGGTTGCCCTATGTGTGTGCACTGTCCTGGTCAAAGTGGCATTGTCTAAGTGAATAATGACATCACACTAGTCAGGGGAAACTGAATTACTTCTCATCGCAACAAATCCAGTGAATGCAAGTCAGCCTGCCCTATCAGATCTTTTTTGATGCTATTTTATATATCCTGACTGAATGACATTGACATTTAATGAAACAAGTCAACTTGTGCAAGGAATTCCATATTACTACTCTCATACCATATTACACACACACACACACACACACACACACATTAGTATCAAATCAGTTGTTTGGCAAATGATTCCTAGTAGGTAAATTTATGCTGTACCAGCAATATCTCAGTGTTTTTTATTGTAGAAATTCTGAATGTGATAATGCTTTGTATGTGACCGCCAGTGTACATGAGAATACTGGCACTATGTCCACCTGAAGCATGGATCAGGAATATTACTAAAGAAGTAGATTTCCTAACTTTGCTTAGCACAGTAAATTCAGTTGTGGTGCATTGTTGACACTAGATAGCAAACAGTTCAGGAAAAGCTGTCAGTGTAATGTAGTGCAACAATTCATCCAACTGCAGAAGGACCCAGACCAGAACTGAACCTCATAAAAATAGTTTGTGTAACCAAAACTAAAACTGAGGTTTGAATGTGTTTGTGCTGCCTCCTGCAGGTAATCGAGTGCATCACACAAGGTCGGGTGTTGCAGAGACCTCGTACCTGCCCTAAAGAGGTGTATGACCTAATGCTGGGCTGCTGGCAAAGAGAGCCCTACATGAGACTCAACATCAAAGAAATTCACAACCTGCTTCAGAGCCTGGCCAAGGCCTCGCCTGTTTACCTGGACATCCTGGGCTGAACGTGTATGGAGGATCTGTTTGTTAGTATGGGTGTGTAATTGTTAGTTACAAAGAGTGTCTGTGTGTTTGTTTTGGGGTGGGGGGTTAAAGGTGAAATGAATAAATTAGACTATAGATTTGTGTGTTTGTCTGTGCTCATTCAAATGGCTTGTGCTTTAGCCTTCTCACCACATAGACTAAAAGCCTTAAAGTTAACTGTCTATTGCTTTAAGTTTTTCCACATCTTCATATGTCTAGATCGGCCATACATCATTGTACTTGCATCATTGTATGATGCTGTAAAAATCCTAAATGGTCTACAAATAAATAAACGGAAGCATTTTGTTGTAAATATGTGTTAAAGACAATGTAGACCTTTTGTTTTGAACCTTTATAAAACTGCATCCTAGTTTCAGTTTACAGTTATATTGTTTATCAGTCACTGTTTGTGTATTGAGATGGACAGAATTTGGACTTAAGGACTACCCAATCATTAGCACAACGCTGTCAATGCCCTGGTGGACCACACACCGATTGCAATATTATGGATTAACAATTATGTTACTGCCAGCTTTAATTTTTCATTTAAATTTTCAATTTTCATTATTTTAAATGTAATTTTGGACTATTTTACTAAACCATCTTCTCTTTACCAACATTTGATGTAACACTTGAGGTTGATGAAAGGCATTCTGGGATTTATCAATGTGGCCCATTAAACGCTGTTTGAATTTTACAGTAGAAGCACAGTGACAAAGACGCCTCCATTTTGTTTATTTTGACGAGGCTTAGTAGACATGGTGTGTTTGGAATAAGATTTACGGTCACCAGCAGTGGCACTAAAATATTTCCTCAGATTTTGCTTGGCTCCCTAACCACATGCGTTAAAGTACAGACTGGGGACATCCATCACTGTTTTCAGTCAATGGTAAACAGTCTTGTTTTCTCCACTTTGGGGTGCTTACACAGTAGCGAATGCTCAGTCAGGAAAGAAATTGATAGAAAAACAGTTGATGGAAAGAAATGCACAAGTTGTGATTTGAAGGTGTGAAAAGAGCCAGTTCAGTTCAAAATCAAGCAGGAAAAACAGCAAATTGGATCGGATTTTGGAAAGCACAACTGGACCCACCTTTCAGAATTCTCATTGATCAATGAATGCCTACAAGTGTGTTGCAACAAAAGTTCTCAACTTCTGGTCACAAACCCGTTTCTCTGCTTCATTTTTGCAGTGCATTGTCACAATTTACATCACTATATTAGAATCAATGGATTGTGAAATTCTAGTGTGTAGGTTCCTGTAATCTTCATAGTGTTGCAATTTCATGGATTATTGCCATTTTGAGCCTTTGCAATTGCATTTCAAGCCTTTGAGAAGACTAAAGATTTCTTTTTTACCTGTTTCTGGGAAATACAAACCATAGATGTTTTCCATTATGTAATAGACCCAATCAAACAGCAGGATTTTATTCGCTCTCAAATTATTATTTACGTGTCAACTATGAAATGTCTAAATTATGTGTATGTGATAATCTATGATCAACTTGTTTTATATGTATTGTGGGCCATTTTAAAGCGATGTGCTTGTGGGGGGAGGGGGGGTAAGAATTTGGTGGGGGGTTTTAGTGGGTTGGGGTGGAGCACTGTGAAGTGAATGTTCATGTGAGAATGCTATGAGTTAAACTGGCCCTGAGGTCACACCCTATGAAGGGACAGTCTTGATCCAACCTGTGAGCTTCAACCCCACCAAAAGTTAACAGAGGAGGACAATTAACATGTTTAAATAGACTACAAAGGACTGACTTTTCAAATATAACTGCTAATATCATTTGTTGTTATCAATTTTTATGTGATGCTAGCTATGTAATGTAATTTAAATGTACTTGCTTTCACACATTTGATTGATAGTGGAAACGTGGCTTTAGAGACCTAGAGGTGGGCTCCTTTGACTAAGTGACTGGCAGCCACCCATAGCAACACCTTAGCTCTAGTTTGTAGAGGGCAGACCCCCTAGCATTGATTTTGCATTTAGAAGTTGCTTGATATACATTTATAAATGAACATTAAATACACTGCTTTTTGATCCAGTTGTTAAACCACTGATGTCCCCTTGACCACGAAGCCGACCACAGTTTAAGTCAAGACCAGAATCTTGTCCAGTTCCACAACCTGGCTACAATCACTGTTGACTAACTCCAGGGCTACAATATTTGTATCACTTGTCCTCCTCTGGGGGTAAACACTTTCTCTTGATTAGATTGATGGAGATCTTTGTGGTCTTTAGCAACACATTTAGCACTGACTGATTCTTTGGGTAAGAAGTACTGGTGTGTTGCTCTGAGTGTCTGTATATATGCAATTAGACTGTAAATATACATAAGCAAAATCAATCATTCTTTGTACACTGATGTCAAATTCTTTTCAAAAAGTCCATTGGCAGGACCTACTTTTAACAGCAGACTTTAACCATCATCAAACGTACAAGTTGTTAAACAGTGTGTCCAATCAAGTCGTGTTGGTCATTATCACCATGCAATTGACTTGTGACTTAGAGCTTTGCACTTTCTTTATATATGTACTGCTCATATTTTTGTAGTTTTCACCCTACAATTGTAAGCACTGCAAAAAGAAAAAAAACTGAAATGAGAGGAATATCTGCTAATGTTGCAGATATTTACAAGTATTCGGTCAGTTACGCAAAATGATTTTTATTGTGTCATGGCAGACTGACTTTGTGTAAAGACTTTATTGAACAAACGTGGCATTTTCTGTGTTTTTGCTATACAGATTTGTCTGTTCTAAATAGCCAGCCTGTACTTTATAATCCATTCTGTACAGTTCCAATAGATGTCTATATAAATTGTGTGTTATCTCTATATATTCTGTTTAAAAACAGGCATCATGTCGAAATGTGACATTATAAAGGGAAGAAAAACATGTCTAATGGGCTTTGGCAATATGTGAGTGTAAATATTGTTTATTTTACGTGACTGTATCAATTACTTTTCCTGTGGTTGTTCACAATGGAAAGACAATTTCTTTTATAGTATCTGTAACTAATCAACTAACCTTTTCCCCTGTGTAGTAAATGATGTTATTGAAGCTTATTGCACCCTTTTTTAAATTGAAAGGGGTTGGTTGATGTAAAGGAACAACAATATATTAACGGAAAACTTTGTCACCATTTACATCCAAGGGGAAAGAGCCAAACATATATGAATCCTCATTTTGTTTTTGAAAAGCTCAAACATTACATATATGAAAGAAGAACTGTGATTGAGAACTGGACTACTGTTGCATTTATTTAATTTGTTACCTAAGGTGTATTTACTTTATACTTTTTGGGTGAATCACACAAAAACCAAGATAAAAAAATATATTTTGCATGAGAAAATGAAGCCTATTTTAGTACCATATGAATTTTTAGCATTGTGATCCAATGACAATTAAGCATGTTTCCCCTCTTAATTCCCATTTCCAAAGTTTACAGTCCATCATAATACAGTATTGAAATATGAATTGGGAAGAAATGTTCTTAATGGTCATGAAAACATTATTCTTAATGGTCCCAGCAACAGCAATTTTCTTAATGCTAAAGTAAATTTGTTTAGTTGTTTTAAATTCTGGGTAAAATATGATCCGGACATTTCTTGATTACCCATTAAGTGTACATGCGTGATCTGGTGTGTGTGACTATGGGTGAATGTGTGCTCTAGGCAGACTTAATCTCACATGGCTTTAGGTGTCAGTACTCTATGCTTGTGCATCCTGTGAGAAGCTTCTCTGCAATCAGTGGAAATGTTCCTTGTACAACTGTGCATTTAATAAAAGTGGTATGTCTTACAACATTGCTTAGATGTTGCAAATCATATTCCTACATTTAAAGGTAGACAGAATTCTTTATACACTTAAATTGTTTTGGAACTTTTGTCAACGTGTTTATAATGATGTACACTCACATTAGATGAAGACGTAGTCACAAGATTTAAGATATCAGTGACCTAAAAAACTAGAAAAAGAAAAAACTAGCTCTCTTGTCAAGGTGGCTGCCATGCTGAGATCACATGACCAACTAAAAACTACCACTTTATCTTGGTAACTCTCTTATCATTACACACTTTATCTTGTAAAATAAATGAGTTTTAGGAGACATACTCTGCTAATATGATATTTCTAGAATAGCAGTGGTAACTGACTGCCTCTTCTGCCAACTAATCTCCAAACTTTTTATAATCCAATCAATTACTGATAGATATAATTCTGCCCTGCCCATGTACCATAACACTAAATATCCCATTTCAAAACAAAACAACTTACGTAAAATGGGTTACAAAAGCAGTTTAAAACTACTGTCATAAAGAAAAAACGTTTTGCACATAGTGCTGTTTTAAAACCATCAAACAATATTGCATTCAATATGGAATTATCAACAATGGATGTTTGAAATTAAGTATACACAAGTGGTAATGCTTCATTTGCATAACACCTGCAAGAATGTCTGCAAGAATTACCAATATGATCATATTCATGTACACATTTATCTGGAGACATTTTAGATGTGATGACAGGCAGTTGTGCATGTGAACAGTCAAACGCACTAACTGTGAAATACTTGAAGGCTACATACCATTGTTTTAGTAAATATTGATCATAATTCAAATGTTTCGATTTTGTAGTATTATTGAGGATTACTAAATGTTACAGTGTAGTAATATAGTAATGTGAGAGTATTAACTACTGAACTTGTATCTTATCCTAATTACCTACATTTTACCTTAATAACAATGTATCAATGCCAAGTTAGTGTTTTCCATTTGGTCTTTCCCCTCTAATATAATACCCTGAACTACTTCTATGTTTATGACAGAAAAGAAAGCAGAGAACTTCATGTATGCTGTGGCTCACAAAGGGTTATTTGGTAGACAGTAGGGCATTGAAGGTATTCGAAGGTTAATATTTATGTCTAATAATAGCCGGTCAAGTGTCATTGACAGCTGCTCCAAAACAAGGCGATTCAGTGGAGCAAACTGATAGTGGTTTGCCCTAAACTTCTTTCGACAAAGTGCACATGGCTTGCTTAAATGGCATCAACTATCTTGAGGCCTGGGGGCTTAAAACTATTATTAACTGTGTTTATGATATTGCATGCAGTGGACATGCAGATAACATGTCATGCCAAGTACAGCATGAACAGCCCCATTGTATTGAGGCTGCAATAAAGGGTAAAAAAGCATACATATTAATACTGGAATTAAAATTATTAATGTGAAGAGACAGGCAAGCCAGGCATGTGTAGGTTGACATCAAAACATGCGGTTGCCAGGTGTTGTTGGCAGACAAATAAATGACTGGCAAAGTAGGTAAGAAGGTACCTGTGCCCTATCTAAAGACCAGAATAGCACACAATCGTCTAGCAACATCAAAGCAACAAACTACAGACCATTCAGAACCCCCGAGAAACACTCTGGCAACCTCTTAATACTAAGCATATAGTGATGTATTTGTCAGACAAGCATTACAGTTTTAGACATTAAAAAAGCAAGCCATTTTGACAATTCCAGTAGCGGCACAGAAATGACCAATTTGTCCTTACTACAATACCCTGAGTGTGATAATATTTAAGCTAAAGTTGGAGCAAGATTTAAGTTATGTGGATGAATTCAAGTGTCTTAAAAGGTTTGTGACTAATTTAGACCACAGCCACAGAGAGGAGGAAGATGAGGTTTGGTTTTCATCAAAAGCTGTGTGCCGTTTTTATTGTAGTATTCTAAATTTACATAAAAAAGTCTGCCCATGTCATAGATCTATTATGAAAGTTAACACACAAATTCCATATACATCTCATTGTATTTTACATAGAGGATAAGAGTATAGGCATGGTGGTGGCATAAGCAATCACAAGGCTTGAAAAGAATCAAAAAAGATTGAAAATTAAAACCCTGAATAAATAGAAGGTGCTGTCTATTAGCAAAGAGTAGGTTGGCATGTCACTCTTTTGAAAAATTAAACAAAAAGCCTTCGGCTTGGCAAATCTCATGCCCTCCATTACCAATGAAGAGAGAAGGGGTCCAAGCATACTAATAGCAGAAATGTGAAGAGTAGAGTGAGATGACCATGGAGAGCCTAACTTATCTGTACAGGTGCAAAAGTTAGGGGGTACGTCTGATGGTTACACAGACACAAAGACATCCACATCTAGTTAAAATGGTTTAAACCAGGTTATCTTTAGTCTTGTAGGCAACAAGTTTAAAAGTGTTAATCTGCCTTGGCCAATCAGGGCATTCTGTTTGTTTGAACGTCCAATAGAGCAAAACAGTAAGTTTCCTGGAAGTAAAATTCCCATTCATTTTGTGGAGTTGGAAAAATAAAACTTCAGGACAGATCTACCATAATCTCCAAAACTGTTAAAAGGTGGATTAATGCTTCTGTAGAAGACGAGTAAGAGTATATTAAACAACTAAAGAAAAAATTCTGGTGAACTACAATACCCATAATTCTAAATGTGACACACCAATCTGAGAAGTCATTGTTACCATGGACACAAAAACACCGAGGAAAACCTGCATGACATAACTGAGTCTGTCTACCTATGCTCTCAAACTATTTAGCAATATCACACAAACTGTTGTACTGATCATCTGGAATTCACAATTTAGGTAGTTACTTTTTCCCTGCAAGTGAAACTAGTTCCAAAAAAAAGCTAAAGACTCAAACTTAACATATTTAAATTTGTAACAAATAAGTGAAGAGTTTTATACTGTACCATTGTTTTTGATGCAAAATCCATAATTTACAATGTTTCATGGGATGACCAGCTCACTTCCTCACAAAAGAAACAAATGTGGTTCAATCACAAAAATGTTTTCATGATTTTTAGTGTGATCAGTTTATGTTGTTATGTAGAGATTCATCTTACAACTTGTTATTGGCTTGGAGTTCATAACTAGAGAATTGTTTCACATTTCTATAGAGAATATGAATGGGACAAATACTTCTGGAAAAAAGACCACTGACACGTCACTGTTGTGCACTATAGTGTCACAAATGAGGGGCAGATTGTAGCCAAAGCCAAATGACAAAAGCATATTGCAGTTTTCCTTCCAATTTTGCTAATAATTTCCACATTAAAAAAACATTTTTTGTTCAAGTAAATCTTGGAAAAAAGTTAATGAAAGCTTTGGGATATTTCGCCTTTTTAATGACAAGGTCATTAAAAATCATGCACGCTGCAAATAACCTCATGCAGTAGTTATGGTAAACCATCCAAGCACTTTTTATTCATTAATATTCATAAATACACACAGCAGCTTCATAAGAGAAGGTCTCTTGTTTCCTCTTCAGTTTTTGAATGTGGAGTATTTATAAGGAGAGCCTTTTGCAAGACAGGAAGCTGAGGTCTGCCACAGATACCTACGCTCACCTGCTAAAGGAAAAAAATTAGTTATGTGGAATTGATTATCAACTTATATATTTATATATTTCATTTTGTCTCTCGTTCTGTTCATCTCTCTCGTTTTTGCACACTTGTTCAAATGCCTGTTCTGATGTTCTGTATTTTGATTTTTTTTCCCCACTCGCTCTTCGTTCATGGATTTAAAAAAAATTGTAACAAAGGTGACAGACCTAAAATTACAATCACCAAAAAAAGAAAAAACAAACAAAAAAAGTGAGAGAGAGCTGTGTTTTTTGCCCACCGTCATTGGCAGTTACAGCACAGAGGACAATGTCTGCGTGAAGGTGATGGGATATCATCAAAGAGGAGGTGGTGGAGGCTCCTTGCCTGTGGAGCTCTCCATCAAGTTGAGGCTCTCCAGAGCCACGTCTAAAGGCATGATGTCCACGCAGCCCATGGCGCCAAAATCAGCAAAGTCTTGCCTTTCGTCTTCGTCAGAAGAGGAGCTCTCCTCTCGCATTAGCGTTGACAGCAGCAGCTCCTGCACAAACAAACTGCGGTCGGCCCGCTCGCTCTCCAGCGCCTGCCGTTCTGCCTCCGACATTTTCGGCTCGTTCAACCTGGTGGAAATTAGACAGAAGAGTTGACTATTCAACTACAAATACAATAATATAGCTGCAAGCAGTGATGGCAGGCCCAAGCACTGTGGCACCATTACCACCTGGTGCTTCTCAGAAATAATGCATGGTTATGACATGCTTTTAACTCCAAAAATAATTGGACTATTTTAAAGTCTCATTTAAGTTAAAACTGAATGAATGTAATTTTGGAAGTTGTCCGATAAAGTTTGTTTTAAGTGACACACTTCCTGCTGCCAGTTGTTGGTGCTATAACTGTGACTCACAATATGCATGTCATTGTGATCAGCTGCCAACACCAAACATATTTGCCTAATTTGATGTAAATTGCTCAATGCACAAACAATATATTTTTGTGACAGACACTTTTTGTGACTGAGGACTCTTTAAAACAAACAATAATAATCCCAAGGAAAACAAAAAGGCCCTTCTGACTTTCAGTGCTTGGGCTCTAAATAAAAAATATAAGAAAAACAATATTTTTATTTAAAGTATTTAAAGACAGTTTCTCATTAACTGTTAAGACTAAACAATGATCTTTGTCTTGAAGAGTAAAGAATGAACTGTCTAAATGTAAACAACAAACTGTGTCTTCAAGAGTAAATAATGAACTGTCTTTAAGAGCAAACAACAAATAGTCTTTAAAAGTAAATGAATGATTAGCATGTAAGGTGGGTTTTCCAGGCAGTACCGTGTGAGTAGGAACTGGGAGCTGTGGGAGGCCAGCAGGTTGCTTTCAGAAATGGCTGTGTTTGTGGCGGTGCTGGGAGGCTGGATGCTGGCGCTGATGTTGCTGGGGTTGCTGCGCTGTCGTGTAGCATTGCGGGCTGTCTCCAGCTGCTGACGCGCTGCCTGCGCCTGTTGACGCTCCAGCTGAAGCTGCATCTGCAGCTGCTGTAGCTGTGAGGTGGAAGGGCCAGAAGAGTTAAGCTGCCCTCCTGCGGAGCGCCGCACACCCGACAGTTGTGACAGCAACTCTGGTGAAATACAGAGTGAGAGTATGAGACAAAAATTAAATTATACAATCAAGGAAAAACAATGAAAACTAACTTGTGTCAGCTAAACAGAATCTGAAGCTGTTGTTCTCAAGCACCGTTTGTGTCCTTTACTTGACCAACACTGTTCATTTACATTTCAGTTCATGGACCTCTCAGAGGTGATGATTTGAATTAGGGCTGTCACAATATCAGATTTTCACTACACGATTTTCATAGCCAAAATAACACACAATACCGATATTATCACAATATCTGTGAGAGAATACAAGTTATTAATATCACAGTTATTGTCAATACCAGTATATTGTGACACCCCTAATTTAAATCAGATTGTAATTTGCAGTGCTGTGGATCCAGAAGTTGAGAACCACAGATAAAGCGTACTCAACTGTTGGAAACCTTTTCTAGTGAAGACCAGGAGACTTGGATTCTTAACAGTAGTCTTTATTGTAAAACAAAATTATGAACACAAATCTACACATCAGAGTGTACTGCATGGGCGCTGCAGTAATCAAGTCTGACTTAAAGTTAAACATTACATTTATGGTCTGTTAAAATGGACACACCCAGGTGACAACCAGAGGGAAGTAAGAAACCCACCCTAGAGTCTCACCAAACCTTATTCCAATCGAAATAATTGTTTCACTCAGGCCACTTAATTACGCAATGCATGTATATCACTTTAGTATTTATTATTAAGGTGGGGAGAGAAAGAGAATCAGGTGATCTTAAAGTTTAGCTTTCCCACATTCCCCCCTTTGAGAGTTCTAAAACCTCTCATATAATCCAGATGTAAACATTCATGGGACCATTCTACGGCATATGTTGGTTAACATATGCCCAATCTTCTAATCTTGTAACATTAATAGTTAAAGGCCTACTTTACTGTCATGTACTTGGTGGGTTGTCACAGAATGCCTGGATTCAGCTTTTTCTGAAACTATAAACATGACCATACACATTTACATTGAGGAACTGTAACGCATCATAAACACGACATGATAACAGTCATGCAAAATGAGTGGAAGTTTTAAATCCATGAATGTAGGTAAACTGTGTTCTGCTGCTAGTTCTGTTAACTGTCTTTTCAGATGGCACGTCAATTGCCAACATACAGGATCCATCAGGAAATCACTTCTTTTGTTCATTTTTCCATAGCCTGTAGCAATGATTAACAATGAGTTTGACACTATCCTGTATTGGCATCTGTAACACAAACAGAAAGACACAGAAGAGCAGAATTCTCATAATACATTTTAGGTTTAAATCCTAGTGACTGTATAGGAATTATTTCAACATGTAACCAGCATGTTGCTGGTATGGTGATTTTTCTAGTCTAAGGCAGTTAGTTCTAGTCTAAGGCAGTTAAAACCCTAAGGATCACTGAGGTGGGGAAAAACTATTTAATGGGGAAAACCTATGAAGAAATCTTCACCACTGGGTTTCCACCCGAGACCCTATTGCTCCTCACTGGTCTGTATGTCCTAATCAGTCCCTGTCAACAGTAAAGCTACTTTACAGTGTAGAAATTGTCCCCGACTTTGCATATTGTGAGTGAGCTAGTACCATAACCATTAACAAACATTCCAAATAATCAGCAGATTTAAATCCTCTAACAAAACATCAGTTGTAGTTGACATCATAAAAGAGGACAAACTGGTGACTATAGCATGTTGCCATTACCATTCAGGGCTGTAAGAGTAAACCAATTTCCTAAAGGGAGGTGGTAAGAGGTCACACTAGTTTTACACCTGTACCTAAAGGAAAATAACCTTCTTTTGTTGCATGATTTGTTATACAAAGAGTCTTTCATCTTTGTTGCAAATTTCAATATCACTATAGTTCTCACAGCCTAAATGATTATTGTCTTAACAAGCTGCTCCACAAGTTAGGGGCAAGATTGTAAGCAGGTTGTGGAGGAGCTGAGAAATGCACCTTTTTGCTTTTCCTACACTCTTTCACATAATGACTGTGCTTACCACAGTAGTGACATGCTGACCCTCCATTTACGCTTTTGTCCACTTTCTATGTTTGAATTACATAGTGATGCTGCTGCAGCATTTACTATTGTGTTGATGTCACAATCTATTTCCCAAGTAGCTAACCTGCTCAAATTTCTTCATAGTGTTTCAGTAGACCATGTGAGATCTAGGAAAGGCAAAGCATTTTTATATTCTGATGAAAGACCAACAAACCATGCATGGACTAGTGGCCCCTTATATGGGACCACTTAGTGGCCCCCACTACATTTTCAGGATTATTGGTTATTCCACTGTATGGTGCAGCTGAATGACAAAACCTTTCATTACATTCACTCACAAGTTCATCCTTTCTTTACACACAACTAGTAATTTTAGACCAGACGACCTTTGGTCAAACAATGTTCTTCAGTATTCTTAAAACTCTCTCGCAAATAATTTTTGCCCACGCATTTAAACTCAAGTATTGACAGTACTATTACACCTGTTAAACTCTGATTCTGTTCAAACCTGAGACGTGAGCTGGGTGATTTCCACCAGGGACATTCTGTTACTATTGAGTTCATGTGTTTATTCAGCATTGAGTTTAAATCTCTGTCTGACCATAAAGGGATAGCTAGCCCACCTTTCTCTGTTGTGGGAATTAGCATGCCTTTGACTTATAGTGGATTTTTCTTAAGAAACAGATAATCACTGTTGTTAAATTTCCCTACAATATAGTACAATGACAGAACCAATTCTTTCCTGGCAAAGCAGAGGATATCGTATTTTGTAACATACTATAGATGAGCCAAAACCCTTCCTAATCAACAAAAGACATTTCTGATAAACAGAGGCTAAACCAAAATATTCTCTGCCCACACAGAGGATAAAACCAAACTGTTCCTTAATAAACAGAGGATAAACCAAATTCTTCCCTGACTAAGCAGAGGATAAACCAATTTGTTAACACACACGGTGACAGTTGTTAACTTTCCCTGCCTAAACAGCATAACCTTTCTTCTCTGGCAGAGAATAACTAATTTGTTAACAGAACCCTGCAGCTGTTGTTAAAACTTCCCTGACCGAACAGAGGATAACCACATATACTGGTCTGAGGTTCTTTGGATAGAGTGAAACTCACCAAGTCAAGTTAGGCTGAAGAGTAAATTCATGAGTGTAAAGTCTTGAGTGATGTCAGATGAGATGCTCTACCCGGGTCACGGCACCATCTGTTGGAAACTTTTTCTATTGAAGACCAGGAGATTTGGATTCTCTTCAGCAGTAGTCTTTATTGTAGAAAATGATGAACACAAGTCTACATGTCAGAGTGTACTGCCTGGGTGCTGCAGTCATCAAGTCTGACTAAATGTTAACAAGCACTGTGTTTATAGACATTTTGAGGGGCAGTCCCTTCAAATAGAAACAAAACACTTGGGTGACAACTTTAAATAAAGCACAGAGGAAGGTAACAAACACACCCTAGACCCTGGAGTCTCAATAACCCTTATTCCCATTAACATAATTGTTTCAATTTGTCCACTTCATTATCATAGAAATAAAGAAGGGTTCACACCTTATGCTTGGCATACCTGGGGGAAAGAATTCAATTATTTCTATATCCTCTGAACAGCCACAGATCAATTTTTTTCTGTAATTTCCATATGTTTCTCCACATATGGCACAACCGGGTCTGATTAATTAGATTCCTTTTACTACTGTCTTCTCTAGTTGTCGTGCTTTAGTTGTTGTGAAGACACAAGGGAAAACCTGTTGATTAATTTTTTCAGGTCTATGCAGGTGCATTGGGGTTAATACATGCTAAACAGAAGGCAGAGGTATGGAAACATTTTTCCTTCTGCCCAAACATGTTGACCGATTCCTTTTCTAGCCAAAACATTCCAACGTCCAATCAAGTAGGGTTAGTTTGAACTGCTTACAACCCCTATGTTACAGTTAATGTGCCAAAATTTTGATTTACCACGTCTTTAGTTCAAAAGATTCTGGTGCATGGCATGTGACTGTTTTGAATCTAATTGCCCTTTTTAATCAATTATAGCTACTAATTCTATATGGTTTTGAAATAAAAAAGTGGGTTCAGTGTAAAGTAATGTAGTCATGTACTTTATTCTCTGCATTTATTTCTTTTTAGTAATTCACTATTTGTAAATTCCCAGTAATGCTTCAGATACATCTCCAAAAGTAATACTTAATTGCCAACTTTATTGAATCGATGTTAACTCATTCATGATCTTGTGTACCAAAATCAGGGCATCTGTGTTGATACTTAGTCCTACAGCGTTACTGACCAACAAAATCTGGGTCCAACAAAATGCTCCTAATATGAAGAAGTCCCATCTCTGCCTTTGATTAGCACCTGCAAGTATCTCATATTTTAGGACCATAGTGTAATCGTAATGTTAGTAACTCTTAAAAACAAACAGAAAGACAAATCTTCCATATGTCCTGCTTTGTTTTAACATGATGTCTGTTAACACAAACACAAGTTCTTAAAAAACATATCCGAATACCCCTGAACCCTGTTCTAATCCACTATTCTGTGGATATCTTAATGAGCTGTTTGATTGCTGTTTCAACATGTATGTATGCCCCTCAACATCACATACCTGCTATGGGGTCCATGGCTTCCCTATTGCTTGGAGAGTAGGAGGAGCTTTGTGAAGAGGAGAGCCCACCGGTAGAGCTGCTGTTAAAGTGCATGTTAGTCCTGCGTGCCCGTGGACCACCCAGACCCCTCCCGGGGTGGAACATCCGACGAACATGCCGCACGCCACTACTCTCATCGTGCACACACTGGTTAAGGAGAACTGGTGAAGAATGTCAACACACTCAATGACACCTCACACGAATAAACAAATATATTATAAAAATCATTCATTTCATTAGTGGGGAGAACACATGTTGAGTTGCAGTGCTTATCCAGGTAATGCAGGCTTGAGTCTGGCCTGGGATGTGTCTTGACCCTCTTTCCCCTTTCCTCTGCCCAATCATTTCCCTTCATGCTCTACTATATCTGTCAAGTAAAGAAGCAACTCCATATACATGCACTAATTTGCAGCTTTTTACCTTGTGATGCTCCATTATCTGCCAGTAGGAAATACAGTACAGTAGCACTAAGTCAATTCACACCTAATTTTTATTCAACCAAAAAGAAACTAACCAACAAGAAAATAATTTTGTAAAGCACCACAGTTCAATGCAGATTAGCAAGAGAAACAATTAAAAAAGTTAGTTCACCCCAAACTCTGGCAACCATTCACTTTTATTGTATGGACACAAACCACTGAGACATTTTTCAAAATACCATGATTTGGGTTTGAAACATTATCCTTAACCTTATCCCTCAAAGCCCCATATGCACAAAATCTGAAAAAAGTTAGCTATTACAGATTTTAAATATTGCCATAAAGTCACCTGAAAATGAAAAACAAACATTTGGTCTTTTTTCTACAAAAACAAATTTCCATGTAAATAATTTGCAAAACCATTCTTAAGAAAAGTATCACATTAAATGCAAAACTTACGTAGCAAAACTATGTTTATACAAACAGAAACTCTCACATTGCATAAATGAGCCCCACTGTGTATTAAAACATTCACAATTTTATCAGGCAGATAAAAGGATATTAAATCTCTAGGTGCTCTATGTTCAAGTGTGAGATGAGCAGCAAAGTCATCTGTCACATGATTGGGGTCGCCACCAGGCAAGGCTGCACAGATTGGGCAAATCTGCATTACAGAAACAGACAGACTCAGCACATAAAATAAGAAATTATACACAGACAGTGAGCAACGTCCTGCAGTTCAGTATGAGTTCACTGACTTTCCAAGTGCAGGAGTTTGCATGTCATTACTGATTTATATTTGATAATTATTATAGACTAATTTAAACGTCATTCATGTGCACAATGTGACTGTTTACAAAAGCTACAAAAAACACACACTGTAAACAGAAAATGTTGATGCAACAGGATTACACCGTCATGTGCTGAAATTGACATAATGACTTAATCTTAGCAGATATAATTACACTGTAATACATTGCAACTTGCATGATAATCTCATTAATATTCACATTATGGTTCTCTGCTTGCATTTGTATGTTCTCGCCTTAATTTCTTTGCTGATTCAGTAAAGCGTACTGCTGTTACATAATAAATGAATTTAAATTATTATTACTGAGATACATTTCACAGCCCTATACTGAACAGAATATTTTACTTAGATATTTTCCAATTCATACATATACAGAATACAGATACATATTTCAATAAATACCACAGGTAGTCTTGGAACAGTCTTGGAGTTTAGCTCCAACCTACTCCAACACACCGCCTTGGATGGTTCTAGCAGGCCCAAAGACCTTGAATAGCTGGTTTAGGTGTGCTTTAGGGTTTGGAGCTAAACTCAGCAGGTGGACCATGTTAGAGAGTTCTTCCCCAAAGACTTTGGAAGCTGCACAATGGTCTTAATGTGACAAAAAATATTTAAGCAAATATTTAAGTTCTCCTCTGAACACATTTCAACTCAAACAGAATGTATACTTACCACCTCTGTAGAGGTCTCTGCATGCTCTGAGGTGACATGATCCTGTAGAGATGTTTCCGTATAGCCCATTTTACCACAGTAAGGACAAGTAAACGACTGAGGCTGCTCTACCGAGAATGCCTCCCCCCCATAATACAAATCTGCAGAAAGTTTGGACCATGTTCAGCAACCTGTTTTCACTATTACTGACAAGCAATAAAAAAAAAACATATCACCAGTCAGCCTCATTGCTCCACTTACCAAAATCTACCCTGGTTAGTATGCACTGCATCGGGTGCTCCGTGGTGTGTCTAGTTGTTGTGGCTCCACTTTCGTAGCAAGACGCACAAAGGTCATAGTCATAGCAAATTAAACACTTGTATCGGCGCCCTCTGAAGTTTCCTTTTAAGCATGCATCACAGCTCACACCTGCAAAACAACACAGAGGCCGGATTCGCCTGGTAAGGTCCCAATCCATTATAATAAAGGCAACATCAACACCTTATGTGACCGGCAGCATTGAGAGTAGCTCCATCCTGTCATCCACCCTATGGATGACATAACAGTTGTGTCATTAATGACCAGAAAGCACAGTCCACTGAAGCTTTATTCACTGAAGATGATTTTTTTAACGTCTGGACAACAAACTTATGCAGGATCCAATTTACATTGTCAATACAAATTGCTCTTTGGAAGAGCAAGGACCCACACTAGGGCTGACAGATTTAGGAATCCTTTAGGAAACCAAGGTTCCTAAAGGAAAGGAAACATAATGGCCTAAAGGTTTCCTTTATGTTTCCTAAAGGAAACATAATGGCCATGCTGTGCTCTGTAGGAAACTTGGTTTCACAGCATGGCCATTATGTTTCCTCATGACTATGCCAGTAGACTAATTTTAAGTCTTGTATTTAATAAAAAAAGGTTTAATAATAACTACTACTACTGCTAAAGGTTGTGAAGTTATTTTCCACTAATCAGTGTAAACTTGTTTTTGTGCTATATTTTTAGGGGACAAGCCCTGAAGGGGCAAACACTCCTATTGTATCCATTCGTTTTCTAATAACACCTCTATTGTTATTGTTAGTTTTCTTCTTATTCTTCTTCCACTCTTGTGTCTATTGCAGTCCATAGAACGGTATGATATAAAGTTGTGAAGGTTGTCACACAGATAGAGGGTGGTCTGAAATATTATCATAGCAAATTTGGAGTCTCTATGTCAAATTCTCTAGTGCCTCCAACAGTTCAAAGTTTCACTAACATTTATGCTCCTAATCCTAGAAACAAAATTCTTTTTCTTCGGACTCCTAGGCTCACTATGCACCCATTTCCATCATGAAAATTTTCCTGACATTTTTTACAAATTTGCACAAAGTACGGTATGTAGCATCTAGAGACACCCCTGACAAAAAGTTATGGAATTGGTGTCGATACCTCTTATACCTATATCTTCTCGAATACTGTGTCGAATTTTTCATCCATCATGCAATGATGGATATGAAGCTGTATCTTGGCAACACTCTGGTGTATTGACACAAAACTTGGTACATGTCATCACAGGCATGACGTGAGGGTGCATACACAGTTTTGTCACAGCGCCACCTACTGGTCCAGAGATTGACAACTATTTTTGCTTATAACTTTAGAATAAATTGGTTTATAATTATGAGTGGTCTCTTTAGATTCTTTAATGCATGCCTAGAAACAAATAGATTTTTTGTCAAGTCCAGGCTCTGAGTTTTTAAATATTTCTCCTAGGGGATTTTCACAATTCTCACAATTGGGGCTGTCACAAAATTGAGACTTTGAAGATGTAAAATTGCGAAGGGATTTCTAATATTTCAAATGGTGTTGCCATGGCGAGGCAATAAATTAATAGCAAAAAATGGAAACAGTAAGTGGCTCATATTTGCTGTATGAATTGAGTGTATTTTTTTCAAAACTGAGCTGTACATTTGGCCCTAATGACTGAAGACATAGGTGGCTGTTGTGAGTCAGTCATAGTGCCTTCCTATTTTCCATTTTTCACCCACAATTTTACCGCCTTGCCATGGCAACACCGTTGAGATACCAAAAATCCCTTCGCAATTTTGATTCTTAAATGTCTTGGCATGATGTGCACAAAGTTTGGTGCCAATCACATAAAATCCCTAGGACGAGTATTTAAAAGTTCATGGAATGCACATTTTAACAGCCACATTATTGTGATCAGACCAAAACACCAACATATTTTGGTAGTTCATAGTTTTATGTAGATCACTCAATGCATGCACAAGATGAGACACTTCCTGTTCCATTTATTGCTTTAAATTGATTGCCTCACCATGGCAACACCATTTGAGTTATCATGGTTTTAAGTGACACATACTTCTGCCAGTTGGTGGCAGTATGACTGTAACTCACAATAGCCACCTTTGTCATCAGTCCCTAGGACCAAATATTCAGCTCCAACTTCCTGTTGGTCAGAGCTAATGAATGTAATTTTGAAAGTTGTCTGGCTTGGTGAGAACAATACATGCACCAAATCTGGTGACAGAAGGTAAAACTAAGCCTGTCCCTTTAGTCGCTACAGACAAAAGAGGGCGCTACAGTCAGTACAATTGCATTTCAGTTATACTGACAAAGCTGCATGGCATGCTGGCAGAAGCAAAACAGCTACCTCACAATTGGTAAAGGTCTTATAAAATCAGCTAAAATGGCTAAAAAACTGGTATAATCAAAAGGTTAAAAAGTCAAGTAGGTGGCAAAAACAAGAGGAAGACAGACAGACTGCTAAAGAGGTCAAACAGTACAGGACATGTTTTCTCAATACTGTTATTAGCTTGTTTAGTTTGAAGCACTCATAGGTAACATAACTCAACTAAAAATGTAACATTTTCTGAAAAAAAAACCCCACATGCAATGCAAAACCTGCTACTGCAAATGGTAGCTGCCAAAGCATAGCTACGAGGTTACTGTTAGCATGTTGCTATAGGGTCGCTAGGGTGTTTGCTTATTGGCCCAGGTAAAAAAAAAGGGCACACCCCCTGCCAACAATGTATCTGTGGTTCTGGTCTCTAGATAGGTCACCACACCACAGAATTTTTAACCCGTCTTATCACCCTGTCTGATTGCTTGGAAAAATAACAGCATACCTCTCCTCAACACCCCAGGGTCTGAGGTTTCGTTTATGATCATAGCACAAACAATGCAGGACTACATGCATGTCAAAGTTTAATAGGTAGGGTTAGGCATTTGTTCCAATCCAAGTTAAGAAGCTATGTTGCAGTAGACATGTTTCCTTAGAGAATCAAAACAGCACCATGGCTACAGGTGAACTGCAGGGCTTTCCTAATTTATTTGTTTATGTCCTATTACAAAGGTTGAAAGTTCAAATCAAACTCGGAGCAAAATGTGGACCTGTAGCAATACTGCTGTGACTCACAGGAGAGACTGTGTTAAGCATGGAAAGGGGGTGTTAGACAATAAATATTTTGTCATATACTTAAAACACCACACAGACTAATGCAGTGAAGAAGGTTTTTAACTCAGCTTCTATTCCTGCTTCCCATACCACAAATCCATATTTTGATTTATGCAAACCTGAGGTCATTCACATAAGACATGACATCATAACTTTAGACTTCCAATAATGATCCACAAAATGGATCATTACAACTCTAAATTATAAAAATATATTTATAAAATGTATATAACGTCTACATCTACAAATCATATTCACGTTGTAGTAGTACTTTAGGATACATGTTACCTATGGATAAAGCTCACACACAACTACAAAGGTCAATTTCCCTTGCACCATTTCAAACTTAATCACAAAAGAATGACGTCTTGGAAAAAAGAAACAGTGGATACAAAGGAGGAGAACTGGAAATGTTCTAACTGACATGCCTGAATAACCCAAGGGGACACCAGCCAGGGAAAACTTGTTTAAGCATCAACATGTCGAATCATATCTTAAGCATCTACTGTTTGATACAGGGTACCTCATATCAGTTCAATGATCAAATGTCACGCATTAATTATTGTATTACAGGTTCAAAACCCTCTACTGACATCTCAGAGTGAATATGCTATTAAGCATGAATCACAATACAAACCTTAAAGTGAACATCTTTCAAACAGGCTTTTCACAAACTATATTGTGATACCTATCAGAGGTGACACATATCACTAGGATCCTTCCGTTTCCAGCTACTCTAAAGCACCACATGACTAGAAGCATGTGTAAGCAGTCTTCATTCACAAGCAGGTGACATCTCGCTGTCTTGAAACCAAGCAAGCTGCCAAAGGAGGCATCATTTTGGGGCATCAAAGGCATGTGTGATCGACTTACAAGGTGGGGTAAACAACAAAGCAATAAATCGTAGAAAGGCAATAACATGAGCAAATGCATAAAGTAACTGCATAAAAATTCTGCTTGCAAAGTTACCCAAAAGAACTATGGTATTACCACGGTTTTCAGATAACTAACATGCAACATACTGTTTTTAAGACGTCATATTATTACCATGATAGTCTTTCAAGCAGTAGCATGTAAAAAGCATGGAATGTGACTATTAAAATGCCATAGTATTACTATCTGATATCACAACTCTTATGTTTCACCTATTAGGAAAAAGCAAAAGGGAAACCCACAGCACCAACTTAATGTTCTTACATTAAGCATAGCGACTGTATCTATCCGTTCAAAAACACTGTGACAGTACCGTAAAACAGATAGTATAAAATAGTTATACCACATATAATAGCAGTAGTCTTATATACTTCAGAGTAAATGCATATGATCAGTACCACGGTATTCCTGTTTTTATATGGTGTACTGCGCTTAAGTGCACTTAATAGCACAAAGTGACTTTTACCAGGTCAAATGTGTGTCAAGCCGCATGATCAAGCCAGTAGAAGTAAAACTTGACTTTACCTTGTAAACACACAGACCTTCTAAAATAGAAAATATCTACACAAAAATAACTAAAACACAGAACTTTTTCAGTATTTTCTGTATTTCTTTTTTTTAAAAACAAAGGAATGTTCTTTAGCAATCGCGGCTAAGGCTTCACTGACACCGGCTAATGCTAAATCCAGACGTGCAAGTCATTCACTTGTGTTGGCCCCGAAACATGACATGACTCAAGACGGCTCGGGCACACACACTTAAATACACACACTAGCATGAGCTCCAGAAGGACCAGACTTATCTCTGCATCCGTTTACTGACCTCTGATCGTCACTCTAACAGGGCTGGGTTACTTTAACCACAAAACCCGGCGAAATGCGCGTTATAAGGCAGGCCCGATCGAAGCCCTGACCTCTCCACTGGATACCTGCGGGAACACACATACGCTCAGTCCAGCGGCTGAGCGACCCGCGGCAGGCCCGGCCTGGCACACAGGCCCGGTTCAATATCGCAGCGAGAAAACGCCCTGCGCACCACCGACGAAGTTGAAGTTATCAAAAGACCGTGCGATTTACGGCGGCGGCCATGATCAGTCTCTCCCAGCGTATTTGAATGGGAAACATGGCAACCCGAGGGTCAGCGCTGGCCTAAACGCAAGGCAACGACGCAGCGATTGGCGGTTGTTTCGCACATACCTTCATGTCGGGACATCCTACAGACAATGACACAGCCCCCTCCCCGGGCTCCCTAGCGTCTGTGAGTCGAAAAGATGTCGTTTAAACCGAAATAAAAGTGGGACGCCGTCTCTCTTTCCTATTTTCTCTCTTGAAGATGGATCCGGGGCTTACACTTCTCTCCGCTTCCCCCTCCCCGTCTGTCATCGAGCGCGCGTGTGTGTTGGGGCGCGTGCAGGCGCGCTGGCCGATAGGGGGCGCACGGACTCATCTAGTTCTTCTGTGGTGTTTCAAGAGCTCTTCAATGGGTTCCCATTAGTGTTTACATCGCCACCTACTGTAATTGGGAATGTTTTGGGAAGGCAAACCGAGAAAACATAGTGGCCCTGAAAACTATTTGCACACTTAAATGACCACAGCAAAATAAAACCAAAACATCAAACCAACTGCCATTCATTGCAAAGAAATATAGCACATGTAGGCTACCCCTTTGAAAACAAAAATCTGTAAAGTTTGTAAATGGACATAGTGATAAACCACACCTGTAGTTAGCCTCTTAGGGCATCTGTATGAACTATATGAAAAGTTCATTAAAGAAAAGTTAAATTTGTTTGCCACTTGATATCTGATATCTAATGCAATGACATTCATCAGTATTAAATGTTGAGTGTCCACATATTTTTTGGTGCCACTGTGGATTCAAACAGAACCAAAAGATGACATATGGTCCTCTTGAGAAGGACATTTATTCATAGGCCGAAAAACAGAATTATGGAAAAATACAAATAAATGTGAAAATTGAAAGATTTTACCTAAACATCAAAAAGAGAATTATGGCACCACAGGGATGGTATCAGATACTTGATACTACTAATATGTATGAGAGCAATCATGGATAGCACCATAGAACTCTTTGGTACATTCTGTTAAACTAAAAGTATTAAATCAACAAGCTACATATCAAAACAGATAAACTCACACCTGTTTTAAAGATGGACACCACACAAGACTATTTTGCATTCTTTATTTCCATAAGTATTATACAGTGCTTATTATTATAATTTAGAATGATTCCTTTGACATAGAAACAGGCAGATAAACAAAGGTGACACACAAGTGTCATGTACAAAGTGATAGTCAAATGGCTTCCAATATCATTCTGTTAAATAGACAGCAAAATACAATTGTCAGTAAAATACAGTGCATTTTAAAAAGACAATTTCAGCAGTTAAGATAAACATTCTTTCATGCAAAACATTAACCCAATATATCCATAGTACATCCTTTACATGTGATTATCAGATTATCAATCAGCATTCCCTCATACCATACATTACAAGCATGCTATAAAGTATATTGAATTAGATCAAAACACCTTCATAACCATGTGTTTGTTTAAAAGACACAGACTTGTCTGTAATGCATTTAAAGGATTTCTATTGCTAGTAAGTAATTTAGATAACAATCCTGATTTTTTTGTAGGAGAAACTCAGAATGAGACAGTGGAAACAGTATATTCAGGTACATTTTGGCACAAGATAGTGTTCTTTCACTGCACTATTTTGGTGTTAGATCAGGTCTTTTATCCTATTCTGAACACTGATTTAGACAAAAGAGGAAATCAACATCTTTGTTATTTAAAGTTCTAAATTAAATCAATGTTTTCTATGTTTGAAACTTATTGTCTAACAGTATTCCCAAAAATATTAAATAAGTTTAAATTTAAAGACATGGTATACAATAAGGCATTCTCAGTTGAAGCTTATGTAAATGTTGGGACATGGGAATTCTTATATCTGTTTCACAATGAAAATGACAAAAGACTGATCAAATTGCTAAATTTACTTAAATAAAAAGCAGCACTTTTTTATTTTATACAACTAAAGAGCTTATGTCAGTAGAGTACTTCATCTTAAAATAGTCTGTTTTAGCCAATTGGCTATTTTATCAGGAGCGCGATAAAATGAATATGAAGAAATTGGTTTATAGATGTAAAGAGCACAATCATTTGGTTTCTTCTCTTTGCAACCCACAATGATGAGCGTATTCATTCACTGTACAAAATCCAAAGTACATGTTGACAAGGTTGACAATTTGCTGAGTCAAAATGTGGGACTTTCTATACAGTAGATAAACAGTCTGCATGTAGAAGAACCCAAGTTCATCAGATCTGTCATTTTTGAGGACCACTGCGAAAATCAATGTGTTCCTTTTATGAAAGGAAGAAGTTTCATTTCTGCTAAGGCTCTGTGGAAATCTAAGATCCTTCATTCTGCATTTGAGGATTTTCAGTGTTTGGCTGATCTTCAGCTGTCTTCTGCTTGATAGAGCTGCAGTTGTTTTTGCTGTTGTCTGCACTGCCATGGCTTCCTGCACTGCCCAGTCGAGATGAGGCAACCACTGCTTTGACCGCTGCCTGTGTAAACCACAAGATGGTGTGTGTTGTGTTTTAATTGTTTTTTACTATGCATAAATCTTTACTAGTCATTGTTGTTCATTTTAAAGTCACCACGAAAATACTATTTTTAATTTTTTAATGGAATATTGTAGTGTCCATTTTAATAGATTTATCTATGCACATCATTTTGTTTTTAATTCATGTGCCCTCATATTCTTTAATCATAAACATTTACCACATTTACAACATGTCTTCTCTTGATGTTTGTCTCTTCCTGAGGGCAGGAGTATATTCACTGTCTAATGGCCATGCAGTTTCTACCTCTTCAACATCCAATGATCCAATCAACACCAGCTGGACACAATCGTACCCCTTTCTTTCTATTCCAGGAGCAGTTTCACTTGGATATTTATCACCATGGGAAAAAAAAGACTGTCATAACTTCAGTTTCATGGTGACTTTAAAAATTAAGTGTGTAATTTTTTTTTACACCAGCAGTTGAGCCAGAAGTTGAATGTGTTGGACTATTCAAACATTGTCATCACATTCAAACAATGTTTATTTAAACAAATACAGCACATTAAACAAATACACAACAAAATGTGCCACTGATGTCTCACACCTTGAGCTTTCTCCGGGCATTGAACTCCTGGAGCTTCTTCTGAGCAGTGTCCATATGGGTGAAGTTAACAGCCTTTCCAGTCACCCAGGGGTGTTGCAGAGCCTGTTGCGTCGTCAGCCGCTTCTTTGGATCCTGGACAATCATTTTTTTCACCTGTGAGAACCAGGAAAGAATAAAACACTTAAATGTAGCACTGTTTCTTGAAATATGAGACAACCCATGGCCCACAACTGTCATTATCTGCAATTAATTTTAACATGGCAATACTTAACTAATCGGAGATGGTGATTCATTTATTCTTTTTATTTCAAAATTATTACTAAACAATTGTACTATTTTTACTTCTTGAAAGCAGAAAGTGTCAACAAAATAAGATATTTATGAAAATCTTGACCCTAATTTATAAACGCAGGAAAAATTAAAGGCTGCATCAGGCTGCATCCCGAAGATGCTTTTTACTACATTACACAGACTGTGGTGAAATTTACAGCCTTTTTTATAGTTTAAGTAGTTTGTCATTCATGAAAAATCATGAAATCATCTCACAATCATACTCTCAACTCACATAAATTGTAAATAAATTATTTGGGATTTTTAGATAATTCATTCATGTTACAGATCTTCTATCAGTAGCTAGCAACACCTGAAATACAAAATGGATACTGGATTAAGTGCTGTAAATCAATTTATTAGTGAAATGAAAACTAGATTTGTCGATATTTGGGGCCAAGCCGAATGGGCTGTAGCCCCTATTGCAATTATTAGGGGCCAAGCTCTGAAGAGTGGTCTTCAATAGCAATCTGACCAACTTCAGTCTCTGGCATTAACTCTATAGCACCACCACTAGTTCAAAAATTCATTTTCAAATTGCTATATGTTGACTACTTTCATCTACAAAAATTCTACTTCTACTGTCTGATTTCTCTCATCATGTTCATTACATTCCATATCTTACATTAAGACTCCGCCCATTACAACATCGGCCATTTTGAAAAGTACACTATTCTGTTTTTTTCACTACTCCTTCAAATCTTGGTGTCAATGGAATCCTAAAGTCATACCGAATCTGTGGATACTGATTTTTGCCAGGATCTGACAGTGTGTCCGCCATTTTGAATTTTGGTTTCAACATCAGAATGTCCTGAAGGTACCTGAGAAATTTGAACACATCGCCACCTAGCATTCATGAGATATAACACTTTTTTCTCTGGGTTCAGTTGATATGCCAGTTGACATTTCCACCATTTTGATCACCTGTTATTTTAAAACATGTGAAAATCAGTTTGTCCAAAATACTAATAATTTTTGTCCATTTTTTTCAAAACCCAATCAGATTATCTTTGGACTGAGCCGCAAGGAAATGACTAAAACAGATTTTTGATATTCTCTACTATTCTCTAGAAATACCTCCAAGTACTCTCTAAAGTTAAATGTGCCTATTTTTTTTCTCTTATTCTACTCAGCTTAGCTGGCAAATTGGTTAACATGCTAACCAGTTGCAATTCTTATTAATGTGGTTCAGGTTAACACTAAGCTGTGTTAGCTGCTAAATTTACTATCAACATGCCAAGTAATGCTTTTGTGCTTATTCTTGCCTCCAAGCCAGATTCAAACATATGCATCAAGTCTGAGTGGCACAGCTTGTCAAATCGTAAGTCCAGAATGGGGCAAACACCCTTATTTTCTTCTTCTTGTTTTCTTGCCACTGTGTTTATGGCAGCCCATAGAACTGTCCATAAGAAAGTTATGAAATCAGGCAGACAGATAAGAGGACAGTTTGAAATGTTAAAGTGACAAATTTGAAGTATTTAACTCAAACCCTCTAGCGTCACCAACCCCTTAGATCCTCCTAAGGGGTCCAGTTTGCACAAAATTTACTACGTAGTATCTACAGACACCCCTGACAAAAAGTTAAGGAATTTGTGTCCATACCGTTCTCATATACTGCATGTACAAATTTAACTATTTATTTATTTAACTATTCTATTAACAAATTTAGAGTACATCTTTGCCATGCTCTGGTGTACTGACACGCAATTTGGTACACGTCATCATAGGCATGACCATTACAGTTTCGTCACAGCACCCCCTACTGGTCCCTAAACATAAAAAATGGATATTTTTGCTTAAAACTTTTGAATGCTTTGGTCTATAATTACGAGAGTGTTCTTTTTAGATTCCCCGAGGCGTGCCGAAAATACACAATGTCTAATGTTACATGGTTGGCCATTTTGTGTGTCAACCATTTCGAATTTTGTCGTAAAATGTAGTATTTAACAATTGCCATTTGGTATTGTTATGAAACTTGGTATGATTCATCATCTCTATAGTCAGAAAATGCTGAATATGAAAATGCTTATAACACAAGACTGAAATAACATATTTGTCAATACCAGATTTGCCCTAATCAATGCTACTTCCTGTCCATTTTGAATTATATTAAAAACCTACTTTTTAAAACTCCTCCTACTGCATTTGTCTGATTTGCACAAAACTTGGTATACAGCATCTGAAGACTAGATGATTCATCATTAATTTTACACTGTTAACAGTCTGGCGACAACCTATCAACCATTTATAGCATCCTAGCATAAATGAATAAGCCATATCTCAGCATTGTAGAGATATGTGGGTGAGGTTATTTGACTCAGGCTGTCAGGGGCTTTAAGTATTGTGGAAACTTCCTAGCCACACCCTAGCAACTCATAACAACTTATAAATAAGCCATATTTTAGTTTATCTATCGTGCTAAGTTGTGGCCTACTGGGTAATGAGTACAGCTTGTCATCAGAAGGTTGCTGGTTTGATTCCACTGTTGGCAGGTAGTAACTGAAGTGCCTTTGAGCAAGGCATCTAACTCCCTGATTGCTCATGTTAGCAACATATGTTATCATCATTTAACATTGTTAAAATATTCTGGCTTGACACAGCAAGCACCACTCACATTTACGTCAACATACTGGGACGGGGAAATATTTGCATTACTTTGCAGAAATACAAATTATATCTTTGTATTCCTTCGCAGCGGTTTCCCACTGGCATACCCTGTGTTGAGATTCCTCCAGCACCTGAGGAATAATTGCAGCAACCTCTCTGTGTCCAGGCTCCACTCCATTTGGGATGCGGTGGTCTGCCCGCGCGGGGCGCTGGGTAGGTTATGAAAGCAGGGAAAATGTCATACAGAGGCATGCCTCACCTGCCAGTACTTACATTCCTAGCCTGTAACATGGGCGGCTTGTGCCACTTTCCATAGGGTCCCATGTGTCAGTACGTTGACATAAACATTGAACGTGACTGACTGAAAGGGAATGTCTTGGTTACATATGTAACCCTCGTTACCTGATAGAGGGAATGGAGACGTTATGTCCTGTCTGCCACAAGACTGATTCACTGCTGACTGGCCGGGACTCATTTCAGCTCCTCAGCACAAACCTGAATGGCTTCTCTCTTCAAACCATTTTGTGTATACATCAATTTTTAAATGTGTTCATACAATGTCAAGGACATTTGGACTGGAAGTAAAGTTTAAAAACAAACAAAACAAACAAAGATAATCAGCTTATGTTAAGGGAATCTTACACTGGATTCTTTAAAAATACCTTACCAAGTTTTTTTTGATGATCAATATAATCAATAAAAGTTCAATTTCTGTACAGTATGCAGGAGTTATGTCTTTATTTGGCTTGTTTATTATGTATTGACTTGGTATTTCCTATAATTATCTCTTTTTTAAGCTTCATTTTAACTTGTTTTCTTGTGTAATGGACTTCATGTTTTGTTCCCAGTTAAGAAACTGATACATTTTTGGTTCTCCATAAAATAAAAGATCTAATTAACGCTGAAAATAAATTTGTGGATTGAAAACGAAAACTGAGAAAGCATAAACGAAAACTCTGATTTGCAAAAAAAAGATTACAAAACAGGCTTTCTAAATAAGGTTTGTTGAAAACCATGCTACACTTTTGCCATCAAGTTTGTTTGTATTTTATGCTTTCAGATTATTTATTTTTGTTTGTTGTAACTTTGCATTCATTTTTATTTGCACAAAATTAATCCACTATATGTGCCAGACAATAATCATTCGCCTCATGGCCAACATAAGAAGTTGTGCCAAGAAGTAAGGATGTTGTTTTCTCAACATAAGAAGTCTTGCCTATGAGAAAGGATGTTGTTCCCTAATCATATGATCTTAAGGCAACTTCACATCATGTGGCCATGACATAAATATGTCATTACCTCAACAAACTGATCTTGTGGCCATCACATATTATCATGTTCCCACAAGTTAATATGTTGTGGCCTCAGCATGCTATTATGTTCCCATGAATTAATATTTTGTGGCCACGACAAAACTAAATGAACCGAGAAGATCCCTTCCTGGTCACCATATTATATAACTTGTGAGTTACATCTTGTATAACTTACATTTATTAAAAAAAAACACAATGGCTCTGGTACAGAGTTTGAGGATTGACTGTGTGTAATTTATGTATTTTAAAAACAATTAACCACAAACCTTAATTTACTCATAAATCAAATACTGGCATTTAAAAAACACATAGGAAATTCTTAAGGGAAGCCATAAGAATACCTAAAATTCAATAAGCCATGAGAGGCCATGTTTCTTAAGGCCAGATTTAACCACAGTTCATGATGAAACTTGAATAGAAGTATATGGGAAACCAAATACAGCAAATATAATTTTTGCATTGTCATTTCCAACAGCAACAGCATTTTCTAAAACAAGAAAAAGAGAGGGAGAGACTCAGAGACTCAGCAGCTCTGTTAGAAACCTCCTAAACAGTGCTAAACCATGTTTGTAATTTAATGTTAAAGTAAAAAAAATGCAAAATATGGTCATGAAATATGGTGATACATTGAGTATGTTATGGTTTTATGTTGTTTTGGAGTGTTACTTTTTTAAAAGGTGAAAATATAAAAACCTTTTCAAAGATAATTACTGCAGAAATGTGTCATCAAAATCTGTGAAAAGAGCCTATTAGCCTGTTTACAGTTACCAAGCAACTATTAATGTGCTTTATCAAGAATTCAGCTGATGTGTGGTCACAGGTATATTAATCTTGGATATTTTGCTTCTGCTTTGTACATGCCTCATCAGATTTCACTGTCCATCTATTTTCTAAAACATAATATACAGCAGGAGAAATTAATAAAAACTACTATACTAAATAAAATACTATATACACCTCCTATATTATATCATAAGCAACACATTTTTTACTCACAAGATCCTTGGCGTTTAGGGACACATTGTCCCACCAGGGGGAGACAAATTCATATTCACAGTTGAGGATGCGTTTAAACATGTACTGATCTCCCCTATCATCAAAAAAGGGCTCAAAACCACATAACCTGAAAACAGAGAAGACAAACAGAACATAATTCTTTTAATGTGAGCACTTGCGGAACTAGCAGTTTTGATACAAGCTTTAACAAGTGACTAAATAATATATTCAACGAGATCTTACTTGACAACCACTGTAGTCCTTATGTAACTTGTAAGCAACTTACATAAAAAACACGATGGCTTCACAGAGTTTGAGGTATGACTGTGTATATTATATATCTTCAAAAAATGTTACCACAGACATTCATTTCTTCAATAGGTCACAGACCATAATAAAAAAAATACTGGTATTCAAAAAATCCATAGAAAATTCTTGACAGAAGCCATGAGAATTAGTCTTCTGAGTTGGCCAACAAGTTAATATCATAGATAAACAGCTAAGAATAGTGAAATTAGATCCAACATTGAAATGAGATTTGAGAGCTGCCCAGGATAACAATTATTTTTGTCTGAGCATATCTAGATTTATTGCTTTTGTAAAAGTCAGCTGCATAAAGTTCCATATATTACACCTAAAGGTTCGAAACGTGCTTCACATGCTTCACAAGTTAGCTGCTCTGAGACAAAACCAGCCTTTTGAGAATGAATGACTAAGCACAAGAGTCCTAAAGAACAGAATGAAAGAATAACTTAAGACAGTGAAGTGCGTCATGTCACTTACAAAATGTATGTGATAACTCCCACAGACCACATGTCAACCTCAGGGCCATAGGCACAGCCCCGCAGGATCTCAGGAGCTGAAGGAAAGTAAGACAGAGCATCAGAAGAATAGAAGCAGAGGAGGCAAGGCTCTGCTCTACATCATCTCTGTAACTGGGTCAATGATGTGACACTAATCTTTTTTTGTCCGGATTATTCAATCTATTAAAAATGCAAATGACTTGAATACACTCTCCAAATTTATATTCATATTTTCAATGGGAGTTCAACTATTAAAAAAATCTTGATGAAGTAACTGTGAGAAAGTTTCAATGACGGAAAACCCCTGATAATTATATCAGAGAGAGTGGACCCCTGCAGAACCTCATGACTGTGTGCCAAGGTCAGTGTTTTTAAAAAATTGGATTTAACTTTCTGAAAAGGCAAGGTTAGATGTGGTCATACTGAGTCACCTCCAAGAAATGTCTCCAACATTTTACTTAAAATGTGACATGTATGAAAATAACATGAAAATATAGATTACATTCATAAAAACTCACATTTTTTAACATGTAAAAAGATGTTTTTTGTATCATCTCAGACATTCTCAGTTTATAAAAGCCACAGATGGTGTTCTGTTAGTGAACTCACCACAATAGCCTGGAGTCCCACACACAGTCTTCATTGTAACCTGATCATCCACAATTTTGGACAAACCAAAATCCGCTGAGCAGACAGACCACATCAAATAAAAACAAAATGTTTACACTTTCTGAAGAAAATGTGAGTGGTGCTCGCTTTTCAAAACTAGGGGACATGATTCTAGGGTGTTGCTATGCGGTTAAATGAGACAGTTTGGGAGAATGTCTTTTAAATTTTAACTTGAAATGTAATCTGAATAGTTCTAATTTGGACTTAATTTTCTTTATATAAATATATAAGATATAATATCCCATTTTTATTGTGATTATGGGGTGACACATGACCTGAGGTTTTTTATAAGAATTACTCTGGACTGTTTCATCATCCAGTAATTATTAGAACAAATTCCCAATATAATGTATCATTTATGTCAATATTACAAACTGTACAGAAGGTCACTCAGCAAAATGTAATACTTAGGCTAAGATATTCATTCAAATCTCTATCCCTTAACATGAGCAAACATCACCAATTCTTGACCACCAATATTTGAATGACAATCTCAGAGATTATCAGTTCTTCGAAACAGACAGTGAATGTTCCCCTGTAGTGAAACCAGATCAAGTTGCTTCTAAACGAATTCACCAACAAGGGACGTCTAAGCGAAATGGATAGGAACAGAGTCTTACCTATTTTGAGTGGAGCATCTGGTGCTGAGGTGGCATATAGTAGATTCTCAGGTTTCAGATCTCTGTGAACTATGCCGTTCTCATGCAGGTACTGCAAGCACAGTTCAGATACACAGGGAATTGGCACTTGTTAATGTGCAACACTTCATACGGGACACACAAGGTGCCACTAATTAAAATGCATTATCATTATCATTAGTGCGTAATACTATGTTTATATTCTCCTGTATTCATATGGGAAGCTCCTATGAGCGCTAAACAGACTAAACTGGTTTCTTTATGTTATTCTATTTCATTAAAAAACAGCATAATCAATGCCCATTGCTTAAGTCAATGCAGAAAAACAACAGATCTGTTTTATAATCAGCCCAATGTTCTCGCCAGGGCCTTGGTGAGTGTTACCACAGAAACTCATTAAACAGAGTAGCACTGGCCCTAGAAGTCTGCCTGGTTACAGAGAAACAGCACGTGGTAACCATTTAACATGCTTCCAAAGGAGCTGATAACCCTGACAGAGAAACTCAACCTGAGGTAGATTTTCATCACTTCTCATTAATTCTCATTATATAGCAACCACTCAGAACACCTCAGCAGCTGCATAGAAACATCTTGGTATTGATGTGGCAGGAGACAAGCATCACTCATCTTTCTTCAGAAAATTTAAAAATTTGGTTAATTTAATATTATTTGGTGTGTTTACTTTGAAGAAATGAAGATGACAAACCTGTCATCTCCTATTCACATGGGACAATCAAGTCTTTTGAATTGCTGAAAACACCTCTGTTTAACAGATAGTCATTATGCAATACTTCACTTATAATGGCAGGAACACCACCATCCCCAGTGCAAATATATTTCTACTGGTTTGTTTGCAGTACAGCCACACACACATACATCAGAGAAAGGCAGTGTGCCAGCTTCCCAACACCAATAATTATTGTGACACAAAGGAGTGTAATCTTTTAGTCGTGTCCAAAAGGAATGCTTACATCCTGGAGGTATTCCCATCATCATTGAAAGTGCAAAGGACCCTCTTTTTTTCCTTAGGATTATTTTTCATTTTTTTTGAGGTCTTTGGGTCCATTAACGTGCTCAAAATGTCACGAAATTTGGCACACAGGTCACAGTTGTTGGCCATTAGTGCCGGGCAAGGGCTGGCACATAGGCGGAGAAGGAGGGGCTTGGTAGCACCCCCTTGTATGGGGCACAAAACAATGGTGCATATATCATACAAACATGCACGCAGCTGTATGCAGCTTATTAATTGGTCTTGTTGACCTAAGCAACTTTTGCACTAATATCCCTTAGCTCCACTTTTAAAGAAAATCGGCCATTTTAGACGTATTGAGTGGTCTTGACACTTTTAAGTTATGGACCCTTTAAAATCCTTTCACTTTAATGCCTCCTCAATGTCATTCTAATATCCCAATGCCTCCACCTTAAGTGTAATCTTAAATTTGACTGTGTCTTATTTGTTGTATTGTTATGTTACTTATCTGTCTGGGTATGGTCCTGTTCATTGTCACTGTAAGTCTGAGTCTCTTTACAAGCATTTCAATGCCCAGTTTTTTACATTTAATTGTGCTGATGACAAATAATTTATATGTGACAAATAAATGATATTTGCATGGCGATAGGGAAGGACACCATCTATAACCCCTCAGTAAAAGCTTCAACTCACCATCAAGTGAGCTAAGTTATAGCACCTCCAAATGGTCCAATATTGCAATGTGTCATTGAACTGTGTTAGCACATATGTCAAGTTCATGGGTTTATAACTTTAGAATGGTACAGTAAAAAGGTGTGGATATTTGTATGGTAATAGACCTGGACACTGTCTATAATCCTCCAGTGAAACCTTCAACTCACCTTCAAGTGCAGGTGAGCTATAGCACCTCCAAATGGGCAAATGTTGCAATGTGTCATTGAACTGTTGTAATGTCAAATAATTCAGGGGGTGATAACTTCATAATGGTACTGTAATGGTGCTGATATTTGCATGGTGATAGACAAGGACACTGTCTATAATTCTCTTCAGCTGAGAGTACAGCTGAGATATAGTGCCTCCAACTGGGCCAACAATACAATGTTTCATTGAACTGTATTATGACATCTATCAGGTTCATGGGTCAATAACTTCAGATGGGTGGAGTATAAAGGTCTGAGTATTTACATGATGATAGACCTGTAGACTGTCTATAAACCCCAATGAAACTTTCAACTCACCTTCAAGTACAGCTGAGATATAGTGCCTAAAATCGGGCCAATATTGCAACGTATCATTGAACTGTTATCACATTTGACAAATTCATGGGTTTATAACTTTAATGGTGCAGTAAAAAGGTCTGAATATTTGCATGGTGATAGACCAGGACTCTGTCTATAATCATCCAGTGGAAGCTTCATCTCATCTCAAAGTACAGCTAAGATACAGTGCCTCCAAATGGAACAATTCAGTGTCTCCTTGAACTGTTATCACATATGTCAAGTTCATGGGTTCATAACTTTATAATGGTGCAGTAAAAAGTTATTTGTATGGTGATAGACCATTATACTGATATAAATTATTTGTCATCAGCGCAATAAATGTAGAAAATGCCCTAGAAGGAGATAGAGGAGTAATTACTTTCTGGAGGAGTAAACACACAAGCCGAATATGGATCTTCCATGACTTCAACACCTTAGTGTAAAGGTCAGAAAAGAATGGGAGGTAACAACAGGGAGGCTGTTTTTAGATAAAAATCTATCATCCAATTTGGATCTTTGAAAGTGCTGCTGTTCATCTGTCCACTCAAGACTTAAGTTTCTTGACAGCACGAGAAATCACCTCAATCAGCTTCTCAACTGCGTCTGACAGAGGAGGCTGATCTGCCTCAGCACCCACCTGGCTGACAGTTGTTAGATCATCATCTGACACTGACAGCATGAGCTTATCATCTAGCTCAGAAGAAACAGCAGAGCGGGCTTCTGATGCCAGTGTAAGCTCATCTGATTCTCTCACACTGAGGGCAGTCAGATCTCTCAAGATCTGATCTGGCATGCTCTACTCACAAACAAAATACACACATATCATATATGTCACTGGCTGCGATGGCATAGGCTTGGGTAGGGAGGCAAACACTTTTTAAAGTTCTTAGACCTCATCTTTTTTTCTTTTACTAGCTGCTTCCTACGTTTATATTTTCTTGTTTCCCTCATGCCTAGGCTTAACCCACAGCAGAAAAATGAATTCCTCCTTGGGTTTATTCCGATTTGCACAAAATTTGGTACTTAGCTTCTAGAGACAATGATAACAAAAAAAGTTATTAATAGTTTTTCAATACATCCAACCGTTCTCACATACCGCTTCAGCAAATTTCAGTGAGCATGCCAAAATGGATATGAAGCTGTATCTGCGAAAAACTTTTGTAATTTTTGGCATAAAACTTAGTCATCACAGGTATGACCTGAGGGAGCGTGTACGGTTTCATCATAGCGCCGCCTACAGAGATATGAAAAGTGGCTACTTTTACTTACCTTTGAAAACTTTGGCCTAAAATCATAAGAATGGTCTCTTTAGTTTCCTTGAGGGATGCTGAGTCAAACTATATCCAGTGTTCCTTGGCTGGCTATTTTGGACATCGATCAGTTTGAATTTTGTTGTAAATTGCAATATTCAACAAATGCAGTTGCATATCATTATGAATTTTGGTATGGTTTATCATCACCATTTTCCGAGGTGACCTGCAAATTTTAAGGCCAGCACCCCTTATTGGTCAAAAGTTGCTTATAATTTTTGATTTATTTACCTTATTGTCATGAGACAATAGTATTTTTTTAGATTCCCTGGCTTATATCAAGTGCTACAATACCAGTTTTGTCATATGCAACTGTACGTTTTTCGAACTCCTCTTAGGTCGTACATCCAATTTGCACAAAATTCCATGTGCATCATCATCTAGAGACACTATTGACAAAAGTCCAAAAACCTTTTGATGGATCACATGGTTCTTGAATAACACATGACGAAATTAGATAGCATGATGCCATTAAGGATCTGAGGCTGTGTCTCAACAATTCTTTGCCGTATTAATATATAACTTCATGTGTCATTGTGACCACATCCTGACTGTCACATAATTGGTGTGACCTATTTGACCTATTGGTCAAAAACTAGTCATTTCATATTGATGTGTTGTGTTACTCATGTTTTTAAGCATACTTATCACTAACGTCTCTAACGCCACTAACTCATTATCAGCGACATCCACAAATATTTTATTTCTTTCAGTGGGCATGTAATTACTGCTTTCAGCTATATTCTTATTCTTCTAATTATTATTATTCTTTTCTGCCCTAAAACTGTCTAGGCATCAAAGACCGTAAGTCGCAAGGAGACCAAACTTTGTGCTATGTTTAGAAATTCCACCTGCTACTCAGGCGCATCTGCACATCTTTTCGAAACTAGGTGATGGTGTATTAAGTTAAGTTTATGTTTAGGTCAGTATCAAAATGCTTTATTCCCTGAATCCTATACATTTGCCCTTTAAAATCTTTGGTTTTATTTACATCTAAAATCAAAAAATTCTAAATCTAAACATTTCCACCGTTTTGAACTCCTCCTAGGCCATTTGTCTGATTTGCTTGAAACTTGGCATGCATTATCTAGAGACAATCATAGCAAAAAGTTATCAGAACATTTCGTTTAACAGATATGAGCCAATTAATCTGCGGCTGTGGCCCATTTTTACTAATTGGCCAATATCTTCTGAACAGAAATCCAGTTGTAACAGAACTTGGTACACAAAGACATAAGGACTTTCTGTGGAGGCATATTAAATTTTTAATTTTTAACAATTTTTCTTTGGTGAATGTCTTAAAATACTGTGTAACTTCACTTGGATACATAAATTTAATGAAATTAAAATCTTTACTCCTTGCATAAAAAACTACTACTGGCAACTTACCTTTACAAACTCATACACACACATCTACACCCCATCCAGATCCCTACTTTTTAAAACTCATCCCAGCCTGTTCATATGATTTGCTTGGAACTTGGCATGCGTCATTCTCAGACCCTTGTGACAAAAAGATATCAAAATAATGTTGATGGGTTGATTCGTTTAGCAAATATGATTTTTTATATTTGTCAGGTGTGGTCCATTTTGACTAAAATCATGAGTACACAAAAGTTCAGGTAAACAAAACTTCTCTTATATAGAAAACAAAATATTCTGACCTAACATGCTAAGTTTCAGCCATTTTTGATGATAGTGGGGCGACCAGCAAATTTTTAATGAT
Organism: Chromobotia macracanthus; assembly: GCA_036877525.1. Lineage (NCBI taxonomy): Eukaryota > Metazoa > Chordata > Actinopteri > Cypriniformes > Botiidae > Chromobotia > Chromobotia macracanthus. The sequence continues at coordinate 4,839,459 of JAZGTH010000076.1, read as the reverse complement.
CAGTCATTTCATTTTTTAATGATCAGAACATAATTCTAATTATGTTGTTAATTAGCTCTGCCATCAGTGTTTTAATTCACAGAATACTGACTAAGAATTATAATTTTGGTTTGAATTTCTTGCAACATTAAATGTTAGTATGCTGGTTCAAATCATCTCATCAAGAAAGATTCTCAATTTGAGAGCCCCAGGCTTCAAAAGCAAAACTGCAAAGATATTGCAAAGTCCAAGGCCACTGTGGACTTCCTAAGCGTCAGATCATATTGGCAGAAATCTACAAAACAGAGATCCATAGAGATACCACATAGCCAGCTGGCATGTGGTATGATGTGACAGACACACAGAAGCTGCTCTTGTGAGGGAACCTGTGAATCTCTTTAAACAATAACACATTTAAAAAAACACTCTGAGAATGAGCTCATAACGTTTGGGTTTTTATTCCCCTGCTCTGTTTTATGCTGCCCACCAATTTGGAGATGAATCCAGCCCATGAGAAAGCCCACTTTCTTTCTATCTCATCTCCTTTCATCTCCTTGGCAACAGCCATCTTTGATGAAGCGAGAGCACATGTTAAGAGAAAATGCATTTTAAATAAACTTAAATACAGTTTCTAATTCAGGCTCCAATGCCCCTAATGTGAACATGGATCCATGACTGATAAAAATAAAACTGCACATCCATGATATAGGTGATAAGAACAGGCTTCATTAGACAATGAAAAAATATATAAAGAAGAACAGAAGGACAATAAATTGTTTCCTGTGGACATCAAATATAATTTGGATCCACTTATGACTTTCACATTGAAAATGTTTCCCTTTCAACAAATAAAAGTTACACTGTGATCTAATATGTGTGCATCAGAAGTCTGAGGACACAAATCATTTAAAGATAATAAGTTCTAATGAACTGTCTGCTTATCTTAAAACCTTATTCATATTCATGAGAAATTATACAGTATTACCAAATTTCACATGTTGGCCTATTCATCAAAATGTTCACATCCAAATCTTCTGTTGCCTTCATCTCTTTTGCCATCCGATGTCATTTAAAGGGCATATATCCACCAGTCTTATAAAACTGATTTTTACATTTTCTGCAGATAACTTGTAATGCATGTAATGAAAGTGCTCCACAGTCCAAGCTGTGGGTGAAAATCAGCCAAAAATTCAATTTTTTCAGTGAAAATCTTCCCCTCCCCTCCCAACATCCATGCAAATATACTGCCTTTAGACATCACCTAATGTTATGAAGTCAATGTGACACAACCAATTGTCATTTACAATTGCATGTCATGTCATGTCAGTTTAAATATGAAGAAGTGCAAATAAGACACAATAGCTACAGCAGATTTATGGCAGTCGATATCGTTTGACTGACAGAACTGCTATCGTGTGATTTTAGAAGTTAAGAAGTAGTAGTTTAGAAGTAGTATTTCAGAATACAATGAACAGTACACAATTAAAATACATTTATGGTGCATTCTGCAAAATTACTTTTTTCTCAGATTTTGGCATTTGTCAGCAATTTCCACTAAACTAAAATCATTTATTAGACGTCCCACCTTTTCCAGAAGACTCCTGGGATTCTTCAAGCATGCTGGGATCTCCAGCATGCTTGTAGTGGATGCCTGACAGCCGCAAATTTAAAACAATATCTCAGCAAATGTGAGTGACCAAGTGAGAGAGCATAAAGTCTGATTTAAGAGCAAGCAAGGGGATGACACACTAAGTTGTAGTGACAGAAAGAGCATCCTCTGATTGCTCATTTTGTGCTAAGTTAGATCAAGGGGAAACCCATCCCACCTAAAAGCAATGGGCTAGTTTTGGTTTCTTGCGTGCTACTTTCCTGAAATTATATTTTGCAAGGTGGGATGTCTGGTGTAGTGTGTACCTGGAATTACAGTGTATTTAACCTATACCAGGCCTTTTAAAGTCAAAGACAGTGAGCCTCACTCTTGAGCCAGCAAACACAATAAGGACCTTTCCCAACCACCACACACACAACAAACTGGCAATTGCATTTGGCAACGTTTAGACTGTCAGTGTTTCAGATTCACAACTGCATTTGCTTACAGGTTTGAGTCTGTGAATTGCTAGAGCTCCATACTAAAGAATGCAGCACTCAGATGCGACAAGCTATATTTTTATACACGAGAGTTGCCAATGCCACTACATAACACCTGTTTTACACTGAACGCATCAGCGGTGTGCAAGCAGCGGGCAGCCATTGTGCTTTCACACCGGCACCATTTGCAGTGCACAGCTGAACCACTGCTGTCTATGCCCCGGTAAGACAACAATCGCTTTAAAAGTTTGAACTGCATTATTCTGGAGCAGCATTGTTGCATTATTATTCCCCTTTAAGAAGCTTATTTTGCTATTAATATATAACTTTGATTTGTTTTATCCACGTCACTTTTGTTCTCTTTGTTGTCTGTGTAGTGAGTTACAGATAGATAAGCCCATCACGCTTCATGTGTTTCTCTAAATGATGCAGTCAACTGGCGCAGGAGAGAATGACCTCCAGCATTTTATCTGTCTGAAACAGGTGTAACTATAGCGCATCTGTTTGGTGTCGAAAGATCGACTATGCATAACCGAAAATGCAGTTGTGAGACCAGTGGTGAAATCTCTCCCTAACCCCTATATTAGGGACAAAAATACAGACTGAACACTGTATTCTGCTGCTGTGGGAAAATTGTGGCCTTTAATTGTTTTCCTGCTGTTCAAAGACTATTTTTTAACCCCTACGTGTGCCTCCCCTTGCACGCTTTGGCACCCAGCCTTTGAAAACCCCTGACCTATACATTTTAGGAGGCAACTATTTCAGTTAGGAAATGTAAGACTTACTGCGACTGCCTCAAGCACTTGTTTAACTGCATCAGCCGCGTCTCTCTCGCTATAGTAGCCTTTCTCCACCACCCTGAAAGAGACAAAACACCATTAGGTCTCCAGTGAATCGTCCATATTGAAGGTTACAAAAGCAACCTGACTCCTTTTTTCCAATTTTCACTTCATTAATTTCTAGCCTTAGTGTGAGTCAACCACACCTCAGAGATTTTTCTATCGAATTTTCAAAAGAGAATGTCTGAAAATATGTCGACATAACTGTGTGAAATCATAAAATAAGACAAGCCTGAATCAGTGGGTTTTTCAATTTCCTCTATTAAATCAGGCAGTGCTACTGTGTGTGCCCTGTGTGTTGTTTTCATCTGAAGGTATTTATGTGTTATAGCTTTTTACTAGAAACTACACTACAGCAGATTTTCTAAAGTAAATGTGAGTGGTGATTGCTCACCTGCACAATGGTGTAGGTGGTTTTTAGCATGTTTCAACATGGTTGCTAAGTGGTTGTCAGGGTGTTTTGGGTGGTTACTTATTGCCATAAGTCAAAGGTGCCCATAGTTTGTGTTTTTCATGGCCATAATGTTGAGATACTGCAATAGGATACTGCAATAGTTGTCAGGGTGTGGTTCCTAAAATCTTCTGAGTGCCTGCTAAGGTGTTGTTAGGGTGTTCTGGGTGGTTTCTTGTTAATTGCTTACTGACACATTTGTCTGTGATATTCTTGTCATTAGATATGACTATAATTAGATGTGACATTAGATAACATGTCTGTTCACTTAGAAAAGTCATACCAACAAACTGCACAATTTAAAGAATCATTCATGGTCATAGCATGTAGCAGGTTAGGTACTGAAGATACTTAGTGTTAGGAGTTTCAAAAAAAATGTCTAACGCTAGGTATGAGCCTTAGCAAGTGCCACAAATTACAATTCTGAAATAAATGCCATAGGACAGCTTGATGTTCCCAACTTAATCAGACATTTCTCACATGTACCCCATTGTAAACTGACCTGTCAAATAATTCTCCACCCGTAACAAGCTCCAAAACAAGGCTGATTTCCACAGGCGTCTCAAAAATCTCCTTCAGTTTGATCTGATAGAAAACAGCATGTTAAAAAGAATATTTCACTGAAGGAACTCAAACAACTAGAGAAGTGAGGTTTGTGACTTTATGTTGGCTTGAGAAAGCCTAGTCTAATATTTAAAATAGTAGTAGTTTTTAAAACTTGAAGTTTTATTATAGATATGTAGGTCTATGTAAGTCTAGCAATGTAAGTCTATAGATATAGATTATAGATATAGATATAGAAGAACAGATAGAAAGGGAGAGCTTAAAGGCTGCATGTGTGTTTGAGTTCTGCACTTGGCTCATCTGAACATTTCATCAATGTAAGTTGATGTTTGGGATTTTTGGGAATTTCATATGCTAGTTTTAAGAAAACCAAAAGCCTGATTCCTTAGAAAAGATACAGAGCGCACGTCCTCTCACCAGTCTAAAGATCTGTGGAAAGTGTGGTGGTTGTAGCTTAAAAGCTCTAGGAGAGGTTTGAGTCAGAAATTTTAGTCTCATAATAATAATAATAACTAGACAGGTCATTTTTTGAAGAAATGTGAATGGTGCTTGCTGTGGCAAAACTCTGTGATGTTATGAGGTTGCTAGGGTGCTCTAAATGGTTGCTAGGGTGTGGCCTGGAAGTTGTCAAGGCAATATCTAAAGCCCACTGAAAGCCAGAGTAAAATAAGCCCACACACGTCTCTACAATGTTCTAATGCTGAGATATGGCTTATTGATTTCATTACATGGTTGCTAGGGTACCATAAATAGTTGCTAGGTTGTAGCTAGACACTTCACAGGGTAAAACTAATGGACTGATGTGTGTCTGAATCAAAACAGCCAACTCCCACATCTCTTATAATGTTCTTGTGCTGACATACGGCTAATTCATTGTGGTTGCTAGGGTAGTGTAACGTCACAAAATGTCACAAAATTCACCCCAAATTCTATGAAATTTTTTACCCGCTTTTTCGCAAACCAAACAAACACCATACACCCAACTGCTTATAAAAATCATAGCACACCTCTTTTTAATTAACCTATTGGTTTGACCCCTTATTCATCGGTCTACAACAAACAGTGCGGGATGAGGTTCGTACTGAAGTTTTGTCCAGAAAAATAAATATGCAAGAGGGTAATAGTAATGCTTTGCTTTGCAAGCACCTCTAATAATTTTAAATCAAACAAAAGAATGTTGGCTTTCTCTCAAGCCAAAATAATTATTTGTGCACTATGGGCAGCCTATAGTAATTTTAATGTCTGACTAAGTAACTAGACATTGCTAAATCAAACGGTTACTGGAATATTATAGGTGCCATAGAACACAAGGAGACAGCTCATGCACAGCATTTCTTCCCTTTAGACTTACTATATTTGGATGAGAGAGACGCAGTAATACACCTATCTCCGTTCGTACAATCTTCTTGTCAACCTGCAAAGACAAACATAGTCACTGTTTGTCTTCAGTTGTTTGTCAGAGAGAGTTACAAAGTAAACAATGCACACAATTATGAAGTGAAAGTGACATATTTGTCAGATATAGAAACCCATACCCAAAATTTAACCATCACTGGTGAGGATTGAACACACACTGCAAGTCATGAATACGCGCACGCACGCATTTCAGTTACTACCTGCCAGTGCTGGAATCGAACCAGTAACCTTCTGATCACAAGCCCAACTCACTTACCAGTAGGCCACAACTGCCCCCATGAGTCCCTTGCAATCAGTCCTTAAGTAAAATAATGTCACTGGTCTTCTGTCTTGTCCTGTCTTTTATACTCTGCGTTTACGTAAGATACAACAGGAATCTCTTGATATTAGGAAGAGATTAAGTATTAGGAAACAATGCCACAGAATTTGTGGCCTTCCCAAACATTTAAAAAATAAACCTCCATTTAGCCATGCTGGTGCAAACTCCATGGAATATTCACATAATCTTAATTTGCATAATATTCACAAATTTTCAAACAGCTGTTTCACAAATTTTCAAACAGCTGTTTGGTTTGTGACTATCCATCTTCCTCTTGTTCACATTCCAGAGGTTTTCAATGGGGATCAGGTTTGGAGATTGGGCTGGCCATGACAAGGTCTTGATCTGGTGATCCTCCATCCAGACTGACTAAATCCAGAAGAACTGTGGTAGCGTCTCCAAGACACTTGAAGATCTACAAAATTACCAAGGGACTTCAACAAAAACTCTTTATTTTGTGGAAAACACAGTGATCAAAATTAGAGAACAACAGTGACTGTAGCACGAAGAAAGATTACAGCTAAACTTTCTGAAGGTTACAGCAGCTAAAAATGAGTAAGAAAGGTACAGGCCCTTGCTTTAAATGACTTCAGCATATCTGCAGCCACAGGACATCACAAGTCCCTCACGGTGCTCTGGTTTGATCTTGGTCCACTCTTTTTCCAGTCTCTTCCAGAGTGTGATGACTGTAATGATTTCTTAGCCATAACTTTGTCACCAAGGATTTTCCAGAGATTTGCAATCGGGTTTGGAAAGGCCATTTCATTATTTCAGTGTTTTCAACTTCAAGGAACTGCTTTTTGTTGTGTGACAGAGCATTGTCCTGCATGAAAATTGCTGTCTGATTAGGCAATGTTGCCGCAGGAAGTTCTGATAAACATTGCATTCAGTGTGCCATGTATCTATATAAGAGGTCCAACTTCTGCTGCAGAAAACATCCCCCAAACCATGACACTTCCAAACCTCCACCTTTCACTGACTTCTTTATACACTTTGGGTTCAGTCTTTTTCCAGTTTGATGACGAACATAATGTTCCACATCGGACCCAAATAAATTAAACTTGCTTTTATCAATGAAGTGAACTTTGGGCCAGTTCTCCTCTGGCCACACAACATGCTCCTTAGCAAAGGTTTTTTTTAGCCTTTTGATACTTTCTGCTGATGAAAGGTTTGGTCACTACAAAGTGGGCTTTTAGTCCAAATTCTCTTAAACGTTGAGACACTGAACTGACTAGCAGTTCCAGCTGCAGTGTTGAACAGATTGCCAATTGAGATTCTTTGCATTATTCTGTCCTCTTGTGCATTTGCCTCTGGTGGAATTGAATGAGTTAGTGACATTGTAAAGATTCTAGAATATATTCTAGAAATATTCTAGAAATCACAGAATTGGGACGACCAGCTTCTCCTGCTGTGGCTAAAGGGGTCATCCCTTTGGCCTTCATCTGGACACCCTGCTGTCAGTTATTTTAGAACAGCTCACCGTCTTGCAAAGAAAGTTAAACAGGGTTTGTCAGATAATTAAGGAAACTAGTACCAGGTGCCAGATTAACACCAATAACTGGGAGGTATCTGAAAGTGTTCTCTAATTTTGATCAGTTTTTATACTGTGCTTCAGAATATATTTAACTCATGAAAAAACTGCTTAAAAAACTTCAAAACTGCGCTTTCACTCCTGATAGGATAATTTCAAATAGGACTAAGCAGTGACCTCGAAATTTAGAAAGATTGTATGTTAATCTCAAATTTTGATCTCTTAATTTTGATGTCTTGTACATGGCAATGTATGAGGATTGCTGATCCAACAACAGCATCAACTAACAACAACTACCCATCATGCATCAGGGCAATGTAGAGAAAAGAGGACACAGCAATGAGGTCTTTATGATCTGAACAGCTGAAAAGAAAATGCTGGCCAGAAACTCCTCAGCAAAATGAGAGAGAACAAAGACAAGCAGACAGCTTGGCAGCATGGGGAGAGAGATCTGTCTGCTCACTCACTGTTTTTTTCAGCATTTTTGCAGCATAGTGCTTCTGGGTGCCTTTTTGTCGACATCGAAATACCACTGATGTAGCTCCCCTGCAAGACACAAAACAGCAAATAACTCAGACTCAGTTTTAACCCATAAATTACAATGTATATGGCAAGAATGGCTTTGCAGAATTCGCAGTATCAGCTTAGAACAGCAGTCTCACCACAAAAAAACAATTATAGCTCCAATATTACATATTTTTGGAAGAATGTTCCAAATATTTTAAAATTTTAATACAAAATACTGCTTGTCTGGACCCATTAGTGCATTTTTGTTAATGCAAGTTTTGTTTACTTTTACAAATAAGTTAACATTATTTTCTGGGGTAATAAAGTTAAACTTAAATTGACTCATCCATTTAAATGTTTCCCTCAATAAGAAATCTTATTTTCAACCTCCTTGTGGTGACACATTTTTCATTTTATGTAACTACACATAGATGTAAACCAATCTGTGAAATTTCAAAGGGATTAAACTGTAGTTAATTATTGCTATGGGTGGCAAGGCCTGTCCTACTTAAACATACATTGGTGAAATGTCACTAATGGCTTGTAAACCTGTTCAACATCACCTCATGAATTACTTTAGTCTTTCTTTAATATTTTAGAGCCCAGGCACTAGACCACTGATCCTGATCTCTGTCTAATTTACAAACAGTACACCTACCAGTATCAGAGCACAGTAGGTTCTGCATTTCAAGGTATTCAAATAACTACTACTTATAGTCTTCTAACAATATGCACACACACCACTAACAGTGATAGGTTCAGGTAAATGCTGTTGCTGTAAGAATGCTTTTATTTAAGATTAAGAAATTAAACCGCAAACTCTTAATATTAAATGTCTGCGTCACCCAAAAAAATAAAAATTGTTGTACCTTCATGTGTATCCTGACTTTGATCTGTCACATGACGAAACACAATAAATCCTATAGGCTATCCCATACAAAGGGACCCTTGCCATATCTAGGACTACGATAGAGGCCTTAGTGTGGGCGTTTTTGACTTGAGCCAGTAAGCAACCATCTAGAAATACCACAGCAAACCGTCAGGAACATCCTGCCATTGTGGAGTTTTGCACGAGTAAGCATTTCTCTTCAGAAAATGTACACATCTGATTGCTATTTAGCTTTCTGAGTGTTCAACCTAATAATATTTTATTTATAATCAGATGTCTTAATATCAGATTTCTTTGGCCCAGGACCAGTACAGTATGTTGGATCCAAGTAACAGCCAGCATCTCAGCTGGAAAGTGTCCAGTGTGCAAATAAATGAAATTTGGATGGACAGCTTGGCTAATGCAATTAAAGAAGGAGAGGCCACCTCAGTGTCCAACAACTAGCATCTGGGCACTCGTTAGGTGACCAGTGACCAGTGCCAGATTCAAACAGTTATACTTCTATCTACTATCACAGCCTATACTGTCACAGCCTCTATCTCTGTGCTAGCCATACTTTCCCACTGACAGTACATGTGAATAGACATCAGGCAAGGGTAAAAACCAACTTATGACTTCAATTTACTCCAAAACATTGTCCAAAAACATGAATTCCATTTGGTTATATAACCATAAAATACACTTGATTGAATCCATATATCTGTCAACACTGGCTGACAATTAGCAAAGTTGCACTGTAGCAAACATCATCCTACTTAGCTCATTCTACTTTCTCTGTCTAAATATTGTACTTTCTTTTACATCCTTGGCAGATTGAAGAACTGGAGTAGTTGAACTTTAGGTAACACTTTATATTACAATGTCTTTGTTACACTTGTTACATGTACTTACTAAAAATTAAATTACGCATAATTACATGCAACTAACCATAAACCCTAATTCTAACCCCAACATGCATGTTGTTACTTAACAGTGGTGTAAAGTAGCAAAGTACAATTACATTGTTACTGTACAATTACTGTACTTGGATTTTAAGTACAGCAGATTACTGTACTTGGACATTCTTTAAAGAGAACAGAAGGTATGATATTTATTTGATTACTGTTTAAAGACATTGCTCTGATATAACATTATGCTCTAATACATTCCATTCAGAAATGATCACCCTATTATTTTCATCTTTACCGTCCACACCAAATCTAACACAACGTGATAAAAGGTATCATTGTCATGTTAAACAGAGGTTTTGCCCAAACCAGCTGTGACGACAATACGTGACAACCAACATCAGATTCTATTTAGAATCGTAAACGAATGTGCAAATGGTTAACTTTGTGAAACCAAAGTTTATTCCATGACAAAGATTGTATCAGTAACGTGTCTGAATAATGATAAAATTATTTTATTTGTAGACAGTGCGCTTTAAGAGACAGAAACCACCCACACGCTGATTTGTAAATGATTTTGTCATGTCACTGCTTTGCTTCTGGTGTGGACAGACAAATTGCTTGTTGCTGGAATCTTGTTGTGTCATGTCTGGTTAGGACATGGTGTAAAGATGCGGTCACACTACCCTTTCAGCATGCAAAAATTCTACCAAGAGCCTTACAAATACAGACTGCAACTCAATATGATATCAGCAGTAGTGTGACAGCACTGAAAAGGGTAGAACCCAAAAATAGTCATTTGAAACTCATTTATTAAAGCAATAAGCTCTGTGAAGTTAATAGTTGTTAATAGTGAATTTAGAACAGCTGACAGTAACTACTGTGTTTACAAATTAGGCAAATTGTGTAATCATTTTGTAAGTTTAGCTACAGGACACTTCCCAACCAAAAAAATACTTGACCACACAATACCCCTTGAAATTGTTTACAGATCGACCACTGGTTGTACAATGGGCAGTGTGCAACTGGTTGGTTGATGGCAATGTATGTATATAGGTATTGTAAGTACTGTAGGTATTGTGTGCGCTGTATTGGTAAGACGATGTATGTACTGTATGTATTATGTCATTTTTATTTAAGCAGAAGATATTGTACTGTATGCGTCCAAGACAAATTTGCTTTGGGACAACAGTCACAAGCAATTAAAACTGTAAAAAATAACTTTTATACAGTTAGCTTCATTCATTATAATGGGAGTTTTATACAGTCTGCTTGATTCATTACAATGGGAGTTCTAGCAAGGTTTTATGTACTATTTTTCCCAGTTTGAAAAACGTGGTAAAAAGCCCACTCAGTATCGCCTCTAGGGGGAAAGGTGCTGTAGCAGGCTTGACACGTTGACGGTTCTTTACGATGCTTGTCCAGAGGACAGCAAGGTAGAAGAAACCCAAATATATCCTGATGTTATAGAACCTTGCAAAAGTATTGGGTGTGGCAAAGTTGCAGCTTTACAAATGTCTGCTAATGGGGTGCCTTTCACAAGCAATGCTCAAGGGAACTCTCTGCACTTATCTGTGCCAGCCAGAGAGAGACCACTTAAAGGCATTGTAAATCCAGTCCAGCAAAACAAAGCAAAGCAAAGCAAAACACGGCTTGGCTCTGAAGAACAAAATCTGATTGGTACATGCCATTTCCCTTTTATACCCGGCTATCCGGGTGGGACACTGACATGTAAAGCTCTTTTGCCAATTCCTATAGGTGCTTATTTTTAAGGCCAGTTTTCATTGTTGTTTTATATAAAAACAGAGCGATTGGTCTCCCAAGTATGAACCCCTAGTGTCACTACAGAAAGGGAACTGTTTTTTCATGATACTAGGAGAACCTATGTGAAGTCTTGATTTACTAATGTGCAAATTAACAGCTTGTTTTTGTCTGTGTAGTGTATAGGAATATTGCATGCAAAAATGTTTTATATGTATTCTATTTTTATTGACATGAATTATAATTAGGCCTACAATATAACGAGTAATGAGTACTTGTTTTATCCTGTTCTGATGCTGCTTTGGTTCTGTGTGTAAATAAAAAAAGCCATCAGCCTTGAACTTTTTTTGGTCATTTTGATTTGTTTGTTTATCATTTAAATGCTTAATATATTTAAAATTGCATTGATCTCATCAATGACATTTGCGGTTGTCATGTAAATCCATTAATTTCAGCAGCATTAAAGTTTCTGTGAAAATAAACAAAAAATATAGCAGATGCAGCTTCTGCAGTGTAAAGATGGCTTTAAAGATAACATTTTATTGGTAAGAGCCATGAATTAACTGATTACTTGTATGTGTTTGACATAAAAGACAACACATGAAAAAATATACATATAAAATAAACATAAATATACATTTAATATGCTAATTCTAAAAAGTGCCCTTACAAAGGTTAAAAATGCCCCTGGAAATCAAATATTGACACTTAACTTTGAAAGTTCAGTTCTGACCCTGGTGCAAGAGCAGTAAAATGTGGATGTCTCACTTTTTAAGTTAATTAATTTTATATCTTAAATGAATCTGAATCCAGAGTTTACTTGAATTCGTAATTTTACTTTGGGACACTTAAGTATTTTTAAAACCAGGTTTCAAAAATAAGGCTTTTTACTTAAGTATTATTTTATGAGACAACATTTACTCTCATTTAAGTAAGATATTGGTGTGGTATCTGTACTTTCACTTATGTGTGGAACCTAAGTACGTTTTACACAACTGTTAAATAATAACTTAAATCTATACATATAGCTGCAAGCAGCAATTACGGGGTCAAGCCTATCAACAACACCAAGGAAAATATTGGTGGACATCTCTGATAATAAGATTAAGAAAAGCAGTTAAAGAAAACATAAACACAATACAATACAATAAAACAATTTACAATGTTTGACCAATATTTTGCCACCAAATTTTTATGGCATCTATAAAGTTTCAAGTCAATACACAAAATTATTTTAAAGATACAGCCCCCTAATTCCATAATTTTTTGTTGTGTTTTTAATGCAACTCAGTCAAATGCTGTGAGAGGAGGAAAAGGTTTTCAAATTCAAAATAGCTTCATATTCATTATTGTGTGATCTTCAAAAAATTTGTAGACACAGTATACAAGGTTCAGAAGTTATGAGCATAAATGTGGGTGAAAATTTAAACTATTATAACATTTCAGACTGTCTTCTATCTATGTGCCAAATTTCACAACTTTTTACCATACGGTTTTAAAGGCTGCCATTGACGCAAGAGCAGAAGAAGAAGAAATCTAACAGTGTAACAAGAACATCTTAAAGTGTAACTTTATTACTATACTGTGCCATAGTATTATTTTAGTAGTATTAAAACTGAAAACAGATACATCTTGCCATATGCCTTTTATATTTATTCATTAAGGAGGCATTTTTATGCGAAGCTATGTACAATAAAAGTCTTAAATACATTTTCAAATACATACAAAAAATACAAACTTATGTGTTCATGTATGGTTTAACAAACTGATATTTAATATCAGTTTATCTAACCTCTAAAAGTCCTAACACATTGAATTAAATTTCACATTTCTTCAGCATCAACTATAACATGTTTCATTTTACAACCCCCTGGCTCTAGCAGAGGCAACATAACAAAGGGGAGGCCATACATGAAAGTAAATTTAACAAATAAACATTTGATCAACAATAAATAAAAGATGACAATACAAAAAATAAGATAAAGAACATAAAGAAAACAATCCAGGGCTGAAGAGGAAAAGATTAACAGCACCAGTCCAGCTCCATCCTCCTTTTCGAATCTCTGTCTTTTTAACGCAAATGCAATCACAGGTAATGCTCCACATCTGTTTCTGACACTCGCTTGGGTGGAGAACAAACCCAGAAACAACACTACCTGGAGGAAAAATTCAAGAACACTTTGGGCCGTAACACCTCCCCCCTTAATACAATGACCCCTAAAAAGTAATCTCTGTATAAAAATATATAAAATATATAAAATAAAAAATATATAAAATTTATTAAATATATAAATTTACATAATCAAGACTTTACACCAAAACAAACAGGGAAGAAAACTTTTTTGGGCGCACATACAAATGTCACTTAACCCCCCTTGCCATGACATTATCCCACACCTGAATATGACGAATATCTAAACTGTATTGCTGTAATAACAAATCCCATGGCTTCGCAGCAATTATAAAAACGTAAGTGGATTGTTATCCGAAAAGATTACTACAGGCATGGATCCACCACCCTCATACACATCAAAGTGCTGCAATGCCCACACCAAAGCCAGTGTTTCTTTTTCAATTGTAGAATTGCAGCCAATTGCAGCCAAACACCAAAACCATGCTCAGCAAAAGTTTCACATTTTCAAATGTATGCTGACAATTTGAAGACCATTCAAACATATTCTTAACCTTCAACAAGTCAGTAAGTGGAGCAACTTTAGTCAAAAAATTAAAAACTGCAATAGTATCCAATCATCCTCAAAAATCTCATCGGCTCCTTATTAGTAGGAGTAGGGAAACTATCAACAGCTCACACCTTTGCTTACATGTCGCACCTCTCCTAAACCCACTACTTTTCCAAGATAAGTTACAGTAGTTTTCACAGATTCACACTTCGCTAAATGAATAGTTAGCTTGGCTTTTACCAGTAAAAACACCATGCAAACGACGATATTGTTCATCCCACTTCTGACTATACACCACAACATCGTCTAAGTACACTGCACACCCTTCCATCCCTGAGACCATTTGAATTATCAGGTGCTGGAAGGTAGCCTGAGCATTTTGCAGACCGAAACTCATTCCATTATAAGAGTATAACCCTGACAGTGTGATTAAAGAAACATCTTGTGCATGGGGGAGGTAAGGGAACTTGATAACACCCCTTTAAAAGATCAATCTTAGTTACAAATTTAGCTGAACCCACAGAATCTACACAATCTTCCATCCACGGAAGCGGAAGGAGCCAGGCTTTGCAACACAATTTAATCTTCTATAGTCAGTACTAAATATTTAGATTTTATCTGGCTTCACAACCAGAATGCATGGTGATGCCCAACTGGAATAAGATAGTTTTGCAAGCCCAGCACTTAGATAATCAACCTCAGCTTCTAAAAATTCCCGCTTTTCTGGGGACACAAAATAAAACCTCTGTTGAATAGGCAAAGATTTTCCAACATCGATATCAAGATACGTTAAGTCAGTACATGAGGGAGTATCGGAAAAAAAATAGTGACGAAAACTCTGTTATCAATCCAATCTGTTACTCACGGTTTTCTTCAGGCAAATGTTCAAACATGACTGCTAATTTGATCAATTGTTCAGAATCACAAAGTCTGGATTGAACAATACAATCTGGTGGAACTCTCTTTCTCTCTCTACTCGGTCTTCGTAGTTGAAAAGGAATTACTTACCTCTGTACCTACCACTCAAAAATCAGTTTTTAACAACTGATTTAACAACAATTTTCACGTGACAGAGTTGGGCAATATTATTTTTTTCCGATACCCGTTAAATGACCCTATAAGGTCCTACAAATCTCAGCCCGGTAACAGTAAGCTAAATTAAAACTTGATCTCCAGGACTTAATTAAAACTTGATCTCCAGGACTAAATTTGTGGTGCTCAGACAGACGATCAAACCAGGTAATTTTCAGCTGTGCTTTACCTAGATTTTTACAGGCTAGTTTAACAGGCAAATATAACCTAAGGCAGTATCCATTTGCATAGTCCAATAGATGTACAGGCATTTCTGGTTCAGTCATGTTCATGCATCAAAAGGGCTAACGGGCCTTTTTGTGATCAAACACCAAATCATTAGGGCTAAAACCAAAACTCTCCAGAACAACTTTGCATGCTGCTAACATCAACCATGGAAGTTCATTTCTCCAATCTTTATTCAGTTCCTTACAGAATACGTTCAGCAACTGCTTTAACGTTTGATGAAAATGTTTGAGAGCTCTCTGGCACTCAGGATAATACACACTACTTTTATAATGATTCACACGCAGTTGTTGTAAAACCTGAGCAAACACATAAAATTCGTTCCTCTGTGGGTTTGAACAATCTTTGGAATATCAAAGACTGGAAGTGAGTCAGAGCTTTCACCACCGACTTAGTGGAGATCGTTTGTAAGGGATACTCCGCAGGATAATGAGTGGTTTAACGTATTGCAGCTAATATATAGGTAGAACCTGCCTTTAGATTTAATAGACCAACACAATCCACAGTTAGATATTTAAAAGGATTGCTTATTGCAGGAATGGGATACAATAGCAAGGGCACTAAGACTTTATTAGGTTTACCTACTAGTTGACATGTGGCATGTATTAATAAAACTCGCCACATCTCTTTTCAACCAAGGCCAGAAAATTAGTGAGGCTCAACCCATTCGACCAACCCATCTCAGACTATTATAGAAGGCCAACAGGCACAATCTGCACCTACTCCAACTAGAGTTCAGCTCTTCTGGCAATGAGCACATGCAAGCTGAGACCAAACTCCACCTTCCTGAACGGCAGAGGAGGCTGACCCAGGGTCTCTGCATAAACTGTGGTGCTGCTGGATAACGTTTTATTAACATGTCCCATCTGTCCTGCATGTCTTGCAATGAGTTTTGTTCTGACTTCTTTAATCAGCAAAACTCCTTTTACTGCTGAAGTAACCACTAACTACTCCTGATGTTTCACTTTCAGCAAATGCAGACCCTAACCCTCATGGAGGTACATGCTTCCACCACGGTAGTTGGAGCGGTGCTGAGCAGTATGCCCTCCCACGTCTTTATGCTCCAGAAAAGAACAGTGAAGACCCAGAATTTATGTTCCAAGTTTTGTTAATCCCATCCAATAATTGTAAACTCCTTGCCCTCTACAAATACCTCTGAACCTACACTCTTGCTATGCAAGGACCATTTCTGGTGGCCCTACATGGCCAATAACATCAGAAGGTTTGTCAGAGGGGGCACAGACTGTGCCATTATCAAGAGCCCATGCCATCTACCATCTGGCAAACTCCTTTCGTTGCCCAATTCCAGCCACTCACGGTCACACCTAATTATGAATTTACCACATTCTGAAGGTAATACCTGTATCCTAGTCATTTAACTTCTTTTCCTAATCTCATTATCAGAGATGTCTACAAATATTTTCCTTGGTGCCATTGATCCCGCAATTGCTGTTTGCAGATACGTTTTTATTTAATTTTATTGTTTTATAACAAGAACTCTTTTATGATTAAAAGATGAATATAAGGCAAATGTACAGAATGTGACATTCGTGGACATTTTTATTGCTTTTCTGTCAGAGTCAGCTCCCTCAACCTCATCTTGGCTTATGTGCGTTCTCACCAAACGCAAGACTGCAGAAGCAATGGAGAGAACTGATACTACACATTACCCAAAACTTATGGAGGACACTGTAGTGTGACAGGCAAGTAGGACATACTATCATTGTATTCATACCCAATGCAGTGATTGGGCAAACATTTTATAGTCCTGCGCCTTCCACAGAAAATATATATTTATATAAACATATTCAGATCACTTTAGTAAATCAGAAAGAGACTTTCAAACATAATAAAAATGTTTCTGGAAAAACTGCCTACCCTGCCTTTAAAGGACAGGGTAAAAGGAAATAATAATACTTGTGTCAATTAATACTTGTGTTTTGTTGATTACCACGTTTTGCTTTGAATCTGAAGTGACCTATTTCTTCTGTTTTCACTATTGCAAGAAATCTTTCTCCTCTTGTTTTCTGTACTACAAAATGTTCAAATGGATTCTTCATCTGTACTATTCCTGTGCACTTTAATGCACAGCTGACTGAGTGTAGAAGTGTGTTACACAAGCTGCTCCTGTTTCTGTTTTCTGCTTTCTGAACATTATATAATCACAGCGGAGACTGAGAGAAACAGAGAGTGTGTGTGAGGGAGGAAGAGGAGCTCTCTGGGGAGTGTGGTAGGCTTCATTACTCAGCTTGCTCTGCCTTCTTCAGGACCTGGGTGGTTTGTTTCTGGCCCTGTTTACAGAAGTCTACAATCTGTTTCCACGCAGTCTAAACGATTCCTCAACTATGAGTTCAAAATATTAACAAATGAAGTTCCTAAGTCTTTAGGAACTATTCATGACAACATTTGTTTGAGGCCTCTGGAGTGTCTTGGTCTAAGGCAAACACATCATTATTAGCTGTGCTTGCTAAGGCAAACATAATATAATATAACTATTGCTCATACTTAGGGATTTGTTCAAATAACTCTAAATATTAGGCTCTAACCCTAAGTATTAAGCTTCAGCTGTGTAACTGTCTGCATGACCAATACCTCAAATCAAGAAGCTTTTTGAGATAGATGTAAAACCAGTTAATGCTGAAAAAGAGATCCAAGCCATATCCAAGCACCAGAATATCACAGAGGGGATAGGCTCGTTTGACGTGGGCCAGTATACAGCGACCCAGAACCCCTTTAGCAACCACTTAGCAATGCCCTAGCAACCACCCAGAACTCTCTAACAATGTCTTAACAATCATTCAGAACACCCTAGCAACCACACAGCAATGCCCCGGCAACTATGCACAACACCCTAACATTATGGCAGCAAGAAGGCAACCAGGCATTAAGGCAAACAACTGTAAATATCTGGTTTGTTTACAATGTTGTGTCCCAGTGCTGCCCGTAAGTAATCACATAAACAGATACAATACACTCCTGCCAGCAAAGATTAATTTATTCCGAGAGACATTTGATTAACTTAAATTATCTTTAAGTGCCAAGAAATACAACTCACTCTTAGCTGATCGAATGGCAAAGTTTATTAGTCTTGTTACTGCAGGCTGTACTAGCTCCATATGCAAGTGTTTGCTTTAATTTGTGCCGACTCCTGCATGCACTTGGTTTCCTTCCTCAAATTAGACACTGTGATTGCAATTGTTCAGCATCTGAAATAAAACCTCCTGAGATTTTTTCAATAAGAACCTTGTAATTTAAACTTGATAATTCTCGTCAAATGTCATGTTTGGAAATACTAAAAATCAAGAAAGGAAAAAAATGATTTCTGTTTAAAATGTATATAGTCATACAATAGCTGAATATTGTTTTTATATAGAATCCAATATTGTCCAATAATAAAATGCAGTACACATTTGTATTACGTGTTTCTTACTAAAAGCAGACTAAGTGTCCATTCCATGTTGGACTATGGCCCATATCTTTTTAAGCGTCTAGAAGTACAGACTGTAACTCTCGGCTTGGCTGATATAGTGGTGTGGCCATTGTATAAAAAGGCAGACAATTTATGGGACACTCAGCAACAACTCATGGCCCACCCATCACAAATCAATGAACAATCTCCCTCGTACACACTATTCTGTGCCCAGTCATAAAACAACACAATCTGATTATCAAAAACAATTTAAGTTTAAAACAAACAAATCCAGAGACAAAAATGTCAAAGATAAAAAGCTAAAATTATCTGATTATCAAGAACAGTTTAAGTTTAAAACAAACAAATCCAGAGACAAAAATGTCAAAGATAAAAAGCTAAAAATCCAGATGGTTGATATTTTGAAATCTTTTCTCATTTAAATTATTGTCCTATTGAGGTGATTTGATTATTAGAAGCTAATGACATACATTTTACATTGGAATTAAAAAACTTTTTTGTTACATTAACAAAAATTGTTAACAAAATAGTACAGTGATGGTATCAGATGGTAAACTTTGTTATTCTAATTTTACCAAATATACCAGAAAGTACCATGGTAATATTTTTAAAGTAGCAGGCAGTACCACAAAATCCCATGGTCCATTAATTTCATTCACATCAAAGTACCATGGTTTAACATAAGATGCCATCATTGTACTATGGTACTTTACCTTTTTGTAGAATATTGGAATATATGGTAATTATTCAGTACCATGGTATTGTCTTAGAAAACCATCACATGGTATTGTCCTGCATTTTTCATGTTTGTAAGCGCTACTTAAGAGCCACTTCCATTTCTCCACAAATTATGTTTGAGGTGAATATGCTGTACATAAGAAAAAAATATATATTCATAAGTCTGATATTTATTTCCTTAGATATGTTTCAATGCATCTAGTCTTAGTGTTTACCGTTTAAACAATCAATATGATCAATTTGAAGTTTTTTTGATTTAATAATAGCCTACTGACAAGGGAAACACCTTGGAGCCTGTCCTCTCTTGTTACACTTAATGCTTAATGAAAACGTGGTAATGTAAACAATACCTCAGTTTATCATTTGAGTTTAGACTAATGACACCTGCGAGCATATTTAATATGATTTTAACTTTCCCTGTGACTGTAATAGAAATAATGAGGACAACAATATAAAAGATGAGCCTGGAAAGAATGAGGATCTGTGTGAAATTAAACTGTCCTAATTAAACAATAAGATAACTAATTGCAATGAAAAGCTGTTTATGGAGTGGAGCTATTAGATGTGTTAGACAGTGAGTCTAATTTTTGACACAGATTCTTTTTTTACGTGTACTGATTTTTTTTGTCATGCAAAAATTGCTCAACCATTCAACCAATTCAAGGAATTGTAATGGAACAACCCCACATCCAGATGTACTTTGCAGCACAATACAGGCTATATTAGACAGGTTAGGTACAGATTCTGTTCATTTTTATACAATTGTGACAGCTCTTTTAGCTGCATTTGTTACACTCAACCATGACAATGGCTCAATCATTCCACCCTGTTATCAAAATGCAAAAAGATCAAAACCATCAGTTATTTAAAGGAATAAATAAATTAATCAGTAACTACAAATCACCATGTCCTCTCAAACTGGTAGCCTAAGTGACAGCTTAATTTAGGCTACATATGTAACTCTGTTACTCGCAATCCTGGTTGTGCTCCAAAGAGCGAATATTGTCCTAAATAAGCACTTGAAAAGCGGGCGATTCCCAAGCTGGGCAGCATGCACCACATCCAGCCCCTGGAAGTCATCCGCATAACACAGCAGCACCTCCACTTACCGTCCCAATTCAGACTCCAGCTCGTAAAAGTCCGCCAGCGTCTCTTTCTTTGATCCATCGATCCAATATTCTGGCGCGGCTCGGGAGGCGGGCATAGTCACTTTCAGCATCTCCGGCGGTTCTGTTCAGTATCAGAGCAGCGCAGATCTGCACGGATAACAATAACATCAACCGATTGGGAAAAGCAGTCTGAAGAAGCATGAAATAAAGACGATTTTCGACAGAGTTATTACCTGTAACGTATGTTGCTTGGGTGCACTAAGTGGACGTGATCGTGTAGCGTCAGTGGATCGCGGTTGTCATGTCGCTCTCGGAGTCTGAGCGGGTCCCCGGGCTTCCACTGGGTCTTACTGTCGCCTATGTAGGGCGCTGTGTGTGTGTGCTTTACCTGGATCCAATGGACGTCACGGTTCGTTATTACATAACACTTAATGCTCCGATGTAGGTTCGTATATATAAATATGTAAATATGGTATATAAATATGACAAATGATAGCTTTAATTACATTATAGCCTAACAGTCATAACTTGCCTTTATAAACAAAAACGCCAATCTATGAATAATCAGTGAGTGAATCTCACCTCATGACTGTGAAGAAACACAGTCTGTATTTCACCCCCCAAATAAATTATATACATTTAATACAAGTGATAAAGTTATATTTACCATAAAGCAAATTAAATGTATTTTTGGGATATTTAAGATTTTTTCATGGACATTATTTTCATTCAGATTTATGAAGAATATTTTATTTTCATTCAGATTTTATTTAAGTTTCCCTTTAATTCATGATGAGAATAAAAACAATTAGAAAAATAATTAAGGTTATATAATAATAATAATTAAGGTCGTCTTTTCTGCATGTAAAAACACCCAGGGAAGCAGGCTGAGTAAGTGACGAAGAGACACCGGAGAGTCGCCACTGCTTCTAACTTCATAAAATAATGTATAATAAAAAATTATAATAAATAAATATTTATTATATACATATTTGATTTTGGTTGTCGTTTGTAAAAAAAATAAATAAAACAATAAATAAATGAATAAATTTTATATTATATATATATATATATATATATATATATATATATATATATATATATATATATATTATATTATATATATATAATAACACCCCAACATGCAAACCGGCATAAGGTAGGTTCAGATTCTGTATACCATGGAATATCATAATTGAATATAGATTCTCTTTCAAGTATGGTTCACTCGACATTGCATCAGTAGCTGATGCTATGGGGAATCCCCTTCTCTAAAATTTCCTGAAATTAATTTGAATAAAACCAATGAAATAAACTGGCCAATATTGTTCAATTATGTAAACAAAGGCAGGGTAGGTTGCCAGTATATAATATATATAGTTTATATATATAATGCCAGCATGCCATTGTTGTGGGGAATGAACTAATGACGGTAGAATTACAAGGAAACAAGAGGGCGGGGTCAAGACACATGACAGTTCAGCACATGGCACAAAGTAAACAACCAATGGCCATGTGCTTCCGCAGATAACAAAGACACAGAGCATGAGTCTAGATCCTGACTCCAAGAAACAAGAACCAAGACTAGGATTGAGTCAGGATCCAAACATCATGCTCTGACACAAAACACTAGAAACTCAAGACATGAAGCCAGGTCCAAGTATATCAAGTATACAATGTTCACCCGGATTGCAAAAAAATGGGTTAACAATCGGCTGAATTTTGTGGCATCATAGCTCTGCGTGAGAATGTTATAGACTTGGGGGTGGACTCTTATCTCTTGGCTTAGCAAGAAGCAACAAATGGCAGCATTACAATTTCACAGCCATGCCCTAGCAACCAGTTACAGTACCCTAGGAACTGCCCCATAGACTTCCTTTGAAAAAATCCTATAGACTTACCATTGGGCAGAATTTGTGCTGTCACAACTCTGCATCAGAATGTCATAGAGTCTTGGGGTGGGCTCATATTGCTCGCCTAAGCAAGCAGTAACAAATGGTGATATTTTAACCTCATGAAATATCACACACTTTCAGCCACACACTAGCAACCAGTTACAGTACCCTAACAACCATCCCTTGGAGTTCCATTTAAAAATGTAAGACGTATCAGAACATTGAAAAGAGCCAAGTGGATGGCCTCTTTTGACTCTTTAGACTGGTAAGTAGCCTTTAATTATCACAATGAAAACTGTCCAGCCATGCCCTAGGAACCATTTAAAGGACTGTAGTAAACAACATGAATTAGCCGTATTTCAACACCAGAACATTATGGAGACATTATGGGAGTTGGATATTTTGAGTCAGACACACATCCGTCTATTGGTTTTACCCTGTTAACTATCTAGATACACCCTAGCAACCATTTACAGTACACCAACAACCTTGTAATGAAACAAGTAAGTCATATCTCAGCATTAGAAAATTGTTAAGACATGTTGGTGGGCTTGTTTGACTCAGGCTGTTAGTAGAATTTAGGTATTGCCAAGGCAACTTCCAAGCTACACCCATCTCAGGAGGAGACAGAGAATGGTGTAGGGAAAACAACCTGGCCCTGTATGCTTCATAAACCAAACAGCTCATCATAGACTTCCAAAAACACAACACAGATCACACACCACTTCCCATTAGCAGGGCCTGCATGGAGAGGGTTCCAGTCTTCAGATTCCTGGGCACAAACATCACTGAGGATCTCTCCTCGAGCACAAACACCTCAGCAGCAGTCATAGAGGCACAGCAGCAACTCTACTTTTTTAGGATTCTCAGAAAGAACAACCTGCAAAAGCAGCTGCTAATGTCCTTTTATCAGTGGTCCATTGAGAGTGTGATAACGTACTGCATCAATATGTTGTACACCAGCAGGGGTGATCAACTCAGCACAAAAATGCTGCTCTCATTCCCTAAAACTCTTTACATTGCACACTTCCTTAGAAGGGCAGCAAACATTCTTAAAGGTCCTTCCCATCCTGGACATACCTTTTTGAAATCACCTTCACCTTGACTATATTGCTTTGGGGGTGTTGTTTTAAGCAATTCTGCTCGGATCATATTTATTCAACTACATGTTTTTATTGTTTGCACTAAGTTCTGTGTCTGCACTGTAGTAGTGACTGCTTTAATTTTGCTGTACTTTGTACAGTGACAATAAAGAATCTTAAATCATTGGAGTGTCAACCAGACACTGAAGTATTATTGATACTATATAGTTGTTACAGAGGAGGTTCCTGCTCCACCTCCTCCTCACCGTCCCAGACCCATGCCTTGGACTGATTACTTCCTACCTCACCTGTTCCTCATTAGCTCTGTGTATTTAAAACCCTAGCTGTGTTTAACTCATTGCGAAATCTTGTTTTGCCTAAGAGGTTTTTCATTGTATCTGCTGATCACCCGTGTTTGACTTGAATTGTTTATCTCGTTTATATCGTTTGCTGCCTGCCCTACTTGTGGATTGTACCCTTGCCTGTTTTGCTGTTTTGCCTTTTGCCTATTCTATTACAACCCTGTTTACTGGTTTTGACCCCTGTCTGTACAACCTTGAATAAAACGCTGCGAATGGATCCTCACGTGTCACTGCCATTGTTACAGAAGACTTCGCCAGCTAGTGATCCAGCAGCTGTGTCTCGGCTGACCACCGAACTGTCGACTCAAGCCTCTGAACTGGCCGCTCACCATCAGCAGCTAAGTCGGCTAACCATGCTTACTGAGTAGTTAGGTAAGGCCTTCCAGAGCATGCAGCCTGCTTCAGCGGTGCCTCCACCTCCAGCCACTACCAGTAACGCTCTGTATACTTCTCCCTCCGTTTGACCATGCATGGCACTCCCAGAGAAATTTGATGGAGATCCGTCCAAGCACAAGGCGTTCCTCCTCCAGTGCTCGCTGTTCATTGACCAGCAGCCGGATGCCTATATCACTGATGCCAGCCGCATCGCCTTCGTCAGCTCTCTGCTGACCAGAGAGCATTGGACTGGGTGACTGCCATTTGAGGGGCGACGGATCAGGTTTTTCCTCATTTAAAGCCTACCTCACAAGCATCCGAGAGCTCTTTGAGCACTCCGCCGAGTGCTTAAAGACGAGGAGCCTGGCCTGGCCAAGTTCATTAAATTGTCTATTCAGTTGGATCATTTAATCTGTGCTCGTCGCCCCGCACTTCCTGTTCCAAGTTCCCATGTTGAAGAGGCAGCCAGCTACGAACCCATGCAAGTTGGACACCCGACTCACGTACGAAGAGAGAGATCGGCGTAAACGCAATAACCTCTGTCTTTACTGCGGACAACTCAGCCACGTAAAATTCCACTGTCCCGTACGCCCATCTAGAGAATATCACTTGGTGAGTACCGCTTCATTCCCATCTCATTCAACCATAAATGTTCCCATCACTATGACTGTGTCTGATCAATATCAAACTGTGTCTGATCACAATATCAGATCAATATCAACTCTGACCTTAATAGAGTCTAGAGCTGTGGGTAATTTCATCTCCGCTGATTTTGCCCATCAGCATCACTTTGAGCTAACTCCCTGTAATTCTCCCTTAGCAGTGGAAGTGCTGGACGGGCGTCCACTCGATCAGGGCCAGATTCATTAGACCACCCAGATGATTAAGCTCCAAATGGGCGCTCTACATAATGAGGAGATCCAACTCTATGTCATTGCTTCACCAATTCACACGGTAATTCTTGGTCTTCCTTGGCTATGTCAACACAACCCCATAATCTCCTGGCAAACAGGTCAAATCACCCAATGGTCCTGTTACGAACTCTGCATCACCGAGGTCTCAAGCAATGAAAGACTACATCCAAGAGGAACTAGCCAAGGGTTTCATTCAACCCTCCAGTTCTCCGGTTGCTGCGGGGTTTTTCTTCGTAAAGAAGAAGGGTGGCGGTCTCCGTCCCTGGATCGATTATCGAGGTCTCAACAACATAACAGTAAAATTTCGCTATCCTCTTCTACTGTTCCCTTGAACAGTTGCGCAGAGCCAAATTCTTTTCCAAGTTGGATCTTCGCAGTGCCTATAACTTGGTTCGTATAAGAGAGGGAGATGAATGGAAGACCACTTTTTCAACATCCAGTGGACATTATGAGTACCTGGTGATGCCCTTTGGATTAGCTAACAGCCCCTCTGTCTTCCAGTCATTCAATGTCATGAATGACATTTTCCTGGGACATGCTGGATAGATGGGTCATCGTCTACATTGATGATATCCTGATTTAATGTGAGTCCTATGAGGAACACACTAGACACGTACAGATAGTACTGGAACGTTTAATTCAACATTGTATGCCAAACTGGAGAAATGCGAGTTCCACCGTTCCAGTGCATCATTTCTTGGGTACATTGTCAGCCCTGAGGGAGTAGCCATGGACGAAGGAAAAGTTGAAGCTGTGACTGAGTGTCCTTGGCCTAAGACTGTGAAAGAGCTGCAGCATTTTTTGGGGTTCAGTAACTTCTACAGGCGATTCATCAGAGGCTTCAGTTCTGTGGCTGCACCACTAACCGCACTTACTAAGTCCAAGAACTCTAGGTTAACCTCTAGGTTCTCCGTAATCACTGTTACAGTAATCACTGATCACAAGAACCATGAATACCTACGGTCAGCGAAACGTTTGAACCCCAGACAAGCTAGGTGGGCACTGTTCTTTACTCGATTTGATTTTACTGTTACCTACCGCCCTGGCTTGAAGAATACAAAGGCTGATGCTCTCTCCCACCTGGCAGATGAATCTCCTCTCCCAAGTCCACTTGAAAATATCCTCCCTGAAAGATTATTTGTCGCTCCGGTCCAGTGGGACATTATAACCACGATGAATCAGGTCAACAGCCAGGAACCACCTCCCAGCGAGTGCCCTGCAGATCACGTCTTCGTTCATGAAACTTTTCGAAGACGTTTACTCACTCAAGTTCATGAACTCCCGAGCTCTGGCCATTCTGGGATTACTTCCACTCTCCATCCTCTTTAAAACCGGTTTTGGTGGCCAACTATGTCAGCTGACACCATTGCTTTTGTGAAGAACTGTGTTACATGTCAGAGATCCAAAACCCCTAAACAGCTTCCTGCAGGCTTACTTCAGCTATTACCCACACCTCGTCGCTCTTGGTCTCATATTTCTGTTGATTTTATCACTGATCTTCCCAGCTCTCAGGGGCATACCACCATACTTACCATTGTGGACCGATTCTCTAAGGCGTGCTGCCTGATTCCCCTCCCTAAACTACCCAAAGCCTTCGAGACTGCTGACCTACTCTTGAACCAAGTCTTTCTATTCTACTGTCTGCCTGACGACATTGTATCAGATCAGGGTCCCCAGTTTACCTCAAGAGTCTGGACATTACTATTTAAGGGTCTCAATATCAATGTAAGCCTGACTTTGGGCTATCACCCGCAATCTAATGGTCAGATGGAGCGCCTAAATCAAGAGATCATTCGTTTCCTTTGATCATACTGTCTGTAGAACCAATCCGACTGGAGCCGATTTCTGTTGTGGGCCAAGTATGCTCAGAACTCCTTAGTCAAACCAGCCACAGGAATGACTCTGTTCAAATGTGTCCTTGGATACCAGCCACCATTGTTCGCTTGGTCTGGCGAACCTACTGATCTCCCTTCCGTTTCTGAATGGCTGCAATGTAGTGAGGAGGTATGGGACCAAGCTCACACTCACCTGTTTCATGCAGTCAGACATCAGACCCTTAATGCCAACCAACAACGTCGGTCCGGTCCTGTCTACAAACCGGGGCAGTGGGTATGGCTGTCCACAAAGGATCTCCGGCTCAAGCTCCCTTGCAGAAAGCTCAGTCCGAGGTATGTGGGTCCCTTCAAAATTCTTAGACAAATCACTCCTGTTTCATTTCGCCTTTAATTATGTTTCGCTACTCAAACCCGCCGGTAGTCCTGGAGGAGTGTCGGAGAAGGTTCCGAGTGAACACCCCCCATTGTGGTCGACGGCGAGGAGCCGTATAGAGTGTGAGTTGCTGGATTCCAGACACCAGGGCAGCTCAATCCAATATCTGGTGGATTGGGAGGGGTACGGCCCGGAGGAGCAATCCTGGGTGAATGCTAAGGATATCCTAGACCCCACTCTCACGGAGGAGTTTCATAGGACGCACCCAGGAAAGCCGGCCCCTCAACCTCGCGTAGAGAGCTGCTCACAGGGGGGGCTCTGTTACAGAGGAGGTTCCTGCTCCACCTCCTCCTCACCGCCAGAGGGATCCCTCTCCTGAATACTAATCATTACGAACTACATTTCCCATAATGCTCCATGCCTTGGACTGATTACTTCCTGCCTCACCTGTTCCTCATTAGCTCTGCTTATTTAAACCCCTAGTTGTGTTTAACTCATTGCGAAGTGACATTTTTTTTGCCCTAGCTGACATTTCTAAGCATTT
Source organism: Chromobotia macracanthus (assembly GCA_036877525.1). Classification (NCBI taxonomy): domain Eukaryota; kingdom Metazoa; phylum Chordata; class Actinopteri; order Cypriniformes; family Botiidae; genus Chromobotia; species Chromobotia macracanthus. The sequence continues at coordinate 4,811,573 of JAZGTH010000076.1, read as the reverse complement.
TTTCATTGTATCTGCTGATCACCTGTGTTTGACTTGGATTGTTTATCTTGTTTTTGGATTGTTTGCTGCCTGCCCTACTTGTGGATTGTACCTGTCTGTACGACCTTGAATAAAACGCTGCAAATGGATCCTCACGTGTCACTGCCATCATTACAATAGTGTAGTACTGACACAATACCAACTATGGATCTTAGATCTCAACTAGGGATGATACAATAACAATCTTAGTATCACTAATTAGTATTATTAATATACATCTTATGAGAACCTGCAATAAAATCTGCAGTAATACCATGTATTCTATATGTGTTATATATACAGTATCTCATAATGTTCCTGTTTTCTTCATTTTTATTTTCTTTATATGTAAAGCTGCTTTGCAGTGCAGCAGTGCAATATTGTATAAAAAGCATTATATAAATAAACATATATGATATGAAGGTTACGGTCAATAACGGTGTATTGCCATAACGTATTGGTCACTTATTCATTACTACTATTTCAAATACCTTTGAATAATAATAAAAACAAAATAATAATAATAATAATAGTAAATATAGCTGCAAGCAGCAATTACAGGGTCAAGCCCTTCAAGTCTTGTTGGCAGGCTTGCCTCAAATCAGAAAAATTTTGTGGGAGGAGTTCGGAAAAGTAGGGTTTGAATAAAATTTAATATGGTGGACAGGAAATAAGGTGCAATATGGGAAACTTGGTATCATAGGATTTGACATAAGCCAACAAAACTAGTGATGTATTTAAAATGAAAAAAAGGTTGAATTTTTCATATGTTATATTCATCTCTTGACCACTAGGGGGCAATAACCTAAAATTTTACAGGTCCTCTCAGAACATGGCCTTGATGAACCAAGCCAAGTTTCATATCGATGCACTGAAATTTTACAAAGATACAGCCTCAAGTCCTATTGGCAGGCTCACCAGCAAAACTGTTGACGCAGTATATGAGAACCATTTGCTTAATCAAAAATCTTTTAATAACTTTTTTCAGACAAACAGCCTACGAGGAGTTAGAAAACGTTTTTTGGAAAATTCAAAATGGTGATGTAATGAAATTGGCATGAGCCAAGGATTCAGAGAAAAAATTATATTGTTTCTAGGACTTATGAGTCAAAAGTTATGAGCATAAACATAAGTGAAAATTTGAACTGTGGGTGGCACTAGAGGGTTTAAGTAAGAGACTCCAAATTGGCTATGGTTACAATTCAGACTGTCTTGTATATCTGTGCCAAATTTCATAACTTTCCTATGGTTCTATGGGCTGCCATAGACTTCAAGAGCAGAAGAAGAATAAGAAGAAAACTAACAAATTCATGAGGGATCTTCGGCCCTTCGGGACTTGACCCCTAATAATAATAATAATAATAATAATAATAAAAACAAAACTAGTAGACATGACTGAGAAAAGATACAATTCGTCAGCAATGAGCTCTGCTGGTCAAACAATGAGCAAAGTGAGCACTGCTTGCTTTGTATATCCAGAGTTCCAGGTCTTCCAGTTTCCCTATTTAACTGTAGAATACAGACTAGTGCTACCTGCTGGTATGGAGGAATTAAGTTCCTTCACAGAAGTGCAGAGCATACACGGTAGTTGGCCATCGGCTGTCCAGTGTGTTTAAGTGCAGCTTTTTTGCCTCAGGTGTTGGGAGGTGATGCAAGGCAATGCTACAGTTGGATTTCCTCTGTGCTATTTCTTTGGCGTCGGTTTGGTTCCTGCCCTTAGCGAGACAATTGCCCCCGCTCAGTGCAGAGGTTTGCCCCACATAAGACGTGCCACACACTCTCTGTGGCCATCACTTTATATGACAACCTGCTTTGTATAAGCATAAGGCTATAAGTGGTGTATAAAAACAGCCTGCTTCAGCCGTGGTGTCATTCGAATCTGAACATACTGTCAGCCATAAATGCAGGAGCCTGGGTGGTATGCCTTGGATAAGCACTATATGCTTCACCCTCACTCTCTATGGCAGCTCCCATTTAAATGACGTCTGCTTGTGCGATGCACTATAACGGCTTACTTTATGAGATAACAGCCACCATTCAAAATGGCAGGCTGCCTCGTTCAAAGCGCTACATGCTTTACTCACTCACAATAGCAGCACCCCACTTCAAAATGGCAGTCTGCTTGTGCAGTGCGCTATAGCTGCTTATGAGATAACAACCTCATTCAAAATGGTAATCTGCCTCATTCAAGCATGTCGTGCCTTACTCCCTCACTCACAATTTTCAGTCCCCCCACATCAAGATGGCAGGCTGCGATTGTAGGGTGCTATTGCTGCTTTTGGGATAACAGCTCCCATTTAAATGGCAATCTGCTTCATACAGAGCTCAACATTCTCTGCCCACTCTCTCTTGGCTTGTTCAGAGCTGGATTTGAACTGATGATCGGTTCCGCTTGAGCCTGTTCAGAGCAGGATTCAGACTGCTGTTGGCTTCCATGAGCCAGGCATTCTAATGAGGCTGGAGTGGAATTACCCTGTACAGCTTCATGCTGGCTCACTTCTGTTGTCACATCAGCCCACCAACCTTAGTATGGTGGTCTTCTTGGTTACACAGTGTTCTTAGTCATACAAGCCAGCAGCCCTTGGCCTTGGACAAACTCTCCCCTTAAAACAGAGGTTTTCAGGGAGTGTGCTTAGAGTGCCCTGAATTCCTAGCTCGTCCCCTTGGTTCAACAAGCAACAATAAGATTTTTGTGGTGACATGCTGACTGTGTGTTGCTGCTGTGCAGAAAGACCTGAGTTAGAGGTCTTTCTGCACCCATCTCAAGCACCTTGAGTGTTGAGTGCCACCCTGGTGATGCCTGTCTTCTTCACACTTCACCCAGCACACTTGCTTTGAGCCTGGCATTGTACTTACAAACATGACCCCTCTGCGAGTGGCGTCGCCCAGATGTCATAGCACAAAATGCTCTGCCCTCTATGCCTCTATTTTGTTAAACGCCATGGAGGCTATTACATGCTTCAGTCTCAGTTCAGACTGCCCCACTTCTTGACATCGGCTGGATGACCGTATCAAGCCAGAGTGTGTTGGTACTAAGTTAAAATCCACACACTCCTTGCGAAAGTGCAGTGGAGGCAGAGAGAATAGGCAGGCTTCTACATCCGATTCTTCTCTCCTGAAAAAGCAAAAATGAGTGAATCAAAGGATGGAGTGTTGAAGGTTACCAGCCATGCAGTTGTAAAATAAATCAGATTTTGTAGGAAATTAAATTTCGCTGTAACATGCTTTAATAATCATCTTGAGGGCGAAGCCAAATGCAGAACCTCTGTAAATCCAGGTTCATTTTTTGGAATTTTATCAGAGACCTCTGGTAAACCTTCTCTACTCACACCCTTTAATGTCCATGTGATGTAAAATACTGGTGAAATCTAGACACAACAACATAGCATGTTGCTCTGGGAACATACAGCATATTTAGGTGGTGGCATGTAAATAAAAAACAATCACGATTTAACAGTACTGTTTCAGTGAGATGAACTGATACAATAGCAGAGGAATCTTATTTTGTTTTCCAAAACAAAAGTATTACTGTGATAAAAAGATGATAGAACGAACAATATACAGCAGTTCTATTCAGTTACTATGAATTCTATAACTATGAATGAAATGCAACATTCAATATGGTCGCTCTAGAAAAAGGAACACCTGCCCACTAGTAGAAAGAGCCAATCTTGTGTCAGGTTTAATAGTTGTTTGAAAATATATTGTTTTATTGTGACCTTGGCAATTTTAGAGATATCTGTCCTCCCCCATTCAAGTAGATAAGACCTGGTCTTGTATAACTGAAATAGTTGTCAAGAGAAGTTAAAAAGTTGGTCACTGAGTGCCAAAACTTCCTTAAACGGTCTGTCCTATGATGTTAATTTAACCTCAATACATTCTCTTTTTCAGAAGCTGACACACCTGACATAACTATGCATCGTATTTCTTTATTTATTGCCATTCAAAATGTTCTCATTAAATACATTTGATGCAACATATTGCTTATATTTAATTATAGTGTGCAATATGTTTAATTAGTACCCGATTCAATTTTAGAGAGCTCTTATTTTCTTATTTTCTCATAAATCACCAAGCTGTTGTTATTATTTTTGGAAACTTTTTTTTCCTTTTTTAGTATTAAATTGCATAACATATCCTAACAACATAATAAAATTTGCAAACAGGCAGCCATTTACTGATTCAGTATTTGGGTTCTTTAGAACCAATATAAAACATGCCAGTCAAACTGGTCAGTAGCAAGTCTAGAAGAGCACGGAAGAGACACAGTCAGCCACCTCGGGAGCCTGGGCAGTCTGTCCTGGCCTAAATAACTTTTCTGTTTACTCACTTTTTCAACCTACCCTTATCATGATGTGTTCAGACAGGACAAATTACTGACATTACTGAAGTAGAAGGGCAACCTTAAGTACGCTAATTCAATATTAAAAGAAAGACAGAATAATTCAAATTCTTTGAGAGTCATCAAGAACATAGAAATTTCAGAAAATCCATGATGTTATTCATGATTCATAAGTGTTGCCTGTTATATGATTTTTTAATCCAATAACACTGTAGTTCCTGTATTGTCTAATCAACAGCCCTCTAAGAATATATGGTCATGAGAACCATGGGATCCATGTCAGCATTTGTATGAATATTTTCTTTTGCCGACTGCATTTGTAACACCGTTTGAAACCAGACAATGAATGAAACTGAGGTGTGTGCTTAAAAACTATTGCTGATCGCAGTGGTGATGGGAAACCAGTGTGGGTGATCTATTATCCTGATATCTATTAATCTCATAAATATGACAGAGGGCATTGTGCTGGAGCGAGTGTGGAACCTGGTAAATTTGTGACAGTATCCCCCTCCGTAGAAAAGAATGAAGGATGTGTTATGTTAGATAGCTGTAACTGGAAGGTCACACTTAAACGGAGGTGATATTATGTGCTTTCAGTGCTGCTCAGAGCATAGTTTATAACTTAATTTTGTACCTGTTTAAACATCAGTCAAAGGGACTCCGACGTCAACTAGAGCCATGTCGTATTTGATGATTCTGACCTGATATGTAAAATTGCTCAGGACCTGACTGCACTTCTCTGATTGACAGTTTATATTCACACTGTAACACCTCATTACTCTCATGTGTTGTGTGTAACCACTAACTAGCAATCGTTCCTAAATTAGTGCAGTACAGTTCGTTAGCTCAGAATAAGATGTATTGCTCTATTAAATTCTATTCAAAATTATATAGTGGCAGTAGGCCAACCCCTATAGGCACACTTGAATATCATTGGCCAGTGCATTTGCATTGGCATTATTAAATAAACTTTGGAAAGATTTTGAAGAACGGGATTCCCCATTTCATCAGCTATTGATGCAATGTCTCGTTCCCGTCTCTCTGGGAACCAAGGTTAAACTGAGATGTTTTCTTGGCCAACATATACATGTGGTACATGTAAAGTGGTATATGTGAAAATACCACTGCATTAAGACATATGATCTGACACCACAGTCAATGCTGTTTAAAGCCTTTCTGAAACCCCAGAATGTTTTATTTAAAATTTTACTTCTAAAGCTTGTACTTTTAGATCTGTCTTCTTTCGTTTCTTTAATAGCAATTCCCTAACTGAATATGGCTTAATGTGCATAATTGAGAATCATTTTCTAAAATGTTTTAAATATGCCACTTCCAATTTTAATGTGCTATGAGGAAGGAACTGAAAAATCACCCACACTAAATCCAAATCCGTACTGGCCTGCATGACTGGTCATATTTTAAAACTCAAGCAGAGCAGGAGTGCTCTGGGCTCCCACATAGAGAGACCCATCTGTTCAGTATCTGCTCAGCCACAAAACAACTACAATCATTGCAAACCACCAGCATCACCCTCCACTCACACATTCACTCTACTTACTACTGTGGTTAAAGGATAGTAAAAACACACTTTACAGCTAAAACATTTAACCAGCAAGAAATGTGCTAGATTTTAAATGGGAAAACAGTAAATATACTATTCAAAAGTAAGTATTCCATAATTTCTTGCAGTCCAGTATTGGTATATGTTCATGTAACAACGTTCTGAATGAAACACATCCCACAAAACCAAAATATCTGCATCACTACATCAGATATTGAGATATTATATTTGATTTGATGTAACTGTTATGACTGGGGCATATAGTGGCAAAACAAATGTTTTAAAATCACTGCCAATTTTGAGCAGGACTGTGAATCATGAAGGGACCTAATCTCATATGCTTTTACTGCCATCTTCTGTTAAAAAAACAAAAAACCCAGTATAATGAAACAGCTAAACAGCAACAACTGTAAAGAAGTCTTAGGACATTAGCTGTATAAGCAATGCTATAATGACCATATGTAATTACATAGAATACAACCAGAACATACTGGAAATTTGTATGCAGTAGTAAGTATGATAAACAGTCTTTATAGGCTAAAGTGGCAAGTATTTAGTGTGATCTCCCTTTACAATTGAGCAATAGTAGGAACTTGGCTTTCTTAAATCAAAAGAGAATGGAAGCCCAATTTCTAATTCTAATCTAATGACTTTAGCACAGTCTCCCCAAAAGGGTTATTGTTACATGTAATTAGTGATACGTCACCCTTATCTCAGTTTTCATGATTTCAGCACACAAAAAGGTCCTTCTTTTCAAATAATACACGAGTTTGTTCATGTGCTGTATGCATTTCAAAACTGAGGATGCCTATTTCTTGCAGAATGACCATTTTAAAGATTTTTTTTGCCATTTTTAAGCTATGTCTGAAACTGAAGTGGAAAACTTCTGAAACACTGCAATAAATTGGTGTCCAAATATGGAACACAACAGAGCACAAAATATCTCTGATGAATGTTGAAGTTTCGGTGAGGGCTAAACTTAATGAACATTGAGCAACCTGTAGTTTATGGGGTTCCTCACTCGTTCTTTCACATTGCCTGGTAGCAACTGCCTGTACCTCTCTGTTCACTACATCTGACACTGCATACAAATGAGGGAGGGTATCACAGCGTACTGGCAACTGCTAAACATATCCTGCTAAAAGTGAAAAAGTTAGTCATGATTATGAATGACTGATGACATAAGTAGGCTTGCGTTAACATTTATTACTTTGAAGATTGCACAAATTGATAACAAACAGCAGACATACAATTTATTTGCTCAAATTCTGAGACATACTATTTGCTTTATTTAGGCTACATCAGTGGTAGACAATTCATAGTAAAATGTCTCTCTTAGAAAAAGCTGCAGCTTACAGGATAAATAGTAATTGACTTGACCAAACCGAAAGAATCAATACACTGCTGAGGGTGAGTAATTTCAGTTTTCATCTTTAAAGGAGTCACCAAACAAAATGCAAAACTTTGGACTAAGATATTTGGAAAAAGATATCTGGAAACGATTTAGGTAGCAATAACACCGGCTTGTTTTATAATTTTGAAAGATGAGTCAGTCATGAGGGCGCTAATAGACTATCATGTAACTGCCAACAAAATGCAAAACTTTGGATTAAGATATTTGGATAAAGATATCTGGAAACGATTAAGCATTTGTTTAATCATTGCATCTGAATTTACATATAGCCATTTAGCCGACACTTTTATTTAGTGTGACTTCAGTGTGAAAAACAAAGCAATTTATCATAGGTAGGCAATAACATGCCAGGTGCTGTACAAAGTTACTATGTTAGAGATAATACTTGTTGGAAAAGAAAATTAGCAGAGCTGCCAGTCCAGAATAGAGGGACGCTGATAGTACTATCATGTAACTGACAGAAAATACTATATAATACAAGTGTTCTCCCCAATAAAAAAGTGAATATACAATATTTTGCCAACTACTAGCAAGAGGGAATATAAATGCTAAATTAAGAAAATTGTTTTATTTGGAAAAAAAGATCTTATAGTTATTTAGACTTGTTTACAGATTAATTGTACACATTTAATTTGTAAAATAGACTTTTGTTTTTATTTGTTTTATTTATTTGTTTTATTTGAAACACATATCACTTACATCAGCGAGGATCAAAGTATCATTCTTACAATTTAATATGAAAAATGTATTATGTCTCAGTTCCTAATAATGTTAGCAGCCAACTTTTTACTTGCATTTAGCAAGGAGACTTACTATGGCAGAGGGGAAGATATAATTTTGTATAATGATTTAAATTTTAATAGAAACTATTTAAAACTCAAAGTCAACTCATTCACTGCAAGTAATAATTGTTCTTTCAAAAAAATTAAAACCACAGATAGTTCTACAAGTTTTCTGCTAGTGCCCTTATCTAAATTTAAAATGTAAAATAACTAACTGAATAACAAATAACAGGAGTTCACAGATGCAATATCTGCAAAGCATTCTTCAAGGAAGTTACATGACAGCCACTGCATCTAACAGGAAACAACCAAACAGTACAAGTCAGCAAGAGAAAGAGGAGCACTGAGGAAGAAACCAGTAGGAGGAAAAGTTAAACATAAAATACAATTAGGCCAGAGAAGACTTCAATGGCTAGAGGAATCCTTGTTTGATAGATGGAAAAAATATCCAACATACAAAATGTCAATAGCCACACCTGTAAAAGATAATAATTACCTCTAAAATTTGTTTTACTCATTACTTTGAAAAGCAATTCATGCCTGACTACACAAAAGGTTATCACAAATATCACAAACTAGTAAATAATATATAAAATGTGAAATGGTTTGATCTTTCCCAAATTTAAATAACTACTTTAGTGGTTTGTGGCAGAACAACAATTATTCTCTGGTCTCTCATACCATCCAAAGCCTTACCTGTTGGAAGACATAAAGACCTAAAAGTACACTGTCTTTCTAAACAGAGACATAATAATAATAGAAATAATTATATTAACAATATTAATATAATTAAATATTATATTAACAAAATAATTATATAGAAAAGAGGAAAAAGAAACCATAAAAACTGGAACATTATAAAAATCTTCAGGGTACATTATTAATACAATATGTATGTTCAGGGGTTCAGGTTCAAAGGTTCAGAAGTTTATTACTGACATTCTGTCAGGGTCCTGGCTTCTTGTTCTGAGTCTTTTTAGATTATCTTGCCAGGATCCTGACATCCCCTGTGTTCATGTCAGAGCATGTTGTTTGGATCGTGACTCATCCTAGTCTTGGTTCTTGGTTCTTGGTTCTTGTTTCTTGGGTCTTTGTTTTCTGTGGAAGCACATGGCCTCTGTTTTGTTTACATTTGCCTTGTGCTGTCCAGTCTTGGCCCCACCCCCTTGTTTCCCTGTTAGTCTTGTTATCGGTTATGTCCCTCACATGTTTGTCCTTGTCTTGTTTTTATTTAATGCCCTGGTGTTTTCTGTCTTGTGCCGGTTTGTTTTCTCTGATCTGTCTGGAGTTGCTGTTATCAGTCCAGTCGGTCTTTTGTCGGGCTCTTGCTCTGTTTTTGCTCTATTTTTATTGGAGTGTTGTTTTGAGTTTTGGGAAAGCCTTGTTTTGTTTCTCGTTTTGCCCCCTCGTGGGTTCTTGTTTTGGTTTATTTAAAAATAAAGACTTTTTTGTTCAAAAGCTGTCTGCAACTGGGTTCGTTTTCTCATGACTCTGACACATTCAGCCATATAGCATATATGTAATGTAAACATTGACTGGGTTAGCAGTAGTATTAGCAGCTGTGAGATGTGCAAAAATTTTATACAGTACATATTGTCCAAACAATATGGAAATGTGATATTATCCTGATATATGTTAAGAGATAATTTACCCACGTCACGTAACTTGGCGCGTTTTACAAGTGTTTTGACAGCTGGCATACCTGCCGAATCTGCAGTTGATTGATTGAACTCCAACAAAGTTACTTACCAGAAAGTGTTCTACTGTTTATCTTTGATCACTAGTAGAAAATCACTAATGACAACTTTTTATCAAACTGAGAAACACGGTAAAGATAACTGCTTACAAATGACTCATATTTCATTGCTTGTCATCACCCTACATATTCTCATAGGAACTGCAGCACTATTTGATTCACAAACCTAATTTCATTGGAAATTACAAGGTATATTCATTCATGCACAGAGTGGGGGTGGTGTTCAAAATTAGGTTTGATCATGATTTCACTGCTTTCCCACAAAATTAGATAACAATTCCAGTGTTTTAAGCAATCAAGAAACAGCAACAAAACATATCCATATCACATTAATCAATTCAAACTGCAACCCACAAATAGCTTTTTACTAGCAATGTTTTTGTGTGTTGGTCAACACACACATGAACTGGATCTCTTTCCAGAGATTTTCAGAGCCAATACTTTAGGATCTGTTCCTACATAGTCCTACATATCAACTTCAAAATCAAAAAGTTTGGTAACCCTGATTTGCACTATACCTTTGAATTTAAACAAATTAATGACATGACAAATGAAGTAGATCTGCTGTATATATATGATACATCTGCCTCAACATGTACTACTGTACTACATAATAGTGATAAAAATGCAGTATACCTGTATACAGTATATCACTTTTTGAAGTTGACCAATGAATAGCTTGAATGCATGTTCTTTAAAACACAGACACATGCAATTCAGTTATAAAAGATAACCAAAGGCTTTCACGCAAAACAATTTCAGATATTAATTGTAAAGCATGGTGCCCAGTAATTTAGAAGTTGATTAGTTCCTCACCCAAATACCAAATGTAGATTCATGTTTTCAGATGTATTTGTGTATACAATGGCTACCATTTTAAGAAACTGAATTTAAAATCAAATTAATCTAAGACTGTTTTATCACAAGTTTCATGAAGACACAAGAACTGTTTTACACTATACAAGCAGTAAGAACTGGGTCCTTCATACAAAAACCATACCACCACAACATGAAATCCAGAAATTTAATCCAGTAAAGTGACTGAAAACATAATTGGGTCAGACCTCAACCAGAGGTCCCTTGGTCAAGTTCTTGATTTTTAAAAAATTGTTTTACAGAAGCAAGACCAACATAAATAGTGAAAGCCATAAAATTAAATGCCATTGATGAATAGTTACTAAGTAATACAGTTTTTTGTAGAGGGGGGTCAAAATGACAATTTTCACCTGAAATTTGGAGCCATATTAGCAGGGGTGAAAATGACATGAAAAACATGCCAGCATCATTATCCTTGTTACATTATATGTCAATAGTGATAGTTAAAAAATTAAAAAAAAAGCACTTCCTTTTACAAAGCTGTATTCACATAAAAACAATATTTTACATACTACAAAAACATACTGTTATTAAGAATAATGAAAACATAGCTATTTAACTTATGCAGTACCTTCATTTTAATTTTGAATTTCACAAATGTATATCTATACAGCTCTAGAAGGTAGTGTTGTCACAATACCAATATTTTGAGTTGGGTACAATAACTGGGTAAAATATTTTTATACAGAATCAATACAATGCCTCATTCCATTGCTTTACCTAATGTTGATTTGTTTGGCAGAGTCGTCATGTTATTTGAGATAAAAACGAAGACTGACTTATGCATATTAAGCTGAAAGGAGAAAAAAACTAAAACAAAAGGAAAAGTAATTTATTAATAAGTGACCAAACACATGGATTATAAAATTTAGTTTTATTTGTTTAAAGCAAATCTGAAATCACTCACCTTACCAGCATGTTCCTGTCCTGCTTTTTGAGCATTTCCTCCTCTTTATTGAGAAATAAATTATGTGCCATCATGCAGGCCTATCGTGAACAGCAGCTCAAGTCAATGATAGTTTAGCTTAACAGGTATACTGATCTCAGTGCTTGCTGTTTGCTAAGGTGGAACAAGAACATGAACTGTTTAAACTTAAAAGGTTCAATTTATTAACATTAATGCATTAACAAACATGAACTAACAATTATCAATATATTTTACAGCATTTATTAACCTTTGTTAATGCTCATTTATACCAGTACAATTATTCATTGCCTTTTCTCTTTAGTTCTTTGTGCATTAACAAATGTTAAGAGATACAACTTTGGATTTTAAAACCTATTAATAAATATAGATGTTAATATTAACTAAGATTTATAAATGCTGTAGAAGTATTGTTGTTAGTTAACTAATGTTAAAAAAACGAAACTTTGTTGTAAAGTGTTACCAAATACAATATATTTTCACAGCTGACAAGTTACATGTTTGACTATTTTTGTAGGCATAAGCATCATGAAAGTTAATGTTATCAGTCACATTCGCCACCACACACATTTCCTTTACATGTTTGAAAACTCCTCAAATTTGGTACACACATCAGAGTCGCCAGCCATTAGGGCCGGGCAAAGGCTGCCACATGGGCATGGCAAGGGGATTGGTATCACCCCTTTTTGTCTTTTTGTACGGGGCACAAAAAGATGGTGCATATATTATAAATACGTGCACGCACTTGTACGACACTTGGTATGTGTATCGGTCACCCGTATAACTTTTGCACTGACACCCCATAGTTCTGCCCAACAAGAAGTCAGCCATTTTGATTTTCTAAAAAAAAACACATGCCGTGAACTTTGACGAAAGTGATTAGGTTTGGCCTTCGGTTACCAAACTTGGTGTATGTATTGGTCTCATATTTGGTTCCCCTACACACAAAATAGTGGAGAAAAGATGTATTAACTTATTATAACATATCTTCTGCGTGCATTGAGTGATTTTGTTAAAACTTGTTGTATGTTTACTCCTAGGGACTGGCTACTGTCACAGTCATAGTGCCGCCAACTGGCAAAAGGAAAGTATCTCACTTTAAACATTTTTTAAAAGTAATTTTAAATTTACCCGTGTTTCTTCTTAGTAAAAAAAAAAGAAATTGAAAATGCTATACTTTGAATGTTGCCATGTTAAGGCAATCAAATCAAATGGCAATAAATGAAACAGGAAGTATCTCATACCTTCCGCATTCATTGAGTCATCTACATCGAATTTGGGAAATATGTTCGGCGTTGTGGGCTGATCACAAGGATGTGACTATTGTAAGTCACAGTTTTAGCGCCACCAACTGGCAGCAGGAAGTGCCGCTTAAAATGCCGCTTTAATCCTCTGCATAGTGCAGTATTTAAAGCATTCTCCACCAAAGATGTAATTATTCATGAACATGTTTGCTCAAAATTAATGTTTATACATCTTTTCTCCACTATTCCACAACATCATGTGTGAGAATTAATTTGACCTCTTAGAGGTCTGCTGAAGACCTTCTTCTACCTCAGCATCCTCATCCTGATGAAAGACTTTAAAGGACTTAAAAGATGGAGCTGTAGATGAAGACCAAAAAGACGAGAGCCAAGAAGCAAGAGGCAAAGAGAGGCAAGATGCCAAGTGTTCTTGGACACTGGTCTTGAAACTGTGAGCATGTTACACCCTGAAAAGTTGTGTGATCCAATCAGAGGCTGTCCTCTTGGGGGGGAATTTAACTCTCTTTATCTGCAAACATTCTGTTTTGCATATTTAATTTGAACAGGTGTCAGGGTGGAAACCTTCAGGAGTTTTATGAAGCTAATATAAACAAAGTTATTAAAATATAATGGCCATTAATGTTCAGGAAATCAGAAATGCATAGATACCAAACATAGATACATGTGATCTTGATTAACTCATTATTAATTTAAATGTGCACAGATTAATATATGAGTAAAACATAAAACATCAAAGACATGGGGACAATTGGATACATGAGTTTATACATTTCCATTATGCATTCTCAAATTTACATATACACAAATAAAAATGGTTTCTTTGTCTGTGGATTGGCTTCAGAAAAGCCCCTTGTTGCAATGATGCCGTAGTGGGCCCGTCATTGCTGCTTGCAGCTATATTTAAATGTGAAATGTTACCATTTTTAACAACAGGGTATTGCGGTACTTTTCTAGTGTTGGTATACAGTGAAACACTGCTAAAAGGCATGATTTATCCTTGAAAAGTCTTCATCAGAGTGATACTGTCTACCAGTGGTAGATGAAAGCAGCGTTTACGCTGCAAGTATTAATGCTCAGATCCGACCTTAAGCCTATATCCTATTTTTGGCCTACCTGTTTACACATACGCCTCGTATCCGAAGCACATTTACATTAATCTCCCGGCCAAAAAGATTCCAGTCATTCACTAATATTAGTGCCATGACTGACCCTTGATTTGTGGATGGACTTTTGCTAATTCATCTGTTCAAAAATCGGCAAAAGTATACCCAACAGCAATTAATTAGACAAAAAAGTGAAAGCATTTTTTTAATGCTACTTTCATAATGACTGCTTTAATGCTTTCCAAATCCATGACACGACAAGTCCATATATATATATATTATATATATATACATATATATCCCATATAATGTAGGCTATAAGGATATATATATTTGGCATTAATACTCTTTATTTTGCACTGGCGTTGCAGCCAGGTTCGGTACATGTGCAAAATGATGACGTTCAATGCAGCCAAGGTGAATCGGATATGTGTGTTTAGGTCGGATGTCTGGATATCGGATATGTATCCGATATCGGATATGTATCCGATAAGTCCACATTTGGCTCTGTGGCTCAGACTGGATACGAAGAAATCAGATCTTGTATGTTTACACGTTCAAGGTGATATTGTTGAATAAAACCCACAGGAACAGTTACTTCACATTTTAAAATGCTCTCAAATCTTGGTGCACGTTGGGGATGCTGATGTGAAGTTTGAGCATCCCTAACCTCTCAACAAGTTCTTCCTGTTTCATGATGAAACATCAAACTTTATCAGGCCACCACGGACATGCCATTGAACAAAAACTCAAAAGCTTCACAATTTAACATCACAAAGGCCATTAGATTAGACTGACCAAATACGATGTTGAGGTAAAGAAATTTCTAGTTGTTCAATGCTTGGAAATGGCTAAAACTGCAAAAAATTGCAAATAAAAATGAAAGTTTTTGACTTTCTGTTGGATTTAGGATAATGCTGTGACTTTTTTGTAGCAGTTGGAATGTTACATGAGCCTACCAAATTGCATACGTGTACGTAAAATGTAGTATGAGGACTGCTTTAGTTTATTTTAGTTTGAGAATTTATTGTGCTACAGAACCATTCTGCCACACTTCTTTCTAAACCCCCCCCCAAAAAAGAAATTATCCACGTCTGAAATGTATGCAAACTTTCATGAGTTTTCAAGCATGTTTAGGCTTTCAACATGAGAGCCATTTTGGAGATAATAACAAATGTAGCAGTACCAATAAGGTCATCACTCCATAGGTGCTCAGGCCATAATTAACCACACCCTTTGTTCAAATTTCCCTTAAACCCATACAAATAATATACTCTTAGAATAAAATACTAAGAGCATTTAATGTGCCTCAACTTGATCATTTTTAATTGTAACTCCAAGACCCTGAAATGGTTATGTTCAATGCAGTTGTTTTGATAAAAGAAGATACACTACTTGTTTTTCAGACATTTCTCTTTAAAAGAAATAAACGATCAGATTTTTGCAATGTGGCCCTTATTTGGTTTTAAACTACTGAAAATGTGTACAATTTAACAGTTTTCTCATGCCTGCACATTTAAATCTCAATATCTCTGGGACTGAACTATACAGGGCCTTAAAATGTAGCTCCTTTAAAGGACATTCTCATGTGCTTAAGAATGAGACCTTTAAAGGACATAAATATCTCTAATACATCTTGAGTTACAGGCATGTAAAGTTTGTATAAAAACAAAGTGCTTTCCTCATTTTTCAAGTGTCACCATTGACATACATAATGCAACAAGCATTACTAAAGTTAGTGCAATAAACTACACAACCACTGCATGAAACAACATATGTAGGCTGACAAACTACAGAAGAGGAAAAGAAAATGCCCTTTTCCCCCTTTGTGACTTGTGGAATGTCTAACCCCACCAGACTCTGCAACAAAATTAGGCGGAAATCTCATAAAATTGTTCTATTTAAGCATTCCGCAACAACATTGAGTAGATAATTTTGGTGATCTGCAGCACAGTAGCGTGAAGCGAGTACTGCACCACGATGGAGCCAAAGCCCTTGTAGAAACCGATGGTGCCCTCCTCACGTCGAATGGAATTAATACAGTCTCTCATTCCTTCATATTGTGTGTTTATGGGCAACACCTCAAAACCAAGGTCAGTGTTGTCAATGATAGTGCGTGTTCCTTGAATATGCAGCCTGTGCAACACGGTTTCCAAAGGAAACAACAGCGCATCTGCACACAGGCTGGCTGCAAAGCTGGCCATGAGCTCAGGGAAGTAGGCATCCAGCATTGACTGGACTGTGTTCAATTCTGGGTCAGATGACAGGGGCTTCTGTGAGCCATCGTTTCGACGATGCAACAGATAAAGAACCAATCTCTGCACGCTGTAACTAATGATATAGTGCAGGATGCCGTGGAGTACTGTAGGGAAAACCAGGTTCCAGAGGGACAGGAGGCGCTTGCTGTGGGGTATGCCCATTCCCATCACACGGCCAAGCCCCTCTTTTACACAGTCTAGGATGCCAGGATTGTCTCTGACTATTTCACTCTGGTGAGGGAACATCAAAAGGAATCAATGAATAAACGTATTGTGAATATTTCATATATTGCTCAGCCCTAAAATTATTACCTGTTATCAACTTGACTGACCATGAAATGAGCCAAAATGGAACTAGATGATAGGCATTTGACTGATGTAGAATTAAATCCTGGGTGATGTACTATATTGCTTTATGAGGTATTTGCAAACAGGAATGCTAGGCCAATGCACTGTAAGCTTAATCTTGTTGTATACACTCTCTACGGTGGTGTTCCTGTGATGATTATTATTAAATAATTATTATTATTTAGGGAGTATGCTACAAACATACAGACCTAACTTGCTCTAAAAAGTTGCCTTTAAACTGTTGCCAGCAGTTTACCTGAAATACTAAACTGACTGTAGAAGAAGTCTTTAACACTACTTAAGGTTGTAGTTTCTAGGGGGATGGGGATATAATCAAATAATTAAAACACCCCTAAATAATCAAAACAAACAACTACAACCGACAATATTGCTGCTCTGGCAGCTCTTGTAGTGACAAACGGGATGGGACAACCCCCAAATAGGCAACTCAGCACCAGTTTGACCATTTCCGGGTCATCCTCATGCCATCTTAGAAGATTACAGCCATAACCTGGATCACCCAAAAGCAGTGGGAATGCTATGGGCTTCTTTATTAAACTGTTCATTATCTATTTACCTTCCTCCAGGTGAGTAAGACTTAAATATTGTTTATTCCCTGCCTAGTCACAGCAGTGTAATGTTATAGCTCCAATTAGTAACAATATGCTTCTGTCGTCATCTCTTTTCGTAACATTCCTCTGTGCCTGATATTTGTCATATTTCAAAAACAACAGTTTTTAAATCAATTTAAAATTATAATGCGGCCTACACATAGGAGATAAAATGGTCATTTAAAATAACTATTAGTCCTGCTTTTGTCTGACATTAGCTGTGTTTACATGGACACTTTTTGTCTCAGTTGGAATTAAATCAATCAGATTGATGAATCCGAATGCAGTGTTTACACTGACGCATATGTCATTACACGATTGCATCATTGCACATGCGCAATTCAATCCGATTAAGTGTTTATATGTTCTCTCAATCAGATTAGAAAAGGTTTAAATCACCCCTTACCCCACTCTCATCCAAATGAAATATAGATCAGATCCGGCCAATTCATTCCGAATTACATGTTTACATGTGACTTTTTTAATCTTACTGTGCTTCTAGCTCTCTTACGATTGGATTATTAGGTTCCATGTAAATGCAGCTAGTGATGAAACTTAGCATGTGTTTGTGTAAATGTGATTTTTAAGTGATCATCAGATGCAAATCTTTCTTGGAAACTGATGCTTTAGAGAGGCAGATATCTCAAACAACGTTTGCTTATTCACCACAAGATTAAGCCAAAACTGTTTCCTGAGACACCCAACCTGATCTCAGTACCACACAAAGCACTTCATTTATTTTTCAAGAGTTTATATTTAGATTACTAATTCAGCGTTGTTTTTAAAAATAAGAATTCACATCTTTATGTATTGTTTTCAGTGAAGCTATTTAAACATTCTTTAAACAAGATACATTTGTTTCACATTCAAAACTGGTATTTAAAAAAAGAAAAAAGTTTGTTTCCAGAGTATCTTGAATTTACATTAATTTCAAAATGTGTTGTTCCATTGGGGGATTTTTTTTAACATTATTTTTAACAACAAGGATATTTGTACTTTGGTGTTTACTGAACCTGGTTTATAAAGATTTTTTGACTTACCTGTACAGTCTCTATGAGACATGCTGAGTAAAACGGCATTGCTACCACGTATGTCAAACTGTAAAAAATTACAATTTCACAAGATCAAAGCACTAAACAGTAAGAAAAAGAAGAGACAATTAGAGAGATAATTTAAATGTAAACCCTATGGAATCCCTTCCCACATTCTTTAAGGGATTTTTGTACAAATAACTACCTTTAAATAAAGCTTAGTCAGATGCTTATTAAGTAGTGCCTGGATATGGAAGACCAAATAAACTATATAACTTGGACAAACTATTTAACTTGCAGCTGACTGCACTGTAAAAAAAAACTTTTAAAAAACTTAAAAAGCCTTTAAATCAACTTGGCTTTTCAACATCATTTCAGCTTATTATTTTACATCTTGACTGGTATAACATAAAAAATAGGTTAAGCAAATTTCCAACTATTTCTTAAAAAGTAACATGAACTCCACACCAGTCAAGATTACAAAGAGTAAATTGAAATGACTTGTGAAACCAAACTGATTAAACTAAATTTAAGGCAACAAAGTTTTTTTTACAGTGTACCTTTTTTATATATATAATATATAAATAATACCAAAAATGCCAGGGAATTCACTATCATTATTAACTAAACAACTTACCCTTTGAGTACCAAATGTCCTAAAACTTGTTTAGGGATCCACTTGTGTGATAACTCCCTGTAAAAGTACATGTCAAGATTAGAAATGACATAAACAACTTGTTTGTTGGATTAGTTTGAATTGGCCTTAATACACTTTGCATTTTAACAGATATTAAGAGATGCTTATAAGGGATGACTTACAAAGTTCTATATCTCTATACCTTGGCAGTGAGGTGCATTCACTAATGATTCCCTCAGTTCCAAGAGTGACGCCCTGTACCAAAAAAGTGCTGCCCATTCCTTTCCATAAAGCCTTTGTACCCTGCAAATCAGTACATGAAACATAAAAACAGAGAAATACGTCTGTTTGGATAGACTTGATATATGTATATATCTGCAACCCGCAATTATGGGATTGCCTGAATTATATATTTGATGGGATTTTTTCATATTACTAGGTTTTCTCACTCTTCTGTGCTAATGCACCTTTTGGTGGTATATAAAGTATTTGGAGCTGCATTCGATTATGGCCAGAACCTAAATGTGTACTCTTAACTGGTAATCATTAAATTATATAAAACAGTTTTCAAACTGCATTTAAAATGTCTGAGCAACAATGCTATGACAAATATGATATATATCACCTGAGTTTTCATGACATTGTACATCACGCTGATGGCTGTCAGTGGTGATAAGTGGTAACACCTGGCAAGGTAATTCACCTGAAAAAGGTTATTTCAGGTTTATAAGATTTCAACCACAAAAAACTCTCATATTTTAGGTATACTAACTATAGTTCTATGCTAACTATAGTAATGCATTTATGTGTACATGCATCTAAAAGCTTTGGGGATACATAGAAAATAGGTTCTGTGTGTTTAATTTTGATTAAAACATTGACTGTGTGTTCTATTGGTTTACCTGACATTGACGCCGAAACACAATGCAGGGATGGGCCAGCACATTCTCTGTAAAAAGGCTAATCAGAAACCATCAGAATTAACAGAAAATTAGTTCACTAACATTACTTCTATCTGAATCATACCTTCAATACATATACTGTTGGCATTACCAAAATAAAATTCATTACCTCACAAGGCCTATCCCAAACCCGGAAAATCTGTTCAGTTGCTCTAAAGGACAAAATTAGAGAGTAATTTTAGGCAGAGTAATTTAAGAGAGAAAAGGTGTTTGGTTAGCTCCAATTATTTTGCAAAATTCTACAATGTTTAGATCAATTGGATTGAATCTTTCAAAAGATTAGGCTCAACAGAACGAGTCCTAAGACAATCAGACTGCTATTATCAGGGTTCAAGACATCCGACTGCCTGTGCAAAAAAATATTATGTATGATGTAGCAGTGATTTTATAGCCCATATGGAAATGTAATATATATAAAAAAATCCAAATTATCAAATGTGTGTTTAAAACCATTCCTAAAATAACAATTTCCACAAAACCACAGCTGGAACAACATTCATGAAGTCAAAGGCCAATATTTAATTAAATGAAAGTTTCAAAATTTTAAAAGGGAAATGTTTTCCTATATAGAATGTAAATCTACATCACTCCATACTATATATTGAATAAATGGTGGCAGCTTGTTTCTATATTAATTTAAGCATCAGCAACCTGTTTATCATCTGTTTTATTTTTTTTACATCATCATGCTGGTACTCGCTTCTGCTTCAGCCATCATATGGTAGAAATATCCAAATTGAAAAAAATGTGTGTTCAACCAGCTGATCTCCTAAAACCTACCATAACTTACAAACTGATACAATACAGGTCTTCGCCTCTTTGGGGCTTGAAACAACTGATGGAATTAATGATCTGACATTTCATTTTAACTACAATCTTAAAGCAGAAAGGAGACCAGAGGCAGTTATTTACTTCACTACGCTGCATAAACTACTTTTGTAAGAAAATAGAGTATCAGTTAATGAATCGACAGCCTGATCTTCAACATGTTTTACAATAAAAAATACCTTTGTTTGGAACTGTATGTCAATTTCACTATGATTAAAATGCTAATCACTTACACTTCACATTTGGCATCACCACCAGTAAACGTGCAATATGTTTATTAATAAATACTGTGTAATATTATATAAGGTCTAAAGTAAATAAGAAATATTTCTTTGTTTGGCTTTCAGGTTTCACCAGTTAAAATAAGACTCGAATGCCTAATGATGATTATATACTGTGTTTTTATTTAAAAAAAAAAATACTTATAAAAACTTAATATATAAAAAAGATTTTCAGATATCAACCAATTAATTTACAATCACATTATTAGAGACTAGTATCACTGCTATGTTTGCCCAGTGATGTCCTCAACATATTAATAGTCTCTGCTCGCAGGCGGCTCATCCTATGGGAAGAATTGAGAGCTTTCCGTCTTAACCACACTTTTCTCTTTCCTGTGAAAGAAATAAACGAGCTGCTGATTACAGATGGAGTAAGGAGTCTTACCTAAATATCTTACCTAAATGATCTAAAAATGCAATTACAAGCGCGGGGGCCAGTCGGGTTCAATCTTACCGGATGATGGACCCGGTGCGTGCGTGTCGTCTGCAGGCGGGGCTGTTGCCGTTTCTAACTGGGGTATGCAGTCATCACAGTGCAGGTTTCGGCTGCCGGGTATATCCGGAGGTGTGATGACTGAGTGCTGGAGATCAGCCCTGGATGAATTATTGAATGACGGATCCTCCCTGCCCCTGTAACCCAAACCCTGAAAGCTGTCGGGCCGACGAGAAGTCATCCTAGGAAACGTATGCTGAAATGACTCAATACCTCAGTCTGACTTTATACGATGTATAACCTCTGTTATTTGATATGAATATTATAGGAATTAAAATTGGAGACTGAATTAGCAGTCGACGGACGCTGTGAGCAAAACAACCCAACACCCGGTTTCTGTTTGGTGCTTTCTGGGATATGTAGTTCTGCTGTTCAAGCGTTTGCATGGTAACATTTGTCTTTGTATTTAATGATTTTGTTGAAGTAAGGCTGTACATAAACAAAATGAGAGATTCTCTGAATAAGAAGGCTATATCAAGACAATAAATAGTAGTGATGGTGAAATGAAGCTGTTTTAAACACCGAGGTTTCCCCTTGGTTGTATAGGGAAAGGGTTCATTACTTGTAGCTTTTCAACACGGTGCACACAAAGGACATCTTGTGGTCAAAGGTGGAAAGGCTGCCGTTGTTTTCCAAAGTACCCCTTCATTGTTTATTGTTTTGTGTAATAAATCCCGTTGTGCTCAAAATAATAAAAGCAATAAAAATAACCCATTTCTGAGTGTTAGTGTTGATGTTGTACTTACACATCATATGAATAAATGAGTTTATTATTTTATGAAAGAATTAATACATGGGGCAAATAAACTTGTACATAAACTATTCATCTGATTTGATCAACACATGTAGCGTTATTGACATAAACTTTTCTGTAGTTTTTAAACTATGAGTCCATCGGCAAGGCTTATGTAGGAATATAATATGATCAAAATAAAATTACTGAACTGCTGAGTGCTTGTGATCTGGGGAGTCTCAATTCACTACGGAAAATCTTTGAGAAAAACTTTGGGAAAAAAGAAAGTAGCTCTGGTACAGTGCTTCACTTAGAGATGTTTCATTATTTCACTACAAGCTTTGAAGCCTCTGTCAAACGTCACATCACCAATAATGAGATTTACAAAGAATAAAAAAGGTAGGTAGAATAATTGTTATTTTTATACCTGAATATATCTTTTCTTGGATCTTTATATTATCTCACTTTGTTCTTCTTTTTTGTTTAGTATGCACAATGGCATAAAAGTTTATTACTTGCATTTGTGTGAAAGTGTTTCATGTTGATGAAGATGGAAATGTGTGTTGTATAAAATTGTGTTAGTGGATTAAAAGATACAATATAACCCAATAAAATACAATACATTGTTAACTCCAAAGGGCCAATTTAATTTTGGCTAATATTATAATATAACCACACTCTGGCAGATGCAAATATTGGGTAGCCTATACAGGTGAAGTGTTGGACTGTTTCACAGAAAGGTCAGAATATATTGACTTGAAATTAAGGACTAAAATACCTATATTCTGAAAATTATAACTTATAGAAAAATAATGAATAGCTAAGAAAAAATGTGCAAATTAGACTATTCAGTGGATCCTCTTGAAAATAGGTAAAGACTTAACAATAGGAAAAATTCCAACTGATTGATGAAGACTGGTTGTACATCGGTTTGAGATACAGCAGCCTTCAAGGAGTTCTTCTCAATTCTTATTTGTGCATCCTTGTTTTCTTTCTTCACAACCACCCCATCAGGATGTGAGGGAAGGATGCAAGAACAGTAGGTGAAGACAAATACACTTTCGCATAGGATACTCTAATGTTTCCTCGCTCATGCCTTCTCAGGAAGCTTCCTCACTCCTTGTTCCTGACCTCATTAAGGAGCAATTAGAGAACTGAAATGTTTTTCAAGATGGCTGACTTCAAACAGCTTCCAGGTCACAGACTGCAGGTCTATGGAGTTAGACCACAAATTTCTGCCAAAAATCTTTACATGCAAAATTACATTTTAAGCACATAACATTGCATTTCATCTTGCAAAGATGAAAGTATTTCACATGAACAAGACCACTGCTACCCACTCTGAGGGGTCTTTCATCTAATACCCTACTGTTCACTGGCTCAACCCAGCCCATCATTATAGTGTGCGAGAATTCCAGCCAGTCAGAGATGGGACTGCTGAATTCTGATTGGCTGGCTTGACAAGCAATCACAACCTTTCCTTCTTTACCAAGATTGGAGGAAAACACTGGACTGATGCCATTCATATTAACTAGCATTGAAAGAGAGAAGGGCCCGATTGTTTTCCATAGGATTATTATTAGGGCCCAGGCACTGAAAGTGTGAAGGCCCTATTGCTTTCACTTACAATTATTATTTATTTTTTATTTTACTCTTTTTTCATGGTTTTTGGGACGTTTGGTTTCCTTAACATGCTTAAAAATTCTTGAAACTTGGCACACACCTCAGAATCGATGGCCATTACGGTGGGGCAAAGGCTGGCATATGGGTGGGGGTGGCACAGGGGTTAGTGCCCCCTGGTACGGGGCAAGAAATTATGCTATATATATTAAACATACATGCACACACCTGTATGAAATGTACGTATGAACGTATCGTCATATCAACCCAAACAATTTTTGCCCTGACACCCATTAGCTCCGCCCAACAGAAAGTCGACCATTTTGGATACTTTTAAATACCTCCTAGGGATTTCATGTGATTGGCACCAAACTTGGTGTTCATCATGCCAAGACATTGAAGATTCAAAATTGCAAAGGGATTTTTGATATCTCAAACAGTGTTGCCATTTACATCAAACTTGGTGAATATGTTTATTTTGATGGGCTGATGACATTGATATCACTGTTATGAGTTAAATTATAGTGCCATCAACTGGCAACAGGAAGCGTGTCAGTTAAAACAGACTTTAAAATACTCAACTTACATTTAGGCAAGTCACTTCAGCCTTGGTCAGAATAATGTAGAGACTTGGCTATATTTTATCCAAAGCAACTTACAAAGTAAGAGAGCATTAAACATTTTGTCTTAAGAACCAAAGTTCTAAAAGGATATGGCGTGGACAAAAGCTTAGACATGGTCGTAGTGGTGAGCTCTGTAGTGCTCCCTTTTGACTAAAGTGACATATAGTTTGGCCTATATGTATTGTTCTTATGAAGCCGGACAACTTTCAAAATTACATTAGCTCCAATCAACAGGAAGTCTGCCATTTTGGATTGTGTGTGGATTTTTTGTCAATTTCAGGCTCTAAATTTTTAAATAGTCCTCCTAGGGGATTTATGGGATTGAGATTGAAAATGCTTAATTGGTAAGGGATTTTTGATATCTCGAATGGTATTGCCATACATTTATGGCAAAAAACGGAAACAGGAAGTGGCTCATATCTGCTGCGAAAATTTAGTGATTTCATTTCAAACTTGAGCTGTGTGTTTGGTCCTAGGGACTGATAACAGAGTTGGTTATTGTGAGTCACAGTCATAGCACCACCATTTAGCAGAAAGAAGTGTGTCACTTAAAACAGTGTTTAAAAGAGTTCTTTAAATATACCAAAGTAATTTCATACTAGGAAAAAGAAGAGATATTGAAAATGCAAACTGGAAACAGGTTTTTGATATCTCAAATGGTGTTGCCATGATGAGGCACTCAATTAATAGCAATAAATAAAACAGAAAGTGTCTCATATCTTCTGCATGCATTGTGTGATTTACATCAAACTTGGGCAATATGTTTGGTGTTGTGTCTGATCATAGTAATGAGTCACAGTTATAGCCACCAACTGGCAGCAGAAGTTTGTCATACATCAGAATGACATAGAACTGACTTTAAAATAGTCCTTAATTATTTTCTGAATTAAATGCATGTGACAACTTTAGTTTTCTGAGAAGCACCAGGTGGCGATGGCGCTGTAGTGCTTGGGTCCATCATTGCTGCTTGCAGCTATATTTAGTTTTCTTGCTGTGTTTTGCTCATGTTTAATGTTTTTATACCTTGTTGTTTAAAAAGGCCTTGACACAAAGATTTTACTACATTCACTTTAATGTGGCATAATTTGGTAAGATCTCATTACAATTACATGTGTTCAGATAAAGATAAAGCCAAATCTGTAATCAAAGTACATGTTGCTACATCTTAGGCTTTGGTAATTTAAAGCAAATAAAGCAGGAACAATGATGAAATATCATTAAGATAAGTGAAAGATCACATATTGGGCTTATAGAACTGTATTGAAATATTTTAAGATTTCTGCTAAGAGTTTTGTTGTTTTGCAATGGTGTGAGAGAAGAATATGTAATCTTTTTTGGTGCAACATATGAAGTGTAATAGAAACTCAGTGGCTATTAAAGCAGCATATCAATAACAGCATATCAATAACAATACTGTATGAAGAATAGTGTTTGCATACTATGGAATATGTAATAATATAAAATGTTATAACATGACTATATCATAAATATCATAACTGATACATATTCCATGTTAACTTTACTTTTGAAACAACCCACTATGTCAAATTTCATGGCCAAATAATAGGAATTGTGGTTGTTCATGAATTATGTTGTTTCACAATGCAAGCTGCTGCTCTGTGTTTTCCAATGAAATGATATATTTACCCAATATCTGGACCGGGCTTCAGTGTCTGGACTACAGTCTGGCAGAAAAGTTCAAGGGTGGTACTTTTGAAATACCATGATAAAATCAGCACATTTGCTTGCACATCAGAAACTTGTTCTAAAGTACAACAATGGTTATCAGATGAATGCCCATAAAAAGCGTGGGATTAATTAAGTATGTTCCTATAGCTCAACTGGTAGAGCATTGCATTAGCATTGCAAAGGTTGTGGGGTCAATTCCCAGGGGAACACATGTATTGATAAATTGTATATTGTGAATGTATTGTAACTTACTTAGGACTACAGCATCTGCCAAATGCATAAATGTCAGTGTAATTTATGTTGGACTGACGTCAACTGACATATTTTAATGAACAAGCTTAGGTGACTTTTACTAGAAAAATTCATGTCATAAGACCAAATATCTGACTGTAAATACTTCTAGAGTCTTCAAACTACATCTGCAAACTTTGACACAGTGACACAGCATTGTAAGCCAATTGGCACCAATGGTCTCTACCATCAACTTAGGCCCACGATTTTGAGAAATGCAGCCCTGGTCTGTTCTAAAATAAATGATGCTATCATTTCAAAACTAAATAAATGATGCTATCAGTTCATTAATGAAAAATGTATCTTTAATTTACTTTGTGTTTTTTCTTTTTTTTCCAATCAATCACCCTCAAAATACAAGTGTAAAAAGTGCACCATTGTGTCTCAGTGTTAAACGGGCTGTGCTGGAGTGTCTGTTGCTGAATTATTTAACTGTGTAATACTAAGACAATACAAATAAGCAAGTTATTAATACCAATATGCTTCTACACCTCTAGCACAACCCAAGTCCACCGAACTTGACAAAGTCCTTTAACTTGTTCTTACATTTTTAGGCTTGATTTGTCCTAATTGATGAGTTTTTCATACTGGATGCCCAAAGCATCATATCAAAAAATCTCGTTTTACGTCGCGTGGGTCTGTCTATCCCATATATAAACGCTTAATAACCATCTATAACACCTTAGTACCCGCTAACATCATTTTAGCAATTCATTCAGAACTACGTAGCTTTAAATATTGAAATCTGTTAAACCGCTTAGGTTTTAAACTGCATCAGGCTTAAGCAACCTTTACTTTGCTTTAAGTTGCAGACTTCGTCAAACATTTCACTTTATTAACTTTTCCTTCGTGACAAAATCACGGATCGTTATTCGCTGCAACTATAAACGCAACAACAATGACCCAGTTCACACTGTGACAGCAAACACGTGTGTCAAACGAACCGTCAAATCATTGGGCACTCCTTCAGCTTTATTTGCATGGAGGACCCGCCCCGACCCAAAGCGCGCGGTGTGATTGGTCCACCGCTGCATCGCGAGTGGTTGCATCGGTGAGGTCAAAGGTCAATGTCTAGAAGTAACCCCCTTCGCATCACACCACCGTGATGTTGCTGTCAAAGAGGTTGGAGCTGCCGCGACAGCACCAGTTGGCGTTATATAGCCTTTTAATCATCGAAGGAGGGAAAATGTTCTTGAATTAGGAGGGAATTCATTCAGTCGATATTTAAACGTCTGTTTACACGCAACAGAATTGCCTGCAGACTCTTTTCGCGCGGTGAGTACATACAACTTACTAAATATACCAGCTGCATTTATGCCGGCTAACTGTAGCGCGCACGTCGATGCACATGCTGGAAGGATTTATAACGCACCAACTCTGACTTTGTTGGAGAACATTCGCAAATCGGATGACAGGACGGTTTTTGATTGAACTCTTCTCCCAAGTCGCGACATGCAGTTCAGATGTTTAAAAAAGTGAATATTCTGAGGACTGGGGAGCAGTCGATGTGCTGCCAAAAAGAAACAAGTCCTACTGTAAATGTTTGATTGTTTTAAAGAAACGTTACACGTGGAGGAGGGTCTGTGCAGATGCCCTCATACTCGATAACCAGGTTTATCCGGTTCGATTAGGTGTCCGGTTATTTTCTCCTGTCAGACCTGCTGGTGAGTTGCTAAATCAAAGAATAATAATCGAATCGGTTCAGGTGGGTTAATCGCAAGACATGAGTAAACACAAAAGCGCTACTATTATTATAAGACATTTTATCATTGGGTACCAATGTTTCCTTGATGAAATCCGTAGGTCTATAACGAGGCTGCAAACCGGCTCCCGATTCGCCAGCTCGTCCTTCTTGAGTTTTATGGCGGTTGGCAAACTATGAGCATTAGTGCCATCTACTGGACTGGAGTGTGGGTGAAAGCTTGGCAGTTACATATAATAATCTACTCATACACATATATATTTATAAATACTCTCTACATCAGTCGCGTTTCCTTTAAAAATACAATTAGCTGTACGTACATATTCTTCAATGTCACAGATAATGTTTCTTAATGTAAACGGTAACTTCAAATGTTTAAGTGTTAAGTGTCTTAATTCCCCCCCATTTCTTTATCATATGCATTACATTCAATTACCGCATGTTGAACAGATTCTGGTTGACTACACAGCGGATGTAGTCCATTTGGTTTGGACTACATCCGAAGTTGTAGTCCAAACCAAACTAAAGAAAGGGTCTGTTTACCTACTAAAGAAAGGGTCTTACTGAGTCCTGTGTGCCCTATTCTCAGATGAGAAATGACTACTCTCCTTGATTTTGTTTTCCCCCTGTGTCTTTCTCAGTTCCTACACATCTTTTACTATTATATAAATGTCTTCCTGTACTATTAGTATCCCAATATTCCCAATATCTTTTGAGTTTGATCATTTATAATGGATTTATGTTCAGCTTTAATTAATAAAATGTCCTGTTCTATTGTTTGGGCCTTAAGGGATTCTTTAGCTAATTTATCTACTTCACTACTCCTGCTGCCCAATCACATCCTGATAGACATCACAGAATATTATTTACCTTCTTACGTTTTGTTTTAACTTTATGTGCAAGTTTTTCATCAAATAAAACTTCTATGAATCTAATTACCCTCACTTGTTCAAATTCCTGATAATACAACTTCAATGAAATTCTATGCCGCTTGGAAAAACAAATGATCTGTGTATTAGCTGTCAATAGTTTGAAACCCCATTTATAAGACCATTGTTCTACTGTCTTAATTGCTATCTGCATTTTGTTTTGCATATAATCAATATTTCTTCCCCTAATCCAGAGGGCACTATCATCAGCATATAATAACTGCACACGCTACCCTGGGGTGTTCCATTTTCTATAAGTTACTTACTAGAATATTCTTGGCTTACTCTTATCTCTATTGTTCTACCAAATAACAATTCCAGAACTCAATTATATAGTCTTCCTCCTATTCCTAATTTTAGTTTAATAAGGAGTCCTGCTTTCCATAAAATGTTGTATGCTTTGTCAATATCAAAAAGCAGCTATTACCACGTCTTTATTTGTTTGTGCTTTCTGTGTTTCTGACTCTAAATATAAAATAGAATCTATAGTATTTCTTTCTTTGTGGAATCTACTTTGATATAGTGATAACAATTGTTTACTTTCTAGAACATATGCAAGTCTGTCAGTTACCATCTTTTCCATTGTTTTCCCAGTCTGAGAAGTTAATGCTATTGGTGCAATAACTGACTGCTTCTAAATTGATGGAATTTAGCCTTTTCCACAAATTATATAATCTTATAACTGTAGCAAGTGATCTATCTCCCATATAATTTAACGTTGTATAGCATGTATTATATTTCTCTGGGGATGATTTACCTACACTTAAAATGGCTCTTTTTAACTCAAGCATATTGAAAGGTAAATTTAGATTATCCCCTTTTATAGTGGATTTAGAGCTAGAATATTACTTTATCTGAAAGATTTTTCAGAACTTTGAACCTTTACCAACACTATCTCTGCAATTTCTTTATTGCTGATTGGTACTTGACTTTTTAATGTTATACTTGTATTTCATAATTCCTTCTCAGCATTCATTCTTCTGATCATTCCCCACATATCTGATAATTGTATCTCTCTACCTATTCCATCGCAATAACTACCCCAATGTATGTTTTGCTGTTCTTACACTTTTTCAAATGGTTGCTTGTGCCCTTTTTTACTGAATTAACATTTCTGGAGAATGTTGTTCCTTTAATTTTCTAAATGCTTTATTTCTTTTTTTAATAGCGTCTGTACAATTTTTATCCCAACAAGGAACTCTGCTTCCTTTACTTTTAGGAATTGTTTCTTCTGCAGTCTTTATAATTATTAAGATAATAATTATAACCCCTCTCTAACAAATTTCAGCATTACATTTTATTCTGATTTCATATTTGAAATATCATTCTCAGATGACCACCTCCCATATTAAGTGCTAAATGGCTATAATAACACACAGTAAGTGTCATTAAGTGTCAGTAAGTGTCAGTAACTTTGTAACAGTTAAAAAAATTATCCAAGAAAGTGCAATGTAGAGGCCTAGATTAACAATCAACAAATTTCTCTCTAAAAAATCTCTGCTAACATAGTTAGCTTTTACATTTATACATTTGGCAGACACTTTTATCCAAATTGACTTGCAGTGCGTTACAGTTATACATTTTATCAGTACATGTGTCCCCTGGCAATCGAACTCACAACCTTTGCGCTGCTAATGCAATGCTCTGCCAGGAACATTTCATCCTAAATTCACACTATGTGCCCATTTAGCATTCTGTGCCTGTCATAACTGACGTTGACCTGCTTAAGCAAGTTTCAACACGCATTTCAAGAATGTACCTTGCTTGTCCCTGAAAGAACATGAACTCTGTCTGTCTGTCATCTATTGATAAATCACTGTGACATCACAATAACACCACAACAACAATGCAATATGATTGTACTGCCAGGGTTTTTTGTTTACCACAGCGCTGTCATAGTTTCTTGGGATGTAAACTGTTATTTTTCAGTATTTTTGGGATATAAACCTGTATTGTTTTAAATGCCATACCGTACTGCAACCTCTGACGTGGTATACTAAAGTACCATGCTTAAAGTAGCATACATTAAGTAACATATCAATTATTATACTGTATGCTGTTCTATTACTTTGTATGCTTTGTTACCTTGTTTATAAGATTTGAATCTTTGAACCTTTGTCCCTATAGTGTTTGCAGCCTGCCAGCATCGCCTACCCATGGCAGAGCAGGACCCAGTGGAGAAGAAGCTCCCAGCTGTAGCTGTGCTACACTCACATTTCATTGTGGGTTCTGTGTCTGAGGACAACTCAGAGGATGAGACGGCAGGGAAACTTGATCTGCAGATGGAGGACAACCAGCGCTCCCTCTCACCCTCCTCTGTTAGTTCGGACAGCACTTACGAGATGGGCTTCGACAGCCTAGATGGGCCCTTGCACAATATGAGGTCAGAGTTGCTTTGTACTGTAGTTAGGGCCCAAGCACTGGAAGTGGTAGCTTTTTGGTAGCACAAAAAGATGCATGCACCATTACGAAACTTGGTATGTGTATCGGTCATGTCAACATGAACGACTTTTGTGCTGACACCCCTTAGCTCAGTCCAACAGGAAGTTTGCCATTTTGGAAAAAAAATGTGCATGTTGTGAACTTTTAAATACTTCTGCTAGGATTTCATGTGATTGTCACCAAATTAGGTGAATAATTATGGCACATAATGGGAAACAGAAAGTCTGTGATATCGTTATCATGCATTGAGCAATTTATGTCAAACTTAATAAATAAATTTAATTTCAGTGATGGACTGATGACATTGATACGACTATTGTGAGTCACAGTCATAGCACCTCCAACTGCCACCAGGAAGTGTCACTTAAAACCTTAATAAAGTCTTACATAAAGACATTCTTACAACAATCAACTTACATTTAGCCAAGTCACTTCAGTCTTCGTCAGAATAATGTAGAGACGTGGCTGGTATAAAATTCTAAAAGAATTTGGGATATCTTAAATACTGTTGTCATGGCAACTTCTCAACCTTTAAAACTGTATTCAGATGTATCTGAGGCACTTAAAATGCTTGAAATGGCATGAAATTTGACACACACAACATAGCTGTCAGTCGCTAGGCATGGGCAAAAGCTTAGTCATGGGTGTGGTTGGGGGTTCTGTAGCGCCCCCTTTTGACTAAAGTTATAAGGTTAGTTTTCCTTTTGGTCACCAAACTTGTGCATGCATTGTTCTCATTACGCCAGACAACTTTAAAAATTCAATTTTAAAAATTCATTAGCTCCACCCAACAGGAAGTCAGCCATTTTGGATCAAATGTGGAATTTTTCTCAATTCCAGGCTCTGAAGTTTTAAATCCTCCTCCTAGGGGATTTATGGGATTGTCACTAAATTTGGCAAATATTATGCCAAGACATTGAAGATGTAAAATTGTGAAGTGATATCTGCTGCGTGAATTGGGTGATTTCATTCAAATTTGAGCTGTATGTTTGGTCCTAGAGACTGAAGACTATTGTGAGTCACAGTCATAGTGCCACCAGCTGACAGGAGTATGCATGTCACTTAAAACAGCTTTTAAAGAAGTCCTTTTAAATTTAAGTCGCTTTTTACTTGGTCAGAAAAAGGAAGAGATATTGAAAATGATAAACTGTAAACAGATTGTTGATATCTCGAATAGTGTTGCCATGGCGAGGAAATAATTTTTCTAGCAATAAGTGGAACAAGAAGTGTCTTATATCTTCTGCATGCATTGAATAATGTACATTAAACTTGGGAAATAAGTTTGGTGTTGTGGGCTGATCATAATGATGTGGCTATTGTGAGTCACAGTTATACCTCTACCAACTGGCAGCAGGAAGTGTCACTTAAAATGGACTTTAAATACTCCACTATTCTGTGCATTGTTTTCAGAGAAGCTGTGTGTTATTGTCATGCAGAAGTTCTGTCTCTGGTACTAGAGAACAGAGTTATGGTCTTTGAAAATTACTGAATTAAGATCACCCAAAAATGAAAATCTTCCATTTATATATTATTCCATTCATATTTCAGTAATTTATCCCTTTATTAGTCAACCATGGTTGACTAGCTTTGGTTTTCTAAGTGATTCTGTTTCTTGCCAGTGTGTGGATAAGTAAACTTTGAAGCAGCTTTCTTTGAATTGCCGGCTTTGGGATACTGGGCTGATCTAGGTTCATCTAGGTTCATTGCTATGCTGTGTGAAAATCTGTACAGAGCATTCCTTTGTGTTTGCTCTCACAACTGCTGTTTCACTGCTAGCCTTTGGGATTTCTTTCTTTCTCACCCACAGGGTCTCACACAGACATGTCACAACTGGGAGTGTGTTGATAGTGTGTGTCTGAATGAGACTACTTAGGATAGCTTAAAGTAGAACTGAATGTTAGATTATCTGTTGGATAACTCTGGAAAAAGTCTAATGATTAGGAATCTTGACTAAAATTTTTTTTGAGTAATTAAAAAAAACAAGGTTCTCTGTAATTATGTTGAATCCCAATTTACTGTACTTCAGAAGGACTGTCCTTTCTGTAGGGCATATGGAGAATGGGCATATAACCACTTCAGAAAGTATATGCAGACTTTATATCACACTTAAATTATACAAATGTAATTGCATTAGGTAACAAAATTACAAACCAAGTGGCATCTTATGCAAATAATGCTAGAGCTTTTCTTGTAACTAACCTCAACTAACACCCATTTTGGTGGATGCTCCCGCAGGTGTAGTTCCACATTTTATTTACATTTAGTCTTAAGTTTTAAAAAGCATTGTTTAATAATTCAAAACCCACAAAACTTCTTTCTGTAAAATATTTTGCTTGAAAGTATGTTTGTGGTAAATGAATTCCACTTGGTTTCATATTTTGTAATGTAATGCAACAACATTCACTTTTGTAAGTGTGCAAATACTGTGGCCACTGTAAAGGTTAGGCAGAGCACTACATCTTACCACTAAAGCAAGACAAAAACCTTTGCAAAATAAAATCAAGATTGTTTTTTAATTTATTACTTTACAAGGTGGGTGAAGCCTTTTGCTGTACTTTGATTGAGGAAAATATGGCCACCCATTGTACAGTAGATGCCAGACCACATGCTGATAAAACAGACTTACTGGCAAATCTGCTCTTTGTTCAGTGTGCTGCCTCATGATGTAAAAAATGAATAAGTAACACGGTTATACTGATTCTTTAATTTATTTACTGCTGTATGATTTGATTTACTACTCAATCAAATCTCACTCAAGTATTAATCTTAGTGTGTAACTGTAAGGTTGAGAGTGGCAGATGTAGGGCAGGATGCAGTGGTGCTGAAAGTGCCATATGGGGACAATGTGCCCCTCCCCCCATAACAGTCTTCTGTTGGTCAAGAGGAGTGTTATTATCGAAGATTGTGTGGGTTTAAAATAATATTTTGTTTCAGGCTAGATAAACATTACGTTTTATCTTATCTACCACAATGGGAGTTACCCTTTCTGGCTCGCATGTACAAATATTTATATAATTATAAACAATTATACTTGATTGTGCAGATAGGTGCAAGTTGTAATATTGCATTTATATATTTATTATTATATTTTAAATTTATTAGCCTCGCCCTAGAATTGGAAATGGAGTTAAGAAAATAACTTCTTAAGTAACTTGCAGTTTTATGTAACAGAGAAGCAAAAGCTATAGATTGCAACTTTAAATAAGACAGTGTCAGCTCTCCAGGGAAAGTTTTCCTCCCGGCATCTTTAAAATTTTGCTGGATAAACACAGATGAAGGCTACCCTCAAGATCACTGAAGCTTTATACTTATCAAGGCATATAAGGATATAAATAATAGTTATGTTATCAGTTATAAGCCCTTAAACAGAAAATCCTGAAGTGTACTAAAGATTCAAATGGCTACTGTAAATACAGCATTACATAATTCAATACATAATTCATTAGCATTAATGTCCCTGTAAATTTTAATACATACAGACAAAAAACGGGATATTGTTAGAGACTGATAAGAGTTGATAAATTGTTGAACCGCTCTGCCTGTAATAGTAATAGGTCTATGTCCTCTGGTTTCTCAGGCAGCAATGTGAATTGTGATGATGTTTATTGGTTTTTGTTTTTCTCAAGGCCTAGTATGTCAGGACTTCATCTTGTGAAGCAGGGCAGGGACCGCAGACGCATCGACCTGCAGAGAGACTTCACTGTGGCTTCGCCTGCTGAGTTTGTCACCCGCTTTGGGGGCAACAAAGTCATTGAGAAGGTGAGATCCTTGACTGCTGTTATGTATGTGTGTGGTAACAGCCATTAAATTTCATGTTTTATAACATGTTTTCTTTTTTTTTTTTTTACAGGTCCTCATTGCCAACAATGGCATTGCTGCGGTCAAGTGCATGCGCTCCATCCGTCGCTGGGCTTACGAAATGTTCCGAAACGAACGAGCAATACGCTTTGTCGTCATGGTGACGCCAGAAGACCTCAAGGCCAATGCAGGTGAGTTAAAGAAGTGAGCTTAACTGTTACACTAACAGAGTAAATAAAACACTTCCCCCACTCTGGCTGCATCATGACAGACGGACAAATGTAATTAAACAAGAAGGTCGTTCTCTCGTTGTTTAAACTGTGTCAGTTGGCTCTTTTCAGGACAAGCCTGGCCTAATTTGCATAGAATGTGCTCAGTGTGGCAGAAGCCTATTTTGAATAGGATGCTTCACTTGTAAAAATCAGCTTCTTTCCTCCTTTTTAAACAGGTATGTTAATCACTGTAAATATATCCATGTTCACAGAGTACATCAAGATGGCTGACCACTATGTACCTGTCCCAGGAGGGACAAACAACAACAACTATGCTAATGTGGAACTCATTCTGGATATAGCTAAACGGATTCCTGTTCAGGTAAATCAGAGCTTTACCCAGTCTGTAGAACACCCTAGCAACCGCATAACAATAGCCTATTAATCACCCATACCTCCCTGGCAACCACCCAGGACACCTTAACAGACACATAGCAACACTCTGGCAACAACCCTTAGCACCACAACAGTTTTTCACAGGCAAGAACAACTTACATTTTTTTCAGAAAATGTAAAAATGTAGTTTTAATGACAGGTAGCATAATCACACATCAAGAAGAACATTTTACAAAATAATTTTATTTGGCAAAACAATAGATATACAGTACTGTTTGAAATAAGACAGTATCTGGACACTCAAACGTTATTGTCTTATTGTTGTACCTATACTCTGCTAGGACACCTAAGTGAATTTATGTTTTTATATCCACTACAAATACCCTAAGATTGGTTGTTTTGAGTAATTACAAATTCAAGTAATTCTCATTTTGTTTCATTTTTAAACCCCCTTTAGGCTGTGTGGGCTGGTTGGGGCCATGCCTCTGAGAACCCAAAACTCCCTGAATTACTACACAAGAATGGCATCGCCTTCATGGGTGAGATTATCATAATGAGCCCTACAGCACCATCATAATGAGCCATACAGTGATGCTCCTCTTTATTTGCTGGTTTGTGTTTTTTATTAGGTCCCCCTAGTCAGGCCATGTGGGCTCTGGGGGACAAGATAGCTTCTTCTATTGTGGCACAGACTGCTGGCATCCCTACACTACCCTGGAGTGGAACAGGTTAGTCTTAACCTCACATAGCACATCCACAGACTCTTTATCTTACACCTCATGCTTTTGTACACAAAACTGGCAACAGCTGGCTTTAATGCAGGAGTGCTATTTGCAGGTGTCAGGGTGCATCAGTCAGCCAGGAAACAGGAGGTGCATGGCATTTTTTTTAAAGTTTTTTTTAAGCACCTTATCTTGAGCAATATCTTGAGCAACAATAGAACATCTGTATTTAACCCTATATAAAATGATATCTGATGTCATATTTATCCTCCATTAAATGTCACTGTATATTTTGGTCAGATGACCAGTTCCTGTGTAAGTGGGCAGTTCCTAACTAAAACTAGATAGGTACGTTTACATTTTTAGGTATGTTTTTGCATGATTTAGGATGATTTTTTTAGCATGACTTACTAAAACATCAAACTGTACGAGACGAGTTACAAAGTTTTTCCAGAAGAAATATGCAAGAGAGTAATAGTAATGCTTTGCTTCGTGAGCACCACTAATAAGCAGTAATGGATATCATACTTTTTTGCAAAAATTTAAATTTGTGTTTATGCAGGTTTAGGAATGGGTCTGCTCACTCTACACATTCTAAATATTGTTTTTTTTAAACAAAGAGAACAATTGTAAATGAGCACGATTTTACATTTTCATTCATAAAGAAAAACTGTGTGGAGTGTCAGCAGTGCCTGACTACACTATTAGCATTTCTCAAGTGCATTAAGCAGTAAACACTCTTTACAAAAGAATATATATTTTTAGCAACACAAAATTGCTCTAAAATTGTCTAAAATTATGACTAAGATTATTATTAATTTAGCAGACACTTTTATCTAAAGCTACCTTAAGTCTAGACCAGGCTTACAATCCAGCAATAACACTCATTCACACCCTAAAGGCCATAAAGACATTGATTTACACTGGAACTCTGTCATGACAATCGGTATTTCATCACTGATCCAATGTGCATGCATATCAATGCTAAACATTTATGCATTTAAAAATACATTCAGGCTTTTTTAAGCAGCATAGTATATTTCTGCTTTATGCCCTGTAAGATCTTTCTAAACAGGCAAAATTGAATTTAAGATTATTGTTGTAAATTGTAAGGTGGCTCCAGACATGTAGAGCCATGCCTGTAATGTGGAAGAGGCAGGTTCAATTCCAGCTCTTGTCATGTACAAACCCCACTCCAACATGTCCTATCTGCTATGGGTTTAAATTTTGACTCTAATGCTGTGTTTGTACAGGACTGACTGTTGAATGGACAGAGAATGACCAGAAGAAGGGAATCATTAATGTTCCTCCTGAGTTGTATGAGCAGGGCTGTATACAGGATGTGGAGGCTGGAATGAAGGTAAACTACTCTTCTGTACTTCATCCACCTGTGAGGCGTTCCTACTTCTCTCCTGCCAGTGACAAGGTATTAACACCCTCAAGGTGTCTTTTAATGTTAATTGATAGGCAGCTGAGCAGGTGGGCTACCCTGTGATGGTGAAGGCATCTGAGGGTGGAGGAGGAAAAGGTATCCGGAAGGTCAACAGTGCGGAAGACTTCCCCAACCTGTTTAGACAGGTCAGAGCTCATCTCCATCACAATCCTACACTTCAAAATTATGTTTTTACCCACCTGTTGGAGAACCTGGGTTCACCTAAAAGTTGCTGGAAGTCCAATAGTGTGTCCTGCTCCTACCATACACTAAGTATTTTGGTCTCACACAGGTTCAGGCAGAGGTTCCAGGCTCTCCCAT
This sequence comes from Chromobotia macracanthus, assembly GCA_036877525.1. NCBI lineage: Eukaryota > Metazoa > Chordata > Actinopteri > Cypriniformes > Botiidae > Chromobotia > Chromobotia macracanthus. The sequence goes on along the minus strand of JAZGTH010000076.1, from coordinate 4,773,172 downwards.
CTTTGTCATGCGTTTGGCCAAACATGCACGGCACCTGGAGGTGCAGATCTTGGCTGATCAGTATGGTAACGCAATCTCTCTGTTCGGCCGTGACTGCTCTGTTCAGCGCAGACACCAGAAGATCATTGAGGAAGCTCCTGCAACTATTGCCACCTCTGATGTGTTTGAGAACATGGAAAAGGTATTGGAGATAATCTTTCCCATTAGACAGAAGCCCAGTGTTTATACATTATGTGGTCTTCCTATGGGGATCAATAAAGTATTTTAGAAAAGATTGGGTTACTGGTTATCTTGTGGCTTTAAGAGTTTGTATATCTGTTTCAGTGTGCAGTAAAGCTGGCGAAGATGGTGGGATATGTGAGTGCTGGTACAGTAGAATATCTGTACAGTCAGGATGGCAGCTTTTACTTCCTGGAACTCAATCCTCGTCTTCAAGTGGAACATCCTTGTACTGAGATGGTGGCTGATGTCAATCTGCCTTCTGCCCAGCTGCAGGTCTGTTTGTGAATTATGTGATTGTAAAGGAATATTGTTGGTTAAATAATCATTTTAACCTGTTTCTCACTTTGTAAAAACAGAGATTTACAGTTATATACTTGCATAAGCGCATTACTGTACACATATTTTTTCCATTTGTTTTTACAAACTGATAGATGAGTCCAAATAATTTTCTGTTGCAATTATTATAATTGATGTATTTAAAGTTGTATTTAACAAGAGTATTTCTTTTCGTGAAATGTCCAGTGTGCTGTAATGTGACTCTTGGGGCAAGGCTTATGCAGATCCCTGCAACCACTAGAGCAAGAACATCTAGTGAACAATAGGCAGTCACGTGACTGCTGTCTTTGCTATGTGGGTCATTGGGCTGAGGCCTGTGATGCAAGTGCTTCTCAAAGGAGAGGCTGTATCATAGGGAGGCTGCGTCCCTTCTAGACCCGTCCTACTAAGGCTCCTAGGCTAGAGTCCTCAGCATTAAACGCTATGATGACACGCACGGCAAAGTGAAAGTGCACACAGCAACGTCATAGTGGTTTCCCACCCCTGTCATCATGGTGGTTTATAAAATGGGCAGTTTAGCATTTTGAGGTTAATTTACAGCCAAGTAACAGAAAATATAAAAGCCTTCATCCCTGAAAATATGATCTATCTTATATTTAAAAGTGAAAAAAGATGAAGTAAGTGTTTTGGGAATGCGTTTATGGATTGTAGGTGATTTGAGGCTGTCAATGATACACTTCATGCGTCCTTTAAAAGAAGCTGAGTGAAGGACGCAAAACAAAGACTGCCCTCCAAGCATACTTCAAATTAAGATGTCCTTTAATGATGCTTGATGATGTGGCAGCTGAGATGACACAGCCTAGGACACAGCCTTCTGTTTGAGAAGAACCCATAGAGTTTGTGGGGGTTACTCTTATGTAACACACAAGACTGCTGCAGATGAATGATAGAGACAGAAAGGGAAAACGGGGAGGGGAATGCATTGGAAGGTGCTCTAAAGGGCTGTAGAAAGAGGGGTTTCCATCTAAGAAAAGCTTTGGTATGTAACATGTTCTGCAACATTTGTAATATGAATGATAAAAAAGGTGTGGCTTGTTTAAGCTATTACACTCCTATCATAGAGAGTTAGAGATAAGCTTTTTTGTCTTTGGCTAGTCATCAGCTACATAGCGACCATGCAAAATACATCAGAAACTGTATATCAAGATGCTAACAACTACTCAGAACATCTTAGTAATTGCAGTGCTCTTGACAGCTATCCACAACACTTTACACAAGCTCCACTCAAGCTTTCTTGTATTTAATATATTTTTAGAAAACAATGAATATTGCTGTAATCACTATTAGTAGGAAGAATAGTATTTATTTATTCATTTATCGTCATTTATATATAGTAATTTTCTGCTTCAATAAGCACTGAGGTTGGTACCATGATACAATGATGGCATCCCATAGTAATACGATGGTTCTTTAAAATATAATGTAAAAATCATTCAGCACCAGAGAATGCATTGGCGTGATACATGTACAAAAAACAGGTTAATTTTTGTTTAGCAGTCAACAAATTTAGAAGTTGTGTCACTACAGATGTCCATATTCTGGGGAAAATGATTAAAGCAATAATTAGTTCTGTATAGTGTAGTGCTGCAGTTAACACTGCCTGTGTTATCTATCACTCAGATCGCTATGGGCATCCCGCTTCACCGCATCAAAGACATCAGACTGATGTATGGAATGCAGCCATGGGGAGACTCTCCCTTTGACTTTGATGGACTCTCTACCACCCCCTCTCCACGAGGACACGTCATTGCAGCTCGAATTACCAGTGAGAACCCAGATGAGGTATGTGATTCTGAGTTGCTGATGCATAAAGGGGAACTCATGAAAAATCTAATAAACAATCATTTCACATGCAAAAGGGAGTTTACATGAAAAAGGTACAGCTGCGACAAAAACTGTTTAATTATAAGAGTCAGAGAGAGGATTAGGAAATGGTCATGAATTAAGTAAATTAAGATTGTTTTGGCACAAAAACCTTGACTAACATAAGCAGACCTCAGGGATGAAAAAATGAAAAAAAGTAGGATGTGACCTTTTAAAGTCACACAAATAGGAATGGAAAAATAACTGCTTGAAATGTATTACAAAATTATTTAATTGATAATATTCACTGTTAAAATGATGCTTATGTGTCTGTGTTGCTCAGGGTTTTAAGCCCAGCTCAGGTACTGTGCAGGAGCTCAACTTCCGCAGTAATAAAAACGTTTGGGGCTACTTTAGCGTGGCGGCTGCCGGAGGCCTGCATGAATTTGCTGACTCTCAGTTTGGCCACTGCTTCTCCTGGGGAGAGAACCGAGAGGAAGCCATTTCGTGAGTACAACCCCCTTCTGTCACCGTGACTAAAATGCTACTGTGGTGCCATGCTCAAAAATATGTGGTAATCCTATTTTTATAAATATACAGAGTGTAATAATGAAAGCTCTCAGGTTTAACGACATAAATTGCAGTCAGAAATTTTCCCAAGCACACAATCTTAAAACAGCTGCTTTATAACAAATAGGAAGCAGTTAACTTTTGAAGATAAGATGCATTATATGAGAATCTTTTCCTTATACTGGACATAGCTCTTTGTTACAACGACATAAATAGATACTTTTTATTACAAAATCAAATTACTGAAAATAAATTTTTTTACATGAAAATAAATGTAAAAATTTTTTTGTAAATCATTTTAAGAAATGTTACAATAATGGTACAAAAATGGTACAATAATGATTAAAACATGACACATTGAGGTTATTATAACAACATTAGTATTAGTATGACATCAAAAGGAAAAAAAATAAAAAGTAACAAAAAAATCAATACTAATGAATGTTTTAGAAGTACAACAATGATTCCAGTATGACACAGCTGAGGGTGTTTTTCTTTTGCGGCTTGTCTTTCACCATGACTGAGACTTGTTCTAATGATCATCATCATCTAATGATGATTTGTGTGTATTATCATAGCAACATGGTGGTGGCCCTTAAGGAGCTGTCCATCAGAGGGGACTTCAGGACCACAGTGGAGTATCTGATAAAGCTGCTGGAGACAGAGAGCTTCCAACACAACAACATAGACACAGGCTGGCTGGACCGGCTCATCTCAGAAAAGATGCAGGTACAGTTATATAAATCCTTACCTGCTTTATTTCCTATATATATATATTATATATAGGAAATATGTACATATACACACATATATATACATACATATACATATATATATATACATACATATATATGTATACATATGTATACATATGTATACATACATACATACATACATACATACATACATACATACATACATACATACATACATACATACATACATACATACATATACATACATATATATATATATACATACATACATATATATATATATATATATATATATATATATATATATATATGATGTATAAGCATCTGCTAAATGATTAACTGTAATTGTAAATTTTACATCACAACAAGCAAACATTGACCTGTGGCTGCAGGACAAAATATGTTCCTGTCTGCCCCTGGATGGTAACGTCATGTTATAAAAACCACATTTCCTTCACATCAGTTAGTTAATTCATTACTGCCATGGTTCATAACAGGAGGAGGCCAGTTTTCCACTTTGAATGTGTGTAACTGTGTGCAGGCGGAGCGTCCTGACACTATGTTAGGAGTGGTGAGTGGAGCACTGCATGTGGCTGATGTCAACCTGAGGAATAGTGTGTCTAACTTCCTGCACTCACTGGAGAGGTAGGAAACTTTATACTTTTATAACTTATTATATGTTTGGAATACTTAATACAGATTCATTGTGGAATGTCACAGATGGCTGCAATGCAACCCACTCAGCTTGTTCAAACACAGTGTTTTTTTTTTTAGTTAAAATCAGGAAACATTTTAGTTAGTAAAGCAAGTACTACTGTAACTGCTTAAAATTCAAATTAATTTTTATATCGTTATTCTAGTTGTTTAACAGTAAAATAATGTCAATGCTTTATTCTAGCATTTGTAAAATTGGCATAATGTTGTTTTTTGGGGTGTAGTTTGATCATTAATGATCATTTAACATGGTTGTTAAAAGGAGGTGTAAACAGGACTTTGCGTATGTTCCCTTTCCTTTGTGTCTGCAGAGGTCAGGTTTTACCTGCACACACACTGTTGAACACAGTAGACGTGGAACTGATATATGAGGGGACCAAATATGTTCTGAAGGTGACAAGACAGTCTCCAAACTCTTACGTGGTCATCATGAATAACTCTTCAGCTGAAGTGGACGTTCATCGACTAAGTGATGGGGGTCTGCTGCTCTCGTATGATGGCAGCAGCTACACCACGTACATGAAGGAGGAGGTGGACAGGTAAAGACAGCATAAAGAACACTAAAGCAACAGTACAGTTCTGGAAGAAAAAACATTTAATTTCTCGATTTAAAAATATATTTATATTTATTAGTTATATAAAGATAACAAACCTTTCAAGAAAGACCTACTATGAGCTCAGAGGTTGTTAAGAGACAATGGGGCCTGTATGCTTCGGTCAGTCTGATTTTCAGCTTTGTTCATAAAATACTGTCCCTTATTGCCGAACTCTTGGTACTACATTACCCACAATCCTTAAGGAAGATCCACTAATCAGACTAGTAGTGGCTACTGTGGAAAGAAGAAATGAGATCATGACAAACGAACTGAATAGTGATTGACTTCTTTCTGATAAATCATTGTAACCGAGACTCCCTGCGCTTTCAGATGCCATCATTTCAGATTTCATCATTTTCATGTTTTCTTTATCTTTAGGTATCGCATCATCATCGGTAACAAGACTTGCGTGTTTGAAAAGGAAAATGACCCATCACTTCTGCGCTCACCATCAGCTGGGAAACTCATCCAGTACACAGTGGAGGACGGTGGTCACGTGTTTGCTGGACAGTGTTACGCAGAGATAGAGGTGTGTTAGAAAGCCATGGTGTGAAGGCTGAGACTAGAGTCTATGAGATTAGAGACATCACAGAGACTTGTGCGCACATGAAATTTCTTGTCTTGTTTGTGATGAAGGTGATGAAGATGGTGATGACCCTAACAGCCTCGGAGTCTGGCTGTATTCACTATGTGAAGAGAGCAGGAGCAGTGCTAGAGCCAGGCTGCATCATCGCAAAACTACAGCTGGACAACCTCAGCAGAGTACAGCAGGTATGAGCATCTATCACAGTTCCTCATTATGTGTGGTTTACATGTATAGCCTGGGAGACACCAATCTGACATCTAAAAACTTGAGGCAATGAAAGATGACTGTCTCAGTGTGGTTGCGTCTGGGCAGAAAGGTTTCAGTTGAACACACCCCAAACACTACAGGCAACTAGCACGCATTCTGCGCCTACGTAGGAGGAAATAACTCCTACACATCTGCATTTGGAAGTTGACTACTTATTATTCACAAAGGGAAACTGGTGGAGCTCCATGTGATTATCGTTTTCACATATATTTTGCTCATCATTTGGATTTTCACTCTAGAGACTAGAGTGCGGAACATGCTAAAAACAAGGCTGACTGATGCTTAAAATCTGTGGCTTGGTGTGTTCAAAGCTTTAAGTGATATAGTTGGGTAAAGCAGTTTAGTGATTTAAATGAGAGTGTCTGTTTCAGGCCGAGCTGTATATGGGAACTCTGCCCAGTGTTCAGTCTGTGGCTCTGAGAGGAGAGAAGCTTCACAGGGTCTTCCACAGCACCTTGGATCATTTGGTGCACATTATGAATGGCTACTGTCTTCCAGAGCCTTTCTTCAGCACCAGGGTAAGGTCGAAACACATGTAATAAGCTACTAAATTAAACTGATGCATTCCTTTGTTAATGAAGTGATGAACTGAATCAGTCAGATAAGAATCAGCTTTTCTCTTTTGTAATAAATTGGCATTGCAGTTCTTGACTTCCATTAATTAAGGGTTTATATTTCTTGTTCTAAGAATACAATTTGCTTTTGTTTACGTTTTTGAGTACAATTTATGCTGAGCTCTGTTTAATTAGCTTTACTGATTTGCTCTTGGTGTGAATAAGCATTAAGGTGTGTGTGTGTGTGTGTGTGTGTGTGGTGTGTGTGGTGTGTGTGGTGTGTGTGGTGTGTGTGTGTGTGTGTGTGTGTGTGTGTGTGTGTGTGTGTGTGTGTGTGTGTGTGTGTGTGTGTGTGTGGTGTGTGTGTGTGGTGTGTGTGTGTGGTGTGTGTGTGGTGTGTGGTGTGTGGTGTGTGGTGTGTGTGTGTGTGTGTGGTGTGTGTGTGGTGTGTGTGTGGTGTGTGTGTGGTGTGTGTGTGGTGTGTGTGTGGTTGGTGTGTGGTTGGTGTGTGGTGTGTGTGGGGTGTGTGTGTGTTTAGCTGAAGGAATGGGTGGAGCGTTTGATGAAGACTTTGAGGGATCCTTCTTTGCCCCTGCTGGAGCTTCAGGACATCATGACAAGCATTTCAGGACGAATTCCTCCTGCTGTAGAAAAGGCCATCAAGAAAGAAATGGCTCAGTACGCCAGTAATATAACCTCTGTCCTCTGCCAGTTTCCCAGCCAGCAGGTGCTACTTTTAGCCTTTACTTTATAAAGCACCATAGGTATATTCCCAAGACTAAGGAAAAATCCAAAAAAATTTAATGGAAGTCCATCTTTCAAATCTAAATAGTGTCTATTTCAACCAGTGTTTATGTTTGCCATGTATTTTTATTAGAAGTATTGTTTAGTCAGCTCAGCAAATTGTTAATGCCAAACTTTATTAGAATCTATTCTTCATTTAACTTTTTGTGTGGCATATGGAGTTGCTGCCTATGTAGAGCTTTTCAAATCAGTTGTCTGTGAGGTTTAATGACAGTAAAGATACTGCCTATGTAGAAAGCAACAAAACAGCAATACAGCTTACTACATTAGAGCTTATTACAGTTGTTTATGAATGCACTCAAATTCTCATTTCAGATTGCCAATATACTGGACAGTCATGCTGCCACACTAAACAGGAAGTCAGAGCGAGAGGTCTTCTTCATGAACACACAGAGCATTGTACAGCTGGTTCAAAAGTTAGTCTTTCGTTTAAACAACCTTAACAATCACACAAACAAGAGGGACAGTTAAACACAATGTTTTATGTTCCCAGGTACCGAAGTGGCATCAGGGGACATATGAAGGCTGTAGTGATGGACCTTCTCAGACAGTACTTAAGAGTTGAAGTTCAGTTTCAACATGGTAAGACATCTTTATATGGGTTTAAACTTCTTAGATCTTGAGATATCTGAGTCGGGTGACCAGATGTCCCATGTTTTCTGGGGCAGTCCCGTAGTTCATCTTTCCTATTTTTTTCCTTTATGTGTTCGAGCGAGTAATAGTTTTTGTCTTGCACGTGAGAATTGTCTAATTAAAAGTAGCCAATTACGTTATAGTATACTTACTTAAAACACAATTACAATCCAATCACAGTCCCCTATTGATTAACATGAAGGCGGAATCAAGTGTTGGTGTCAGTGACAGATATAGCGCAGATAAGAAACTGTCAAAGAAGTGTGTGTGTACCTTAATGATGATCTTCAAAAAGACTTTAAATTTCTAAAGAGGGATTCACAGTCAGAGCCAAGTAAACTCGACTCAGTGTAACAACAATAAAGGCAGTGCTTTTCATACGTATTCATTTTGGACTGCACTGCTCTGCATTTTGCGATAAACTCTTGAATGACAAGTGCACACTGGCAAAAACGTCTTCCAGCGAAAAGTACAAAACGTCAATATTTGATGCTGATGCACCCACTTGTTCCCTCTGCATGTTAGGGTAAGACTACTTTAATTTCTTTCATAGCTAATGTTATCGTTATGTGTAGATGTTGTGGTGGGGTTGGGGTCGGGGTGTCTGTCTGTCCTGTAGTCCACTCTGAGACCATTTGGTGGCAGTGTAACATGTTATTGCGTATCAATCATTCAATGGAAAAAGTAAAAAATCTTTATTATATTTAATTTTATTGTAATTTAACCAAGAGTCTTTACATTTGATTTTACTTGTTGTGACCTTATATTTAATTGACTGTAGCACACCTGTAAAATGATCTGATTGGCCAGTTTATAATTTAAATTTGCTAAAATACCTAAAGAAGGTCTTCAAAATATTTGAGACCTACTGAATTGTATGGGCAGACAGAAACAGACAGAAAAGTCAGACAGAAAAGTCTGTTTTGATTAGTTTGTTGTGACTTACATACCTGACAATATATGCTAATAAAATACAGTTGCTCACTTTTTTAAACAGTTAACATTTATTTATTGTGTGTGTGTGGTCATTATTCAGGTCACTATGACAAGTGTGTGTTTGCACTACGAGAGGAAAACAAAGGGGACATGGCCAATGTGCTCAACTACATTTTTTCTCACGCACAAGTAACAAAGAAGAATTCTCTGGTCACCATGTTGATTGTAAGTACATACGCAGTATTTTAAATTAATATTTAATCACACTGGGTAAACAAAAATATAGATGTTTTCTTTTATGTTATTCAGAAAACCTTGTGTGACTTTGACATGCTGTAATGTAAATTGAAGATTATTTGCAATTTAAAACGTTCCCCAGCTTTCTGTTTCAGTAGAATATTGATCTCAACATTTCAGTTTTTTTTTATAACATGATAAAGTTATTTCCTTTCTGTAGGATCAGCTGTGTGGTCGAGACCCCACCCTAACAGATGAGCTCATGGCCATCCTCACAGAGCTCACACAGCTTAGCAAGACCACCAATGCCAAAGTGGCACTGCGTGCACGGCAGGTTGGTCCACCACACTCATTCGCACACTGAGAACTCTTTTCTTACTGTAGGCCTTACACACTTGTTCTGTCGACTTAAGCAACAATGAGAAGGCTGTTCAAATAGTTGAAAGCAAAGTAATGTCTAAAGTCTTAAGGTTGCAACGCATGTCTCCTTGTTACATAAGGCACTCCCAGAATGCGCTGTGACAAGCTCGCTTGAGTGACTGGTAACAAAGCTGCTGCCCACAAAGAGCTTTTTGAGATTCCTGTATGGGTTAAGGTGCCTTCTAAAGCCTTTTTGGTGTGAAATATCACTGGCATCATAATTTTCACAGGTTCTTATTGCCTCCCACCTTCCTTCATACGAGTTGCGACACAATCAAGTTGAATCCATTTTCCTTTCGGCCATTGACATGTACGGTCATCAGTTCTGCATTGAGAACCTGCAGGTAGGATTAAATTCAAATTTATTGATATAGCGCTTTTCACAATGTTGCATTGTTGAACCTTATACAAGCTTTATATACAATATAAAAAGCACACAAAAGAAAACTGTAACACAGAATACATAGAGCACATGGTATTTTTGATGTTTTTTGTTTTCTGCATAAGGCATATATGAGTTATACTAATTAACAATACTAAGATTGAAATAAGTTTATGAATAACATGAAAAACATAACAATAAATGAGAAAATAATAACATACATAAGGCATTTGCAATAATACCATGCAAGGTACATCAACATTACAGAAAACACAAAGAAAATACCTTTTAATATGTTAGTAGTTTAGTAATTTATTTTAGTAAATCTCAGATCTTGCCTTGCTAGTAAACAACTTATTGTTAAAAGTTCCTACTTCTTTAAATTTGGTTTTCTCTAGAAATTGATCCTCTCAGAGACGTCCATCTTTGATGTGCTGCCAAATTTCTTCTACCACAGTAATCAGGTGGTGAGGATGGCTGCTCTCGAGGTAAGATCATAGCCTTGTTGTTGTTTGCATTAACTGTTTTCTTTCTCTTGCAATGATCATGCGGTTCTCTTTCTTTATCTCCACAGGTGTATGTTCGTAGAGCTTATATCGCTTATGAACTAAACAGCGTCCAGCATCGTCAGCTGAAGGACAATACCTGCATTGTGGAGTTCCAGTTTATGCTGCCCACATCACACCCCAACAGGTACCTTAGAATGTACCATAACTCTGCCTCCCCCTACCACTCCCAACCCCCTTACCTGGGACTGTGGAGGAGCATGTTAAAACAAAATAATTTGCATTTGAATTTAATAGTCACCAGTATCTTTGCATAAGTAAAGACTACTGCTTAAGTGCAACACAAATTCTCCTCCATGGGTACCACAGTCCACTCCCCACACACCCTGAAAATGCTCTTACGTGTGCACAGTCTGCGCCACTGGTTTAATGTCTGCTCTGATGAGGAGGTTTGTATGAAAGTATGAGTAGAAGAACATAACATAGTAATAGCCTGAATCACAGTGAAAAAGTTGCTCTTTATGGGGTCCCATCTTTGCTGGTCACTTATGTTTGTTTCAGGTGACACTACACTGGTCTCAATAACAAACCAAAGAATGCAGCCATAGAATGGGCTCATCATTGTGCTGTGATTGGCTGTCTAAGATCTTGCGCTTCCTGCACTTCCTGTTTTGTTCCCTTCCACATTATGCTTGTGAACTGAATTTGTATGGTTTCCTCTGATGCATGCTGGGCACCTTTTTTGTGTTTTTTGCTTGAGTTTGTAGTCAGTTGTTTTTTCCTCATAATCCCTGTTCTTAGCATATGCTTTTGTAGCTGTCACTGCTGCTTTGCATGCGATTAGTGTAAAATGAATGACTTACACCTTGTACTTTGTTAAAGTAGAGATTTTAGCTATGTTTGAGTTGTTGCATGTGAGGAAGAGGCAGTCTTAAGTGAAATGTGTGGCCTAGTTTAAGGTTGAATCTCACACAAAGTCCAGGTCACATTTTGACCCACATTTTTATGTTTTTTTTTTTGCATTGTGCATTGATTTCATGATGGTTAAGCAGGTCATTCTAATTTAAGGTAGTACCTTAATCTATTTTATCACATTACAGTTATACGAACTGGGTGCTTTATTGTCATGAAAATAGTCAATGGCAAAAATTTGGCAATGGCTATAAAATGTGCTTCATTTTATAAATATAATTTTAATATTTGATTTGTATTATTTCCCCTTCATTATCTGAATTCAAGCCAAGTCAATTTAATAGAAACGCTTGTATAATTCAATTTAACTTTGTGCAAAAGGACCAAGATTGTCTTGGAGACTTCTGTCATGTCTTAGTGGTAGCTTTCTGTGAGTCTAAGTTATATAAATCACACACTGAAATTGGATTGGATTTGTCAGTTGTGTGAAAGGGCCACACACTTCTGATCTCCCAGACTGACCACTCCCATTGATGCTTGACACTAACCAACCAGTAATCAATGTTGTTTAATTGCAGAGGGAACATCCCTACTCTAAACAGGTATAGTACACATTCTTTCTTCCCTAAACCAAATGTAGACTTGGAAAATAGAGTAGAGCAGCATGATCAAATACATTACCAAGGACTAGTGGAAACACTGTCTAAACGGATAAATCTATTTTCATTTCTATTTCATATCTATTTGTAAAGACATCCTAGATCAACAAATTATCATTTAATCAAAATACCAAATTCTGTTGTTCGGTTATGTTTGGAATTGCATGCTCCAATGCTACTTGTTTTTTGTAGATATACACAAAGAATGTATATGTGCATTATACAGATTTTCTGCATGCATTGAATACCAAAATTGTTTACTATATTGGCTACAGTAAACTGTATATAACAGAGCACGCTGTGAAATACTGGATCCAGCAATGCAGTGTGCTTGACCTTTCATTTCCAGTGTAACAGAATGTAATTCAGATGTGATTATTAACATCTCTTGGATTTGTTGTTTACAAAACTCAGAAATGAACCCTTTTGTCTTTAATATAGAATGCAGCATTTTAAAAATATTTATCATTGCACAATGTGTACTGTTTTACATGGCATATATCAAAACATAGTAAGCAGTATACAGAGAATTTTGTACAGTAATACATTGTATATTCTGTTCTAAAAAGACTGCTAAAAACAATCACATGGATAAATTTATGAATTGCGTTTATTCTGTAAACCCTCAGTAAATGTTCAAATAATTTGCATGCCTTGTTGCACAACTGTCAGATGAACAAGATACAGATGTTTGTGCATTTCTATTTTAAATCGCTCTCAGTAACTGTTTGTGCATGTGTACGCGTGTGTGTATGTAAATGATGGTCCTCACGTAATGCATTAAGTGAAGTTAAATTGTGTAGACCTCATTCTGGGTTTGAATTACCTGTGTAATAGTGGTGATTAAGTCTACAGTGTGTGTGTGTGTGTGTGTGTGTGTGTGTGTGTGTGTGTGTGTGTGTGTGTGTGTGTGTGTGTGTGTGTGTCATCACTGAGTAAAAATAATCATCACTGTCCTCCCAGGAAACTGTCTGCTCCGCTACAGGACTACAGAACTCCAGATATCACAGCAAACAATAGTGTTGCCACAGTGACACCTAGTGACACTGCAGAGAATGAGGAGAGGTAGAGAAGGACAGATATTAAGAGGACTTACAGGGCTAAATCACAGAGAGGGTTTAACTGGGCAAAATCTGTTTTTTCTTCTGTTCACACTGATGGTTGTGAATCTTTTTGTTAATTGGTCTCTATATGTTGGGGTTTGCGGTTAACACTAACATAGACAAGGAAACTTGTCACTTTCTAAAGTTTCAAATTCTTAATTAAATTCCATCAGTATACAGTATAAATAACAATTTATGGCAGATGTGGTAAATTATTTTAATAGAATTTGCTGTAATTATGGGTGTTATTACAGGAAAATTCTGGGTTAGCTGCAGACTGCTGTTGATTTTCACAGAAAATCATTTTGACTCGTCTTTCAGTTTTTAAAATGAAAGGAAAAAATTGTTTACAGTATTGTGCTTTAACTCAAAGCACACAGAAAGTCTCAGCTGTACACATTTTTTACAAATTGAGGCACATGTCAAAATTATTTTTTGTTGCAGATTGTGTTAACCTAGAATATTCCTTTAAAACCAACTTCCACTTTATCTTTTATATACTCATAAGCTGCATTAATTATCCCATACTGTGAGCTTTCAATCATATTTTTACCATTTATAAATTTTAACTTTCATTTATATTGCCTGCTGACAATGGGCTTTTATAACTTTCAAAGCTGGGTATTTACATTTAGTTTGTGAGGAGGCCATGTTTTTCCCCTTTCTCTCTTCTGATCTTGAGTGAGGAGATGGTTTGATCTTACTCCTGGGGTCTCCAATAATGGAGTGGTACCACAAACAGTAAGTTAGAGGTTAGCTGTGTGTTGCTGGTTAATAACATATCTGTCTGTTTGTGTGTGTTGTGCTCTCAGGATGTCTTTCTCCTCTAATCTTAACCACTATGGCATGGTCCATGTGGCCAGCGTTAGTGATGTTCTGCTGGACACCTCCTTCACTCCGCCCTGTCAGCGCATGGGGGCCATGGTTTCTTTCCGCTCCTTCCAGGAGTTCACCAGGTCAGCATGACTCTATATTACTGAAACTAATGAGAAATGAGAAAAGGCCCTGTTTATTAGGGGTCACAAAGACCCCTATTGTTATTGTGTTTTTTCCTCATATCTCCACTCTTGCATCTATGACATTTTTGCATGTTTGACATTGCCGATTCAAATGCATTAATTGAAACCCTATGACATCATTTCCTTGATTAAATTTTTTTCATCATTTTTAATTTTACTTTTCCAAGCTCCTATAGCATTTGTCTGATTTGCACTAAATTTGGTATGTAGCATCTAGAGACATCCTGACAAAAGGTTTGAAAAGTTTTTGAAAAAAAAATATTGATATCCCTTTCTGTTCTCATATACCGCATCTATGAATTTTACAATATGCATGCAAAAATGAGCACTCAACACAAAGTTATGGAATTCTTATTGATTGCTTGAATCGTTCTCTTATACCATGTGAACAAATTCAAAGGTGAGCAAATAAAAGGGATTTCTGTCTGTATCTTCCCAAAAGACTTTGTGGTGTCATTGTCACAACATCCTGATCACCTTATAAACATCTGGTGACAGCACCATCTATTAGTCAGAAGTGTAAATCATTTTATTGTGCTTTAATGTCTTTTTCCTGTTTTATTTAAAAGTTTTTCATTTTCTCAGTTTCAGAGATGTCCACAAATACTTCTCCTGGTGCCACTTATGGGCTTAACCTTGTAATTGCTGCTTAAAGCTACATTTTACCTATTGTATCTGTTAGTGTTCTTATTATTAGGGGTCAAGTCCCAAAGAGGTAAAAACCCCTAGTGTATCAGTTTTTATCATTCATTATTATTATCCGTTCTTATTTTTGTATCCGTTTGTGTTCTTATTATTGTGCTGTGTTCTTCTTCTTCCGCTCTTGCGTCTATGGCAGCCCATAGAACCATACATAGGAAAGTTATGAAATAAAATAGAGGTATACAGATAGAGGTCATCCACTGTCCATCCACAATTCCACTGCCCCCTATGACGTCCCAGCCATTTTGAATTTTCCAAAAAACCTATTATTTAGAACTCTGATTTCCGATATCCATTTTGCATGAAAATAATTTCTGTTGATACCCCTTGCTGTTCTTGTATGCCATGAATTTTATGGTAAACACGTAAGATTGGAAAAGGCTGTATCTTTGTCGTGCTTTGGTTTATTGACACGACGAAATGTGTCATCACAGGCATGTATTGGGAATGTATGCATAGTTTTGTCCCAGTGCCACGTATTGGTCCAGAAATTTTAAAATGTTTTTTTTTTGGTTATACTTTTGAACTAGTCTCTTTAGATTCCTTGAGGCATGCAGAGTCAAACAATATCTGATGTTCCGTGATTGGCCATTTTGGGCATCAACCATTTGAATTTTGTTGTAAAATGCAGTATTCAAAAAACAAAATTGTGTAAACTTGATATGGTTTATCATCACTATAGTCATCAGTATAGAGATGACCTACGACGTTTGGTCAAAAGTTGTAACAAAATTTATGAAAATACTTATAACACATGACTGAAATAACATTGTCATGCAACTCCTTTCCTTAGATTTTTTTAGGTCATGCTGAGTTCTATGATAACAAATTTGCCATAGTCAATGCTACCTCCTGTCAGCGATTTTTAAATTACATTAAAAACTTACTTTTTCAAACTTCTCCTACAGCATTTGTCTGATTTGCATTACACTTGGTATGCAGCATCTGAAGACTGATCTGATCTCATGTCCAGAAGTTATCGAATTCATGTTGATTCTTTGAATCGTTTTCTTATATCATATCAAAGAATTTGATGGCAAGCAAATAAAATGAAAATCAGGCCGTATTTGTTATCTCTAACCCTATTGTGCCACCAACAGTTCGAATTTTCACTTATGTTTGTGGCCATAACTTTTGACCTGTAAGTCCTAAAAACAAAATTCTTTTTTGTCGCCAACCATGGAACATCATGCCAAGGGGATTATTGATATCTCAAACTTTGTTGTTATGGTGATAAAAATCTACAGCAAACATTGAACGATTTACATCAAACTTGGCGGATACGTTTGGTGTGGTGGTCTGATGATATTGGTATGATCACAGTCATAGTCATAGTGCCAACAACTGTCATCAGGAAAAACAGTTTAAAAGAGTATTTTATTCATTTAAGAAAATGGTCATTTTACCTGTCTTAAGAATTTTTAATGTTGACATATTTAAGGCTATGTGGGCTACAAAAAATAAGTTTAACCTATAATATCATACTTCAAAATGATATTATATGTGATATCAAAATGATATCATACTGCAACAAAATAGCCTGATTAAAACAATTCCTACCTTACATTACATCCCTGATTATTATTTTTACTCAGAAATGACACAATTGTGATTGTTATTGTCATGTTTTTTTAAAGGTAGTTGTCGTTTTCTTTAAATGAACTTGCATTTTTAGTGTCTATCTAATGTGTGTGTTCTTACAGGAATATTAAGGATGTGTTAAGCTGTTTCTCAGACTCTCCCCCTTCTACTCCAACCTTTCCTGAGGGGGGCAACCCTGTGCTTTACGGAGAGGAAAACAAGGTGAAACTTTAAATCTGTCATCTACATACATTCATTTTTATGTCTTTGTTTTACTGGCTTAGATTTCCTGATGTGATTATTTCATTAACACATTGTATTAATTTTATAAATTTGTAATCGTTGTTCATATGTATTTATTTAAAGTAATGCTGTGAAGAGTACATGGATCTCTATTTTCTATCTATGTTTTCCTTTCTGTTTCACTGTAGAGCATCCAAGATGAACCGATTCATATCCTTAATGTGGCCATCAGGACTGACAGTGATGTTGATGACGATGGACTGGCGGCCATGTTCCGCAACTTCACGCAATCTAAGGTGAAATGTTTTTCATGAAAATCTAGTTACGGTTACAATTTGATTATTTTAGCAGAATTTCTACAGTAGTTTAATATCAATTTATTATAAAAAATAATATCAATATCTTCCACAGAAATCTCTGCTGTTTGAGCATGGCATCCGAAGACTTACCTTCCTGGTTGCTCAAAAGGTATGTTTTAAAACTGACATAAAAGCATGTTTCTCTCACACCACTCTTTCTTCAAATGAGTATTAACTGAATAATCAGCAGTTCAGCCTGAAACTAAATAACTGTGATTTTTCATGAAGCATCTCAAATCTGACCTGCCCACTGCATGTGTGACTCTTTTCTTTGCTCTCGGCACCATAATTAACAGGATTTCAGGAAGCAGATCAACTGTGAGGTGGACCAGAGGTTCCATGTAAGTAGTTGCAGAGGGTTTAAGATATGAGCTCTGTTCCAAAATCTAATTAGCTGCCTTGCTGCCTACATGGCTACCTTTTGAGGCAGCATCCTCACCATAATCAAACGTCACAAGTAGGGTCTTAAAAGAAAGTTGTACCACGTCTGCTAGAGCCAAGTAAATAGCTATAAATAGTTCATAAAACTAGGCATCCTTGATACACTTGTGATGGTGAATTTTTTTTCTTTATTTTAATTAAATAACTTGCATTCCTAACATCTACCTAAATTAATTTTAAATGTTTTAGCATTTTCTTTTTGCAATCAAGTTACCAACTGGCATTTTATGTACTTGTCAAAGACAATTTTAACTCATTTTATTCATTTTTTTTCAGTTGGTCCTTGATTTGTGTTAATTCTGGACCTTTCATTAGTGATTAAATTGATTTTTTCTGTTTACTGTTCTCATCACAGTGCATTCTGGGATTGCCTTATTTATAAATAATACTGTCTCGGTATCCAGCTCACTAGGTTTTGGAACGGAGACATTAAAAATGGTCTCTGAAGTTGCTTACTCTTTGCAATCTTTAAAAATCAGCTTTCTTGAAATTTGTCAGGTCTAAATGGCTTGTACTAATGGCTATCGTTATATCATTAATATAGGTCTGGTACTGTAGTCCAGTGAGGAATAGAAAGAATAAAATGTTATTTCACTGTTTCAATTTAATGTCTTTTATTTTACAGAGAGAATTTCCCAAATTTTTCACCTTCCGGGCTCGAGACAAGGTGAGTTATGGTTTACAAAAGACTACCAGTGACAGCCACAAAAGACCATAATGTTTAAAAGCCTTCATTAATTCAATCAACTGCTTTATGTTTCGTAAAAAGGAAAAAATGGGAAAGGAGAAAGGAATTATGTTCCTGTTTCCTGTCTTGGCTGTGAAAGTCACTCCATCATGATAGAGTTTCTCTGTCTTCTATCAGCCCTGATAGTTTGCTAAAATGGTTCCAGCAAAGCTCATTACATTAATGAACTTTTTAATTATTTGTCTCATTTGAAAGGGATGATATCCATTAGCCTCTTTGATTATCTACATTTACTAAATCCAGCCTGCTATTATATTGTAGCTTGCGGGCACTTTCTCCTCCTGTAGACTCACTTTCTCAACATTTCAAAGACCAATTTCATCTCATTCATATTTTCATATTTATTCATTCTTTTATCTTGAAACATGACCGCAGCTTTGCATGAATGTTTATGTGGTTCCAGTGAGCACAGATTTAAACAAACATAGTACCACACTTACATCTATACAAAAAACTATTGTCCTTTTGGTTACATTAAACATTAAAATTCTCTCTGCTTAAAGGTTTAATTTCTGTGATAACTAGTGACTCCAAACAAGTGTGACTGTGAATAACGATCATTTTCATTATATGTTTGGAAACAATTCACTAGTCACTATTTGCAAATTATTTGCTGGACCATTATTGTTGCAAAAACACACTTTAGCTTAAATTACATATCTAATAGCTTAAATTTTATAATTACAAAGATATTTTTTCTAAAAAATTAGTTAAACTAAGTTACCAATTTTGAAGGTATATATTTTTTCTTTACGTTTTTTAACACTTTACATTTTGGTTGTTTACATCATTTAACCAGCATTGTTACTATAAAACCATAATACTTATACAGTGTGTATTAATCTTTAATTGATTACATTTTTTTAAATTGATTACATTTTTAAAATAAAACATTTTATCTGTTAACATTCCATAATGTACAGTAATATGATAACTAATATGATAGAACAATGAACAATTTGCATTAACTAATATTAACAAACATTTATCAATGTTGTAAATATATATTGTTAATTTAAAGTGAAATATTGTTCAGGTATGGTAACCCATACCCGAAATGTGACCTCTGCATTTAACCCATCACTGGTGAGGAGTGAACACACACACACCCGGAGCAGTGAACAGCACTGCTGCGCCCGGTGAGCAATCGGGATTAGGTGCCTTGCTCAAGGGCACTTCAGTTGTTACCTGCTGGCATTTGAATCAAACCAGCAACCTTCTGATTACAAGCATGACTTATAAACCAGTAGGCCACAACTGCCCTGTTGTTGGTTTATGTTAGCTAATGCATTAACTAATGTTAATAAATGGAACCGTATCGTGTTACCTTATTGTGGATCCTTAGGGTTAGGGTTAGTTTCAGTTTACCACATCATATTTGCAAAAACTTTGCTTTGGTTTAAAACAGAATTTTATGCTTAATGGCCTACAATTTTTTTTTTTTTTTTTTTTTACAGTTTGAGGAGGACCGTATCTACAGGCACCTGGAGCCTGCATTGGCTTTTCAGCTGGAGCTCAACCGCATGCGTAACTTTGCGCTGACAGCAATCCCCTGCGCCAACCATAAGATGCACCTGTACCTTGGAGCTGCCCGTGTGGAAGTGGGCACTGAGGTCACAGATTACCGTTTTTTTGTGCGGGCCATCATCCGTCACTCTGACTTGGTCACCAAGGTAAGAACTTTTGTGTGGTCTTCTTTGATCACAGCGTACATTATATGTAGTTACCAGAAAGATAATGTGTGTGATTCTCTTCTATGTAGGAGGCATCATTTGAGTACCTGCACAATGAAGCTGAACGTTTGCTGTTGGAAGCCATGGATGAGTTGGAGGTGGCCTTTAATAACACTACGGTGCGCACAGACTGCAACCACATCTTCCTCAATTTCGTTCCCACCGTCATCATGGACCCTTCTAAGGTGAGACACACAGCTAGTACTCACTTCAGTCACATTTGTGTCCGTCTGAACCTTCAAGATTCATTAAAAAACAACTTGTCTCCGAAAGTCTGTAGCTTCAGCACCATACATTTTGCAAAATGTATGCTATATTTAAAGAATGTAAGTGGTG
The DNA here is from genome assembly GCA_036877525.1 of Chromobotia macracanthus. Classification (NCBI taxonomy): domain Eukaryota; kingdom Metazoa; phylum Chordata; class Actinopteri; order Cypriniformes; family Botiidae; genus Chromobotia; species Chromobotia macracanthus. The sequence goes on along the minus strand of JAZGTH010000076.1, from coordinate 4,753,054 downwards.
CTTTGTGCAAAACATGATGCTGGGGTTGGTGGTTCCTAGAACGTTGCTGTCCAGTTGCTAGAGTATTTTGAGAGGATATAGCATGTTGCTGTGTAATTGCTAGGTTGTTCTGGGTCACAGGGTCAGCCCAGAATTGGTTTACTTAGTTATGTCTGCTCATTAAACTGGGATAGGTGATGGTTTAACAGTGAAACTTCAACTTTAACAATATTTGTTTTAAGTAATCATTTCTTCAGCCTATGATTTTGTATTTGATTAAGATTTGTATTAAAAGGTAAGACTTTGGAAGTGTTTATTAAATGTAAGATGCATTTATGTTTTAAACCTTTGTGTTCTGGTCAGATTGAGGAATCTGTTCGTTCCATGGTCATGCGCTATGGCAGTCGCCTGTGGAAGCTCCGTGTGCTCCAAGCTGAGCTGAAAATCAACATCCGGCTGACACCCACTGGAAAACAGATCCCCATCCGCCTCTTCCTGACCAATGAGAGTGGCTACTACCTGGACATCAGCCTGTACAAGGAAGTCACAGACTCCCGTACAGGACAGGTGGGGCACAAAGATCGACAGGTGGGGCTCACGTGTCTCTGATCTACCACACACACACACACACACACACACATACACATACACTTTATACAATTCAGCTTTAGCCACTCCTTTTCTCTTATTATCTGAAAGTCATTTGTTTATTAAGCCTGCTAGACCATTGGTAAACCTTAAAATTGAAAAATAATAAACACAATTTAAATATCAATTAATATTATTAATTAAACAAATAATATTGAAATGAGGAAGCAGCTGTCTTCCTAAAATGTAATTTTAAGTAGTGGTCAACTGATATATAGATGAGGCCAATAAACAGGCATATGTTCCAAATATCCTTCAAGTATCAGATACATAAACATCCTTTATTTAATAAAGTACCACATACTTTGCCAAACTTGGGTGAATCCAGTAATAAGATTTTCCTCAGAAGTGTGCAATTATATATTAGTGTGGATCAAACCTGTGTATCTCAGACTCAAAACAGTAGCAATCTAACTGTGAGACTGCAGGCGCAGGTATTGTGCTATATTAAATACACCCCTGTTATAATCATATTTACTCTTTGTTGAATGTGGAATTAGTTAGATGCATGTTTTCACAGAAAAATTGTGCATACTGCCTTTGGTTATCTAACTAACTACTGTGCACACTGTTGTTGTTTATTTCTTCCTTTCATAAATAAGTTCTTACAATAAAACATTTCCCTGCTTTTATTCAGTCATTTTCACAGATTTTTTTTATTGGTGTTTATACTTACTATTAAATGTTATTTTTGTGCATGTCATTCACTACCATTAAATTGTGTGATATTATATACTATTTATCAACACTATATTGGCTTTTGGGCCATCCTGGTGTCTAGATATCTGTATTAACATTTAAGAAACCTATTGGCAAATCACTATCACTAAGTGTTGACTTCAATGTTTCATTGCTCCTGTCACCATCTAGTTTTGTTTGTCAGTAACGTTTCAACATTTTTGTCAGAGATTAAATATTTCCAAATTAATGTCATTGAATAGAATTTATTGTAACTGTTGTTTAGTCAATGTAACATCAACTGTTGCTCTTTGTATTGTATCATCTAGCCTTCTCTGTTTGCTTAGGTGGGGGGTATTCATTTCTTTATGCTTTTTAAGTGTTTTTTTGACCTCTGTGACTATCTCTCTCTCTCTCTCCTCAGATTATGTTTCAGGCATATGGAGATAAGCAGGGTCCACTGCATGGTATGCTCATCAACACGCCCTACGTCACCAAAGACCTCCTGCAATCTAAGCGCTTCCAGGCCCAGAGCCTTGGCACCACTTATGTCTATGACTTTCCAGAGATGTTCCGCCAGGTATTGGTTTAGCAGTGGAAGTCTTTGGACACCTCACTGCTTGATTAGATTTCAATTCAAGGAGATATGACACATTTACAAAACGATTTTTGATGCATCTCAGGTTTTCAACAGCAATAAGAGTTGCAATAGGAGTTGCCCCCTAGTGGGCCCGCCCCCAGTTGAAAAACACTGCTGTAGAGGATTAATATTGAGTTTTGTTCACAAATAAAGTATTCCCCACCAAAAACGTAATTATTCATAAGTTGAACTTATTGAAAAGTGTCCTGATGCAGAAGGCTTTTGATGAAAAGTAAGACAAGGTCTCAGCCTGGACCAAACTTAAAGGTCTGGTGAAGGCTTATAGCTCAGCATCCCCATACAGATGAAAGTCCTCAAAGGACTAAAAAGGTGGAACTGTAGATGATGACCCGACAGAGGAGAGACGAGACACGAGACCTTTTTAGTCTTTTGGTCTTTAAACTGAGGATCTCTGATCTAATCGGAGGTTATCCTCTCAGAGGGAAAGTGAACTTTTTGTCTTCCAACATGCTGTTTTGCATGTGGAATTTGATTAAACACAGATTAATATACAGGTTAAAATAATGAGATATATATATATATATTCTATTTATATATGTCTCTCTACTCTCTACATCATCTCTTCATTATATTAATGAAATATAACTAGCAATTTAACAAGATCTGTCTCAGTTATTACACTGCTCTGTCATACTTCTATGTAAATACAGTAAATAGCTACAACAATTTACTCATTAGGCTGATGTCACCAGGTCCTCTAATTTATGCCACTTTTATAGCATATTGAAACGTTAAAACTTACCTTTGTGCTGCATACGCATAGATGTGGCCTATTTGCAGGGTAAATAATTGATTTATTTGGTGATTTATTTGAACACAATTACTGTTAATTAGAAATTCATATTGTGATTTTTGTGCATCAAAGCTAAATTGTTTGAAAAGCTCAGTGATGCAGTTTTATTAATTAATAGATTAATTTCTCAGAGCAGATTGATTATGCAGTTGATCATGGTATCCATCTTTCTCTAGGCTCTGAGAAAGCTATGGCAGTCCATGGATGCACATGCCAACCTGCCCAAATGCCCTCTGCCATCTGAGCTGCTCGCCTTCACAGAGCTGGTCCTGGATTCTCAGGGTCAGCTTGTGCAGATGAACCGTTTACCTGGAGGAAATGAGGTTAGTTCACACCATGATAAACATACCTCACAAATTACCACATGTAGTACATTTCACAAACTCAATGGGTCTCTCTGTTGCTTTTAAAATGTTGTTTAATCAGGATTGCTAGTTAGTTACTGTTATTTTCTAAGGATTATTATTAGGGCCATGTTGTTATCCTTAGGATTATTAGGATCCAAGCACTGTGTGAAAGGCCTATTGTTTTAGGATTTTTATTAGGGCCCAAACACTGAAAATGCAAAAGTGCGTGTGAAAAGCAGTGAAAGTGTGAAGGGCCCTATTTTTTTTGGTTTGTTATGAAACTTGTTACATGTTTTGATCATGTCGGCCCAAACAACTTTTTCAATGACACCCCTTAGCTCCGACCAACAGGAAGCTGGCCATTTTGGATTTTCTGAAAAGCACATGCTGTGAACTTTTAAATACTTATTTAAATAATATTTCATGTGATTGCCAATTTGGTGAACATTATGCTATCCTCAGGATATTGAGGATTCAAAATTGTGAAGGTATTTTCTCGAATGGCGTTGCCATGGAGAAGCTGTAAAAATATAACTAAAAATGGGAAACAGGAAGTCTTTAATATCTACAGTATGCATTAAGCAATTGACAAATAAAAAAGTAAAACTTGTCAAATATGTTTATTGTGGTGGGCTGATGACATTGATATGAATATTGTAAGTTACGGTCATAGGTCATGCCACCAACTGGCAACAGGAAGTGTGTCACAAAACAAACTTTAAAATAGTCAACTTTCATTTAGCCAAGTGACTTCAGACTTGGTAATAATAATGTAGAGAAATGGCTGATATTAAGTTCTAAAAGGACTTGTGATATCTTAAATATTATTGTCATGGCAATGTGTCAAACTTTAAAACCACGTTCAGGTGTATTTGAGGCTCTTAATATGCTTCAAATTTGGCACACACATCATACTGGTTGGCCGTTAGGCATGGTCAAAAGCTTAGACATGAGCATGGTGGGTGGGGCTGTGATGGGGTTAAATATACTTAAACTTGGTACATCATGGTGGACTATTTTCAAAATTATATTCATTAGCTCCGCCCAACAGGAAGTCAGTCATTTTAATTGTATTATGTGGGGTTTTTTTTGTACTTTTTTTGTACTTTTGTACTACCAGGCTCTGAATTTGTTTGAGCTCATCACAATGATGTAGCTATTGTAAGTTATGGTGCCACCAACTGGCACTATTTTAAAAAAGTCAATTATTTTTGGAGTTGTTCTCTAAGAAGCACCAGGTGGCGATGGCAGCGTAGTGCTTGGGCCCACCGTCACTGCTTGCAGGTATATTTGTATTTAGTTTCATGTGTTGGCAGATCTTGATGAAATAAACAATCAACACTAGTGATAGTCTGATATATCAGCCAGGCTGATACTTGCCGAGCTAAAAGCATTGGCTGATTAACAACAGTTTAGTTCCAAAGTCTTGCAAATATCACAAAGGTATCACATATTTTTGGGATTTTTATGTTAAAAAAAACATATATCATAAATAAAATAAGTGTTCAATTATTCTTAGCCATTGTGTGCATAATATTATTTTATTTCTTGTCCTTTAAATTGGTATCTGTTTCAGCACCAGCTATTTAAAAATATAGAGATCAGACATTTTTAACACATAATGCTCTTCATTTGCGTGTGGCTTTCTAGATTGGCATGGTTGCATGGCGAATGACGCTCAGAACCCCAGAGTGCCCGTCTGGTCGTGAAATTATAGTGATCAGCAATGACATTACGCACAAGATAGGCTCCTTTGGGCCACAGGAAGACATTTTGTTCCAGCAGGCTTCAGAGATGGCAAGAGAAAGTGGAATTCCGCGACTCTATATCGCTGCCAACAGTGGAGCCCGGATTGGCCTGGCAGAAGAAATCAGACACATGTTCCATGTCGCCTGGCAGGACCCAGCAGACCCATACAAGGTTTGGAGAGGCTCCGGGAAAAGGGATCAGTGATCATTAATACGCTGTTTGATCATTACTGCCACTGCTTGTAGGATGTGTGTTAATCACAGTATTTGGCTTTGTAGGGCTTTAAGTACCTGTACCTCACGCCTCAGGACTACAAGAAGGTTTCTGCTCTGAACTCTGTGCACTGTGAGCATGTGGAGGATGAGGGAGAGTCTAGGTGAGTTATGCCAACCTGAAATGTGTTGGGTTGTTACATTGCTTTCTGCTATACTTTCTGTTTGGTCAATCGTGGCATTCTGCTGTAAAATATTAAAGCAATAAACAATGGGTGCCTATGTATTGCAGTAAATTTATTTTAAGTGGAATACATCATACAATTACAGACACCTTTGTTTGATATTTGTAGATATGTACCTACTACATTAATATATAAATGAATTTTGTCTCATTAAAAAAGGCCCATACAGCAAGTAGATACAGAAAAAGGTAAATTCTGAGTAGAACAAGTTATACAATAATGGATCTATCATATGATTCCACAAAGGAGAAAATAAAATAATAGTAGAAGTACCTACAGTATTCAAAGGAACAGCAAACATAACCAAAAAACAAAAACTACAGAAAATAAAATAAATGTTTGTTCATATAAAAACAAATACAGATTTATTGGTAGTCACTGCAAAGCATGGACTTGAATGGCGTTTATGACAGTGGCAATAGCAATATAATGAAAAACACCAATATTCAGTGCGCAGTTTGTTATTGATAATTCATCTGCCAAATAATATTGTTTGAACGTGTTTCATCAGAATTTGGAGACAGAACTATCTATTATATAACTACTAATGACTACTGTATAACAGTGTAATCGGCTGTTGTACCAGGCAAACAAATATCTACATAGCTATGCTAATTTCATGTCTCACTTATTACACCATCTCTATCTTGTCACATAATAAAATAATTTCATATTAGTTTATCATGTTATGTATTTATTTAGATACTAGGTATGCAATACATGGAAAATTGAAAATTTAAAGCCTGCTGCAATTCTGTAAATAAAATCCTTTTGATGCAAGGCTCCAACCGCATCACCTTATTGCCCTCTGGGTTTGTTTTGCATTAATGACTGCCTGATTATATGATTGTATGACCCCTTATTTTTTAAAATCTGGAGGAAAGTTTAAAAGTAAAAGTGTTGGATGTATTCTAACCATTGATCCCTCCATCATCGACTAGGAAATGTTTCAAAACATTTGTTGTTTTGTAAACTCTTCTAATGGAACATCCTTTTTTTTAAGATATAAGATCACTGATATCATTGGTAAAGAGGAAGGGTTGGGTGTGGAGAACTTGCGAGGTTCTGGCATGATCGCAGGGGAATCATCACTAGCATATGAGGATATCATCACCATGAACCTGGTACACTTACCAAACACATGCACTTGTCACAAACTTTTGCAAAGAATTGCCATAAAGTTCCAAGCACTTAAGCATTAACATCATACAGTGTTTAGAAGCTGTGTGTTTTTGGTGATCTTCAGGTGACATGCAGAGCCATTGGAATCGGAGCTTACCTGGTGAGACTAGGTCAGAGAACCATACAGGTGGAGAACTCTCACATAATCCTGACTGGGGCTGGAGCTCTCAATAAGGTCTGCAACTGCATGGCAACAAACTCTTTTTGAGAAACCCACCATTCATTTCAAGGCACCTTGTGAGGGGTCATTTACACAACACCATTTTCAACTAAAAACATGAAAACATTGTGTGTTTTGGGCATTTATTTACCTGACGATGACAAATTTTTAACAATTTTTAGTCTCTATGTAAACTACAAAAACTTCAATTTGTGAAAACTACTGGCATTGGCATGGTCCATTTGAACAGGGATTTGTTTGACAATGTTGTCATCTGTACAACATTGTTGTTGTACAGATGACAGACCTCTCCATTGTTTAGTTGCTGCTAATAAAGACAGCATGTGCATAAATAACCTGTTCACCCTGATGATATGGGTATTTTAATTGGCCTCTTTTTTTTAATTACGTAAAGTAATTTGATTGGGCCGAGGCAGGAATTATGACAAGCTTGCGTGAACTCTTACAGCCTTGTGTGTTCTCAGCTGTGACCCAAATAAATGAAGCCCTAATTCATGCAATTATCACAGCTGCATTACAATATGACTTTTATAAGACAGTTTCTTACTTTACTGGTGATAGGGACTTGTTGGTTGTGTGTTCTAGCAGGTATTTTAAAGCTTTGGTGTTTTTTGGTTTAGGTTTCCAACACCCTTCTGCCTTGCTAGCTGTTGGTTTTGTATTTGTCTGTACAAATACAAATGCTTTAGTTTTGGTATCTCACAGCTGTAAAAAAGAAACCTGGTGATGTATTATCTTTTATGTGTGTTAAAGTACAAATTTTAGTTCACTACTGTTATTCTCAAGAAAAACATTACACATAGAATTTCTGTTGGTGGAGTTTAAGTACAGTAGATGTTAAAAAAACAGAACTCAAATATCATTTTGTTTGCACAGAAGGTAATAGTAAACAGTTTTTAATAATGAATACATTTTATTGATTAATCAAGTTGTTACCATTAGCAAATAGCCACACAGTATTCAATATTTAATACTGAACAATATTCAAATGTCTAATGCATAGTTTCCCACAACAGAAATGTGTGTACACTAATCTATACTTTGGGCACAATTATTTCCAGAACTGAGCTGAATTTAACAAAACAAATTGATATTCTCATCATTTTTAAATTTGACATTTTGCATATAAAAAACATTTTGCATATAAAAAAACATTTGGATAGCTGTGTAAATGCTGAGATTTACACAGCCACCCAATCCCTGCACATCTCTCTCTCTCTCTCTCTCTCTCTCTCTCTCATCAATGTGATGCAGCTTCTGCAGGAGTAATATGCCCTTATTCCCACCCATTAAACACTCACTGACACAGTCATCCTTTTATAACCATCCTTTCCTAACAACATTGAACTCTCCAGCCCTCAAAACTGATCTGATTGCCTGTGTGATGTATTGATCCACAGTCCCAGAACCTCCACAATCAAATGTTCAGGCTGGTCATGGTGGTCTAATGGTGTGGTGAATATATTCTTGGCACACTTTGGGCACCTTAATAGCAACTAAGAATCAGATGGCATGTAGAGGAACTTGGGATTGCGTCATGAATGTGGAGCCAACAAATCTGCAGCAACTGCGTGTTGCTATGTCAGTATGGACAAAAATCTGGAATGTCTACAACATTTTGTTGAATTTGTGGCACAAAAAATGTTGTTCTAAAGGCAAACAGGGACCCAATCCAATACTATTAAACTGTACCTAATACTATTAAAATTACCTTAAAGGGGGAGTTCATAGTGTTTTCCATCATACGCTCACCATCATGTCATTACAAAACAAAATGACTTTTCTGTGGAACACTGAGCACAGGAAGATATTTTAAGAGATGCTTTTGCGTCCATACAATAGAAGTCAAAGGATGTCACTGTTGTTTGCTTACCAGCGTACAACCCCAATTCAAAAAAAATCGGGACACTGTGTGGGGTTGTACTTTAAAATATTTTGTGTTCCTCAGAACTAAAAAAGTCATACAGGTTTGGAATGACATGAGGGTGGCTAAACTATTCCTTAAGTATCCCTAAGTCACCAGTGATCCTTGAAAAGGTCCATAGATATTATTGTCATTGCTTGTTCTCCACAGGTTCTGGGCCGTGAGGTGTACACCTCCAATAACCAGCTGGGTGGAGTGCAAATCATGCACAACAATGGAGTGACACACACCACTGTTTGTGATGATTTTGAGGGAGTGTTTACATTACTGCAATGGCTGTCTTACATGCCAAAGGTATGCAAAATGCACTTAAGTAACTCGCATTTGATTGGACTGATTGTGGAATATGTGATTATGCCATGTATATCAAAGGATTTATTTAAACTATAATAAAAAACTGCTTTCTTTTCAATGGTTTGTGGTTGAAGCAGGCATTTGAAGGGAATTGAACAATATTGAAATTATTTTCAGGTTGCTAATGGTTTGTGTCTCACATTGCTTTTCTTCAGAATACATCAAGTCCTGTGCCTATGCTAGCTGCTAAAGATCCCATTGACCGGTCAGTGGAGTTTGTTCCTACCAAGGCACCATATGACCCACGATGGATGCTGGCAGGACGTCCCAGTCAGAGTGAGTGTATACACCAGACAGTTAGGGCAGTGTTTCTGCTTAAATATATGCAATATTGACAACATCTGTGAGATGCTGTTAATCATTGCATAAAAAAGCCCACTCAATTTGTATAAACAACAATAGAAAAATATAGCTGCAAGCAGCGATGACAGCTCCCAGCACTATGGCACCATCGCCACTTGGTGCTTCTCAGAAAATGATGTACGGTTGTCACATGCATTTCACTTAAAAAATAGAGGACTATTTCAAAGTCTGTTTTAAGTCTGCTGTAAGTGACAGACTTCCTGCTGCCAGTTAGTGGCCAGCATCATTGTGTCCAGCCCACAACACCAAAAATATTTCCCAGGTTTGATGTAAATCACTTAACTTGATGTAAGTAATTCATTCAGAATATATGAGACATCTCCTGTTCCTGTATTGCCATAAATTGATTGCCTCACCATAGCAACACAATTTTCAAGATATCAACAATCCGTTCACAATTTAGAACCTGATGCAAGTAGATATGCAGCCCCCAACCGATATCGACATGCAAGTGAGGCACAGGGAGTGTGCACTTCTAGCAGTGTTTCACCCAAGAGGAGGGGCCAAGTTTGATTGTGTTTACAAGCACTATGCAGGATTTTCAGTTACTGTACCTTAAAAGTATTTGCCTAAATTATCCATTAAAGAAACTATACAGCTGTAAAGTTCAATACTTTGGGCAGTTCTAGGTTGTTCAGCTTCTAGTTATGCATCACAGGCATAGATCCTGTAAGTGGAATGGTCATCTTCGTGTCGAGACAAGTTTCACAGTGTAATTGAATGGGAACCTCAGCAAATATATACTCTGTCTTAGCTCAGCATATCTCTGATGAAGATAGGATGCTAATATGTCTTGCTCACCCTCTCACAGACATTAGGGGTGCATGGGTGAGTGGTTTCTTTGACCATGGTTCTTTTCTGGAGGTCATGCAGCCGTGGGCACAGAGCGTGGTTGTGGGTCGGGCCAGGTAAGTACCAGTATACTATTTATCCCCAATACTATTAATACTAGCCTAACCTTTAGGTTTCATGTGAAACACAGCAAGGTAATCATTTTCCTTTTTTCCCTCTTTTTCTCTACATGCACTAAAAATCTGTATCACGGCAATGCCAGGTTAAATGTTTATGCTAATCAAACCAAATACACTTAGGCTAATTATTTGGACAAATAGTGTTCCGACTGTATTTCCATTGGGGCATGTGGCCGCTAGGAAAACCAGGACTGTTCCAATTAATCAGGACATCTCTTCAACCTAGGCAGTGTACAGTGTGTAATGCTTATTTAACTAAGAGGAAATTATAAGTGAAAATTATTACTGATAAGATATTTTTTTACTGGTAAGTGTATGTTAAAAACTCTTGTCCATCTAAGGTTGGGTGGGATACCAACTGGAGTTGTTGCAGTAGAAACCCGATCAGTGGAGCTGTCCATTCCAGCAGATCCCGCTAATCTAGATTCAGAAGCCAAGGTGAGCACTTAAAGAATGTGATTAAGACGTTCCTCTTTACCTGTTTTCTCTGAGGATAATGTCCAGTATTTGTGCTGTGTATAGATCATACAGCAGGCTGGACAGGTGTGGTTCCCTGACTCTGCCTTCAAAACAGCACAGGCCATTAAAGACTTCAACAGAGAGGGTCTTCCGCTCATTGTGTTCGCCAACTGGAGGGGCTTCTCTGGAGGGATGAAAGGTCATTGATACAGTAATGCAGTGGGTTTTGTTTAGAAACATACAGTATAGTGATTAGTGATGGTATTTGTTAACACTTCAAGTCTTGTCTTCAGACATGTATGATCAGGTGCTCAAGTTTGGAGCGTATATAGTGGATGGGCTGAGAGAGTACAGACAGCCAGTGCTGGTCTACATCCCACCACAGGCAGAGCTCAGGGGCGGATCCTGGGTTGTGATAGACCCCACCATCAACCCACGGCACATGGAGATGTATGCAGACAAGGACAGCCGGTAAGAGGACCAGGATGTGGACTTAAAAGATCTGTCTTTATAAGCAGGGCTGGATGATGGCTAAAAAATGCTTGTTTTTTTTGTTTTGCTCTCAAAGGTGACAAAAAGGTGTTTCTTGGCAACTATTACTGCCAAGCAGATTACAATAGTTAAAATAAGAAAATAAAAGAAAACTGAAAAAATGATATTCAATCATTTAGTGGAGTTTGTATGTTGGGTCGTTTTCTGCACAATGAAGTCTTTTGGTCCAAAATCCAGCTTCATATAGCTGTATTAAAAATTTTAAATTTTATTAAAAACAATATTTTAGTTCATTGAGGACAGACAAACGTACATAACTGTGAAGAACATGACATACCCTCCCTCATTTATATTAGTTCTATTAACTGTAATATGTATTTTGACATTTTATTGTTAGTAGTGAAAGATTTATATACTGCGTGTTTTTCAGTGGTGGAGTTCTGGAGCCTGAAGGGACAGTGGAGATCAAGTTTCGAAGGAAAGATCTGGTGAAAACCATGAGACGGGTGGACCCAGTGTACATGGGGCTGGCGGAAAGACTAGGTAAATAGTTTCAAAGGAGTTTTTGCTGAGGTTTCAGTAAGATTTCAGACTAACATTCACAAAGTTGCTTCTTTTTACAATGACAAAACTTTGGCAAGTAACTTGTCCCACACTGTTTGTCATAGACCCATTAATAAGGGGTCAAATCGACGGGCTTATTGGGGAGAGGTGTGCTCTGACTGATCATACACCTGATCTGACTCTGATCAGGTGTATGATGTTTTTCGGGCATACAAAAAAGTGGGCAAAAGATTCCATAGACAACATTGGGCTGAGTTTTGAGGGTGGGCTCATATCACATCATCTCCTGACCAGACCCTAGCAACCATTTAGAGCTCCCTAGCAACCTCATAACATCACGAATAAGCCTTATTTTAGTATCTAAAAGCTATGTTAAATAATGTTAACGTTTATAATGTTAAATGCTAAAACATGCTAGCATCATGTAAAATCATGGTGGCATCATGCTAAATCATGCTAAAACATTTAAGCATCATGTATAATCATGTAAGCATCATGCTAAACATGTTAACATTGTTGAAATATTCTGGGCCACTTTAGGACATTCACAGAGTTGCACCTAAGCCACTCCTGTGTTATCTTGGCTCTGTGCTTAGGGTCATTGTCATGTTGGAAGGTGAACCTTAGGTCCAGTCTGAGGTCCTGAGTGTTGTGGAACAGGTTTTCATTGAGGATATATCTGTACTTTGCTCTATTCAGCTTTCCCTCAACCCTAAACAGTCTCCCAAATCCTGCTCCTTAAAAACACTGCCACCACCATGCTCCACTGTTAGGATGCTATTGGGCAGGTGATGAGTGGTGCCTGGTTTCCTCCAGCTCTTGGAAGAGACCTGGTTGTGCCAAACCTCTTCCATTTGAGAACAATGGAGGCCACTGTGCTCTTGGGAACCTTCAATGTAGCAGAATTTCTTTAGCCCTTCCAAGATCTGTGCCTTGCAACAACCCTGTCTCTGAGCTCTGCAGGCAGTTCCTTTGACCACATGGCTTGGTTTTTGCTCTGATTTGTCAGCTGTGAGGCCTTTTAATACAGAGCCTTGTGCCTTTCCAAATCATGCCCAATCAATTTCATTTACCAGTGGTGGACTTCCATCAAGGTGTAGAACAATCTCAGCAATTTACCTGAGCTAAATTTCAAGTATTGTTGCAAAGGGTTCAAATACCTATGCCGATGTGATATTTCTGTTTTTCTTTATAAAGAATTTACAGACATTTCTAAAATTGTTTTTTTACTTTGTCATTATATGGTACTGAGTGTAGATTGAGGAAAAAAACAATTATCATTTGTAGTATCAGGCTGCAACATAACAAAACATGATAGAAGAGGGGTGTGCAAGTCATTGTATAATTGCATTTTTAATTAAAGTGTTTTAAAAATAATTAAACATATTAAAAATGTGCTTTATGCATTGACAAATTTGACAATAGATCTTGAAACTGACACAGAGAGCCATTTCACAAATTTCTGTTCTGATGGCCAAATATTTGTTGATTATACTGAGCTGAATTGATTATATTGATTTAAATAAATTTGCATATATCAATCTGTGTGTTTTTTATTTAGGCACACCAGAGTTGAGTGTGAGTGAGCGTAAGGAGCTGGAAAGTAAATTGAAAGAAAGAGAAGAGTTTCTGCTGCCCATATATCATCAGGTAGCCGTGCAATTTGCAGACCTTCACGACACGCCGGGCCGCATGCAGGAGAAGGGAGTCATCACTGTGAGTATTCACCCCTGCAGTGGTCTGCTGCTTACATTTTAAATTCACTTACTAAGCTGATGGATGGTTCTACTGTGCATGATTTTAGAAAAGAGTACTAAGCTTGTATCAAATGGGAATATCATGGTACTTTAATGCATGGTTAATCTAGAGATTTCTTAAATTAGTTTAATAATGGCCAGTGTAAATGAATGAAGTCCACCCGTTTGTTCTTTAATACAGAACTGAAGCTAATTTACAGCACTTATACAGATCTTGTTTAGGTTTGATGCATTCACCTATAAAACTACATGCCAAATAAGGACTGCGACCTAAAACTGTAAGGAAAGAATTATCACGAGAAGTTAGTGGCACATACAAAAATTCATTTGTTTGTGATGGCAATGCCCCATTTTCACTCCAGGCTAGTAAGAAAACACCGTTACATAATCTTTAAGAATTACGTAAGTTTGGGAACTGTACAATCAGTTTAGTTAGGTGCCTTAAGCTATTCACACGTATAGAGTGCACTGCAGAAAGTTTTGGATAAAACCTAAAATGTTTATGATCATGTTAGTGTTTATGATTGTTTATGTTATGTTAAATGAAATGTTCAGATCTTTTTAACATTAAAGCATTGCATATTTCTACTTTTGTTATTGTTTACTAGTAAAAATTTATTATGGTTAACTAGTATTCTAAAATGTGGAATATAGTAGAAATAAAGAATGAGTAGGCTTGTCCTTAACCTTTCACTGGTCCTGATAAGAGCTACTATGGTAGTACTGTGGTCCGAAAAACCCTGTAATAGCATATAGCTTTTTGGTTATCATTCTTTCTAGCTCAAAAACAAGAGATGACAATGACTGTATTTGGCATATTGATTTGTGTCAGAGATAACTTGATCTAGAGCTTCACTGATTGTGTGTGTGTTCAGGATGTCCTGGAGTGGCAGACATCTCGTCAGTTTTTCTACTGGCGTTTGCGACGGTTACTGTTGGAGGACACAGTGAAGAGGAAAATCCAGTGTGCTAACAGCGAGCTAACGGATGGGCAGGTTCAAGCCATGCTGCGGCGCTGGTTTGTGGAAGCAGAGGGTGCTGTGAAGGTATGTTATCAACAAAGTATGTTAGCAAAAGAAAGTAACAGAGGAAACTCTGAAATACTCAAGAGTATTTCAGTATGGCACACTTTACCTTCACTTTAAACAATTTGTTTATTTCTGTATCTTTTGAGGAAAGATATCTTCCTTTTCCCGAGTTTGTGTGCGTGTGGTATAAATAAATGAAAAGTAGAAATGGTTAGTGGATGACAGTCTTACAGAGCCCAGACAAGGCTTTAGAAGAATCACCATGCAGGTCCTGCCTGGAGCAGAGCCAAGTCCCCAGTGTCAAAACAGTATCTGGACCACTAATACATTACTCCAATCAGAGCAAGCTATCTTAAGCTACAATTAATCTCCACCCTGGCACACACAGATAGAAGAGGAACATGCTGTTTCTTAATTAAAGGCAAATGGATTAAAAATGATTAATATATGGGGCATTAAATGTTTTTGCCGACTACAAGTGCTTGCGGTTTTTAGAAGCATGGAAGCCCATTAATGCCTCGACCAATCTTCACAAGCACAAGTCTGTCTTTGTTTCAGATCAGCCTGATGTTATTGGCCTAAGCCTAAATGAAGAGCTTTTTTTAGGAAGGAAAAGTATTTTTTTCAAGTATATTTTGGAGGTGTATTTGTTTCCTTGATTTTTCTTTGATTTCTTTGTTTTGTATTATTTTTGTGTTGTCTGTCTCAGGCATATCTGTGGGACAATAATGAGGATGTTGTGGAGTGGTTAGAGCGACAGCTGGCAGAGGAAGAGGGTGCCAGGTCTGTCATTGATGAGAATATCAAATACATCCGTAGGGACCACATTCTCAAACAGATCCGCAGGTATTGTGGCATCTTAACCCTAGCTGTAATGGAGAAATAATTAATTAATTAGCTAAGTAATTAGCTTCTTTATAGTGACCATGGAAAGACAATCATTATTAAGAAATATTTGACTTCTGAGTGTTTACAATTGACCAGTCAGAATCAGGTATTCTAGAGAGCTATGAAATAAGTTTTAATATACTATGGAGGTGAAAATATTTGCTTTGACTTCAATTACTATTATTTCATACATCATGAAATCTGGTGTCTGTTTAAATGATTTTTTGTTCGATATGTAATTATGGTTAAATTAAATTAAACTGGATGAACAACTGATCTAATTATAATAAGATCAAGTTATTTAAAAGAAAAATATAATTGTTCCCTTTCGAGAAAACTCAACACTGCATCTAGTTTGATGCTTATTGGAATGCCTTCTGAATCTCTGTTCTCTTATTGAAGCCTAACTTCAGAAAGTGCATGCCTCTGTGTCAGACGTTTCTGACACATAAGGATGTGCGAATTCTATTGCTCGACAAGTGATTTCTGGTTGGTCATGACTGCAAAGCCCCCATGATCCTGCCCTTTTTCCCTGCCCTTTCTCCTGCCCTATAGCTCGGATGGAGCTATAGTTCACCCGTTTGTATAGTTCTCCCCCAGAGCTCCATTAAGAGCCAATAGTTTCAAGTGGCTGTGGCTTGCTAACTGCTAGCTCTGCTTGGATTTTTGGTCCTAGGGCAAATGTGAGGTAGAACCTTCACTATAGAGGGTCCTCTGTCCCTGTAGAGCTCCATTAACAGACGATGGTTTCAAGTGGCTGTAGCTAGCTGTGTGCAAGCTACCCTGGCATTATTCATCCTGGGGTGAGTGTGGAGTAGCACCCTGTCTATAGAGAATCCTCCGCTCCCTGCGGAGCTCATTGGAGAGATAGCAGTTTTGAGTGGTGGCAGCTAGTGTGTTATAGTGTGCTTTTTAGCAGGGCTCTGTATTGAAGGTCCATGCCTTTCTCTAGAGCTTGGTCAAAAGGCATTCAAGCAGCTGAAGCCATCTATGTACTAGCTCCCCTCAAATGTCAGTCCTCGGGGTTGAGTGTGTCTGACACCCTCACTACAGAGGGTCCCCCGCTCTCTTGTTAACAGCCTGGCAAGGCTATCGCTTGCATTAAACCGACTCTCTCTTAGGCAACATCTGGCTTATGGACTGTTATTACCAAGCCTTTACGCAGCTGGCCTAGTGGCATGTTGTTGCCGTGCTGACACAAGTCCAGGAGACTTGATGTTCAAGTCCAAAATTAAACACCTCCCTGTGTGTGTAGTGTGAGCTTTTTATAACTGGGTCTTTGGCCCAAGAGAGTTCCTTTTGTCACCAGCAGTGTGTGAGTAGGTTGTTCTTGCATTCTGCCTATGGTGCTTGTGCTTCAACACAGACCATGTTGCAGTCGCTTCCCTCAGCATGGCACAGTTGGTATGGTTTCCCCATAGCATCAAACCAGACACAGTGTTGAGTTCTCTCGAAAGTGAACATCTCCGGTTATGTATGTAAGCTTGGTTCCCTGAGAAAGGGAACAAGACACTGGATCTTGTTGCCATGCCTCAGGACGCATGTCAACATCTCTTTCAGACAAAGAACTTGATGGCACACTCTATAGGTGTCCTAATATACTTAAGGTACACCTGATGTGTCAAGCACTGCCGTGGCCAGTTAGATCGGTGTGATTAGACATGAGATTCAGACACCAGTCATGCTGAAGGCATTCTCCATAGCATCAAACCAAGATGCAGAGTCTTGTTCCTGGTTACGCAAGGATACATGCGTAACCAGAGATGTTTTTAATTTATATATTTTTTTAAATCTAATGTAATGTCTTGCATTGTTTGTTTTTTCTTTCTGTCTCAGTCTGGTTCAAGCCAACCCTGAGGTGGCCATGGACTCCATTGTTCACATGACCCAGCACATCTCCCCTACACAGCGCACTGAGGTGGTCCGCATTCTGTCCACCATGGATGCTCCTGCCTCCTCATAGAGCACAATCTACACAATCAGCTTTGCTTTTAAAGTTATGGAAATAGAGTTACTGGAAACTGGGCCTAGATGAGCCAACATGGTGGTGCTGTGATTAACTTAACATTGTTGGCTATGATTCAGGAGTTATAACAGTAATGTACTGTGTTGGTACTCTACAAAAACTTTAGTTTTGCACATCAATGCGCACCTTTACAGACTAAAGTAAAAAAAAAAGTATTAGCGTTTATGTGGTTTGGCAGCCTACTCAAGGCCACTTTGATAAATAGGTAAACAGAGACCAATTGTAGAGATAAAAAAAGAATCACAAGAAATAAAGCTACTTTTTCTTTCTCTTATAGGGAATGTAGTAGGCAGTCTGTTACTAAATCAGAGAGAATGTTTAACAGTACTAAGAGTTTTTACAGCTTCATAGCAAGTAGAAAAGCTTTGATCAAATCTACACTTTTCTTACAATACACTGATTTGGGATTTTCACAGATTGCATCACGCAGTTGCATCACGCAGTTGCATCACGCAGTTGCATCACGCAGTTGCATCACGCAGTTGCATCACGCAGTTGCATCACGCAGTTGCATCACGCAGTTGCATCACGCAGTTGCATGCTAAATCTCCATGCACACAACAGTGCACATGCTGAGATGTTGAGTGTCTCACCATCTTGCATGCTGTTTACAGTTGCAGTGCAAACGCAGTATTGTTTTCTTCACATGCAGACGGTCGATTGAGCTGTA
Source organism: Chromobotia macracanthus (assembly GCA_036877525.1). Lineage (NCBI taxonomy): Eukaryota > Metazoa > Chordata > Actinopteri > Cypriniformes > Botiidae > Chromobotia > Chromobotia macracanthus. The sequence continues at coordinate 4,734,883 of JAZGTH010000076.1, read as the reverse complement.
TGACCGCATTTGCTTGTTACTATGCTTGTTTCATTCCATCATGGCTTAACCAAAACATTATTTTTAAAACGTATTCACTGATGTTGGACTATTATAAATGTGCTGTTTTTAGCATAGATTATGTAATGTTGAAATGTCATTAATAACTTAATTGTTGAATCAGAATATTATTACCATATAAGTTTTGGAATGGCATATTGGGAAAGTAGATGTATTTACTTTAGTGCAGGGATATCTCAAGGAGGTGAATTGAGTCATGAAACATGATGGTTGCTTTGGCTACCGGAAAAGATTCTTCAACACTACTGCCTGACTCAATGAAATGGCTTTGAGTCAACTCTGAGTCAACTTTCTGACATCTGCTGTAAATTAAATGGGCAGTAAATTGTCATGTCTGTAAGTGTTGTTAAACGTTACGAAGTGTGTCTGTCTGGTCTACGTGGAGAATTTTTTGTTTACTGTGGCAAACTGTTATTGCCTCTAAAAAAATAACTGAATAAATTGAAAGTTATCTAACAGTGACATTCTTTACGCACATTAAACTTGGTTGACTGTAATAGGTGTTATCATTGGATAATAATCGGATTTTCATTTATATTTGATGTACTATATAAAGAATAATGTTCAAAACTCACTCATTTTGAATGAGCTATCAAAATAGTTCCTCCAAATATTTCAAGAAAAATACATTATTAGTATGAGCAGCTTAACATAGACCACCACTGTACATTTACATTTAGTAGTCACTTTCATACAGCGACTTGAGCAATGCTACAATATAATGTGTAATTTTGGTTTACATAGATGAATGGCTTAGTGTTGGACATTTTGTTCCGTTTACTGTGAGCAGATTTGTGGGCAGGTATTGTAAACACAAATAGGATTGTTTTTGAGTTTGACACTCAGTACGCGATGCAGAGGAAATTGAAATGGCAATTGGGTAATTGCATGCAGCTGGATCCAGGCTCTGTACGTGGTTGTCACCCATTCCCGCAGGAAGAAGGGGACAAGAAAGCCTGCCATGTCTCCTGTGCCTGCTCCGGCACCCGCACCTCCTGTGCCTGTTTAAACGAAAATGCAAATCTCAGTTCAAATGGATGTTGGGATACTGTGTAAAATGTAAATAAAAACAGAATGCAAATTTCATATACCCATATTTTATTCACACTAGAACATAGACAACATATCAAATGTTAAAAGCGGGACATTTTACCACTTCATGCGCAAATATTAGCACATTTTGAATTTGATGGCAGCATTTTTCATTTTATGATGCACCAAAGGTTTTCAACTGGTGAAAGATCTGGACTGTAGGCAGGCCAGTTCAGCACCCGGACTCTTCTACTACAAAGAAATGCTGTTGTATAGATGCAGTATGCAGTTTAGCATTGTCTTAATGAAATATGCAAAGCCTTCCCTGAAAAAGACATTGTCTGGGTAGGATCATATGATGTTCTAACTTGTATATACCTCTCAGCACTGATGGTACCTTTTCAGATGTGCAAGACACTATAGACACTAATGCAACCCCATACCATCAGACATGCAGGCTTTTGAACTGTGCGTTGATAAGCCGGATGGTCCCTCTCCTCTAGTCTGAAGGATGCAGCATCCATGATTTTCAAAAAGAATTTCAAATTTAGACCACAGAACAATTTTCCACTTGGCCTCAGTCCATTTTAAATGAGATTTGCCCTGAGAAGACGGCAGCATTTCTGGATTGTGTTCACATGTGGCTTCTTGGCATGATAGAGCTTTAAACTGCATTTGTGAATGACATGGCGAACTGTGTTCACAGACAATGGTTTGTGGAAGTGTTCCTGAGCCCATGCAGTGATTTCCAAGATGCCTGTTTTTAATGCAGTGCAGCCCGAAAATCACGAGCATCCAATATTGACTTTTGGTCTTGTCCCTTGCACACAGATATTTCTTCAGATTCTCTTAAACGTTTGATGCTATTATGAACTGTAGATGATGGGCTATTCAAGGTCTTTACAATTATTCTGAAATTGTTCCAATTGTTCCAATGTTCCAATTTGTAGACCGTTTTTTACAGCTTGGTGAAGACCTGTCTATCTTTACTTCTAAGAGACTTTGCTCATTTTAAGATGCTCATTTTATACCCAGTCCTGTTACTGACCTGTTGCCAGTTAGTCTAATTAGTTGCAAAATGCTCCTCCAACTGTTTCTCATCAGTACCAGTGAATTTTTCAGCCTTTCATTGCCCCGTCCCAACTTTTTTGAGAGGTGTTGCTGCCAACAAATTCAAAATGAGCTAATATTTTTCATGAAATGGTAAAATGTCTTGCTTTCAGCATTTGATCTGTTGTCTATGTTCTAGTGTGAATAAAATATGGTTATTTGAGATTTGCAAATTATTGTACTCTGTTTTTATTTACATTTTACACAGCGTCCCAACTTTGTTTGAATTAGGGTTGTATCTTGATATGTGTGTGGGTCTGTTAGAAGTCCTGCAATTTTTATAAAAGCAACAATATATGTATGGTTTTAAAAATTATTTCCACACATTTAACTGCATGTTTTGTGAATGAGGCAAAATGTGTGCAATTGTGCCCAATTGTTTTCCAATTGATTTCTTTTGAAAATTACATGGTTACATGGTTATACAAAGTTATTAAAGTTACTAGACTAAACACTCGTTTAGAATTTATTACTGATAGGTCATTCATAAAGAATATTTAAAAAGGGTCATTAAGCTTCAAAACATCCAATGTAGACAATTTTAAGCAGTGATGCAACATCAAACAATGATGCAACATCAGTCTCTTTCAGTGTAGATACAGCATTACGCTTTTTCCTACTATATTCACCGTTTTTATGCATACATCTATATATTTTTGCATATACCATATTTATATATATTATTCTTATTTGGATTAGGCATGTGTGTGTTCCAGCACAACTCATTTCTGTCACTCTCAAGTGCTTCATGTTTCTGTCCACTCTGTGCTCAAGTAGAAAAGTGCTGTGACCATGATCATCAGGCCAAGTCTATTTCTGTCAATTCACTTTGAGCTAAAATCCATCCTTTCCTCTCTAATCCTGCCTGCATTTCTGCACCTCTCCAAGTCCAATGCAGGATACTGCTGGAACCCTCAGGAAAAATCACTGCATCAAATATGTGTTCAACACCTCATGAAAAATAATGACAATTCTCAGATAAAGATTTTACTCATATCTGTCAAAAACCCAAGGATTTAAAATGCCCAAGCTGTTCGTTGCAATAAAATTAGGTTTTTATTTTTGGGGTAAAGCTGTCAAGCTCCAAAAAGGACAAAACAAAGCACCACAATAGTCTACCCAACTTGTGTCTCAAGTTGTCTCTGTGTTCTGAATATGAACTTAACTTTAGAATGATTAAATGATAATTATGCCACAATTTCCATTTAAAGTGATGACCTTTACTTTTTAGTGTACGGTATGTTTAACAGAGACAACACAGAGGACACAGAAAATTTTGTGGGGAAAATCTAGATTTCATATTGTTTCTAAAATCTCTAAGTTATAGCCCTATGTAAAATGTACAACATTTATACCCTTAGAAATAGTAATATGGCAACTTGGTAAAATGGTAATATCACAGTGCTTTGTTTATATACCATTTTATTTACACAGTACTCCAATGTACTACTAAACATATACCTCGTATTACTATGGTATAAGTTTGTTTGGAACCTGAAAAAGAAAAACATGTCTGAGTTACAGTGTTTATAGAAGTAATCTCAAAATATGCTATTAATAACCAAAACTCAGAAGACCAGGAGAACACGAAACACTAGCAATGGTCACTTTCAAATGAAGCTTCGAAACCATTTGTTTCAAATCAGTGGTTTGGAGTGTGTATCAAACTGGCCAAGTCATTTGATTTCAGTAAACGGGGCTTCTTTATATCATTACTGTTTCAAACTGTTTTGAAAACTCCATGATTCCCCACTAGGTGTTGTCAATTTTTAAGTGAACTTTTGAAGCAGTGTTTTAAACTGATCTCAGGCCTGTTTTCTAATCCACGGTCAGTGCTCACTTGAGGACACCTTGTGAATCACATGAAATGAAATCCCATAGTTTGGATATGGTATTTGACAAGCATTTACCATCAATTAAAATGAGTGGAGTAAAAAGAACAAGATCTATTGTTTGGGACCACTTTAAACACCTGGAAAACAGCATTATGAGGTACATGATTTGTGACCAACAACTGACATACAACAATAACGCACTCTGAATGTTGTGACACTTGCGCTCCAAGCATCCTCAGGTAGCTAATACACAAACTGATACACTTAATGTTTTACCTCCATCTGGTGGAGGTAAAACATCTGGTGTACATGAACAAGGTATGTATAAAGTGTTTCAAAGTAAATGTTATGGGCCTTTACAATTAGTTAATTTAGCACACAACTCCCCAGATAACTTATCTGGCTAAAATGCAAAGCACAAGGACAAACACATCCAATTTGAATAAAAAGTACACATTTTAATAATGAACTCATTTTTGTTTCAGCAAGGCAAAATGAGACTGGTGAAGTTCTAGTGGACATGATAATCAAGGATTCGCTGGTGGAGGATGATGGCTTCAGGGTATTCGTGAGGAAGCTTGACTCAGCATATGTGCTTCCCACAAGGCACAGACTCAAGGACATGGTTGCTGCAATGTACAAAGTAATAAAAGAGAAGGTGGTGGAGGAGGTGAAGAGAGCAAACACTGTGAATCTGTGGAAACTGAATGTGGACATCCATAAACATGGCCGCTTACCTTGCAGTAACTTGCCATTACATCAGTGAATCAAAGTTGTCTGTTGTTGGGCTGGGAGTTCTGAAACCCACACAGCAGAGCACATTAATGAAGCAAATAACATGTTACTGGAGTCATGGGGAATAAGAAAAAAGTTATCAAATCAATACAGATCATGCCACAATGACTCTTTGTACAAACCTTCTTCAAATTTTGATACATTCATGCTTTGTGCACACTTTAACCCTGGTGGTGAAAAAGCCCTCTCTCAAAAAGCAGACCTCAGTGCCATACAGGATAAATGCAGAAGAGTTATTACCTTCTTTAGGTTAAGACTAATGTCACAGGGAAACTATCTGCAATCCAGCAGCAGATGGGCTTACAAAAAAGAAGCTGATACAGGAGGCAGAAACAAGGTGGAACAGCACATTTTTATGCTTCAAAGAAAATATGAAGAAAATAAAGAAGTTGGTGCTGCTTTCACATCTTTGAACACCAACATAACATCCTTGAACAGTGGACTGTTTGAAGCCATCTTACAGTGTCTCCGTGCCCTTTTAGCCTTCAATCACACCACTGTTGAGTTCTCTGTAGAGTTTTGTTGTATCAAAGCTAATACCTACTGTCAGAATGTTGTTTCATAAAATCAATGAGAAGGCACACAAACTGACATCACAAACAGCAATTGACCTGACAAATTACCTGATTATAAACCTAAAACAATGCTTTGGCAAAATAGAATTCATAAGGATGTTGACCAAGTCCACACTGTTGGATCCCAGATTTAAGACTGTTGCTTTTGGCAGTGCGGCCAACACTGATGCTGCAGTCTAAGGACTGCATAGCTGAATGCAGTGCAGTGATATGTGAAACAATAACACTGCATCCAGCAGACTCACCCCAGCTATCAACAGCAGCAACAGTTTCAGCAGGTGGGAAGGGAGACAGACAGGACAATCTGTAGGAACTCCTGGACAGCTAGATGAGCGAGATACAAAAGGTCCACGGTGTCACTGCAGATGCAACGGTTTAAGTACAGAGATACTTGAAGACCCCTTAACAGGATAAGCAATCCACAGGAGTTTTGAGCAAAACACCAAAGTTTATTCCCACATCTCTTCAATCTTGCCCAAAAATATTTGTCAATACCAGCAACATCTGTGCCATGTAAACAATTTTTTTCTAAAGCAGAAGTTTTGTGCAAAAAGGGAAATTGCTTAAATGCTAAAACACTGGAACAAATTCTGTTTTTAAATAACTCATAATGCTATTGTTGTTTTGTTCTTGTCATTTCACTCACAGACTGTTGAATGCTGTTGGTGGCTCTGGCTGCTTACACTCAGGGTGGAACCACAGCTTACGAGTACCCACTCCACAATCTCCGTGAACATTCTCCAAAGGCCATCACCAGATAGGTGTGCCTTAGACAGCTCACTGAGGCTAGTATGAAAAAACATACAGAGTAAGCTGTCCAAATAGTAAGTTAGGTATGCCAGATCGAGAAAGTCCCTAGCGTGGTCCACGAGGGAGCACTGCCCTTGCTTCAGAGGGAGAAGGTAAATGGCTGGAATATCCATTAATATAACTGTTTTGGGTTAGTCCTTCTATGACTGTGTTTGTAGGAGAAATCCTACAAGGAAACAGGGAGATCTCAAAATACACTTTTAAATATAGCTGCAGCGATGCAGGGCCAAGCCCCTAAAGAGCAAGCACAGAAAGCACAATACATACAGCAATCACATCAATGTGCATCCTACTGAACAGTCTAAATCTCTACAATGTGAAACTCAAAAGCACAAAATACTTTTCAGATTTTATATATAAATAGTACACATGTTAAGACATACAAACCTAAATTCAGATTAGATCATTCTGAAAATGAGACAATAACACAGGCAATTCTCATACCATCTTTGGCATAGCACTTCCTGCAATCTGAGCGTGTGCCACCCTAGACTTGAACCCACATCAAGAAAGGTTCTGGGTTTGCACCACTCAGTTGGCACACATGTTAAAGGCTGCTGGGAGGATTATTTAAGGCAAGAATAAGCCAAAATGGGGGCCAAGTATCTTTGGTGCAGCAACAGTAGTGATAGAACAATGAACATGAAAAACAGATTCAGACAGGTTAGAAGTATAGGTTATTGTAGGTATACGTGAGCATAAACTTAAGATAAAGATTTTAAATATAAATGCACTGCATATTATATACAAACAAAATATGGTGGTAAGAGAAATGTTTGCACCATCTCTGGCCACAGTATCTCTTGCTGTCTGGACATTCAAAACCACATTGTGAAAGGTTCTGGGCTTGTGCTTTAATCTAGCAAGAAGAGCTTTCAAGGCAAGAATGATAAGCAAATAAAAGCACTACTTGACATTTTTACCAATAAACACATTAAGGTAACTTAACTGCTACCGTAGCTTAATGTCAACCTCATAGCTGAAGAGCTTCATTGAAAAAAATGGCAACTGTTTAGCATATTAACCAATTAGCAAGCTAAGCTAACTAGCATAGAAGAACAAACACAGGCATGTTTAACTTAGGAGAGTTATTTCTAGGGAACAGTAGCAAATATTAAAAATCTGTTTCCAATAGCATTCCAAGAGCCAAGTTTTGACAAAATTGGGCAAAATTTGTGCAAGTAACAAAGAAATTGTCATATGCTTTGAAATAATAGATGAACAAAATGGTGGAAAATGACAATTAACATATAAACAGAATTGCCATAAACCAGGTAATACAATGACAGAAAAAACACATTTCAGACTAACTGTTCAAAAATTATAAGCATTTTGGTACAAATTGTTATATCTCATGAATGCTAGATGGCTCTGTCTTCAAACTTCTCATGTACCTTCAAGACATGCCAAAGAAGATCCCTGCATAATTTTGTGCTAGTATGTCTTTTAGAAGATATTGTTTAAAAGATATTGCAATTCATGCAAATTTAAAAATGGAGGACAAACGGTTCATCAGTTCCTGCCAAAACCAGAGTCAACAGATTTGGCATAACTCAAGGAATCCATGGACACCAAGATCATGATTTTCTGATAAACATTTAAAACGTTTTTCATATCTCGTGACCTGTAAGTGGCACTATTCCCAAATTTGGCAAGGACCTGCAGATGAATGTGCCTAAGAAGTGTAACAAGTTTCGTATTAATAGATCAAAGAATGAATGAGAAACCCCTTCAAAACTATTTTGGGTCAACATCATTAACTATGAGACATTAGAACTTTTGCACAAAGATGAAAATAAAAATTCTGTACAGTCATTTCTTTCTGGTTTGGTCCAAAGATCATATGAGCCAGTTTTCATAAGAAATAAACAAAATGTTTAATAGGTGGAGTCTTAATGTAACTTATGGAATATGATGGAAAAAGGAAAAAGGACATTTTGAACTGGTGGTGGTGCTGTAGAGTTGGTTCTAGAGACAATAGTAAGTTGGTCAGATTACTATTGAGGACCACCACTGTATGCCAAAATTCACCATTTACCTATGTACGGTTCATAGGGATGCCTTAGACTCCTTTGGGGAGTAATAATAATAATATTAACAACCCCTTCGGGGCTTGGCCCCTCATAACCAAAACTCAGGAAGACCAGGAAAACACAAAACACCATAATCAAACACAAACAAGGACTTACAAAGAAACCGAACTAAACCAGGGCTATAAATACACAGGAAAACTAAACTGGAAACAGGTGAGGATACCAAGGAAAGGGAGGAGGGGTTAATTATATGTTTAATGACAATGAAAAACCTAATTGTGACAATTACCATGGGAATTCTGAATTTAAGACATGAGGAGAATGTAACAACAATAACTAGGCATCATCAACCAACCAGCATCAACCAGCTGCTGTCTATAGGAGTCATGAAATTCATCAGCTTACTGTGAACATGGAATCTGACAAACAACAACTGCATTACTGCTTTTAAGATAGGGTGACCATACGTCCTCTTTTTCCTGAGCATATCTTCTTTTTGGACCTAAAAAATGTGTCTGGCTGAGATTTCTAAATTGCCCAAAATGTCTGGGATTCGGCTTTTACTTTCGATTTTTGCATAGCTTTGACCTTTCTCTTAAGTCCCGCCTTCTCGCACGCCATCATTAGTTGGTTAAGTACCCAAACATTGGTCAAACTGCATTTCAATCAGTACCACAGCATCAGCCAAAAGATAGAGCAATGGCTTGTTTGTCAACAGTTGGAGGTACATGGCCCATAAACCATGAATAGCATAAAAATGCCCAAAAGCAAATGTAAATTCACAGATGATTAAAAAGGCTTTCCTTGATTCCGAGAAAATTTTCAAGGGCTCATACTAATATTGAAGCAATTGTTAATGCTGCGATAGCACCACATTCTGGCTTCTGTGTACACAACTTTAAACGTGTCTTGCAAAGACTAGTGTCATGTAAAAAGAGTTAAAAGCTAAACTATTAGTTGAATGGAAAGGATGTGTTGCTTTATGTATTTAAGTTCAGTAACAGTTGCATGGTTGTAAACGCATTTGTCAAGTATTTAGGCCCCCCAGCCACAGACTTCCACCCACTGCAGGAGTCCATCTGCCTCCTGCCCCCACTGCCCTTTTTTTGAAAACTAAAATATGGTCATCCTAGTAAAGAAGAAATACACAATCATTTTCATTACTGTGAAAGATCTGGTCATCAAATTATCTTCTAATTAAGAACAAGAAAAGCTCAATCTCAATACTGGACATCAATGAAAGAATGATCTGTGGATTGTGGCATTTTATTTACAATAAAACACTAAAAATATTTATATGATGAACAGCGAGACAAAACATGCAATTAAAAGAGATATGTCTGATACTTTGTCATAGAAGCACAATCCATCTCAATCTGCTCTGATAACTGTTTTGAATTCAAACTGCTGCTGAATAACAGTGAAGTGTTTGAGATCAATGTATGCATTATTTAAAAGAAACAGCTACAACACCTTTTGCCTAAATAATTTAATAATTAAATGTATGATGCATCTGAATGTCTTAATGCCTGTAAGGAACATGTCTGGGTAATACTTCACACTCAAGTGTGAATTGTAAAAGGTCAAATACATTTTGCATATAAAATTGAAACATTTTTCATTTAAAACATTTAAAAACATTTAAAAAATTTTTTTTTTAAAAAACTGACCCATCTTAAAGACAGGCTCCACTTTCTTTAGACAAGATATAATATATTTCACTTTTGAATTTAGGGGGTGACATATGGCCATGTTCTTGACAGATTTCATGTAATTTACCCATATACTGAGGTATAGACATGTTACAATTTGGAAACTTTGTGTGGCTACTTATGGATCTCTGGAGCAACTCATGTGGAGCATCTCCGGTGCCCTCTGAGAGACAGAAACACCTGAACTTAATGCCCTTGCCGGCTTTGGTGTCCAACTTCTTGATTTTACTATTCAATTTTAAATGCATATGTTGTATATTTTGACAAACACATGCACAAGCACACCCACCTTCCCATGACCACTTGATCATTGGGCTCCACTGCACTGGTTTTCTGCTTGATACATTCTTAAAGAGGCTGTAAAACATACAGAACAGTGATACCATATCAATACTAAACATTGAATCAATATATTTTGGCTGAAATGGCTGTCAAATATTGTTGAAAAATGTCATTAAATGTGTTGTACTTTCCAATAAACACTGACTATCATTGACACTGACTGTCTGAAAAACATTTCAACCTCATGTATGTGTGGCCAAAATAAAATTAATGACTAGTTCAATTTTTAAAAAATCTGCAATTTATTACAATACTTTTTAATAATACAAGAAGAGTAAGAATGATAAAAACTATAACAGTGATATTATGTTATATATTAGTTAATAATATAATAATTACTGAAGCTGATGCAAGCACATACTTTTTTTTAATGCTAAAACTTAAGCAGAAATAGTACAGACACTAGCGGCACTCACAATGTGGCAGCAGGTGCTGCATTCCATTAAGTATTTTTAAGTGGATACAGTATATGTATGTGTGATAGCGCCACTGTTTAATGAATTCAGAGGATTTGGGCATACTTATCATTTCACATAATTTTAAATTCTATATGGCACAGAAATTGACAATTGAAAATTAGGACTTTCATCAGTCCTGGTTGGGTCTCCATCATTCTTCCTCTCTAAAAAGAAGCTGAAGATACTGTAGACAGGAGCTCCTGCAGAGCGTAGCACCTGACCTTCATCAATTTCTCAGACCACATTTAAACCTTGACATCACTTTAGCATGTCTTTTGTTTATGCCTGTGTATATGTTGCAAGTCAATAATGGCTTAGCTGTATTATTATTATTGTTGTTTGCTGGCCTTTGCGTATTTCAGGTTCTTATGGTATGTGAGGATTGTAAAGGGGTGTTAAGGGCCCCCTAAGGCAAGCTTGATTGCAAGGAGTTCTCGATTATGTATATCATAGTTTTGCTCCACCAGCATGTGCTTCTTAGAGAAATTGGCACATGGATGGGGTGTATTGGAAACCCCTGCTGCTGAGATACCCCTGCTGCTGAGATAGCACTGCTCTTACCCCTGTGGTGTAAGCATCCACTTCTGCAAAAAAAGGTTTATTAGTATCAGGTTGGCTAGGAGTGATGCAGTGCCTCTTTAAAGTTCTGAAATGCTCCAATGGCCTGAAATGTCAAAGACAGTGACTTGGGTTTGTTTTTGAACAGGGAGTACAGGGGAGAATTATTTTAGCCATGACGAAGAAGCTAGCAGCAGCAAGGGGTGTAAATGGGCAGATATAGCATTGTTGTACTGGATATACTCCTCCATGACCTTTTGCTCTGGGATGGAAAGTGGATAGATCTTACCATGGGGCACTGGTTCACTCAGAATGAGGTTGATGGCACAGTCCCATGGCTAGTGAGGTGAAAGTTTTGAGTTTGTCTTGGGGCAGAATGCCTTGCTAAAGGGGTCATAACATGCAGGAATGCCACACACTGATATGAGCTTATCATACAACATGTCTGACCACAGCATCATTTCAGCACACCTTTTTAAATGTAGGGTCAATAGAACTCACATCCTTTGATCTCAGTGTTTCCTGCACTATACAAGTTCAAAACCTCAAAATACATGATGACCTCTAAAGCTCAGGACATACACTTCTAACAAAGAGTTCCATACCTTCTAGTAAAGAGTGCTACAGAGTGTAAAAACCGTGGCAGTCTTAGACCACTGTTTGTTTGATTGTTCTAATATCTCAAGTGATGGCCCAATCAATAGTGTGACTTTTTCAAAAACCTCTACATTTTACTCCTCCAATATAATATTTGCTGCAGACATAAAAGATACCTTAATGTTACCATCCCATAGCTTGTTATGGGGACAAAAATGGTCATTGATACTGAAGGATAGATCTGAACATATGCCCAAACTTGCCTTGGGCCAATAACATCCAAAAACCACCAAAATTCTTCAACCCTATAACACCTTTACCACCAGCACCCACTCACATTGTCTTCAAAAATGAAAAATTGCTAGTTTGTTTTCCGCCACTAGTCATTAAGTAGACAATAACAAGCAAACATAATGCTTCATTTTAAAGGCCTACTCTGTACATAAAAATAGCAAACAATTTAAAAGCTGGTATGGGAGGTGCACAGATTGTGTCATGTTCACTGCTAATCAAAAGTACATATGCACCACAAACCCTTGTCTTCAGTTTCAAAGTAACATGCTATTCAGAATTCAGGAGAATGGCCCACATCAATCATTCACTGGCTAAAGGACCAGTGCAATAAATATGCAAATGTGAAGCAGGCAGTCTCTCTAAGCACCCAGATCTGCCTGGGAATGAAAGCACACAAACATTAATTGCTCAGAGCTGAAGAATCCTGATACCCAAAATACCCTGAAATTATTTCAATGATGTCTAGGCTGTGATTCATTGGGGTGTGCCACCTGACTACACATTAGACAGCACGTGTAAGCAACAGTAAATACTGATAGTATGATTCCCTCTCAGTCTACAGACCAAAAATAGACATACAATGGAATTTTGAGACAATCACACAATCGTCTTCCACAATCTCCCCATAGCAAATCATAAAAAATAGCCAGGTGTAACTTTGTAAGACTATAGCAAACTAAAGGCTATATAATAGAATGAAATAAAAATTTAGAAACGTTGAAATGTGTTCTGTCCCACCCCAGCTTTCTAATTCAACACTAAATCTGTTAACACACAAAAATTGTCTTTAACAGTCAAATAACCCTAAAAGGAAGTACAATATTCGCTAACCACCACTTTCGTCCACTAATGAGCTATATTAAGGTGTAGCCCCTGAGAAAACATTAAAGGCAGGGTCTTAAGTGGAGAGCGATCTGGAGAAACCAACAAAGAAGAGCGTGATCTGGATACAGTTATTTGCATAGTTAAGTCTGTTAGCAGGGTTGCCAGCTGTCACGCACTTGGCTCACCATGCTACGGTTTAGTCATTGCCTATTAGTCAATAAATAGTCAATCTATTAGTCAAGCCTATTGTTTTCATTTTCAAAGTGTTTTTTTCAGATTATTATTTTTTTATTTATATTACTTCTTCATAGTTTGCATCATAATGCAAAGAAGACAAGTTCATACTATCATATTAATCGTATTATATTATTAATTTTTAAACAACATAATATTTATGTTTTAACTTAAGTTTTTGTATTGTTATTTGCAATATTTGTAGCTCATGATGTCATCCTACGGCCTTTGACTGACATTCGAATGAGGTGGGAGCCATTTTGTTCAGTGGAGAGTCATTTTCGCCCTCTACTGGTCTGTAGTTTTGTTGTCCCCAATGTCTGCAGTTTGACCTTGTTCTTATGAACTGCTGTCTTTTAAATTTTAAGAATGGAAGCAACCTGATGCTCACTGTATTTATCTGGTAGTAAAGCCAGAATTAAACCCTTCTTTTCCTCACTTAAAACTTTTTTCAACTCTTTTAGCATGGTCAACATGGTCCCCTCACCTCCTCAGCCTGCTTCCCTAGGTGTTTTAATATGTAGAAAATGTGTTATATTGTCCAATTTATTTACTTGAATGATGTGAGTTACTGCGACTGTTCTCAATGCAGTGGGAATGACCTACAGTGGACCTACATTTTTCATTTTAAATACTGCCCTAAACTCAACAGTAGAAAGGCAGCGCAATCCTCCTAATATGGCATCCAAATAAAACATTTACTCAGAATTCAACATAGTGTGACATCAGATTCACATTCTCTATAGTGAAAATATGAGTTACTGTATTTGAAGAGATGGAAAAGTCTTCGGACGTGGTACCGCACCCTTGCCTAGATGCAAACTGCCTTGATAAACAAGGCCTCAAAGCTTTCCTGAGAAAAATAATTTCTGCATACAAACACTCTTACACCACAGAAACAAATACATTCAACTCCTCTCTCAACTACTATGTAATATTACAGTATGAAGTGTCAGTCATAGGAACTGCGTGCTGTTATATGCTGTTGTGAATAATTAAGAAAAATGTCTTCTCATTGGATAAGAACATGCATGAATAAATATGATATACCAGCGCAACATTGATGTACTATGGTACATTGCCACATTACAACCTATGACGTTGACACGATGTAGCTCAAAGCTCAAAACTATCTGTTAAAACTAATGGATGCAAACATTGTCTTCTATGATATGCAACACATCCATCTCTGTTAACATCTCAGAAAATGTTATTTAGAATTCATGACCCTTTAAGTTAAAAGTATAAGCAGTTATAGTTGTTCATGTCAGAAATACCTTAAAGAACATTTATGCAAAATTTAGACTAAACCAATAAAACACAACAGAACCTGCATAAAGTCTGTTGGATTTCTTTGATAGTCACAGAACGTTCAAAAGTAGTGAGGTGAATGAACTGGGTTACTCGAGTTCCAAAAAATAATTTGACCATTTATGTATTTGTGCTTTCATTTGGCAACATGTTTATGGTTTTGTTTTGTGTATTCTTTGTGCAAACACAATATAATATACAAACTAGCACAGTAAATCACAACTGAAATATAAATTTAATAATACAAATGTTTGGTTACTTGGCTGAAAAAGTTTATCTGTCAATATCAACAAAGATATCTTAAATTGTTGTTAATATTCCAAACCCTGAAGAAAATATGTAAACAATTGACTGTCCACTCTCTGTCTATTAACCATAAGAAATCATTTTAAAAGGTATACTTTGTTATATAATTCAAGTCATTTCATTTCAAATAAAGGGTTTGTCCCAACATTTTAAGATTCCCTTTTAAAGGAAAACACTCAGATTTGGCAAAACTTACAAAAGAAACCTATATAATTGCAAATGTTCAAGTAAAGAAAGATTTTGATGTGAGATGGTTTCAAAATATCATTATGGAGGTTTGAGAAGTCAGGTTATAACACACTTGAACAGACACATCAGGTGTAAAAACAAATATTCAGCATTACCTTTCCTTAAACTATAGTTACCCAAGCTGTATTCTATGGCAGTGTTTAGCACTGCTATAAGGTCTACAGGCCCATATTTGACATTCCATTCTCAAGTACACAAATGCTGCTTCAAACGGATAAATACATTATTAAATAGGTAAATAATTTAACAAATAAATGGATAATTACATGGATAAATTAACCAAAATGTTGTTATAAAATCACTCACAAGTAGTACATTTTCACAATTTCACATTCCTGAATTAGTCCAGGGTGTGCAGAAGCTACCAAACTGTCCCCTCATTCATCTCTGATGAGGAGAGTGACAACTGATTGCTGTATCTGTTGTCACTGAGAAAGTTCAGGGACGTGAAGGGTGGAGCAGAGTCACACAAGTCATTTGAAATACTGTAAATGGAGGTGGGTACGCTGGACTCTGGGCTAGGGGAGTCCCCTGGGTGGTGCGATATCATCTCACTAAAACATTGTGCCTCATTGGAGGGGTGGTGTGCTGCATGTTGGTGGTCTATACTCCCTAGAGGGGTTCCTGATGGACCAGAGGAGGGCATGTATCCTAGATCACCTGGAGTATGGGCTTGGGAGGATGGTGGACCCTGAGGGAAGTAGTCATAATTAGACCCCGGGCCATAGTACTCACCTTGGTAGTCTGCAAGAAAGAGAAGAATTGAGTTAGCACATTGCTGATGTCAATTGATTGGTAAATGATATAAATCATTATAGATAAAAAACTAAATACCTATTACCAACAATATACCTGAGCTGCTCTATGTGTATTTTTAATGCATTCTACGGTTTTGTTATATTAAACAAACGTTATCAACTACAGTCAGGCTTTACTCCTAAAAGCTACTATCATGTTTACTCACCGAAAATAATGTAATTATAAATGCAATTGCATATATAAAAATGTAAATATAACTTTTTCTAGCTATAGGCAATGTTACTGAACTATGTTCTAGCTATTACGTCTTTTGCTGTAGCAAGTGAATGTGAACAAAGCAATTCAAGCATGCCAGTTAGCCTTTCAGATATGATACATTTTATTCATAACTTTAAATAAATGTAAACTCACCCCCATAATAAGAGTAATGTCGGCTGGTCATGAGCTCTCCAGATGCCAGTCGGTCGCTCAGCGCTCTCGTTCTCCTCGGACTGCGGAAGAAAGCGCGTCCTCTGGCGCTCAGCTGCTTCATGCGCCTCTCCTTAGAGCGCCGGTTCTGAAACCATACCTGCACACGATAAAATATACCGCATAAAGGATCAAAACATTGTTTTTTTTTGCAAATTAATCAACACAAAAGCCTTTTATTTTACAGCCACACTGTTCTTCACAAGTTTAAAAACATTTTATACGCCTAAAGTCATACAGGCAGGCTAACCCAGACAGCGCATGTGAAACATTGCATGTTGTCTATTTTCTGCACTGTAAACCCCAATGTTATGAATAATAAAGACGTCATCATAACGTTATTAAAATACCACATTTTGACACCAAAACATTAAGCAATAGTGTTTAATGAACTCATTTGGCAGCAATTAAGTGCTATTTAAGTTTTATGAACGCAAAAGGTCATCTTATTTAAATTTTTCGCTATGGCTCTGTTTAATATGATTGGTCGTTTTGAAATTCTGCCTAGACAAACGCGCTGATTGGAAGAATTTGATGATGAAAACGCATGTATAGCTTTACATTTTTTTAGAATTGCTAACATGTTTTATTGTAATGTTATCTGCAAGGTAAAAACATTTACCGGTTTCCACCTGCGCACCATCGTGAAGTGGGTGGGAAGATAAAAACTTACAGAAATACGTGATTTAAGTTATGTGATAAATAAGAGTGATATAAGTTATAAGTTGTCAAAGTTCAGCTGTGTAGTGTAACCCTAATAAACCCGTTGGTGTGAAGAAAAACAGTTGTTAAAATTATTTATACAATATTTAATGAAAGTAAACAACAATATATAAACTGGAAAGTTAGAGTTAACAATTGAGTAATTGTTATTAGTGTTTACTCATTAGTGTTAAATGCTCTCAACGTAAAAATAGCCCATAAAAAACCCATTCGTCATTACTACAAGTGTTATAGACGACAAGTTATCTGTTAACAGTCCATAGGTAATTGCTTTTTTACAAGCCTCACATTTCGATGCAATCAACCTTACAAAACGCCATAAAATGTCATCTGTGATGCTTTGACTTTTGCTATATAGACTATATTAAATCATCATCACACGGACTGTCTTCATAAACACATACCAGTGCAACGATATAGTTCTCCACATTTTGAATTTCCTTTAACTTTGCTGTAACAGAGTAAAAATATTGATTGTGTAAATAAATATATATACATTTAACATTGCTGTTTATCACACAGCCGCCGTTTACAATAGCAGTTGGCCACATGAGGTCTTTACAAGGGATTGTACATGATTAAGATTATTTTAACAGGTTCTAGTTAAGTAGTTTATGTGTTGACCAAGGCATAAGTGTGCATTTTACCTGTATTACTCGCATACTGAGGCCAGTCTCTTGTGCCAGCTGTTCTCGGATGTGTCTGGTGGGTTTGGGGGTGGAGGTGAAAGCAGCTTTTAGTGTCTCCAGTTGTTTGGCTTTGATAGTCGTTCGTGGCCCCCGACGTTTGCCACCCAAATTCTGCTCGTCGTTTTCGTTGCTGGTTTCCTTGTCGGACAGATGTCCAGTCTCAGAGTCTTTATAATCATCATGTGGGTCCTGAGATTCTGGAGATAAGCTCGGATCACTGGTAGCTGTAAGCAAGACAGAATAATATTCATACAAAGAAATATTAGCAGAAATACAAACAGTAATTGTCATAACAGAAACGAATTTATCTCTATAGTTCATTTCATTTATAATGTTCTTTTTTCTAATTCCTTTTAAATTCTCACGCCCAACATACGGTACATAATTGCACTAAATATCTATTACATGCATTTAAAACTATAGATAGCCTTAAAATAGAAAATCATATTAAACTATCTTATAGACACATTTTTCTAGGGCTCAAAGCGACTCACTTGACATAAGGTTTGTGTCTTTGCCTTTGTTGTTATTCATGTAATCCTCCTTGCAGACAAATTTATATTCATCTATAATGTATAATTCTTCTCCAGTGGAAAGCTGTTTATTGCACATGATGCAGGTGAAACAGTTCAGGTGAAAGACTTTGCTCCGCGCCTTCCGAACCAGATCACTGGGCGAGATCCCCTGCGAGCAGCCGCCACATTTAGTGCCGTAACGTCTGCAACGTCAGAATAACGGAGAACAACATTATTATAAAATCATATATCTTAATTAATAAATGTTTGTCAAAATCACCTAAAAACTACTATACAGTCCATAAAATATATTTTTGAAATAGTCTGTGAGAAAGACTATATTTAATTTGTCATGCGTTTTCATGAAAAAACATTTAATTGTAAACTCTTTCACACATTGTTTTACAAATTTGCATTTACACAGTTTGCATATTTCATGTGCATTAAAGCTATATCAATGGAATGTCTGCCTGACATTCATACCTTGTAAAGAAAAATAATTATTCTTTCTGTCTGTCACGTAACAAGTTCTTAAGTGTTAGGGTGTGCAAAATCATATTTTTTTAATTGTGCAAATGAATTGAATATTTTAGTATGATTAAGCTTGATTTTAGATTTTGCATTGTATTACATTGCTTATTTAAAGGCTTTTTGAAGATTCAATGCCTGCTTTTTATTACACTATTTTGTACAGAATTGTATGGTTATGAAATGTGATAATCGTAATGCTTGTGATAATCTTAAGCTATTCTAATGCTTACCTGAAATAATCAGTTTTGCAGTAGAGCCTTTCTTCTCTCGAAAAGCATCTATCAGTTAATATGCATTTGCAGTCACAGCATTGCACGCATTTGGCATGCCAGGCTCTATCCAAGACGCTGAGCAAAAATCTGTCGAGAATAGGCCTCTCGCATCCAGCACACTGGACCATATTTTGTGACTCCAGTCACTTCGCTGCTGCCCTTTGTATGAGGCAGAAATATGCTTGATGTGCTCCAAAAGTTGCAGCAAACTGCGCGGTCCTCGATCCAAGTGAATCAAAAGTCAACACAAATGCAGACATTGGAAAAGATTGCATCCCAATAGTTCGACTTAAAATTACAGCACATAAACGGCTATTTAAAGACGAGTTATAGATAGACATATTTCATTATTAATACAATAAAAACCGTCGTTGCAGGCGAAATTATTCCACAAAAACATTTTGAATTAGACGAAGCGCGCGATATGTTCAATGCTCCAAAGGCTTAAATAGAAATAATACGCGTTTTGAAATGCGTTTAATTCTGTCGTGTTAAAAAAAGTTAAAATCAAATTATTTAAAATGATTTAATTTATATTCCTAGTTATTTCTGTCATTCCAGTTACATTTCGCACTGCTTCTGTCCCTTGCATGCGCTTGGAAACTGCGGAGAGTACTTATAGCCTGTGATATGACGTCATGTTGAAACAGAACCAATCAGATTACAGCAATTTGGGTGAAAACGCTATTCTCTTGCCGTTACCTCTATCTTCAGTTCATTTAGGAACAGCACACAGTAAGCATTGTCAACACAATATTGACTCAGTGTGGACTCAATATTGACTAATTTACTTTTTAACCAAGAAAACTTCTTCATCATGAGAAGCCCCCGAGTTTTTAACATAGCCTATGTTATTAGTTTGTGTTTTACTAACAGAAGCAAAACACTGAATTTAATTTAAAATATACAATTTAACTTTAGAATTATTCAAAATTTTGTAAAGTTTTTATAGGCAGAGTAAAGCCGACAGAATAAACGTGAAGTCTGACAGCCTGAATATATAGATACTAGATAACTAGATGTAGACATCCAGAATGTATTCTAGATAAATTCTGGATGTCTGCCTTGTCAACTCAGATAGACATAGATACTCAGTAAAGAAATTAATGCTAAATACTGAAGATACTCAGTAAAGAAATCAGTGATAAATACTGAAGATAACACAATCAAGCTTGTTATTTTAAGGATTACATGCTTACTTGAAGCCATATAATTTACCTTGAACTTATCATGAAACCATGTTTTTTCTAAATATTTGTTATTAATACTTTAAAATGAAAACGCTTAAGAACATTACAAAAATGTGTGTTTCGAAAAGTGTTTTCAATTTCTTTTATAGGGGATATAACAGGACCTCACGCGTGAAATTGATAATCCCATTTGCTTTGTTAAAACGCTTATAGGCTAATTAACGAAATTACAATATTAGCGAATCTGTACTAAGTATAATAAAAAACTATCCCGTGTGTATTTTCTACCCAGTGTGAACCCAAAATGAGTTATCAGAAAATTTATTCGACTATACATCCTCGATTGTGATGTGGGAAAACAGAGGCATGGTAGTTTCCAGCCCAGGTTAATGTTCCCCAGAGATTATTATTCACTACGGGTGAGAAGGCAAGGGTCACTTATTATTATTATATAAAGTCTTCGGCAGCTGGGAGATATTGTTGCGCAATGGGCAGCGTACAGGGAGCAATGAGCATACATTATATCCCTGAGAGATCCCCTTAACAATGGATTGAGAGAATATTTGTGTAAACCTCAAAGTATTTAGATTAAGTTATAGAAAACTTAATTCTCTTAAAAATTGTGCTTAAATATTTTCAGTTACTTTAACATTTGTTCTTTTTGAGTTTCGAACTGATTTTAACTTTTTATTATCTTGAATTATTTGTCAAAATGATCAAATTTAGACAAGTTAATTCATCACAATTTTTCAGATATTCAATTAACTAACTTGATCCATTCATACGGACATACGTGAATGATTCATGTTATGTTAAAACAGCTTTGCTGAAAGTGGGCAGAAGATTTACAGTCCCCAGCATGCTTTGTGTGAGACTGTATTTTGATAGTGGTATTTTATGTAGTTTTCAGAAAAGAAACATACTTGTTAATGTTTAATATTCAGTTATGCAACAGTTAGAATATAAAATTACAAGTTAGTGTTTAATGAATTGAAAAATAATTTCTTGTTGTTAAGCTGTTACATTTTACGAATATACAGTTTATTTACTTAACAAGTTAAAAAAACTGTAGTATTTTACATTATTTTTACGAAAATCTGATGTTTTTTTATAAGAGTGATATGCATTAGTACCGCAAAATCTGATGTTTTGGCTAAAAATGTCAAAAATAACTGAATAACTGATGTAACTCATTATCTGAAACTAGTCAATTTCTTTGGGTTTACAGTGTGTTTAACCTAGAAATCTAATTTTGCTGCAAAAATGAAACATCTTGGTAGTACCTGCTAAATTTCTGATTGTAAAAAGCATGAAATTATGATTCCCTGGTATGTTACAACAGGAAAAAACAGGTTCCTTAGAACTATGTTTTAGTAGTAAAGAACCATAAACCACAACACATAAGACAATTTTAGCATAGAACAGTGTTGATATGGTTCTAAACTGAACTATCAATATAAATGAAGAATCTTTATGGAACTCTCATTTTGTTGATAATTTTACCCAGAATCGATGCACTGATCTATAATTAATTATATTAATATTGCTTATATTATAAACAATATTAATCTTACCATAGTACTGGGTAACAAATGTCATTTTACACTGGTTTGTTTCTGAAGTTATTAGGCAACTAAGGTTCACTTAAAACAATACAATTACTACATTGACTGCATGCCAAAGTTACAACGAAATGCTTTGATATTGGAAAGTCGATTATTTGTGAGGAATCATTCAATTTTTTAGCCTAATTTTTGCATGTCACAGATGCATTGTGAACACAGAGCGTACAAAGTATATGAAGTATACAGGCTTTATGTAGCCTAAAGATCTGAAATAGGACATGACATTATTTTCTCCTGGTAAGTGATGGCTCACCAGTGTCTGACCTGAACTTTTATGTTTGGAATATGTCAAACAACTGAAAAATATGGCTAGTATACAAGTTAGGGTATGTCAGCCCATGAAGTCAATTTGAGAGAGATGATAGTAAAACTTTGTCTTTTTTGCCTTTATCTTTTTTGCCCCTCAGAACAACCAAATAAATCAAAAACCATGAGTGTTTAAACATTCTGTATCCCTTTGGTTCTTTTCTGCTTCTGTTTGGTTAATATGTGGATGAATAAGATTTATTTGTAGTCGTAGAATTTATTATCTAAATTCTGTTAAAATAGAAGAGATAATTGTCACGAGGCTGACTCACTGACTCTGTGGTTGTCAGATATGAGGCAGAGCTTCCACTGTTTATTTTGGATTCCACTTCATCTCATTAGCATATGTTAATTACTGCTAATTGAGTTCAACAAGATGAGATGACAACCCAGAGGGACCACTTATTCACATAATTTGTGAAAAAAACTAATTATGATTTGCTAAATGAAACCACTTAGCACAGATAAGGGGGTGTACACATATAATTGAGTGAATTTTTGAGTAAACGTGTATGTGTTTTATACATCTGTAGTGTCTAAATAAGTATTTAGACACTTAAGTTACAATTAAAAATGTATGAATTTTATTTTGTTAGATCTGGGTTTTCAGACTGGAGGCTGACACTAGACATTCTGGATGTTTGGATCTTATTTAACAAATTAAATGATTACAAGAACATTAAACTTCATTGCCTAAAACAGCATATTATAAAAGCAACCCATATGACATCTACAAAAATAATAAATGTTCCTAATACGTAATAATTATAATACTGGATGCATAAAATAAGTCCATCTCATGTGGTGACCTAACAGACTAACCACAGATATAATTCATCCATTAACTGTGGACATTTGAGTGTTAAATTTGTCTTGATTTTGAGCAGTCTGTACTGTATCTGGCCTAACCAGC
This sequence comes from Chromobotia macracanthus, assembly GCA_036877525.1. NCBI lineage: Eukaryota > Metazoa > Chordata > Actinopteri > Cypriniformes > Botiidae > Chromobotia > Chromobotia macracanthus. The sequence continues at coordinate 4,711,756 of JAZGTH010000076.1, read as the reverse complement.
TAATCAAGAATGTCTATTTGTTATTCTTTATTCTAATCTCATAAACGTGGTGTTACAACCATCCCCATTTTATATTTCATAACTTTTTTAATAGTACAATGTCATGTGCAGGATTGATACGGCTTTAGATGAGGAAAATAGTTCAGTCCAGTGCTAAATAGTTGAGAGGTAACAGTGCTGAATATAGTTCCTCCCTGTAATGTGGGATAGAGAGAGATCCCCACGGCAACCATTTGTCAAAAGAAAGCTTGGGGTTATGCTGGTTTTGGGTGCAAAAGGGAACATGTTTATTATGAGTACATATTATGGATTTGTTTAACTCAGTGATATCCCTGCATCACGCCATCCCACACAAAAGACCACTATTAAATACTTACAGAAGCACTAGATGAACTCAAACCAAGCACCACTCCAAAAATGTAAATATGCTTGGGTGTTGTTAAATGGTTGCAAAATTGTTTGTTATGTGGTTGTTGTGCATTGCTGATTGATGTATTAGTTGTGTTTTTGGGGGTTGCTAAGTGTTTACTTTCTGACTCAAGTTAGAAGATCATACAGCCAAGTCTCTGTGATAACCTGATCCTTTCTTCCTTCTTTAATATGTGCAATATTTCATATATTTTATAGATCACCAGAAAAATACTCCAAAGTCCAGTCATTTAGAAAAGTAAAATTCAAACAGTCAAAAGATTATATTGATATCTGTAGCATGAACAGTATGAAATGAATTTTAAACCAGAGCAGTTTATATACTATAAATGAGAGGTTTCTACAAAATATGATCAATAACAGTGAAGCTTGCAAGCACCATTAGTGACAATGTACAGCTTAATAAAGAGAGACAAACAGGCAAATTCTGGTTGTAGATTTTTATAGCTTTTTAAGAAAAGATGGTGAACTCTGTAGAAGGAAGAGCATGACAGGAAGACTTGAGTCTTGGCAGCTCTCCTTTGCCTTCGCCCAGAGGGAGTAAGACAGTGGTCTTCTGGCACTGAGAGGGCCCTGGGGACCCAATGCCTGCAGCCTACTGATGATGGAGATTGATGCAGGCTGAGCTGCAGATGCCCCAGACATTCAGCAAAATTAAAAGGCTATTTTGTCAGGTTGTAAATGAACAGAATAGGGTGGAGGGTGATGGATTTCTTTTTTCTGTATGTCTCTTTAGTGTCATCAGGCCCTCAGGGAATGAAAATGGTACATGCCTTGGTACATGGTACATGTACATCTATCTCTCTCTTTCTGTGTGTGTCACAAAAACAGGTGAATGCATACTTAAACAGATACAAACAAAACAAGGAATAATGGGAAAATTGGTGTGTGTATATATATGGTGTATGAAAATACACTTCTCACTTCAGCAAGTTACACTTTTTTATATCAGAACAATTTATTGTCACAAGTTTAATATTTTAGGTGGGGGTTTATTCAAATTCCTCACATTATGTAAGCAAGTGCTACAACAAAGCCTAAAAGCATATTACAATACAGACAGGTTAGATCTTTTTTTAGGTCTTTTGCCCTTATTTAGACATAATTTGCAGATCATTTATCTTTAATTTAAATTTAATTGACCAGGTGACCTGGGGATGCACCCAGACCCTCTGGAGTCCAGCCCTGTCTGAGAGCAGTTGACATTGAAAGACAGAGAGACAGACTGCTGCGAAGAGGCAAACACACACACACAGCTGGTGCAGACCAACTAAATTGTTCACCCTCATGCCCTGTGCAAATCTGGGCAGCTATTATGTGTATGTGCTTGTGAGTTGAGCAGTATCCCAGAAGGCTGAAGGGTAAGAATCATCTAAATATGCAGACCTTGCTTGTCACAATCTTTCCAGAGCTGTTCCCGCTTGTTCAATATTTCTAATTCCGAATATGTAAAAGAAAACACCACTTACATCAAGGGTCTGCAGTAAGGGTTGTAAATCAGTGTTAGGTGTAAATCACAGGCATTAAGAAGAGGTGTAAAAATAAAAAAATCTAAATAAAATTCAATGGATTTATTACAGAATTTAATAATACTTAATGCGTTAGGCACCAGTTAAAATACAACAATTCCCAAATATGTTCCAACAAGAAAGCAAGTTAAAGCTATCATAATACCAAGAAGTAAACCAAAAACAAATTTATCATAGATTTAGATTATCAGAGCATTAATACCCTAATTGATTAATGATTCACATGTTTTTCAGGCATCACCAAGACATTTTAAGTGCATTTCATGTGTATTTATTCATACCTTTTTTAAGTACTATTTTGATATGTATACAACCCTATTGCATGTGGCACTATGTGTGTAGCACAGTGTGTTGTAATGTTTGTAATAGCAGCCTGGATGTTGATTACAGCTCATCCTGGTGAAACTGACCAGCATTTGTTCAATTTACAGAGGGGTCCTGACCCCAGTGCGGCGATAGCCCTCCGGGCATATCAGCTGTCTCTCTATTGCCCCCTTCTCACACCCACCATTCACAGACATGTGCCAGAGACCTCCAGGCTAGTACCCCCCCACATTGCATTCACAGATGGGACTCTCAATAGCCCCAGCTCTCAGCAAGCTGGCCTTTCTCATGCCCGATTACACCCCAATGAAAGCACCATAATTGATACAGTGACTCCCGAGGACCCTGTACGCGCAGTGGGTGCCAGAGGGAAGACGTTTAAGGACCATCTTCTTCTCTGAATGTCTATGGTGTAACACAAACAGTTTTTTAAGATCATTAAGAGCTGTATACATGCCTGAACTTGTATGTTTCATAGAGATGAATTTAGAGATAGAGATGATCATATTTTCACCTCAGATCCAAAGTACTAAGGCCATAACGCAATACCATTCTCATTCTGTTGTGAGCCTTGTATTATAAAGCTCTAAATAATAATGCAAACCTTTGATCCCTTATTGTATATTTATTAGTGGATCTTGCAAAGTGAAATGCGGAAGGTGACATTTCAACTTCATAGCCACATTCTAGCAACCAGTTACAGTACCCTAGGAACCCCCTCTTTTACTTCCATTGAAAATAGTGAGAGGCATCAGAACATAATAGCGACAAGTTGGTGGCCTCTTTTGACTTAGACAGACAAGTAGTCTTTATCACGATGTACCAGCACATCATAGAGACATGGGAGAGATTCTTTTGATTCAGACACAGATCCATCTATTAGTTTTACCCTGTTAATGGTCTAACTACACCCTCACAACCATTTACAGTACCCTAACAACCATGTAATGAAATAAATAAGCCATATCTCAGCATTAGAACATTGTAGACACATGTGGGTGGGCCACACCCTAGGAACCATTTGGAGCATCCTAGTAACAGCATAAAATTATAAATAAGCCACATTTCAATATATCTAGCAAGGTAAATCATGTTAGCTAACATGATTGCTAATTCAGGCTAAAACATACTAGCATCATGTTAACATCATGCTAAGTCATATTGACATCACACTAAATCATGCTAACATCATCCTAAATCATACTAGCATCATGTTAAATCATACTACCATCATGCTAATGCATGCTAAATCATGGCAGCATCATACTAAAACATGTTAGGCTCATGCTAGCATCATGTTAATTCATACTAACATCATGCTAAATCATGCTAGCATCGTGCTATGTCATGATAGCATTATCCTTAACTGTGTTAGCTAGTGATGTTAGTTGTGACACCAAAGCTCATGTGGGGGCGTCATGTGTCAAAAAAGAAAGCGATTTTCAATAAAGCGATGCTTAATTTGTTCTGTCAGAATCATGTGACCAGTGACGTCCCAAGCTTCATTTCACACTCACGTGACTGCTTCATACTCTGATTCAAAAAGATTAAAAAATGCGTGACTAGACTCATCACCATTGGACTGTATTTTGGCAGTTTAGGAGTGTTTATTGTTGTGAGTTGTGAGACTTTGTCATGGAACCTGTTGAAAGAGAGACCATTCTGAAATGTCGTAACACTTTTGTGTGATGTTGTCCAATAAGGCTAATAATATATTTGTCGTTTGATGTGAAGCCTAATATTTATAACTTAAATCGCACTTATTATAACTATTATTCAATTATACAGCCTTAGACGAAGACTATGGTTTTAGTGGCTACAAGACTACTTTATAATAACGTCTGAAATGAATTGCGACCAATACGATACGCAAGTGTTTAGTTGTGTAATTCATATCATTCCCTAATGCACCCATGTCCAGTTGGGATGTCCCGTTCGTGTTAGCATAGTGTCACATATTTATTATGCCTAATTGCATCATTAATTGTAGCCTAATATTCGGTTAGCCTACAAATCACAGTGCCAAATGGAAAGATGGCGTGTTTGCCAAAAACTGAGCTGTTTTGGTGAGCACCAGGAGGTCATTCTAGGGTAGGTGCAGCCAGACGGTGGGGTAGGGGAATAGAGGAGGTGCAAAGCATGTGTCTACTGGTCAAAATAACAATAGAGGGGATAAAGGCAGAGAAATCAGCAGAACTTCTCCAATCCCAACATCCGCTGTTCCCGCTTAATGCCCCTGAGACCTTTACTCCAAACACTGACACTCTGTCTCCTACTCCACCTTTTAAACCAGTGAGACTTCTAGAAAAGCCAAAAGGTAAACTCACATAAGCCCTTAAATCATAATGTAAGGAATAGTTCACCCAGATTATTCACTAATTCTCATGTTGTGTCAAACCCATTTTCTAAAAAGGTTTTGCAGAATGTCCAAGTTGCTCTTTTCCACACAATAAAATGAATGGGTAATGGGACTGCTGAGCACACAAATATATGTTGTTATTGAAACTCTTCCCCTCTACCATAGCCCTGATATTTAATTTACATTTAAGTTCAGTTTACAACATTCAAACATGTTTTGTGATCGATTACAAAGCGTACAAAAAGGTTAATGACCTGTTTTGTTTAAATGAACAGATGTGAATGAAATTTGACAGTTATGGAGAGGGAAAATTTTAGTTTATTTAATTGAACAATTCAACTTAAAATTTTAAGTTGGTTTTACACAGGAACATTGTATTCACAGGACTTTCATTTTTATTCACAAATATGTATGAGTGTACTTGTTGTAATATATTTTTGTTCTTTAATGGTGCTTTTAATATAATTTGTGGAGCTTGTCAGTGCTAGCCCCCCTTCATTTTGTGTATCACAAAAAAGACAAATAATACAGGCTTAAAACAACATAAGGATTAAGAAAACTATGACATTTTTGGGTGAACTTCTGTTGTTAGTTGATAAGGACGATTACATGGCACTGTTCCCTGGTTAAAGCCTGACTGTCACATCTCAATGCATATATGTGTGTACATGTCCATGACGAAAGACAGACAGTTGCCAAGCCACTTGACGAAAGCGCCCATCTAAAGTAGGCCCTGCCCACTGCTTTAGATGTCTCATTTTATTATACTGAGTGGGCCATCTGTAAGCCATTCAATTCATTCAAAAACCTGTTAGAAGAGCCAACCCCTCCCTCTGTGGCTCATTAGCATAAACTCAGACTGACATGCACAAACACACACCAGGTCTCCTATGAGTGTGTTTACACATGCATTCACCCTCTCACACTTAATGGTAAAATGTGCCATGCTATGTACATTAAAAAACTGCAATCATAAAACTTGTCAGTTATGTATATAACCTCCATTCCCTAATGGTGGAAACAAGACACTGTGTTGATGTAGTGACACTAGAAGTTCAACCTTGGGAAATTGCATATATAAAATGCCAATGAAATCTGGCCTTAGAAATAAGCAAATAGGAATAGGCAAGTGTGATTTGCATCCCAATCTCCGCCCGACACTGAAAAGCTAACTAAAGTTTCTACAAGGTTATAACAGAAAATCTGCTAGTCAAATGCATTGGAATAGTGTATGTCTTCTCCAGAGGAGCAGAGGCCACAACCTACCTAAGTGGAGGTTATAAATAGAAACAGATTGTAGTTGTAAATATATAGACTTTGGGGAATACCACATCAAATTATGCCTACAAGCAGGAAATTACCATTGGGAGAACCACCCGATGGTAAATCAGTGGAGCAGTTGTGGCCTACTGGTAAGTAAGTCGGGCTTGTGATGGTTGCTGGTTCGATTCCAGCACTGGTCAGGTAGCAACTATAGTGCCCTTGAGCAAGGCACCTAAAACAAATATTGATTGGATGCATGAGGTACGGAGGCACGCCATTATATTGACCGAGTCCAACTTCTTTGCAAAGAAAAGAGATGCCCTGCACCAGATAGCTTAAGAGAGCTTGCTCTTTTCCCAGTTGACCTGAAGCCCCAATCGATCCAAGTGATTGAGAACCACATTCCTCTTCAACTGTTCTAGAAAGTGGGCCAGTATCAGCCAGTTATCAGACAGACAGAAGTGGAGGACTCTGTACTGAAATGCTTGACCCTCAAAAGCAAACCAAAGAAAAGGTTGATGTCAAGACATGGAAGAAGCATGCAGAAGTCTTATATCTTCTGCATGCATTGAAGGATTTACATCAAACTTGAAAAATATGCTTGATGTTGTGGATTGATCATAGTGATGTGGCTATTGTGAGTCACAGTCATAGCGCCACCAACTGGCAGCAGGAAGTGTGCCACTTACATCTGAATTACTTAGAACAGACTTTAAAATAGTCCTCAATTATTTTCAGAGTTAAAAGACTTAAAGACTTAAAAGAATTGAGGTGGACAAGAGGTGCACAACAAAGAATTTTTAATTAAAAAGTATGGGAAAATGGGAAAACATAAAATGTGTTTTTCATCAAAATGGAATAGTGTGCTTCATCTCAGAAAAGTTTATATTCTGAATGACACAAATCCTAAACAACTGACTCCATAATGGTATGTAACACCCTTAATTCACCATAAAATTAGTGTTCTACATTTTGTTTTGTTTAATATTACATTTTATGCCGATTAAGGAGGTCATAATTATTCAAAAGCCATGTTGACTAAAATAACATTAAACCCAATAAATGAAAATTCTGTCATAATTTACTCACGTTCATGTCATTCAAAACTTGTATGATTTTCTTATTCTGAACAAAAACACATTTAATTGTTATCCAGTGGATGGAGTCCAGTACAATGGTAGTACATTATGAACTTCAAGGTTTAATGAAAAAGGCAAGAATTTTAACAAGAAGGTATGTGCAACCTAATGATCATTTTCCAAGTACTGCAGTTGGTTTCCATGAGAGAACAACATGATATTTAAACTATTTAAATGTAAAAATGTGTTGCCACCATGACACTTTGTGTTATAATTTGCATCATTTACACTTAATCTGTAAGTGCAGAATCATTCACTTTTTGTTGTGAATAATGCCATACTTCCGCATCTTGCATAAACAATGCAAGATGACTTGAGGTGTTATGGCAACTGGAACAATTTTACTGTGAAATTGTTTAATTGTTTGACTGCAATTTACTTCAAATAGAGACAAATTATCCTTTTTGTGTCATAATGCAAACATTTAAGTTTTATTCACTGTTGCAATGCACCTTACTGCTCCAAACATGAAGCCCTTTTCATGCATTAAAAGGAAGGCAGAGTGGAGGTAAAATCAAGGGTCTAGAGTTTTAAAGCAGCCTCATGATGAATGTTTTTGGTAGGCTGGATGATAGAGTGGAGGGAGCAATAGTGATAGCATCGGGCTCTTTGAAGCCTGGTAGAGCCTGAAGGCATGACTCCACAAGTCCTTCAGCCCTCATGAGTTAATGTCCTAATCTGTTTTCAGCAGAGCCCTCATAGGCATGCACAACAGCCAACGGCAAAAATGAATGAAATTCTCATTTGGCCAGCCATCATTAATTGGTCACAGTTAGAGAGGGAAAGTCAGCATGGAGGTTATTATCTGCTATCAATCTCCACAGACCTCAACACATATGTTCCAGGGCTTTCACAGGTCCCTCAGTCTCTGTTGAAACATCTCCTTCATCAACCTTGCACACAGCACCTAAGGTGTAAAAATCAGCTTAACCCAGTGTATTTAGTATGGAAGTGTGTGTGATGAATGCTGACCCCAGGCTGCAGTGTGAGAGGTCAGTGGGATAGTGCTAGTACAGATGAAAATCTGACCCCAGTGCTGCACAAAACAAGCATCTCATGCTTTGTTAAGGCACTCTGGGTTCTCCTGGGTGGGACTGGCACAAATGCTGAGGACAAAACATCACAAATAAAATGGTGCCAACTGACAACACCCCGGGCCCGTTCAGAGTCCACAACAACTCTCCTGTTCGGCACACAGCAGGGTGGAGCCAGAGGACTGCAAACCTCGCCTCAAGTCTCCAAGAGGTCTGCCAGAGACACATGAACATTCCATTTCCTGGACCTCAGCTTCCACCATCATCAACTACAGAATTAGACTGGGAGCCTTACCTTAGAGAAGCTAATGAACAATGAATTATAAAACACATTGATATTCATTTTTTCATACACAGATGTCAAATTTTATGAAATATTAGGCTATTAATAATGTGCTTAAAATAATCATAATTATTATTAATATTATTCAATATAAAAACAGAGGTTTGCATATAATTGCATTTACTGTCATTTGGTTTACTGTCATTGTGGTTTTCAAAGCATGAAGAAGTCAAAACCCACAGAATTTCCATGGCAAATGAAATGACCTGCCTTTAGTCTTAAACTGACACTTTTAATTTAATTAGTCAAAATTCAAGCTCTGCTTATATGACAGTTTAATTTTACAAGGATACGTGATTATTTTTTATTAAATATTCTTCAGATGTTGAGTGGTAGAAGTCTATCATGCGACCTCTAATAGAGAAGTATTCTTTCTTATTATAAAATTATTTCTCAGGGTGAATTATCTTTTACAGGGCACTAGTTATAAAAAGTTATCTATCATGGCTGGCAATTATTAAAGCCTTAACCAAATATGGATGGTCATTTGTTAATTGAATTATTGCAGACCATCAGTGTGCATTTGGATGGTGAAAAATAAGCTGTGTGGGATGGAAACTAAGAATAGTATGGCACTGAGCAGCTATAAACCATTGTTAGAGGAGATAAAGTTACAGCAAATCAAAGGTGGGGTTGTAGGTGGACCTATATTGGTCAGTATATCTTCAGTGATCTCAGGATTTAAAACACCATGTACAATTATATGTATTATATACAACTGTGGAATGTACCTTGTGTTTGAAGTGCAGCTTGTGCTACATAAATAATACCTCAAATATGGCAGTTTACTCAACACAGGTGTGCTATTACTTTATTATTACAAGCTATTAGACTCATAATTTTAACCTGGCAATAAAATGGATGACAAAAATCCCAAGGACCTTCACCTGTGCTATTTATACCCAGTCATTTAGTGCAAAGTCTAGTTAGTTGTAACACTGCAATTCTGAGTGTTCTCTCTGTGTCCCTTTTTCCTGTGTTTTGAACATTACTTGTGTTTTCTGGACTACTCTTTGTTATGCTCTTGGACCTTGTTTTACCCTTGGTCTGATTACCTGTGTTTCGACTCCTATTTGTTTGACTCCTATTCATTTTATTATGATCTTGAATTGTGTTTAATAAAGTCTGCATTTGGATCCTTCAGAATTTGTATCCTGGAGCAGTATGCTACACATTGGAGTGACCTGATAAATACAGAGGAAGCAGGCAGTGAAAAAGAGTTAGGAGAGGGGAAATGTGAGGCCACAGCTTGGAAAACCACTTTCTGCCCTGCTAAATCAAAGCTAGGGTTGGACTATGAAGTATGCCCAGTCCTTAAACAGAAGAATAAATGGATTTTTACAGAGGGGTTAACATTTTGGGAATGATTAATGTTACATTTTAAGTTTAAACAGATGATATTATCCAGAAAAAAATCCAGAAAAACACTTGTTCATGATCCATGAACATTTAGAGTGTTTCTATTGCTGTATAATTTAAAAAGTTACTTTCTTTAAAGCAGCAATTTGTAACTTTTTTTGGTTAAAAATTAAAAAAATCAGCTATTCAGCAAGTAGCAGAATGACTAGGCACTTTTTAGCATACTCCACAATATATATCAATAGCATAAATACACATAGCGAAGTGCAATTAAACTCATACTTGATTAAAACAATAAGAAATGATGATCTAAACAATTATAAGCATGCAATATATAACAATATATATATATATATACAGTATATTGGAAGGTCAGTCTGCCTGTAGAACATTAAATATATAACATAGCAAACAGAATCCTCATGATGACCTGATAACCTGTAAATAACACGTTAAATATGATAAATATACATAGAAACTTACTTTAGGAGCACGTACACGAATAAATAACACCACTCTATCAAATGAATGCTCCACATTCTACAGATTCATAACAACAACTAAAGCTTCTTACAGTTTCTGATCTTTTGAGCATACTCTGTAAACTTGACAAGGGTGTGTTAACAGTATATAATCTTTAAATATGTTGACAGTAAAACCCCAATAATACAAATTTAATACAGAGCCCTTTGTAACAGTGTTCAGATTGGTCTTCATATTAGCACAGTAAGCTTATAATAATGATTCATAATTTGAGCTGTTGGGTACAATTTCTCAGGAAATGTCAGTTTGACTTGTGGTGATGACATGTCTGTAAACAGAAAGATCCAGCTACTAAATCACGTGTGTGGGTGCTGCAATGGTGGAACGCTTGTAGCTTTTTCTTACAGCAGTTATTTAGAATTAACCTCCATGTTAGAAAATAACTGCAAAGTATCTTGCAATTTTATTCATGTATGTTTCAGAGATGGCAAATGTTACAGTTTGCCATGTTGCAGCTTTGTTGTTTGTTTGAAAAGTGCTGAAACAGTTGCTGGTAGCCATTGACTTCCATAGATTTTTTCTTCATATCATGCAAGTCAGTGGTTACAGTAAACTGTTCTAAATTCTTCTAAATTGTTCTAAATTCACTATTAATTCACTATTAACCAAAGTTTCACACTTTTTGGAGCTTCTTGCTTTAATAAATGACTTTCAAATTACCATTTTTGAGTTCCACACTTTTCAGCCCTGCAAAGCAGTCTGTCCATGCCAGAAACAAAAAGACAAAATCAATCACAAATTAAACTCTTTTAAATAACACTATTATCTCCCAATGAAATTGATAAGTGCATAATCAAATTACAAATAATAATTAATAATAATTCAAAATACATATGTGATCTTTTGTCGTAGAGTAAACTTGTTTGCAGTTACCCGTTTGGAAATTTGTTTGCTTAAATTTTTTTGCATCTAAGGTAAATTATACATTGTTGCTTTCATTATGGCTTTTAAAGTCTTTACCATTTATATATCATATCACCTCAGAACAAACAATTTTAATGTGATAAAAATAAATCAGTACATGATCTAGCAGCCGCAACATCGCAGAAAACTATTTCTAAAACAGAATCTCCTGTCGCATTGCATATCACCATCGCGGCTAGTTAAGACCTGGTTAAAAGCTCTGTTTAACATGGAAAAATACCTTTTATCATGTTTAAAATACCAATTTATCAGAGAATTTTAAAATTATATTTGCAAGTTAGGTTTTACATAATACACAACACAATAATCTAAAGGTGGTTTTACAGAAGTGCCATGCTTTTTTGTCATATTTCTCAACAAAGGAGAATGCATGATCCTTTTGCTTCTTATTTAAATATCAAACAACTAATATTAGTGCAGTTTCATGTGAATTTCTTTGAAGAATCAATGACTAAAATAAAATCAGTCATGAATTTCTGTTGTGTAATATCATTAACTATACCATCATGGTCTACATTACCATAACTACATTGATGGTCCATCAAAGTAAATGAACTAGAATCAGTTATGCTGTTTTACTATATCATGAATAATATAGCACCAGTATGTGGTTGACACCTGTTTAGCATTTTGCCTGCTTAACAATTGGTACAAACTCACTCCTTTCACTCATATTTTAAATGGGATTTATTGGCCAAAAAAAGAAAATACTAAATAAAATTAAAGATGAACTGAAAGCATTATTGTTTTTTTATTAAAATAGGTACCATGATAATAGTGTTACTTTGAATTCTTTTGGCCATGATCACTATGTAGTGAAAATCTGATACCATGACACCCCTAATCTTATTACAATTCTGCTATAACAAAAACAATAAACAGTATGCGAATGAGTTTTCATTTTAGTACACTTTTCATTTTAGCAAAAAAATGAAAATATAGCTGCAAGCAGCAATAAAGAACCCAAGCACTATGCCTTGATAACCACCTTTGTCTTATTAGAAAACGATGCATGGTTGTCACATACATTTAGGTCTGTTAAAAAAGTGACACTACTTTTTGCTACTATGTGATAGCTCTGTCTCACAATAGCCACATCATTGTGATTGGTGGCGCTATGACTGTGACTCACAATAGTCATATCAATGTTATCAGCCCCCCACACCAAACATATTTGCCAAGTTTGATGTAAATCGCACAATGCATGTTGTATATATTAGAGACTTCTGTTTCCTTTTTTTCGCCATCATTTTATGGCCTCACCACAGCAACACCATTTGAGATATCAAAAAAGCACCTGGTGCTTAGCTGCATAGCTTTCACATGCATTCTGAAAATAATTGAGCACTATTTTAAAGTCTGTTCTAAGTCTTTGTAAGTGACACACTTTCTGGTGCAAGTTGGTGGCACTATGACCATGACTCACAGTAGTCATATCAATGTCATCAGCCCACCACAATAAAAATATTTGCCAACTTTGACGTCAATCGCTCCATGCATGTTGTAGATATTAGAGACTTCCTGTTTCCCATTTTTCAGTATAGTTTTACTGCCTCGCCATGGCAACACCATTTTACAACAAATTTCATACAGACTGGATGAATTTTGTAGAAGTTCAAAAAAGTAGGTTTCGAATACAATTAAATATGGTGGACAGGAAGTATGGTAGAATGTCACATTTTATATTGGAGGACTCCAATAAGCCAACAAATCAAATGGTGTAAGTTCAATGACAATATGTTGAATTTTTCATATATAGCATTTTCATAAATATCATTATAATGCCATAGGGTGCATTTGAATCATAAGCCAAGAATTTTGTTTGTAGGACTTATAAGTCAAAAGTTATGATTATAAATATAAGTGAAACTTTGGACTGTTGGTGGTGCTATGAGTTCGAGTAAGAGACTCCAAATTTGCTATGGTAACATTTTAGACTGTCCTCTATCTGTGTGCCAAATTTCATAACTATGTATAGCTTCTATGATCTTCAAGTGTGGAAGTAGAAGAACACAAATGGATGCAATAAGGAAGAACACCGACATACAAAAATGTGGATCTAAATGATGTAAAATCAGATGTAGGTAACAGCACAAGTTTACTCTTTGTCTTTGGTCTGTCTCATTCAAGTATTTATAACGACAGGCCAATTCCTCTTTGTAAATCTGTAACTGCCCACAAAATGAGTGTCTGCCTTTGAATTTAGAGTGTTCATTAATAGCATATTATGTGCTCCAGCAGTCCATAGTAATAGAATATTACACACATGGACTGAGAGATTCTCACTGTCTGTGGAGTCGATGAAATATCAACATATTCTATTTTAAGAACTCTACAACATAAAAATTCTGAAAATTACAAGTGCACAATGAAAATGGACATAAATCTAATTGCATTCAGAAAAAATAGGAGTATCGTATTTTCTTGTATTACTTTGGTTCATATTTTGTCTTTGTTACTGAAAAGCAGCTGAATTCACAACATATCTACAGGTAAAAGGAAGCTTTTCTGCCAGCCAAAAGACATGTATGCACAACAGGCAGGTGGAGAACAAATGGAGAACAAGGATTAGAGGGCCTCTTGAAATAACAGAATTGGAGGGAGGGTGGATTTTGTGAAGGGCTCTCGGAATCCCAAAGGACGAGTGTATATCAGTCTATCTGGGGCTAATTCGTGTCAGAGCATGTCTCTCATATCTTGGGGAGGCCAGAGAGAGGATAAAAATGAAGGAGAAAATGAAGTCAAGATTCTCCTCACAGGATGCATGCATTTGACTTTACCTTATGTTCTTATACAACACACTCTGCCTTTCTCCAGCTTCCACAGTTTCCTTGATACTTCAGAGTAACATGATTTTTCAGGCATATTTTTCGTACACTTTGCTTCAGAAAGGTTTTAAACTGGGTCCACAGCAAATGATAGCTACATCTTTGTTTACCCAGGGGAACCTGTGTAATTTATAACAATGTGGTAAATAGCAATATTTCAAAGGGATACTGTTTACTTTAAGATGTCCTTGATACATTGTAATTATACATTTTTGTACTGAGTGATATTAATTAACAAAATGTACTCATGTACTTTTATTTAGGGATAACTGCTTGTTAACTGACCTAAGTAAAAAGTCCACACCAAATTCTCTATGATATTGTGATGATTAGATAAGACTCCGGTCCCTCAAGCTTTTTTCTGTTTCCAGACTGGTTTATTTGTGTTATCGCATAGAGAGAAAACATGGAAAGAAATAAATAGTATTTATAATGATAGTGTACATGCTCTGACATATTGAGCAGTGGTACTCATCTGGGTGATGTGGGTTTAAACCAGGTTTGTGACATGTTGTGATCCTGTTGTGATCCTCCCATCTTCACCACATTGTTTAAACAGTATTCACAACTGACAGCAAGGTCAAACCTGAACTTTAAAGGAACATTAACTAGAAAGGAAGATTAGCTAGACAACCACCTGTTCATTTTTCTCATATTTGATTTACAATCTTAAAATGTGAAGTTTCTTTAAAGTGAAATAACAATGAGTATTTATAAGTAAACCATTATAAAACTAATAAAGTTTCACTAGTTTCTTTTATTCTTCAGATTGCTAATTTTATTTGGGCTGGACTAAAGGGAATGCTGAGTAATGACACCCTGAGTATCCTGGTCTTCTAAGGCGCAAACTACTTGTGAGGTAGACAGTAATTGGCAAGAGGGCAGACAGAGGTGCATAACGATCAGAGGTATCAAACAGAGAGCAGAACTGAGGTCCGTTGAGACACATGGGATGTCCACATGAAGATTGAAGCCATTAAGTGTAGACTGGATGCCTTGCTGAGGAAATTATGCATTGTAAGAGAAAATACTTGACATTAATATCACAAGTACTCAAAGATTAACAAATTCTGTAAATTACAGACAATGTTTGGTTAATGCAACTGTTTTAATGATACTTTTTGTCCTTTTTGGGCTTGCCAGCCCCAGATTTTATGTTTTTGTTTTCAGAAGAGCAACATGAACATTCTTCAAAAAAATCTCTGTTTCTGTTCCATGGAGAAAAGCAAGTCTATGGAAACTAAACATGAGGGTTAGTAAAATTATGAAAAAATATAATTTTTTTTGGGTTAACTTTAGTTTCAGCTCACAAATAGACTTTATAAAGCACAGATGGGGTGACTATAAAGAGGATCAGATCTCTAAGACTTGGCACAAAAAAACAGAATATGAAGATAAAATATCTTCAGAAAAATAAGCCTTCTCATTTGAAAAGCTTCATGCACTACTAGAAAGAGGAATTAAACAGCAGCCCTAGAGTAAAAGCATATGAAGAGGGGAGGAAAAGAGAATAGCAAGCTGAGAGGGGTGTAGGTGAAAAGAAACAAGGCAGATGGCAAAAAGCTGAACAAAATACCACTGTGGGATCTGAGGCTATACTCATTTGAGCTGCCTACCTTTTGATTTTCAAGAGGATTACACCTTGTGCTCAAACACAGAGAGGAGACAGCAGGAGAATGAGAAGGTGCCAAATGCAATGAATGACTGCTTAAGAAGGTCTTTATTCATGCTTAATTCCTTGTCTCATTAACACTAATCCTTATTAGACTGTGAGTAAAGCAGCCATGAATGGGCTTATGGTGGACAGGCGGACATATGCCCCCATGGGGTGTAGGGGGTTAATCCAGATCTTAAGGCTGGGTAGAAGAGGAGAAACCACGACACACCCATCCCCCCAAATGGCCCCTATTTCCCCATGTATGTCGACAAGAAGGGGACACTGTGATGTTGGTTGGCATAGTAACAGACAGGAGCAGCTCTAAAACATGCAAATATCGCCGTGAGGTGATGTTGAAGCAAATGTAAATTCTACAGGTGCATTTATCAAGACACAAAAGGCAGAAAGACAGTTAGGTCTGTAAGAGACTAAGAAACAAGATCAACAAGATGTGGTTATATAAAGAGTTGAATGAAATTAACAATTCAACAAATAAAAATTATATGGAAAAATGCATCAGAATGGGGAACTTTTTCTCACAAATCTTGAAAACTTAAAGGTGCAAGTGTTTATATTAATCAACATGATGCCATCCAGTGAGATGCATGGAGTTAATAGCCCATTTTAAAACAGTAACCCTGGTAAATTACGAGTAAATTACCATAATGACTCTGATGATAAAAACACAAATGTGCTATTCACACAAGCAGCAAAGTTTTTTTTTGCCAGTAAGTTTTCATTCACACACTTGTCACAGAGTCAGCCACGCCTCCCGCACCAGACATCACAACTCTGCCCACTCATTCTTTCTCACCTGACTACTGATTCTCTGCACCTGCACAACGAATTATGGACTCTATATAAACTCCACTCTGACACTCCAGTTTTGTCTGGTCTCGTTGATGTTAACTGCTCAATGCCCAGACTCCTGATTACTTTCCAGTTGGATTACTTTCCAGTTGGATTACTTTCCTGTTGGATTACTTTCCTGTTGGATTACTTTCCTGTTGGATTACTTTCCTGTTGGATTACTTTCCTGTTGGATTACTTTCCTGTTGGATTGTTTATCTGTCTTCCTGGTTTCTCCATCGTCTGCTCCACTGGGTTTCTCCTAAAGAGATATGACTGTGTTTACATTCTGCTAAATTACCGTTCATTAATCTGTGGATTCATTCTCACCTGTTGTTCCTGATTCCAGTTCTGTTTACCACCTATATTCATCTGTTCAAACTCCTATCCATTAATAAAGTAAATACATAGTAAATACAGCACTAATAGAGCACACAGAATATTATGATTGGCCCAAAGCAGATTCTTATGTCAGTGTGTTCTGTGATCTTACTGGTATTCCTGTTCTGCATCATACTGGTACTTTGCATACTGGCAATGTTACAAACTTTCTTACTGGTAAATTGCCAGGACCAATGATCTTTACCATGATTTATTGATAATTTAACAGTAAAGACTGAATTTGTGAATATGGCACTATAAAATACAGAAATTATGTTGTCTATTGATAAACACATTCCTGCAAAACAAATTCTTGCTATGTGCATTTCTTCATATATCACATTCTGAGCATCAAGACAATACAACAAAATATGGTCAAGCCTGTTATCAGTTAAAAATATCCTCCCACATGCAACTTTGAGTAGAAAGCAGCATAAAACCATTAAAAGAAAGAGCCACATGGCCTGTGACCACTTTTAGATGCCATCTGGGACCTGGGGTTCAACCCTACAGGCTTCTCTAGAGTTCTTACTAGACAACCTTGTTAGTTCAGGTCAGAAATTAGTACCTGCTGTTCTCTTGTTAGCGTGTGAGTGAGGTGTTAATAGACGCTTAACGTCTTGAGAGATTCCGGCTGTGAGCCAAAGGAAAGGTGGCCAAGGTGAGAATATTGTAGAGTGTCAGAAATGACTGGTTGTGAGGACACTTTTTCAGTGTTTTCCTTCTGATTTACCAGTGACCTTAGCCATGCTTCACCTGAAACGTGACAGAAAGGGCCTCACTCCGCAACACCTGTTCCCACAAACATCAGAGCAAATGTTTGATCAAAAACATGCTTTGCTTGTCCTTACCATTATACTGCTCATGTTAACAGTGTCTATCATTGTCGTATCTGAAGAAAGCAGTTTCTTACACCTCCTGTTATATTAAAGCTGCAAATATTATATGCAAATATTCTGTATTAAAATTCCCATGAAATTCCTTATCTGTTCCTCATTCTCTTATTATTATCCGTTTGCTCTCAGGGCCTGGTCATTATGCTGTGAAGTTGAAGGGCCACATCCAATGAAAACTGATGGCTGAATTAAAATGTTTTAACTGTGCATACAGCAGCTACAACCAGTACAAACTACAGGGGTGCAACTCTGGTCTGACAAGTGTCAACACTGAATTTATGGTGATGATTGAGGCTACAAACATTTTGACAAAAACTAGCATTCTGAACCTTGTAATTTTAATTATCCACAATGTCATACAATATAGGATATACAGGGATGACTGGCCTCCGGGAAAAAAACCAATGCACTATTTTTTCTTTTAATTTTGAACAGTAACATTAAGTATGTTCACACTGAAAGTTTTATAGTAATAGATCTATGCTCATGGTATAATCTTAATATCTCTGTTCATTGGGTAATCAAATATTTACACATCTCACTTTGTGCCTGTCTTCAGAGCCAAGGGGCCTCAGTTTTCATTTACACAACCTATATTATTGAAATATGGGCGGCATGCCAATAAGGTCGAATTCCATTGATATTCTCAATGTTTGTGACGTGCAAGAACCAATGAAATTCATGAAGGAATGGACGGATGCACTTTTCGGAGCTTCAGAATCTTGGATACTGTTGGTATAACAAAGTTGAGAAGAGCCAGGACATAATTTTATATATTTCTGATCATGTTTGACTGAAGAAAGAAAGTCATATTCACCTAGGATTACATGAGGATGAGTAAATTATGAACAAAATAAAGCTCTAGCACAAGTTCTACTGGAAGACTCTAATCCCATATCATTCATTACTCATTGATCC
Source organism: Chromobotia macracanthus (assembly GCA_036877525.1). Lineage (NCBI taxonomy): Eukaryota > Metazoa > Chordata > Actinopteri > Cypriniformes > Botiidae > Chromobotia > Chromobotia macracanthus. Next base: position 4,692,981 of record JAZGTH010000076.1, on the reverse strand, counting down.
AGCCAATCACCACTAGATACTTGGAGTATTAAATTTCCATACTCACTCACTTTTGCATTCACAGATTTTGACGCCGGCATTCACTCATGTTCTTTTGCAAACCCAACATGTCACTGTGATGGCAGCTCCTGTCAACTGTGATGCTGACTCTGATGACGCTCCTGTTCCATTTTCCTGTGTGACATTGCACACGCAACCAGTGTGGTGATTTTCCATTGGTCAGTGACCTCAGAAAATGTGACCTCAGAAAATTATCAATAATCTTGAAGCTCTAGCTATTGATGTGGCTATTGAGCAAAGAGCTGCTCCTCCACTGCAGTAACACCACAAGTTTTCAGTAGATAATTTGTTTCAACCGCCGCTACTACTGTGCGCCCTTAATTAAGAGCAAATATAAGCCAAGGTAAGGACATACACTGAGCTACACTGCTGCTTCCTTCATCAGCAGCCGACTGGCAAATGGTTGACAGTGCTCACATGGCAGGTTTTGTTGCTGTTTTTGGTATTTAAGACATTCTACAAGTTTTCCCTGATCGGAGGGAAGAATTAGATCTCTCCCTGGTCATGAAGGCATACACCATTTTATGAATACCACAAATAATTTTCAGTGTGCAATTTATAACACTTATAAACACACACACACACACACACACACACACACACACACACACACACACACTATATATAGTTATAAGATTGTATAAAAATAACATTGTTCAGTCACTGACACTGAACTGCTAGTCTGTTATGTTCTAAAAGTAATAGCCTGTGCGGTTCACACAGACACTCTGCATATTTCTGTCTTAATGCCTATGCCAGCCATGTTATGCCTGCTGTCCATGGTGCTGACCCCGTGAGCACTCCATATCATTCTAAAAGCCGCCCTATTTCGAATTTTTGTGCTATTCCTTCATGTAGGTTTTAATGTATTTGCTTTTACCTTTTCTAAATGTATTTTCACATGCTTTGCAAGGACCAAAGCAACAACAAAGCAGCAGTCTCGTAATTAATAAAGGAAGATCTCCCTGTGTGGTAATTATGTCTCTGTGGAGATGCAAAATTCAGCAGTCCGTTGCTCACGATTTTATTAAATCTGAGCATATTCAGAGACATTCTATGGCCTAACATAGCTTTCTTTCATGGCCTATGTGGCCTTATTTGCAACACATTAACATCTGGCTTGTGAGTCCCTCCCGCTCTGTTTTATCTTTTTGACACCGAAGTTAATGATTGTACCTTAATTTTCTTGTCTTAATTCTATTTTTCTTTCTCGTATATATCTGAAGAACTTCTAAGAACAACCTCAGCTGGTGGGTATCATTTTTTTGGGGGTAGGCTCCGCACCTGCCTTCATCTTTAGGCAGAAACAGCTGGAATCTGAAACCCACTGGATTCGTGCTATGGATGGGGCCAACGCCAAAGAACTATTACATAGCATCTGTTTGCTGCCATTTGTTGTTTGCTGTTAAAATATATATTATTATTTTTTAGATGTACTCTTGCCTCTAGACGTAGTCTTTCCAGGAGAAATGAAGCTCTAGCATGTTCTATCAGAATACTCTAATTCCACGTCATTCATTACTTAGCCAATCACCACTACACACTTGGAGCATAAAATTCCTGTACTCACTCACTTTTGCATCCGCAGATTTCGATGCTGGTGTTCACCCTCCCATCTTCCCTACCACCACCCGCTGGATTCATACTATGGACAGGGCCTACACCAAAGAACATTTTCATATCATCTGTTTGCTGCCATTTCCTGATTACTGTTAAAATATATATTGTGCTGCACCAAATGCATCCCTACTATCAAAGACAAAATATGAAAGCAGCTGTGTATAGAGTCCATGGTAGATGTATGCACCCTTTTAACTTTTTTTAACAAAGCTGAAAGTCATCAAGTGACATTCAGTTGTACTTTTCCAAGCTTGACATTTTCAGAGTTAAATCAGAGTTAAAACATACACTCCAGCACGTACACTGCACAATATCAAAATGTAATTAATATAGTGGCTGAGACAGATCAGACACACAATGACTCCACAAACTAACTGTGCTCTGGGGTGCCTGTAGAACTACACCAAACTTTAATTAACCCCTAGATGCAGAACCAGGTCTCCGGTGACAATAGCAACACATAGCAGAGTGTCTAGATAAGACTGTTTTGCAATCTAAAGAAATGTAGAGAGATTCACCCTCACTTTATTTACTTTCAGACAAACAAACCATTTTGACTTGTGTATATATTCACTTGCAAATGCATAAAGGAAACGAACACATTATATACAATTTTCCCCAATGTTACATGTTTTATGTTTTACTCATATATTTATCTGTGCACATTTAAATTAATGTTTTAGAATTACTAGGATAATCAAGATTACATGTATCTTGTTTGGTATCTATGGGTTGCATTTTTGATTTCCTGAGCATTACTGTCCATTATTTTTTGATAACTTTGGTTTAACTTGCCATAATAAAACTTGAACATTTCCACCTTGACATCTGATCAAATTCCATATGCAAAACAGCATGTTGGAAGACAAAGACAGTTAATTTCCCTCTGAGAGGACAACCTCTGCTTGGATCACACACCTCTTTAGGGTGTGACATCCTCACAGTTTAAAAACCAGTGTCCAAGAAAACAAGTCTCTTCCTCTTGAGAATGCTGAGCTAGAAGAAGTCTTCAGACATCTGCATCAAACTGGTTCTCTTTCTCATCAATACAACATCCAGCAAAGATCAACTGGACTCTCAACTAACTGAATCTTGAATGCCTTGCCCATTCTTCCAATGGGCAAGGCATTCAAGTATCATACTTAATCTTATTAATTTATGTTTTAACTATCATTAACCCTTTCACAAAGGTTTTTTATTAAGAAACTGATGGTTCGTTCAGGCTGTTGATTTGCTGAATTTTCAGAAACTTAAAACTTTAATCTTTACTCTGCCTTAACCTCTTCCAATGCTAAACTGTATGTGTGTTGTGTGAGTGTATGTTAGAGTAGTATGTGTTTAGTCTAGTTAATAAAGTTTTGTTTGTATCACACATGATGTTGTGGTAGTTCATTCTCATAATCTGAAATAGTCAATTATTAATATTTTCCTTTTGGAATAATATTTGTTTCCCTTACACAGGGAATGGTGGAGAATAGAGCTATTCACATTAATTGCTGAGTAAACTTGTTCATGAATAATTACATGTTTGGTGGAGATCTTTATTTGTGAACAAAGCTCAATAATCATCCTCTACATTACATTAATGACACATCAGAGTAGTCACACTTGTTTGTTTCTCTACTATTAGAGAGTCTGTGCTTCATGCTGTAAAATTGAAACAGGCTTTGTGCATGTTTTTTCACTGGGAATGCTGGGAATACACTAATCTAATAGTGTTTACTCTCTCCAGAACATGTTACATTAGATATTGTGCTAAATAAATTGTGAAGCTTTAGGAATCTCTGTATAGGGATACTGAAGCAGCATGAGAACAGTAGTTAGTATAACTATTGCTAACAAGACTGGCCAAATTGTAATGTTTGGAGAAATGCATGAAAAACTGATATTCCCTGACCAAAAACCTCTAAAGTATCCCTAACCTCTAAAGAGAAAAAATGTAATGTTTTATGGTTAATTAAAAATTAAAATATATGTAATGCCATTGATGTGTCTCCCTGGTAAATAAGAGTCAGATTTCCATGATTCCATTGAAGCTCTTTCAAATTATACTGGGATGGTCTGAAACGGCAAAAGGGGGATATACCAAATACAATGGAAAACTTTACTGAAAATAAAAACTGAGCTTGAGGAATTTTGCAATGTTTTGTTATTATGTTGTCCTTTTTCAGCAAACTGTTCTTTGCAAAATCTGTTTTTCCAAAACATTTTTTTACATAGGTTTACATATTTTTATGGGACAGGGCACTTCACCTGCTTTATTCCTTTTGACGGTACTGACATTTTTTGTTGCCACTTCCTTTGTTCACACACTGAATCTGTAGGGCTTTTGTTGCATACAGAAAGTATGTTTTAGTGTTTTGCCTTTTCAAATTGGGAACATATTATGGAGCACAAGGCTCAAAGCAAGCACCATCGAGGTGAGGGCAATTCAGAAATCGCTCACTGTTCAACAGCTTTAATGACCGCCAGTGGATGTTGTATGTTTAGAACGCGTCTGAATCAGTATAAGAGGTATAATTGATTATAATGTGACTATGATGTTAGTGCTACATGACAGTGTAAACACTCTGTTTCTATAAAGGAGGCTTTTACAATCTAGTAAAGGTACAGGCCAAGAGAAGGTTTGTGGAGAATTACAGCAATCTACCGTAATAACCTCCCTATTTGTTTAGGGGGAAAAGCTCTCCATTATTCTGCATTGTATTTACAGCAGTCGAGGCCGTTACCAATTTCTTTGTTAATGTGCTTATGTGGTGTTTGGTTGTGCTCAAAATTATTGCCCTTTATGTCATTAATTTTTACCAACACAAATTCACAGGTGAAATCGCTTTGTCTTTAACTCCCAGTAGTTTTGTTAGTTTTCCCATATTCTGACATATCTTGCTTGTATTTTTTGCAGACATATAAATACTGTGCAAGTATAAAAAGGTGTTATTTGTAAGAATTGGCTTTGGGGAGTAAATGAAGTACTTCATAAAGAAACCTTTAAAAGTTTTGCTTGCTTCAATGATACAACGTATATGTATAAAACTTTCCTATAAGCAACCAAAACATCAGTGTTTTGCAGTTACAGTTTTACAAGTAACACAATAATTTGCTCTTTATGTCACCACAAAGCAACAAAAGATAAAATTGTCATAGAAACAAACAACTAATCTGGGACCAGTTCAGGAGAGTATAAATGATTCTCTTTGTGTTGAGCAAGAACATGCACTGCCCACTGTTCTTCTTTCTGTTGCACCCTCCACTGGAAGAAGATGCTTTGAAATCTCATTGGCCAAATATCAGCCTTTATGTATTCTGATGAAGAGCTTGCTTTGGTGTTGTGCAAGATCAGGGAGGAGAGGGCATCAGTGATCCTGATCACCCCAAAGTGGCCAAATCAACGTGGCTCTCAGACCTGATGAAGTTTCCGGTGGTTCCCCCTTGGCCAATTCCCCTGGGGAGAGACCTGCAATCTGGCACCCCAACCCAGTTGTGGAGCCTTCATGTGTGGCTGTTTCAAAAGGATTGAGTTTGCAAGTGCCTTCTGCTAGGCCTTTATAAACCCTTAAATGGGTTTTTATTTTGTTAGATGGTGCCAAGAGAACCGTGTTGACCTGGATGTGATGCCCCGTATCTGATATCTTGTCTTTTCTGCAACACAGGATGGATGCTTGGCAGCTCGCTGTCCACCTTAAAGGTTTATTTGACCACTGTTGCCATTTCCAGTTCCCCTAGTGATGGGTAGTCAATAGGCAAACACCATCTGGTGGCTGGATTTTTAAGGGCTGAGAAAGCTACACTCCCCTCACCTCCAATCTGTGCCACTGTGGGATCTAGCCTTAGTATTAAATGTACTGCTTCGACTTCCATTCAAGCCTTTGGCATCTACCGCTTTGAGATCTCTCTTAAGACTGCACTGCTCCTCCCCCTTGCTTCTTCCAAGCACATACGGGATCTGTAAGCACTTTCTGTTAATACTGACTGCATTCAGTTTAGACCTGGTGACTGCAGTGTCACACTGAGACCCCCCCCTCCCAAAAATCAAAGCACAGGTCATTACTCTGCCTGTTTTCACCACTGAGCCATCAGCCTAGCAGGACGTTAATGCTCAGCAAAGACTTTCTCACTGAGTCGCTTAGGCTATCGCTTTGGCATATTGGACAGCAATGTTCTATAGCCCATTAGACATGAGCTATTGTCTCCTTGTGGACCTGGTCTAAAGGGACTTCTGTTCAGGATATACAGTATGATGAGCGGCTGGCTGGTCTTCACAAAACACTTTGCCAAATTTTACACCTTGGATGTTTTTTCCTTGGCATCACAAGTGCTTTTAGTGAGTGTTGATTCTGCTTAAACCTTTAATGTATAGATATGTTGTACCCTGGGTTCAACCAGGTCGTTTAGAGGTCGGACAGCAGCGACACACCTTAAGGCTCTTTATGCAGAGTGTACTACCACTATTACTGTTTACTTGTGCTAAGTTATCTGAATGTATCCTGTTTTATAGTTGTTACCACTATCATTGTTGTCCCTATGATAATTGTGTAGGTATGCTTGTTGTATACATTTGTTCTTGCAAGCATCCTGAAGCACACTTGTTTACAGTTCTTATACCACAGCTGATACCACTATAGCTGTTGGCCCTGTGCTTAGTTACATATATACACTTTTTTAAAACTTTAATAGCTCAGTAGATACCATTACCGCTGCTAACTTTTTTGTGCATTGTATTGATTCTGTTCATGTGCTGCTATTGCTGCATTATTATTATTGTACTCGCCAGGCTTTGCTGTGCTTAATGTTCTATGTGTACTGTTACTGCCCCTTTCTCACTAATTGGATGGGATTGGGATTGTATGACTAACCCTAGTTTGGCGTAGGCTCTATAGTTCAATTAAGACTGAGCTGATCTTTGCTCCCATGGCGGGATTGTACGCAATTCCCCATAGCATCAGTTACTGAGGCAATGCTGAGTAAACTGTTCTTGAATGGGAACATCTCTGGGTACTATTGTAACCACGGTTTTCCTGAGAGACAGGAATAAGACATTCCATAAGCTACCAGGCTCCATGCTTTGAGTCATAGGATTCTGAGGCAATAACATCATGCAGCTCATTATATACTGCCCCTGGGACCTGTCAGCATTTGCATGTAATTTGCATGTCTCTATGAAATTGTCCAGTTCATTTCAATGGCTTTATTCAATAAGACTTCAGGAAATTTTGGAGAGGGAATTTTTAAGGGATTCCCCATAGTGTCCTACTGATGCAATGTCTTGTTCCCATCTCTCAGGGACCTAAGGTTATGATAGCAGCCGAAGAGGTTCCATGGTTTTTCTTAAATTACCTGCCATTGTTGGCAGGTGTAACAGAAACTTTTGAAATTTTAGACCTTGTAAAATAAAACATATGACAGAACAGCTTTTAGACACTGCATCAACACTACTATATCAGATAATGTATCAATTGCCAAACACTACCCAAAGTTTATTAGGTATATTCTATAACTGGCACAAAACTGTTGTTGAAGTGCTTGGGGTAACCAGGAACATTGTCCCAGTGATGGCTCCCCTAAGCATGTCTTTTCCCTGCTTCCCCCTGAGTGTTTGGGCATTGGTGGGCAATACTTATTATTTTGTCCCGGGCCATATGAACTGTATTGGAGGCCCTGATCAGGCATGTACACCTATAGAGAAAGTGTCTGTGAAGAGGATGCATAGAGTCACGCTCACCAGCCACTGAAATCAATTCAGTGTAATTAACAGAAAGGACTCTCCAGTATAGAGACTTTCTCATTGACATGATGATGTCACTTAACCTGACACAAAATTACCACAAATATGGCATTTACATGTGGATGACTGCACTCATATGGAGCACAGCTCTGAGAGACTCTTAACTTGATTACAGCTCTATTCCTTAAAACTCCCTAATGGAGGGCTGTGCTGAGGACAGGTCAGGGGCACTCTCGGCACACTCTCCTACTTTACTCTGAACGCACATAACATATAAATCTATTGCATTATATTATTTAATAGTAACATGATTCATTTCATTAGAATTCAAATACATACACGTTCAATACAGCATAATGCATAAACATTGTATTTGATTTTTATGATGGGAACGTGGTAAACATTTATTAGAAATCAAATAAAAAGTCAACATATAAAGACAAACAAAAATAAATCAGTATCCCATCTTTTACAGTGGCTTGTTCCGAAGCCTATAGCTGTCCATGTCTTGTCAGGGTCCTGGCTTTCTGTTTTTGAGTTTCTTGATTATCTTGCCAGGATCCTGACATGCCCTGTGTTTAGTGTCAGAGCATGCTGTTTGGATCCTGACTCCTTCTAGTCTTGGTTCTTGTTTCTTGGAGTCGGGATCTGAACGCATGCTCTGGGTCTTGTCTTGTGTGGAAGCACATGGCCTCTGTTTTGTTTTCATTTGCCATGTGCTCTCCAGTCTTGCGTCTTGGCCCCGCCCCCTTGTTCTCTTGTCTCGTCAGCGCTCAATTCGCGCACCTGTTAGTCGTTTGTCTTTGTGCTATTTAATGCCCTTGTGTTTTTTGTCTGGTGTCGATTCGTTTTTGCTTCTTGGTTTTTGCATGTTCTAGTATCTTGTTCCATCTTGTATCTTGGCTCATAGTTTTGTGGTTCTTGTATCTGGTTTTTGTTACTTGCTTTTTGTTCACTGTTTTTGAGAGTTCTTTTGTTCAGTTTTAAGTCTGTTTGGTTATCATTTTGCCCCATCGTGGGTTCTTGTTTTGATTATTTCTTTAAATAAAGACTTTTTTTCTGTTTAACTCTGTCTGCACTTGGGTTCATTTCTCCCGTTCCTGACATGTCTAGTATAACTAGACTAATCTAATCTAATCTATCTGTCTATCTAACTGAAATGAAACCTTGTGGCTGATTTGGCATGGCATACACTGTCAGCATATACACATACACATCCAATTTTATATTAATTTTAGATTAATGATTCCAAATTATGTTGATCATATTTTAGATTGGATTACTTGGAGATTCCCATACTCTTAGTTATTCTTTCAATAGGGACCCATGGTCGCACTGAGTTTCGCCCGGCCTATATACGTGGATCTCACGATCACAAAGCGGTCAGTTTGATCTTACTCAGAGGTTGCAGGGTAAACTAATATTAAATGATCCATACTTGTTCAGATCTAGTAACAGTTGTCTTAGTCACGTTAATGCAACTTGTTAAGACAGGTGATAGACAGAAACCTGGAGATCTTCATTGATGTGCTCCTAGCTCCTTTCAACAAGTCCCCAGTATGATCATATCCTGACACTAATTTTGCGGTAACCTTTGACTCCTTCTAATCTACCGGTAATAACAATTTCTTAAGAACTTCCAATGTATCAAGAAAACAATTTATTTGCCAGGCAGGTTAAAACGTCAATTCAAAGAAATATAAGACAAAAGACATAATATGACTTTGAGTACTAGAAAACAGCACATGATAAACAGAATAAAATGAGGTACAAAGTCTAAATCATACCTGGCAAATGAGACACACAGCAGCAGTTGTGCGGGAAGTTCTGCCTAGCCACCTTATATACACAGATAAGACAAAGAGTCATAAATTTTGTGGTCAGTTCAGTATTTGGTTGGTCAGTTTCTCGTCACCTGAAAGACCCCTGTCGAGATAATCAGTACCCAGATGTCTTGAGAGAAGCACAGCCATAACAGAAGTGTAGGTTTTCTATTAAGTTTTCTCCCTCTAATATACTTTATCCCATAATTATAGAAATTACACCTTTTTACCCATCACACCATGATCTTTTAAAATGATATCAAACTTAAGAATGAAAACCCAATAACATCACACTGTATGTTGCACATATATGTTCAATGAGATCTATTGATCTGAGTCTAAAATGAGAGGGAAAGCAGAGGTGAAATTCGGGTCATCAGTGTTCCACAGGGGGAAGCAAGGAACCATAGCCTGGGAACAAGTAACAAACCCCAGTGCTTTTCCCTAGACCTGCTGCCTTACAAGTACATCAATCAATGTATATGAATAGGTAAGTGAGCTAAGAGCAGATTAGCATAAACGCTACTTAGCTTCTGATAGTTTAGAGTCTTTTCTCTGTATAACAGGTCTGGAGACAAGGGGGGGCACTTAGGAAATAATCCACAATGAGGTGCTCGCTGATGAGGAGTCCAGGTAAGTAACCAGGAGGAACAAGTCCATGTAGCTTACTAGAAGACCGGACGAGGAAGTGAGGAGTGACTGAGGAATATATAGCGTGGGTGATATATATATATAGCGGAGACAGGTGAGAGTGATTAAAAGTCAGGTGACTGGGAACGGGTAGGTGTGGTAGGCAGAGTGGATGGCTGTGGGGCACAAACTGTGAGCGCCACACACATAGCACTTACATGGAACACGGAAGAACATGGAAGACTTAACTCACTATTCATTCCAGTTTGACGTGAACATGTTGCTGAACTATTGGCACAATATTCCAATCAGCATAAAATACATAGCATACACATTGGTTGGATAATTTTTTGTGAACTTTTTATAGATACTTTGTGGTTATGTTTAATAAAAATGTGTTTTTTAACACTTTATTATTCAGTGGTTTGTTACACATTTCATATACTTACTATAGTAATTACAGTAAATTGTGCATAATTACATTCAACTAACCCTAAACCAAACCCTAATCCTAAACCTAACCCTATAGTAAGTACATGTAAATTAACAATAAACAGCACTTAAATGTATAATTACACTGTAACAAGGACATCATAAAGTGTATCGTAAAAATGTCTCTCAACTTGTCCCCCAGCGTAATGAATGAATGGTTATAATTGTAATTATGCTGCCTTCATTTCAGATTCATTTCAGATCATCTTTTAAAATCAAGACAATATTAGCACATCTGTAATATTGTAAAATGCCCTCTAGGTAGATGACTCACTGTGGCGCAGACAAAACTACACAATAAATAAGAGCTTGCTAGTTTCTTTACAAAACATTTTCAGACTGAACACAACATTCTTATTGTTTATCAGTCCATTGAAACAAGCTTTTTCAGTTGCTGCCATTGACAGGTGAGGCACATAAGGTAGAATTCGGGTTTTTGCCTGGAGACTGGTGTAAACTGCTCAATAGCACCATTTAAATGTTGCACAGCTGCATTTGTGAAAAAATCAAGCTGAGAGAATATCATATAAAAGGTGTGTTGTAAAACACAGTATATTCATTTGTTGCACCTCTGCATTTTTCCTCAAATTGCATTTCGTATTTGCAAAATGCTTTCTGTTTGTCTGAGAGTCAAGTTTATTTCTGCAAACAGATTGCATTTGTTCGCAAAATGCTGGGCTTGTTTGTTTAGTTTTGGCACAATTTTAGCCCCATACACTAGAGACTTATCCATCCGCCTATTTTTATGATAACAATAGTGTTTAGTCATTAAGAAGCTGGTTGGGGGTTAATGGTAATGTAAGAAAATAGGGTAGACTATAAAGGGAAAGGGGATTTATTGGTAAATGGATCCTAGCTGCCACACTTGTGTGAGCACCCTTTTTGTTTTCCCACCCACATTACTTTAATTTATTTAACACCTAATCACCATAGGGAAAAAAACTCTGATAACTCTGATAATCTGTTTTTGTATCCTTTTGTAAAAAAAAAAAACAATTGCAATGTCACTTTTAATTAGACTACATGAAAAGTCCTTGGTGCTCAAAAGTAATAGAGGGAAAAAAATGAAATGTTAATGAATGTTACCAAATCCTTGCTTTGCCACATCAAAACAGATTAAGTCAAATAAATATTCTGAGTATTCTGTGGTTTCACATTAATGTCAACAGAAATGTATAAGCTCATAAAATGTTATTTTGTGGAGTCTAGTTTGTGAGCTTGAGTGATCAAGGTCAACTGATTACAGCAATGGTAGGGATATAAGTTCAATTACAAAGTAATTCACAAACCCATACAATTTATGTCTATATAAAACTAATAAATAATACATTTAATCTAAAAACAACCAAACAAAATTGGATCTGACTTGTATCTGACAGCCATGCAGACTTTGATAACAGCATCCTTTTGTGTTTCATGGGAAAACATAAGACGAAAAATAGACAATGAAAGCATTTTCAGCCAAAGCAAATAATCTGTGGAAGGTGTGACAATTTAGAGTTTGAATTTTGATTACTTTCTGCCACAGTGTTTAGACAAATGCTTTTTGCCTACAATAATTATGCATGTAAATTATTCAGGACATGCTGCAAAAAAGATTTGGTGTAGGGACCCATATTTATTTTAAAGTTACTTGTGGTTTTTTGTATTATAGAATTTGAATGGATATGCAACAGTAATATAATTACACAGAGGCTAGATTCATATTAAGCAGCATGTTGAGGTTTGAGGTTTTCAAGCTTTTACAGGCTCCTCATTTCTCTGAAAACAATGGAACAAGAGACCCTCCATCAATTTTCCTTACCCCACTTTCATCTCTGCATGTCATGAAAGCCTTTATAACTCTCTAGCCTCATGTGTGGCCTTTGTCATAAAGGCCAGCCATATTTCCTGATAAATTCACCTTCATCCTGTGATAGGTCTGTTGCAGCTGTGTGTGAAGAACATGCAGAGGTCAGTGGGACGCTGCTGTTTATATGACTACCACATTGATAGCATGTGATTTTAAATACAGTAGGCAAATACAAAACTGTTTTGTATTTAATCTGACATTTGAACTGTTTAATTACTTGAACTGCACAATACTATTTCAAAATCTAATTTTGTGACACACAGTCACCTTTAGTTTACCTTGGGTGCGTACAGTTGAATCCCACCATTGAATTTCTGGCCATTTCCACCACTGGTTACAATTAATTTTTTCACAGGTAGGGATGCACTTAAACCTGTAAAACATCCCTTAATTTTAGCTAAGGAACTTAGGAACAAGTGATTCAGTGCATTTGCACATTTCAGAAGATTAAAGGGTAAGTTCAACAAAAAAATGAAAATTGTCCATTGTCAACCCTCATGTCGTTCCACACCCGTAAGATCTTTGTTCAACACAAGTTAAAATATTTTATATTAGCTTTCTGATTCCCCCATAGACAGCAACACTAATACCACTTTTAAGGCCCAGAAAGTGATACAGACATCATTTAAATAGTCCATGTGACCACATTTCATGAAGTGGCGAGAATACTTTTGTGTGCATAAAAACAAAAATAATTACTTTATTCAACAATTTCTTCTCTTGTGTGTCAGTCTCAGACAGTTCACTTCAGCACCAGGATGCATGCGCGTGGTGTTGACACGGGCCAGCATTCTGACATAAAACCCAGAAGGCATAAAATTGCAAGTAATCTTAATGTCAACATTAGGAGGGCAGTAGGGTGGAGCAGAAGGTGGGAGGAGGAATGGCGGCGAATCAGGGGAGGGGTGGAGGTCCAGGACTGCGAAGAGGAACAAGACATAGAGGTGAATCAGGAGACCAGGGCAGAGCCAGAGGTTGGGCAGTTAGGCAGGGCAGAGCCGGAGTCTGTGAGCCAAGAGCCCTTGGTGGCGAAGGCTGGGCAGGAGGCCACAATAGTGCAGAAGACCACATCTGAACACCTGGGACTAGAGATCCCCACAGCAGCACAGAAGACCACCACAGCTGAGCAGACAGGACAGGAGAGCACCAGGGCAAAGCCAGCAGAGCAGAAGACAACCAGGGTGGAGCTGCGGAGGAGGAGGGCAGTTGGCAGAGCAGTCGGGCAACAGAGTAAGCAGAGGGCACAAGGACATAGCAGGAGAGCAGTGTGCAGCCAAAACACACAAAATGGTCACCACTAGGGGGAGCGCTGAGAATAGGGGAACAGCCACTAGACTGCCAGTGCTGACACCCTTGGTATTCTAGATGGTCTAGCTGAAATCAGCAGTGGGTTTGCCAAACAGCAGATTAGCCCCAAATGCTGTTGGAACACCTAGGCATCTTCAAATATAATGTTCACAATGACTGGAAACACTGGAGTGGTGTCAGTGATGGCTGGAGGTTTTGGCATATCGGTCAGTGGCCATCAAATCTTGCTGACTACTGACCACCCAAAAATGTTGGTGTGGTATTTTCTTCCTTGGATTTCCCAACTGTGAAAGGGGACCCACTCAAATACAAGGCATGGTCTATTTTATTGTTCTAGAGACAGATTATTAATTCCTTTAGGCATCAATGACTTCACAGGTTCCAGTAAACCATGACAGAACAAGTCTTAATGTCAACTACCAAGACTTTACACTGACTGAATGAATAGACCGGGTATAAATAGACAGACAATGAGACACAGGTGAACATTATTGATTATGAAAATGACACACAATGGGTTCTGGGAAACAGTCTATAGTAAATGACAAAAGAGGCAGAAGGAAAACCACACACATGTATTGTGGTGCTCTTGTGAAAGCGTGTCTGAGACTAACACGGAGAAGAAAATGTTGAATAAAGTCGGTATTTTTGTTTTTGTTCACAAAAAGTATTCTCATCACTTCAAAAAACTGAATCACTGTGGTCACATTGTCTTTACCACCTTTCTGGGCCTTGAAAGCAGTATTTGCACTGCTGTCTATGGGGGGGGTCAGAAAGCTCTTAGATTTAATCTAAAATATTTAAAAAAAAAAAAAAAAAAAATTTCTGGGCACTTACATTGAATGTACTGAAATTCTATTATTCATTCAAAACTAACATACTGTAGGAATTTTATGTAATTTAATCAAATCAAACGAAAATGTTTACAAGAATAAAGCACTTGAATACATTTAAATGTTTGCTCATCTTTAAAATATAACATGTTACACACTGGGTTTATTACAACCCAATACAGAGCAGGTTTTTTCTTAAATCGGTCACCCGGAGCAGCCAAGGGCCAAAATGCATCTACAGTCTCTCTTTATCTGATCAATGTACCTCTACAGACTCTCAGATTGAAGTAATAATTAATAATTGTTAATTGGACTAATCCAGCCCCTACACACTGTAGGGGGCTAATGAGAGACGCCTGAGTAAATGCTGCAGACTTGCCACCATTATCATCAACTTTCTGTGGGGGTGGACAGAAGAGAGTGCAACAGGATGCCTGTGAGAAAAAACAAACAAAAAAAAAAAAATCAATAAAGGGAACTATATTAATAGTTTTGTTTGAAAAGAGTAATTTTAACTGTATGACCATCAAGTTAAAGTCCTGTTTCAAGCACATGACATGAAAAGGATTAGACAATTGGTTGCATTTTCAAAAATATTTTGGGAACGTACAAGCCATTTTTTGTGCCATCTCAATCTGAACAATCATGGGTTTTACCTACATAAATTAATATTACACACTAAATTAACTTATAATGTAAAATATTTTATAATTGCTACTTGTAGTAAGCTACTCCACAACACTGTCAATTAAACACTGTACCTTTAAATGTAGCAGAATATTTGTATATAGTACATTTTTGACCAACAGGACAGGTAAGGGTTAATGATAGCACACATCATTAATTACACATTACTATTTTATTATATTATTCACATGTAGGCTGCTGTACCTGTGGCTACAGACACGTTGAGAGATTCTACTCCAGGCTGCAGGTCTCTGCGTGGAGGGATGGTAAGCAGGACATCACACAGCTGCCGCAGTTCAGAGGACAAACCATCTCCCTCCCCACCTGTTGTTCCCCATACACAGATAATCAGATGGGTGTGTAAGCAACAGAGCACACAGCATTTATGTCATGAACCTAAATAAGTTTAAGAAACACATACCCATTAACAACAGTGTAGGTCTGGACATCTTGAAATCTGAACACGGCATAACTGGCGCTTTAGGATTTCCTTCCTCTGACCCAACTGTGCCAATTACTTGCCAGCCTTGTACTGCTTTCACCTATATTGACAAAATTACAAATTTAATTTTAAATGTGTCTTCTGTCTTATAACAACCTAAGCCAGCAAACTGTTCTACATATTTATTTAGTATTCTTGTGCTTTACAGTATTTTTCTCTAAAAAATAATCATGATTTTTACTCTTAACAGAACTTACTATTAAGCCTGACACAAAACATACACTCAGTGAAACCACTATATTTAATTAAATTAGTTTATGCTGAAATTGATGAATAGTGGCATAGTGGTTATAAAACAAGAATAACAAGCTTTTTGTATACACACTTAACAGGGGTATATCTATCAAATAATGTGACCATTCAGTATACTGTTCATTATATCAGCAGTAAGTCATGGGGACAAGCATGGTACAAATGTTTCAGAAATTGACCCAGACAGAACATAAAACACAATCTAATCATTTGACTGCCCTCTAGAGGCCACAAATGGAAAGGCTATTGTTTGTTCTAAGTGGAAGGATACACTTCCAGACCTTTATCATATCTTTCAGGTTACTGTAGCCAAACACTTCCATGACTTCCATCACACCAGCACTGGCTTTGCTCACTGTGGGTGTCAACGGACAACTAACAAAAACAGCACATAACAAATGTCCACAAGTCAAACTACAAATATAACATTTGTTGTAAAGGTGCACTAACTAAATCTTTAAACTAAATACTGTTTGACAAATCTTTAAAACTGGCACATTCAAAGGAGACTACACCCAATATTCGCTTACTCTATGAAATTCCCTATTATCTGACACTAAATTTCTACAAAATTGTAGGTTTTGACATAAAAACTTTTGCTTTTGTGTAATGCTATAAAAATAAAGCAAACATAAACACAAATTTACTTAGTACACCTTTGATTTATTAACAGATGGCTGTACATGACCAAATAAACATACAGATGATTACTTCAAATCCTACAGTTCTTTTTTTACAATAACAAAGTTATAAAAAATTATGCAGAAATGAATATTTGGTGTTGACCTGTTATGAATGCTGCTGGCCACACGATCCACTCCCAGGAAGTATGCAGACCGTAAAATAGCACCAAGATTCATTGGATCTTGTATTCCATCCAGAACCAGCCATAATGTCCCATCATGAGATGTTACTGGCCTTTCCTCTCTGATAAAGCCCAGTGAACTTGCCAGAAGACATAACCCCTGGTGCACCTTTCCACCACACATCTTGTCAAGCGTTTTCTTATTAACTCTCTGGATCTGCACACCACGCTTGACGCCCTCCTGACAGACCCTCATTATCGTGTCTCTCTGGTCCCCCTTGTCATCTTTTACAAAGAGAAGACTGGGCCTCCTCCTACCTTGCGTGAGGGCCAGCAAACATGGGGCCACCCCAAACACAACCTCCAACTGTTTGCCTTCACCGGCATCTTTTCGCATGCCTAAGATCTTTTCAGTATCTGACTCATTTAAATCCTCAAACCTCAGTTTCTGAAGCTCAGAGGACACTTTTCTCCCTGTTACTGATCTTTTTTCTGAAGGAGTGGCTTGAGATTGTCTGTCAAATGATTTTGTTGATTTGGCAATACTAGCATCATTTCGGAGATTAGATTTATTTGGCCTAGACACAAACGTCTTTGTGACTGTATTGGAATTTAAAGGCTCCTTTCTCAACCTCTTAAAAGTTCTTGGCAACAGAAACTGACTTGTGCAGTAGCAGGCAGACACAGGTGTAAAATACAATTCACTTAGGCCTCTCAAATAACAGCCATTCCTTGCCTGGTTGGAGAATTTATAAAGTATCTTCCACACTTGCATATTTACAGTAAGTGGAAAAATTACAACAAGATGCCTCACACAGACAATGTTTAACTAACCTGGATTACTAGGTTTTAGTAATCCAGGTATGATAGTTTAGAGGGGCAGTTGGGTGACTAGTTGCACCAGCTGCACAACTGCTTGGGCAGGGTGGAAACCCACTTAAAGTAATTAAAATCAACCAAACAGATGCATGAAACTGTTTTGTCAGCGGTATAAAGTTCACCCATTAAAGACATAATAATATAAAGGACACGCTCACAAGCATCGCATTTCGAGCACATACATCGTTCGCTGAATTTTCTCAGTTTCACACGTCACTGCTGCTAACGCGAAAGCTAACTTGTGCTAACGGATCAGCTACGAGCAGAAAATTCAGTGTTAACCGGGTAAATACAGTATAAAATACAGTATAAAATACAAGCCAGGATGTGGAGCGTCTTCACTACACTGCTGCTCGTGGATCAGCTGTGGCCACTAATCCATACTCTTCTTATAGAGTAGCGAAGTATTGCAGGCTGATTTGAAAACAGCGTATGCGACGCTCTTATGCCGCGCATGCGCACAACCCACTTCCGTTACTATGCAACGAGATGCTCTTAGTAATACCTTCTACTTAATATATTTAGATGTAAAGGAGTAAAAAAAACATTTAACTTTTTCTTAATACATAACAGTAGTATGTGCAAACAATATTTTACTCTCATTTACTCATTTATGAAACTTGGAGATTAATCACCATTATTAATATCACTGTGGCAAAACAGTTTTACTTTTTGACAGACCATCTCCACCTTGAACAGTTGGCACATTTACTACAGCCTACCTGTTTAAAAGTGCAATATTTTATAGTGCAATATCTACATATTCATGTAAATAGTGCAGTTTCTGCATATTCATGTAAATCATTATTGATTATATAGTTTTATTATGCAGTACTTACTAAGCATATCTGTAAGTAACACGCCCACTTAAATCTTATTTTTGTTATTTTTTTTATTTTATTGTCTCTGTATTTAATTTGTTTATGTATATAATATAAGTATGCTGAACCCCTGAACCCACAACACATTCCTTGTGCAAGTGTACACACTTGCCAAATAAAGCTCATTCTGATTTTTAATTCTGATACAGATAGCTGTACAACATATAATGACACAACAACAGACTGTGTATCATTCATTATGCTACTTATGGATTATACCCGAATCTCTTGGCTAATTCCATGCACATTTAAAGACAGGTTAATATTTAAACTATACCATTTTTAGGTTATGAACCCTTTAATATCTCTTTAATGTCATTCTAATATCCCAATGCCTCCACCTTATGTGTAACCTTTGTCATTGTAGGCCTGAGCCGCTTCCCAAGCATTTCAATGCCCAGTTTTCTTTTAATTTTGCTAATGACAAGTAATTTAGGACAATGATACATTACATTGTTGGCCCATTTGGAGGCACTATTGTTAAGGATGGTAAGGGAGAGAACCCAGGCGTAGACAGACAAAACAAAACTTATTTTAAACGAAAAATCCCACAAGGGGGCAGAACAAAAAACAAACACGACTAGAATTACTCTAAACAAAAAAGATTTGAAAACTTTGAGCAAGAACAAAAACAAGACTAGAGACTTTAAGTTGAGCTCAAACAACAACACACAATGCAGGACACTATTCTCTGCAAGAAACAATACACCAGAACAAGACAGCAGTTACAAGGGCAATAAATAGTGAACCAAATAAGGAGGGTAACAATGGCAGACAGGTGAGAGGCACTAATGAAGGGATAGTTAACACGGAAACAAAAGGGCAGGGTCAAGACTCAAGACAGGAGAGAACATGCCACAAAGTAAACAAACAATGGCCATGTGCTTCCACACAAAGACAAGTGACACAGATCACAAAATACAAAAAACACAGAGCATGAATCTAGATCAGCTGTCTTTTAAGGTGAGTTGAAGGTTTTACCGGGGAGTTATAGACAGTGTCCTTGTCTATATTTATATCTATATATTTATAATAGCATCCATCATTATAGTAGCATTAAAGTTTGTGTCTATGTTTCTCTGTTGTAAAGTATATTGTGCATGATCCTAATACTGATATGGGTAAAAGCTGGAAACAAACTGGTAAGGTGTCAACTTTCAGATATGCACTGACTATATGGAACTTACTACTTGTTGTACATTTGCCTTAATTTATTTAATGATATATTTTACAGATTTGACTTAATTTATTCACACTGTATTATAAGTATTACATCACTTGAAGATGTAATATACACATTCTATTATGTCTATAATTTCATGTCTATATTATTTTTGTTCATAGAAAACTGCAGCTGTTAAAGCTGTTTAATATTAACAGTTATCAGAATCAGAATGAACTTTATTTGCAAAGTGTGCACACATGCACAAGAAATTTGTTGTGGTTTCAGGATTTCAGCAGACTTGCAGTATGTACATAAACACAGGAGATACAAAAAATTAAATATAGACATAATAAAAGCGACCTCATTTCTCTATGCAGACTTACCATCTGTGTCATCTCCAAACTTCAAGAGGGGTCTTTAATTATACATACATTTAAACACTTGCATACATACACACACACACTAGCATTAAATTAGCTGGCAAATGATTCCTTTAGTACAATACATTTATGTTGTGCCAGCAGTATTTTTTATGGTGAAAATTTCAAATGTGATAATGATTTGCATATGACATCTGGCACACATGAGACAAAAAGCACTTCTTTTTCCACTTCAAGCACTGAATTTTAAGTGTGGCCACATACTTTTGGGGTGCATGTAAATTACAAATTATTAAAGCAGAGGGCGCAGTGTAAGTTATAAATGTAAACCAAACAAAACATAAACCATATCAGGGGTCTACAATCCATGTTCCTGGAGGTCCACAAACCTGCAGAGTTAGCCTACTCCAACACATCTTCCTGGATGTTTCTAGAAGTCGCAAAGACTGAAAAAAAACTGCCTCGTGTATTTTATTAGGGCTGGAGCTAAACTCTACAGGTCTGTGGACCTTGCTGAAGACCTCTGAACTACATGGTTAATCCTCTGAATTATGGACATTACATTTCATTGATCTGACATAGTTCACATAAATTAAAAAATTACACCGCAAATATTTTGAGATTTCTTTAGTATTAATATGATTTTTAGCATTTTAATCCTAATTAATAGCTTGAAATATTGCATATTACAATTGGCCTTCATTCGATTTGGATGGATACAGCGAGAACATAAAGTCAGCTATCAGCACCCCTGTATAAACAGTACTTAAGACAGTCACACAAATTAGAAAACAGTGCGCTGTTCCTCCGCCACCTGTCATGTGTAAAGTGAAGCAATATGCGCAGACTCTGTGGGTAGTACGCAACTGTGTAAAGTGCTCTTCATTTCACTGTTGCATGCGTAGACAGAGTTTAAAGGGGGCAGTAATGTTAGAAGCTGCCTGTCAGCCCTGGTGCCTACAGCACCTGCTTCTGTCACAATGCATCCTGTTCACCACCTCATGTCACTATTTGCAGATACAAGGTCAGAGACTGGGCCATGCCATTGATAAAACAAGGGTCATTATAGGAATCCATGCAACTGGATTAAAGGGATAATTTACTCATGTCTTCCAAACGTGTATGACTTTCTTGTGTGGAACACAAAACATGATGTGTGACCCCAACAAAATTAGGGTTGGAGCTTATATGGTCCCCCCTTATATCTTGCTATAAGGGGGGACCATCAGTAATGTCCTCTTAAGCACCCCAGTTACCCAAAAGCAATGTCCTAGCAACCACCCATCACCCCAGAATCATGGTGGCAAATTTGGTAAGAAAAGCTTATTTCTTTTAAGAAATAATTTATAAATTACTTGAAATAAATAAATATATAAATTACCTTTAAAAACATCTATGTATGAACACAAAGTGTAACTCAATAAAAACGTAAATAAGAATATCAAACAATGCAGTTTGTTTATAACTCATACCAAATGAAATTCCCACTGGCTAGCATCAAGCAGACATGCCTGGCTTAGCGTGCTTGTCATTGACCTCATCCTTTCATCACAGTCACATTTATTGGCATTATATGTCTCTCTCGTTTACCCCTCCTGCTTTTGCTGAAGCCAGGTCAGTCAGTGGTGTAGGGAAGAGAAGAGATAGGCCACAGCTGTTCTGGGTGAAAGTAAAGCTCACAGCTGTGAACAACTGTTCTGCTCTTTATTTTTATACATGGACTCTGCACCCAAACCAATCCATTACAGCTGGGACATGTCTGTACAGAGCAGAGGAAAAAACTGAGGCATCCCAAATCAACTTTGCTCTGTGTTCCTGTGGTAATTCAAATTACTTAACCACAAAAAGTTAACCTAGATAAATACTCTGGACAAATACAATATAGAATGTTAAAAACCCAAGTAAATGATTTGATTGTACCAGTGTTGTTTCTGTATTTCCTATATATGTAAAGGAGGTTACAGGAAGTAAGAAAGTTTCATATGGTTTGACCCTATCTATTAAACAGCCAAGAGCTTTTGGTTTAGGCCACAGCCACTCTTTTTAGCTTGTAACACTGACAAAAGCAATGAAAACAAGCTATTTATAAATTCCAGCCATTTCCTCTACAATAAATGAAATATCAGCATTAGTGCACTAATGCTTGTAACACTGACAATTAAGAATAACTACTTGCTATTGCTAGTTGGAAGCAGGTGAAATTTATAATTTAGGGGTTTTTAAGTATTCAAGCATCTCATTCAAGCATTTTATTAAACAAAAATATGTTCAAATGTAATGTTCAAAACTAGTCTATAAAGAAGAAACATCACCATAGCCCAGTCAAATCTGATGTGTACAAGAAAATTCCAGCAAACTTATTTGACCGCAGGCCATGCATGCATATTCATTTGGAGGTCAAGGTCTCTTTCAGATATGCACCAGGTGCTACAGTCCCAACAACAACTCAATTATCAAACTGTGAATTTAACATAGAATAAACTGACCCTATCTGTATGCAGGCACTATTCTGACATTCTCATTGCAATGCTGTAAAGAGAATAGGAAAGATTTTCATTATATCATGCAATCATGTTGATTTCATATGCTGTCTTGCTCCAGATATGAAACAGAAGATAATCAAAAAGCAAATATTGATGTCTGGAAGGAATGCATTTCTGTTTCCACAAATCAGCTTTGCAAATAAACATCTCTTGGTCAGTTACAGGAATCCACTGAGGAAAATAAATACATGGATAAAATCTATGTTTTTGTAGTAAAATAGCTCAGATTAAAATTGCTTTCAATTACATATGGTTCAGGCTAAGGTCACACTTACAAAATCTTTGAGACAAACACCTTCTATAACCAAGGGTTTCAAAGGGCATTTAGAGTTACATTCGGGTCTATGATTCTAGAACTGTGTTTTGCTTAGCGACACAGAAACCCACGGCAGAGTTTTCCAGACACACTGGAGGTGCTGGCATTCCAGCCTCATGGCCACAGCCAAGCCTTGCCAACTATAAGTCAACAACTGCTGAATGGCTGAATTCATATCACAGAAAGTAAAATTCTCAAACTCTTAGGATAATAATTACTTATAGTGTTAGTACTATTATTATTATTATTATTAATTTGATCATTTCAGGCATAGTTTCCAAACACAAAAATGGTGATAGATGATGTAGAAAGATCTCTAATGAGTCTTTCCTGTTAAGAATAATGAGCAGAAGAAAATACATATAAACTTAATTGGTTTTTGCATATCCTATGTTTTATGTTTACTTTGATGTTTTTGATGTTTGATGTTTTTATATTTGAAGTATGTTTTATATCTATTCAATAAAAATCCAACTTCATAATGCCTGTGTCAAGCTCTTTGTATTCCCAAGACCTTGTATCAAGCACTGCTGCATGAATACTTTAACTATAAGCCAATCATTACAGCATCTATGAACATTGTATCATGTAAATGTAAAAGTCTGAATGTGTGGAAGCGTAATGAGAGTTAATGAAAAGGAATGCAAGATTTTCATTAGAAATGCTTTGGTTTATTTTAGAGCTTGATATGCTAATTTTCTATTCACTTTTGTTGTGTGAGTACAGCTTGGCCCTTGAGAAAACTCTATGGCATTAGAGCAGGCTCCTTATTGGCCCATCCTCACAGGATATCTTTAATTCCTGCCTAATAAGCAAGCAATTCTTTACTCTGAAATACCATATGACCCGATGGTGATTTAATCCTATTTTTGACAGCATACACTCAAAGAGAGTTGGTGGCTTGTCATACAATACCAGAGGGCCATGTGTTACTCTCAGTGGCCTTGCGGGGAATGTGTTTGTATGTCCAGTAATGTGTTGTCACAGAGAGAATTAAAACACTGTGTATGCTGCCTGCCTTGGTGGTCTTGGTGACTTTGGTATGATGATCCATCTCAGCTACACGAACCAGTTCACATGGCACCGCCACATGAGCAATCAAGATCGTTTTGTATGCTGAGATGAATGAAAATGGCTTTTACAGCCCTTACTTTATTGCGCCCAAAAAAAGATGGGTTAATGCGACTAATCCTGGATCACTGCACCTTGAATCACACACTTCAGATGCTCAAAACTGCCCTTTAAGATGCTCATTCAGTAGATTATTTCATCCACACATCACCAGGATTGGTTTGTGTCAATAGACCTGAAGGACGTGTACTTTTATGTGCTGACACAGACCATTCCTACAGCGATTGGAGCTCCCAAGAGCGAACCCCTAGTGTCTAGGGACCGCTATCTTGTGAACATCCATCAGGGAACAAAGGTTACATACGTAACTGGGACATTCTGTGTAGGTGCCTGCTTTGTTGTCATAACATTTGTGTGAGAACATCATTGCTGGCTGCACAAGCCAGCCTTGTTTCAATAGATTCAAAGTAGGATAACTGTGATAAATACATAAAACTTGGTGCCAAGATGCTAGGGTCTGCTGGTGGTTAGCTGGGTGCTGCTATGCAGTTTTAGGATGGTGCTGCTACGCAGTTTTAGGATGGTGCTGCTACAGGGTTACTTGTTCAATGTAAGCTTTACTCTACTGTCCATCAGGTAAAATCAGAAGTTAGACTGCATAGAAATAAGGATGCTAATATTATAGTACATTTTTAAACTGGTCACGACCATTAATAATCAGCTATTAACCATTAGAAGAAAGGTAAAAATGTCTTTGTCCATCATCCAACATAACCATTTTGTGATCTCTCTAAAATATGAATAAAATACAAGAATGTTTGGCTAGCAGATGTTTGTTGTTAATATTGTACTGCACTTCACGTGTGTACAATGATAAATAATAAATTAATTATTCAATTTACTGATTACCATAAGTGAACAAATCCTGTGCAGTGATGTAACTGTAGAAAAACTCAACTGAGAACATTAAGATGGTTTAGTGTCAAACTCTGATAGTGATGTAGGGCTGTGGCAGCATTCTGGAGGCCCTAAGTAGATTTTAAAATGTGGACCCCATACTCCAATGTAACATACTCTTCCAGATATTATATCAGACTGCTGTTAAGGAGACAATATGTCAAATTAACAACAGAATGTTGTGCTTGAATACATTTAAAATTACTACATGTTTAGACACAATGCAATTCCAAATGAGACTGTGGACTGCAAATGAAAAGTAAACCAACATTCCAATTACAGATTAACACAATAAATCTTATATACATTTACAAAACACTAAAACATTTCACAACAATGCAAATTAACATGATATTGTTTTCAGGTAAATTGAATTATGCCATCAAGGTATCTCCTATTGTTGCCAAGGCCTTTAGTTAAAGTAAACTAAGGATGAAAATACTTTTAGCATTTACTAGCATTTATTTATCTTAATGTTTCAACATTATTAAAATCGAAAGCAGCTATCTGTTAATTAAGAAATAACTGCAGAACCTTTGAATTAATAGAAGAATAAGGTGATGAGTTAATTTTTATACTTATACCATGGTTACCCCACCACAAGACACTTCAGATGTTTTATTTCAAGACATTTGTCAGGTTTTTGTCGCTAAAATGCTCTTTTGGGTAGGTTTAATTTCTCATTCTTTTTGCTAATTCCAAAACATCATTTTAGTACTAGCAACGGTGGCTTGAGCCATTAATATGCCGTTATTAGAGAGAAGAGACCATATACATGTGTTAGTAATGAAAGTATCATGAAAGTATCAACTTATTTATTTGCCATGTTTTTCTACTATCTGCAGTAATAAATAACAAAAAACCCAGTGAACAAGTTGGGTTATCAATATTTATTTATTTGTTTGTTGTTTATTATCAGCACGAAGCAAAAGAAAAAGTGAACAAGAAGCCTATCCGTGTTTATTTTTTCTATTGAATCATTTTTGTTCTCTTTAATTTATTTAACAATGTTTTGACAATGCTTTATTGAAATTCAAATGCAAATTTATATAAATTGTTAAGCTGGCATTTAAAATGGTCTTGTTAAGTAAGCGGCTGCAGCGTGCTGTGCTTTCACAAGGCAGACCACCGTTTGAAGCAGGGCTGCTGCTTATTGTGAGCAGACTAAATACAAGGCAGGCCGCTGCTCTGGGGTAGAAGGCAACTCATGTACTGTATTTAATAGACCTTAACTAACAATGTTAAGTATTTTTTAATAATAAGGATAACATAAAGCAATACTAGACAACTTAAAACTCACACACATACACACTGCTACTGTCTGTCCAAGCATTTTTTAAAAGTGATAGTGACGCTGTTGTTACATTAACATAGCGTCTTCTGATCACAGTGCTCGCAAAATACTGAATTAGACCAATATGATACAATGCAAGCATCAACCACTATTTCCAACAAATCTTCTATGTATCTTCTCTTACAACTTTCTTTTCTCATCTTCCTTCTTGTATTTCCTATGCTCTGCATCAGACTGAAAATGCCACCTTTTCATTTTTAAAATTGCACAATTTATGCTAACAGGAAACACAACAAACAAGCAAACTTTATCTGCACACACTGCATGGGGCCTCTTAGTGGCCACAGGGGCCCTATGCAACCACTTATATCGTTTATTGGGTAGGGCTGGCTGGTCGCCTTTCCTGTGATAAATACATTGCATGCCCCACTTGAGTACTTTTTGCACAGCAGCTGCTCAGTAAACATTGATTAAATGAACAAAGCTAAAACTCAAAGACCTACTGCAGGTCCAGTAGGGGTCAGATATTATCCGTGCTAAAACTAACAACAGTTTGTCTTGTATAAACATTTAGTTCATTCTAATATCGCATCATTACTAAGGCAGTATGTTAAACCTCCAGACAGGCTGATATGAAACATCTGATCTTATGTAACTATGGTGACCCATGTTTAAGATGCATTAATCCAGTCACTTTCTCCCCATGCAGTACAGATCCCAAACATCTTTCAGCCAGATGGCTGAGCAGATTCCTAAGAATACCCATGAATCTTTTGGAATATGCTGCTGAGCTTCAGTTGTGTCTGTACTGGCTTACTCAGCACTCTTTGCCAGTCTCTTCAAATCTGCCTGTATGTCTACAGAAATCTATTGTATCCCATTGTTAGCATTCAGTTCTTCCAGCCATAACAAAACAACCAAGCTTTTATTGCTTACTGGGTTTCCATTTTTTGTTACTGGGTTTCCAAATATTATGTTCTCACACTGTAAAAAGTCACCCAAAATGAAGTGCCAAAATGAAGGTCCACTGAGTATTGTAAGCAATTCAGCCTAAAAATGGTCAACCAAGCAGCTACTGTAACTTCTTCCAATTCAATGCATATTCATACATTGGGTTAATTTTACCTCTATCAGTTGAGGTACAATTCAGTTTGTTACAAATCATGCAGTTCATTCAGTGAACTTAGCAAAGATCTGCCAACAACTAGTCCTTCCTTGGGCTCACTTACTGTAGCAATCTGATAACTAAAAAACAGAACTTCTTTGGTATTTATTATAAAAGGCTTTGCACCCACACTCCAGAAAGTCACAGAGTGGAGCTTACAGATTTCATCAGCTTCTACAATTTTAGTTTATATGCATCACATAGTCCACGTACAGGCCATCTAAGGCTGAGGCTACTTTCCCCAGCTGTACAGTACAGAGTGCTAGTGACTTGAACTGAACTTGATTGACAAGCTGATTTAAGCCAATTCATTTATGTTTAGGTTTAGTCAATTAAATAAAACATTACCCTACCTAATGAAAACATCTTCATAATCTTTCATTTAAATAACTTTTTCCACCTCTGAAATTATTTGTTTTCAGCTGATGTCACCAATCCATTTTATTTACCAACCCTACCACTTCAACAGACTGTATCCAACAACCACTTTTCATAAACCAATCATTTCCCAAAACCAGTGGGTGATGTACAATAGTTTAATGTTGACCTTAAGCTAGCAGTGGCTAAAATACAGGCAGAAGTGACTCAGGATTCAGTTGGTGGTAGCACACAGACAAGCTATATGCCTCCAGAAGTGAACTTTCTGACTTGACTAGCATGAAGTGGACAAAAAAACATTGGAGTCACTCCAGGAAAGAATATTTTGTTTCCCATTAAAAGAAGTAAATCAAGAGATACAGGATTTCAGGGGCAAACTGACCATGCTGTTGAGAGCTTGGAATCTTTTGTCAAAAACAAAATTTCTTATCTGCATGCATTGCATAGGAGCGGGTGATCTGCACCTGCAAAATTACAGATTTTCATGATGTAATTATTTTCCTGCAGTTCTAGAGTAATAAGTCACATGGTATTTACAGCTCAGTTGACAGTTGACTCAAAAAGGTTTTGTGCTTCCATGGGTCCCACATCAGCCAAACAACTGCCACTGAGATAAATTAAAATGCTAAATTTCTCTAGGTGTAATGGACTTTCTTCCTCAGACTATCTTATTAATATTGGTTTCTGGGCATTAATCTGGGACAGAATCTTGCAGTAGGTGTTCTGGGTGGTGCAGAGGTGTGTCTATCTAAACAAAAACCTCACACTATTGCACTAGTGCATTAATTCAGTTATTTAACAGGGTCATATCACCATTCTGTTGCCTGGGCCTGGTTGCCTGAAAACCCCTTAAGTTAAGAAAACCCTTAAATATAAGTTTAAGGGTACACTTAGTGAAACATGGAGTGCAATACAAAACGTAAGGGTCCACTTAAGGCTGTCACTAAGTATTTACCCTTAACTGCTCTTAGTGGGGGGCTCCTAATCACCACCAAACTTTGACTAATGGAATCTGCATGCTATTCTGCACCCAACCCCATATAAGGAAGCTGGCATGCATCATTCACTCAGACCTGTTCCTCTGAGCCTGCAGATGGTTTTTCCATTTGTCCCGATGTCTCTATAAACGCAAAACATTTCTCTTTAATATATTTCCTCATCCTGCTGGATATACAGCGCACATCAGTGGTTATTTGCCTAGTCCACATCCTGACCAAACTTCCCCTTGGCGCCTCAGCAGGTTATACACAGAGTGAAATAGCAAATATCCATTCACAAAGAGCTCACACAGTGAGTCAGTGTCTTTTTAAAGATGATTTTTCACCCCTGTGGTTCTAGATGTGGCCAATGTGTCGCTCTTTCAGATGGTCACGATTGGTGCCTTGACTGTTTAGGTTTCAACCATGCTCAGTCAGCTTTCGTGGATGGGTCATGCCCTCAGTGTGAGAGCATGCCTGTTAGAGTGTTGCAGTCACAGGTTGCCGGCTTACTCCAGAAGGGGGAACCCACTCTGGTTATTCCCTTTCTAGACCAACCAATCTTTGTCATACTCATTTAAACTGGTCATGTTTCCTGGTGCAGAGGCAGGTCTGTCTCAAAAGGGACGCAAGATGATGATGAGATGACGGTCACAGCATCGGAGGGTATGCTGTTGCTCTCAGACCAGGACAACCTGGTTGCCTGATACTCTGTCAGCTTAGGGCCTGGCACAGGATGAGGCAGACATGGAGCTAACAGTAGTGCTTTCCCAGGCGTTGTGCCTTCAGTTTGCGATTATCATGCGCACAGGTGTAGCTGTCTCTTTAATTGCCTTGTTTCTTATCGATTGTTAGTTGCCTTGTTGTTGTTCCTGCTCAGGAAATTTGTTAGCTGATTTTGTAAGATGGGGCTTTACAGGACCCCAAAAATATTAATTGTCCATGTAGCACTATGAATAATTCGTATTATGGACATAAGAAATTGGCTAAAGAAAGCCCAAACCTCTAAATCCTAAGACGTTAATCAATTAAGCTGTCAAATGACACTCCCTTCCGATGACAGCAGTAGTACCCCGCCCTACAACCTCACTCTCACTGCGTGACGCCCATGTACATCCGTGCTACAAACCTCAGCAAGTGCCACAGCCGATAGCACTGAATGACTTAGGTGATGAAGAGCCTTTACAGATGTGCTTAGAAAAATACCAGAGTCGATCGCTTTGTGGCATTGGAAATAACCATTCATTTAATAGCTCATTCTGTTGAACAGAATGCTGCATTTTGTTACACCTGTCATAAATTTGGCTTAGCTGGGACAGATGATGCGTTCGCAACCACTGGCTTCAACAACTGGTGCCATGTCCTTGTTCATATTAAGGGACTAAAAAGGCATGAATCTAGCAAAGAACATATGTCAGTGATGGTACTGTGGAGGCGAGGCTTGAGAAAGAAAGGCACTGAGATTTCATCACTTGTTAATTCAGAACAGTATGAAAGAAACCGTGCCTGTCTATCAGCTATTGTGGACACATCAAATTCATAGCTGTGAACCAGCTGCCTTTTCGTGGATCTGTAGATGCATTGAATGCAAAAAATGAGGAAGGCTGTGGAACTTTTTTAGCTTTGGTGGACTACACTCTTAATAAAGATAAGGAGCATGCAAAGATTTTTAGCACAATACCATCCAACGCCACATACACCTCAAATAATATTTAGAATGAAATTATTAAAAAACATGAGAAAAACTGTAACAGAAAAGATAGTAAGAGAAATTGGAGATGAGTGGTACACGTTAAAAGTCTTCACATCTAGGAGGCTGCAGCTGTTCTTATGACTTGTATTACATCTTAATGACTTGTGAAAAATGTTTTTTCTCTATGGTTCTAAATTTCTGTGCCATTAATATTTTGTATTATCTAACATGTAACACTATTTCTTGGAAAATGACCTTTTTTATTAAAAATCATACCTAATTCTCTACTCTTCTAGAATTGGTCAAAGTTAGTCACTTTGACTAATCTTTAATCTTCATGTTTCATCAGTTTAGGTGCCGTGTCCCTTATTTATTGGTGCTATTAATAGCCATACTTTGCATCCATCCACATAACTCATTCTTCCCAACTTTTCCATAAACTATACATATTTATGTGTTAAAACAACTGTTAGTCTTAATAGTTCTAACACCAAAAGAAAAATGGAGAAATCTCTCTTAACTTTCATATTTTCATGCTATGATTTACCAAGTTAGTGGGAAGTTTGCACCCTGTATAATATTTATGAAATGCTGTTGCATAACATACATGTGATGGTGTGAATTGTAAATAAAAAAGAAACTTTCCGGTGTATAATACCATGTTTGGTTTGGTGATGAGGCAGTTAGATCTTAACAAAAAAACAAAACAAATCACAATATTTTCATTGTCATTTTGCCAATAAAAAAGTAATTAGATGTTATTTTGCTGAGTTTGTTATTATGCTGGCACCTTGACAGCTGACTCCTAAAACTAGTTACTAATAATATTCTGTGTGATTGATTTACAGCAGAGACAGAAATTAGATTTTTACCATATATAGGCATTTTTACCTTTATAAGGGACATTTTTCCTATTTCCTATTTGATTTGCTATTACAAATGCATGTTTTTTGATGTTGTAATAATGAAATATTGAATACTGATATATTAAATGATTTTAAAAAATGAAAAGATAGGTTTGTTTGCAAGTCATTACAAAAACTCATACAGTGCAATTTAGCCCCCTATATCTTAAATGCATTCTAACTGCTTTTCAATAGACTAAATTGCGCAGTAAAACATTTTAAATGCACTCACCATGGTCTTACCTACTAGGGTAACATTATACAGTGTATGTGTGACGTGTTTGCGATGTGGCGATTTTTGTTATTACAATATTGTTGCTCAGCCCAATTTTAAGGGAACTATTTTCAGACTGATTAAGACTGGAAGCCATTTCCTACATATTTATGTGTAAGCAAGCAAGCACCCTTATTATTTTCAGAAGATTATTTTCATCCTCAGTGATTTGATTCTGGAACATTCACAGAAGGTGGTCTCCTCATGAGTTAAGAACAGTGAGAACATGACGTGAGTGCTCCCTTCAAGGGAGGAAGACCCAGCCCTGTCTATGTCCACACAGTGTCCAGCATGTGCCTTACCCTTATACTTGTACCGCACAGACATCAGATGTTGTGAACAGCTCTTTACTTTAGAAGTCAGTAGAAGGGGATGGCTGTCTCCAAACAGAGGTTAAATATCCAAATACTGAACACAAGAGGGCACAAAATACCTTTAATGAATGTTGTTTCAGTGTTTAGGGACTTGAACTTAGGGCTAAACTTTCAGAACATTTAGCAACCTGTAGTTTATAGGGTTCCTCGTTCTTTTGCATTGACCGGCAGCAACTTGCCTGTACAAATACCTATCTGTTCCTGCTAACAGTTAGTCTTAATTATAAATGATTGATAACATGACGAGTAGGCTTGCATTAGCATTTATTTCTTTGTAGACTGCGCAAACTGAATAGAAACAGCTTACCACAGACATAAAATTTTTTGCTCAAATTCTTTAAATCAACATACTGTTTTAGAGGTTGCTTTATTTAGGCTACGCCAATGTTAGACAAAATTCATAACAAAACATCTCTCTTGGTAATAAGCTGAAGCTAACAGGATAACTAGTAAAAAGGATACGTTGACATTGCAATTGACTTGTAGTTAAAAATAAACTTTTAGAAGAAGAACTTGTATCCCTTGTCCAGCTTTAC
This sequence comes from Chromobotia macracanthus, assembly GCA_036877525.1. Lineage (NCBI taxonomy): Eukaryota > Metazoa > Chordata > Actinopteri > Cypriniformes > Botiidae > Chromobotia > Chromobotia macracanthus. The sequence goes on along the minus strand of JAZGTH010000076.1, from coordinate 4,660,607 downwards.
GTTATTATGCTGTTTCAGCATATTCTTGGCCAAATTTTGGCAATGTCAACAGAGAGGATGTTATCCAATGTGCCGTCACTGTTTTGCTTGCCAACAAGGAAGAATTGGTACACTGCTTCAAGGACCACTTCCTGGATATCAGATCTGCTGTGATAAAGGTCTATTCAGTTTTTAAGTGACAATCATACCATAGAGGCAAGCAAATGTAATGCTATATATTGTCCCTATGTGAAATGCTAATGCAGAAGGGTTAGATTATGGCCAGATATGGTTAATTTAGCATGGCAGAACACAAAGGCCCTTGTCAGTCAGTGTTTTACTTTTTATAGTTACTCAGCACTGAGGCAAGGTGTGGTGGTACAGAGAAAACCCACATCATTCTGGACTTCATTACAAAAGTACTAGAGCAAGCACCAGTGAGAAAGTATTTGGCGTCATCACCTTCCTCCCACTTCTTATACTCTTAGTATACTAGTAATTTCAACGCTTTTCACACGCTCTATATTCCAGTGAACCACACATAACAACAACATAGTGGATGAAAAAACTTATAATATGGCATTGTATCAGCTCAGTTAAGAGATTTGCTTTCTGTAAAGATCCAGCAGGAATTGTATGTCCATACACATGCAAAAAATAATAAAGCAATTCCACTTTTTTAGAACTACCATTATTGTTGTCTCAGCCTCAGTCAGCACGCCCATGCAATAGCCACAATTTCCTTCATGCACTTTACAGGGCGGTCTCCCGGACAGGGCTTATGCGTAGTCATAGACTAAAATTCATGTTTGAGTTGTCTTAAATGAAAACAGCTTGCACTGACATATCTTAAAATATATCTTTGCCATTGTTTTGTCTTAAAATGCAGACCAGTAATGATTTTTCTAAGGCATGTTTGTAAAAATTACTTTAGTGTCCTAATTTGTGTCCTAAATAAGGTCCTAGTCTTGGCTTAATCTAATTCCTTTCCTACAAGTTTGATTTTAATTAGACTAAAGCAATAATCCCACTTTGTAAAATGTCATGTAAATCAATCTGAAGTCTGAATCTGACTGAATCTGAAATCCACTGTTTGGGGAGTGGGAGTGGTTGGGATTTGAGATTACTGTACAGTATACTTGGACAGAAAGATCAAGATCGCAGCTTGACTAAGCATAAACCTGTGGTTATAGCTCGATAACAACTGCCCATGTAAACATACTTACAGACCATTTGATGTAACCATCGAAACATGCAAATTGGACACCAATCAGATTGTCAGACAGAATTTATTGACTAAATAGAAAACAAAACATGACCAGCCCCTCAAAAGCTTAATGTTTTAATAGAAAATACGTCAACACTGGAAAGAAGATGAATTGTCAGATAATTTTCTCAGGTCTTTAAATGGCTCAAGAGGACATTGATTCATCTGTAAACAAGATTACATTGAAAGACAGCTGCATCACAGCAAGACTTTGAAGCAAGACCATGTAAGACTGACCGAATGCAATGTTCATCCTCAACTTCAGTGATGCATGGGTCAGCTGTTGTGAGAGTGAGGTCATGGAGCAGTGCAAGCTCTAACATTCTCCACTGATCTGCGGGGGCAGAGAGACATGCGTGGGAGATAAGTATGCAAACAATGGACACTTTATCTATGTTGAAAACTTCAGGGTGGCAGTAAATAAGAAAAATGTTAAATGTGAAAACATTACTGAAAAACCTTTTACTGTTTACCATTACTGTTTATGGCAAACTACTTTGCCCAAAGTGGAAAATGTTTTTAGATCAGCATTATAACCACTGTAAGGGAAACCAAAAAATTGCTCAGATCAACACAATGCCTACTCTCATACCTCTGTCATACCTCTGTTAACCTGTGGTCCTTAATTGATTACCTGACCCCCAAAATTAAAATTTTGTCATCATTTACCAGTACACTGTGATGGACTGGCCCCCTGTCCAGGGTGTTTCACTGCCTTCAAGGTGTTTGAATAAGCTCCAGGTCTTCCTGTGTCCCTATTTGTAATATGGATGGATTTAGTCACCCTCATATCATTCACTCTATAACATTGGTAAAAGTTCAATTTAGAACTATGAAAGTGCAAATGGCCCTATTGTTTTCCTTAGGATTTTTTCCAAGTTTTTCAGGGTTTTTTGACCCCTTAACATGCTCAATAAAACTTGATACTTGGTACTCACGTCAGAGTCGTTGGTCATTAGGACCGTGCAAAGGCTGGCACATGGGCGGGGCAGGTGGGCTCAGTAACGCCACCTGGTACAGAGCACAAAATAATGGTGCATATATAAAACATACATGCACATACTTGTACAAAACTTGGTATGTGTATTGGTTATGTCCACCAGTACAACTTTCACACTGACTTCCATTAGTTCCACCCAAAAGGAGGTCAGCCATTTTGGACTGCATGTGCATTTTGTTGTCAATTCTAGACTCTCCAATTTTTGATATCCGGAAATAGGAGGTGTCTCATATCTGCTTGGTGAATTAGCTGATTTCATTCATATTTGAGCTGTTTGTTTGTCCTAAGAACCGATGTTATAGAGTGGCTATTGTGAGTCACAGTCATAGCACCACCAACTGGCAGAAGGAAGTATGTTACTTAAACAGTGTTTAAAAGAGTCCTGTTAAATTTAACCCGAAATGCTTCATACTTGGTTCGATAAAGGAAGAGATATTGAAAATGCTAAACTGTGAATGGATTGTGGATATCTTGAAGAATGTTGTCATGGCGAGGCAATTTATGGTAAGAAATGGAACAGGAAGTTCCTCCTAACTTCTGCCAAACTTAGTACATGTATTGCTCTCATCAAGCTGGACAACTTTTTTGGTACTTTTTAGAACCATTTTTCTTAAGCGTGTTCCAAAACTGTATCACTTTTTCTTTTACTGAAAACAGAAGAAAAATCGAAGAATTGAGCTGGTCGTTTTTTCTACATAACTGTAATGCAATGGAGAGGTTTTCAAGTTTCAAAAAGAATGTAAAAGCAGTAGTTCATACAAGTGTTCTTAAATCATACAATTGCTTTGAGAAATTACACAGAAAGCAAATAAATTAATTGGCTACATTTAATGGATGTAAGATATGAAATGTATGGTTATATATTGATGACGATATATAGAAATTTTAAATAGATTTTTATAATTTGTCACAATATTTTTGATACCTGAAGGTGTTGACCTATATTGAGTTATAAGCACGTCAAAAAATCATACATTTTGTAAGGAAATGAAAAAAACAGGACCTAAAAAAGATAAATACCTCTCAACATCTATAACAGATTACTCCGAAAAAAATTAATAAATACATCAAATTTATATTAACATTTTTCCTGGGGTCTGATTTTAAAACACTTATGTACAACATAAAATTGCTACAAAAGCCCCTGACACTTAAATACCAAAATACCAATACCAACAAAGTCATTAACTACTATTTATCATTGTAAATTGCTAATGAAACCAAGAAAACAACATTTCACAGTCCTATTGGGTGCCACAAAAAATGACCAGAGTGCTCATTCTTACATACTATAACAATCAATTGCCTCTTCCTGAACTAACTAGGCAAGAAAACTTGAAGGGGAAGAACAAGTCAAGGGGAAAAAGCAAAGAGTCACAGTTTGGATGTTTAGTCTTTATTTGTGTGTCTTGTGCTAGACTTGGTGATGCAAGCTGGTCGTAAGAGCTTCGGGGAAACCAGTGCGAGGTGCCAGCATACCTTGTCTCTTAAGGGGTCTAAACCATTAGCATATGTCCCAGCTGGGGGCTTTCGCTTTATTAGACTTGTGCGTCTCATCTCACTTATTAACAGAGCACTGACAAAACTGCCTTGGGACACCCGTTAATGAGGTTTGCTGCAAACAGAGATCCATATAAAAACCAAATATTGCTAATGTTAGTAATTAGGTGCTTTTCCGTTCTCATGAACTGACTCTTATTTGCAAGGGTACACACTATACTTTTGCTTTTTATTTTATACTAAAACTAAAAGAGACCACTGCTATAGTTATTTGCCTATGCTAAGATTTTAAAGGTTTTTCCACTGATGCCCACTTGTCTGAGATTCTTAATTGAAATGTGACACACTTACAAAAACTTGAAATTAATGAACAAAATCCCTGAACCATATCTGCAATTTTTAGCGTTGCACTCACTTTACATTCCCAAGTTACTTTAGTCACTACAAACATTAAGCTCAGTTTGGAAAATCAATTGAAATTGGAAAGCACTGTCACTCAAATCTTTGATCCTGCACAGATCCTGTGTCCTGTGCAGATAAATGACAATTCGATGTACTAATTTTGAGGAAATTAGGGCTACAGGCTGGCAGCCCACCTAAGAAAAGAGGTCAGATTTTCCCCTGCTATAGTGGACAGTAGTGCCAAATTGTCTTTCAGGTGACTTTCAGGTTAATTACTGTACTCAAGGTATATCATGTATGTCATGGCTATAACAGGTCCAGTTCTCACCTTGTTGATGAACAGAAATTGTAGTTTGATATGTTTTTGATGATCTTCAAAACCTTGGGGTTAAATGCTTAAATGTTTAAAATTACTTTTGTAGACACAAATACAATTACAGTTTGTAATGCTTGTATTACAGCATTACAATTTTAATTTAAAAAGTTTCTGAAATGGATAATTTGGACCAAATAATGAAAAGGCATGGATAGGAACTCTTAACCTAAGGAAGCCGGTTGATAAAATGCTACAGTTTTAATGAGTTTACTATTATTGTAAAATGTAGGTAAAATATAAAGTGAATAAAAACCTAAATGTTTGACCAGTGGTTTATATCTATAGTATAAAAAATTAGTGAAAAGTTAAAAATTAAAAATGTTTACTTTATGAAATTACCATAAAGTTTTTGTGGCATATTACCATGGTCTGTCTGCCATGTACTATGGGAATACCATGTTTTTTGAACATAATTTTAATACAACAGTATTTTCTAAATACCTTGGATTACCATGTAAAGACCATGAATGCTATAATCATTCAAGTGCCACAGTATTACAATCTGATACCGTCATTGTTCCATGGTACTGCCACAGTGCTTTTTCAATGTTGAAATGATAACAGTAGCATTTGTAAAACAATTTGAAAAGAGAACTTTTTCTCAGACTCAGAATAATATTCCAGCCTACATTTTCCAGTTCCTGTGTGAAGACGTATGATCTCACTTTGAGGCAATGCTTGAAGTGGAAAAACATAAGCGCCTGTACTCTCATGTCCACCAGCTGTCATATGCAAACATCATCTACAACATCAACATCACCCATTAGAAGTGACAAATGCACACAAAGTGTACAGTTTCAAGTCCAATGTCAAATGTTTATCAAAAACAAACACTGAATATGTATGCACTAAGCTGTTGGCTAGGTGGCCTGTCGCTGTGTGGGTCACAAAATAAGACTCCAGCATTTTAGTGGAAAGTCCTTCTGGTGACAACAGCTTCTCAGTGGTCTCATTTCCACATCAAGTGCTGGGGAACAGGATAATACCCATGGGGTAGAAAGAAATAAGCACCACTGCTTTATTCCCTTTCTCTGTTCCTCTGGCTTCTATAAAGAAAAGGGAAAGTCCCTGATGCTTTAACAATCCTCTCTTAACCAGACACATTGCTTTTCATCCAGACTAGCAGACAATTAATGCTATTTTATCTTGTCAGTTCTCAAGCTCACTTACAAGCCATTAACATTCATTTGATAATGGACTCAAATGGCCAATGGGACATCTTTGACTGTGCTTTGCCTAAAATAGAACTAAAACCCTTAAACATCAGGGTGTACAATGGAACCTTCATGCTCAGGGTTTGATGGGCTAAATAATGAACCCTGTTGCTGTATAAATGAAAAGCTTTTTTCCACATAAATGCGCCAGTGTCTGACTGCTTAACCTAAGAACATTTATGCAGACAGTTGGTCCTGGCAGAATCTACAAAACAAACATGGCCTTTGTATGTTTTAAAGAAGCAGTTACATTCATGTGTGCCTGGGAATACAGAATGTGAGCTATTATATTAGTTCAGCTCTGCTGGGATAAAGCCACGATTACACAGAATTTAAGCTTGAAAACATTGTAATAAGGAAACACAGAGGTCCATTTTAAAAAAATGTCTGTGGAGAATACATAGCTAATTCTTTCACAATATCTGCATTGTTACATTAGGTTGTGAATGAGTTGGGCAAAGTTCAAAATATAAGAATGGGTTCCCTTTCCATTAATAGAATTAACAGATTCAATTAATGTTTGCTGCCTGCCCTGACCCTTTCGATTGTTTACTGTTTATGACTGTTTGCTGCCTGCCACAACCTCTGCCTGTCTCTGTTTCTGATCTGCCTAGCCCTTATTATACTTGTTTGCTATTTTAATAAAGTGTTGGGAATGGATCCTACTGTCTAGATTCTCTGTTTCCATCTTGGTAGCCTGCTTCATGCTGTTCGGATATATATCTATATTTTAAAGACTTTAGAGTAAATTAGAGCATTCTGGAAACGACTGTTGTTCCACAATAGTCTGGAATATAAATACTTATTAAGTATAATATTATATATTACTGTAACAAACTGGTCTGATATGAAGGTGTGAAGATCCAGCTTTGTTATAAACAATGCTGTGTACAGGTTGAAGAGCAATAGTAGAAAAGACAGGAATACTGAGACTAAAAAATAACTGTTTAAACAGTTAAACAGGCAAGAGTTCAAGGCAGGCAGCAAACAATCACAAATGGGTAACAATCCAGAGTTCAAACAGCAAGACAATCTAGTGATGTTACATATGGCGCATATGACACTGAAATCTCCAGTGAAGCCCTGCTTTTGAGGGTTTCACAATGCGTGTACTGGTTTCACAAAATCACATGATCGATGACAAAGCAAGCCTCACTTTTCTGTCAGATTTCTGCATGTTTAGCTCATCAGAAAGTTTGAACCCCAAAATGCTCAGCCTGGTACTTTGAAACTTTAATAATTAATACATTCCATTTAAATCACCAAATTATTTGTCACTATGTTGAATGTGAATGTTTGCACTTCTGATTTTGTTGTAGTAATTTGTTGTTGTATTTATGTATATTATTTATTATATGGAGAAATGAAACCCGTTAGGGTTTTATTGGCACACATAACATTAAAACTATCCACACAGTGTGTGGTTCCTGCTTTATCTGACAGGGCCGCAGTTTTCAATACTCTCAAAGCCGTGAAACCTTTCCCGGAACAATCAGGGTAAAGCCCCAGTGTTTCATCAGGCTTCATTTTGCCATTATGTGATCATAGTTTTTAAATAGCACTAGTAATGAGGATCAGGTGTGGCAGTAATCAGTCCATGCTCAGAATTATGGGAAACAGAGTTCTTGATTGAATGGCAATAGTATGTGACTTGCCCTCTAGTGGATATCAAGGGCACTCCAGCTGGTGTTCGTGACAGTTACACATTTCTGTTGCAGTCAAACATTCATTATTGATAGATAAAGTAAACCTTGTTCTTACAATGTTAATAAATTCAGACTCAACGAGTAACATGTTTATCTCTATTTTTACAATAGCACAGCTTTACCCACATTGCCAGATGAATAATGTCTGAGTAGTATTTAATTAGCCCAAAACATACACCTTCCACTACATTAGCATTTCATAAAGTCATTCCTTGTCTGCTGGCTGACGCCTGGTCTGTTTTTGTCTTAGGACTCCAGTGTTTATGCATGCTACTGCACTGTAAATTTAAACGCTGAAAACAGCCATGTATTAAACTTTATAGTGGCCACTACCTGTGATTAATACACTGTGAAGTTGAAGCTATGGGCTCCAAGACAAACATGCCTTTTTTATAGCCAAATGTAACAGCAGTTTAAGATCCAACGCCTGAGCTCTGCCAAACTAATGGAAAATTTGTACAGTCAGGCACATAGAGAGTGTGGAAGATTAATCCAGCACACAATGAGAAATGAATAAAACAATATTTACATCTCTGATGAAAATAATTCTTCTAAGAGTTGAATTTTTACATGAGAGTACATTATGTGGTTTATCTTGTTTCTTTTTAAAGTAAATTTTAAAAGCAGGTATATTTTCCCACAGTTTGATTTAGGAAGTAAATGAAAATAATTCCTAAACTTTTACCCTTTTTACACATGCACAAACACACACACTGTTGTACAGGGCTGTAGTTTATCATCTAAGATTGCCAACAGCTCCATTATAAAGCAAAGCTTGTATGAACATAAATTTCTAAACAACCAAAAACCACCAGGCCTTTTCATGTAGACAGAAAAGTTTGAAAGGTTAAACTAACTAAAGTGTGATATGCACAACATTAAATACATCTTCCCTTTATTAGCTACAAATCTATTGACAGTGTGGTGCATTCTGAATAAAACAACTGGACAGAATACTACAGATTATCTTAATTATTTTATCTAAAGGAAACAAAAGATTCAAGTTTAATAAAGTCACAGTAAAAAAAAGGCAATTTAGTAGTAGAGGAGTACATTTCATAAAAGCTTTGGGTCTGGCTAAGCAGCACCATTATGTCTCAGTTAATTCTAAACTACCTGTTTTGCAATTGACTAAAATGCACTTTTATTTTAACATTTATTTGGGAAGAAAGTATCTAATGAAAACATAGTTATTGCAAATAACTATGAAACAGAACAAATTCAACTTCAACTTTCCTCCTGATGTTAGACATATGAGAATTATTTAAAAAAAATAGTATTGATCAAATTATTATTATAATTATTATATATTATTATATTTAATGGTGCAAATTATAAAAAAATATTACAATTAGAGTAATAAATTATTACTCAATTATTATTGCTTCACTAGCACTCTCCTGCATACTTTTGCTTCTTAATTACTTTCTACATGCTACTCGTCCCACACGGTTTGTCGTAGACCCATAAATGAGGTGTCAAATTGACCGGTTTATTGTGGAGGGGTGTAATTTCATCCTAAAACATGCTAACATCATGCTAATATCATGCTAAATTGTGCTAGCATCATTTAAATATTCCTGAGTTTTGCCACAGCAAGCACCACTCATATTTTCTTTAGAAAATGAACCTATCTACTTTTTATGTTTTTCTGTATTTCAAACCATGCCAAAAGTCATTACAGCTACAGACTTACCCAGCTTTACAATTAACAATTTAACAATTTAACAATTGAAACACTCCCCACACAACTATAGAGCTTAAGCATTTATCATAAAACCTGTGATAAAAAACAGACTTGTATTAAATGTTTTATTGCTCTGCTTTTGAGACAAATATAAAATACTATCAAATTATTTAAAACTCCTCTCTCATAATTATATACAGTATATCACAGAAAGCAAACATCAATACAACCAGCAGTACTAAATTGTCACAATAAATAAACAGTTCTGCTTTTTAGCCAAACACACCAATACTTGTTTGCTGGGCTTATAAATGCCACTGCTAGAGTTTATCCACTATCTGCTGTTTAAGCTGAGCATCTTATTTATTGTATCTATTTTTTTCCACTCTTGAAGGTATGGCAGTCCATAGAACAGTACATAGGAAAGTTATGAAATTTAACACACAGATAGATAACATTCTGATATGTAACCGTAGCCAGTTTGGGGTCTCTGCCCTAAACCCTCTGGCACCACCAACAGTTTAAATTTTCACTCATGTTTATGCTCATAACTTTTGGCGTTTAAGTCCTAGAAGCCAAATTCTTCCCCAATTCCAATGTACCTTATAACATCATTTTCCATCATGTTTCCATCACTTTTTTTATAATTTTTGAATGCTTTGACATATTGTCATTTAACTTAACTAAGGCTTGTTGGCTTATGCCATGTCCTATATTTAAATGGTGCTTTTAGGTCTGTGCATGAAAGTGGCTCCAAAGCAGAACCATATAGTCTCAGACATGTGTGGGATTGTCTGTGTACATGTCTATTTTGTTCATGTGAAGTGTCACAGCTGGTGCTTTGTAATGGCAGTGGGATCTGTTGCAGCTGATGCTGGAGCAGGGTTTGCAGCCTGTCCGCATGACCAACCTCCTATTACACAGCCCTTGCCAAGTCTGAAGTGTCTTTGAGCTCCATACCCAGACTCCACTGGTGATGCCCACTACTAATGACATGAAAATTTTCAGCATGAACACAGCTACTGTGGGGACTGAGGTGTCCAATGAGCAGTCCTCACTCCTGAGACCAGGAAATGAAGTGCACTTGCTTTCCAGGGCTTGGAACTTCCAGTATTCCATATTTAGTCTTTCATAGAAATAACAGATGATGACGATTGCAGCAGGCACTGTGTAGAGGATTGAGAAAACTCCAATCTTCACCATGAGCTTCTCCAGTTTTTCTGTGTTGGTGCCACCAGTTTTCATGATTTTGCGGATATGGAACAGTGCTACAAATCCAGTGAGGATGAAAGAGGTCCCAACAATAAGATAACAGGACAGAGGGATCAGCACAAAGCTGGTGAGAGCATTAGTGTCCATGTGTCCCACATAGCAGAGTCCTGTCAACTCATCCCCAGCCACCTTTCTCATAGTGAGGATGACTATAGTCTTCACTGCAGGTATACCCCAAGCGGCCATGTGGAAGTATCTACTGTGTGCCTCAATAGCCTCATGACCCCATTTTCGTCCTGCTGCAAGAAACCAGGTTAGCGTAAGGATGACCCACCAGATCGAGCTGGCCATACCAAAGTAGTAGAGAATAAGAAAGACTATTGTGCAGCCTGTGCTTTCCAAACCCTCTTGAATGATGTACAGCTCCCCATGTTCACGATCACAGGCAATATTCTCAGCCCCAGACACGGAGCGAATGATGAATGCCACAGAGTAGACATTATAACACATGGACAAGAATATGATAGGGCGCTCGGGATACTGGAAGCGTTGGGGATCGAGGAGGAAGGTCAGAACTGTGAAAGCAGTCGAAACAAAGCAGAGCATTGACCACACAACCATCCAAATGAAGGAGAAGTCTTTATCTTGCCTTGACCAATAGACATCCACTGTAGGTGAGCATCGAGGTGCGCAGGATTCACTCTTCTCCACATACTGAAACTTTTCAGGGTTATTACAGGACCTTGAACTGCTTGAGGAATATCCACTCCCAGCTGCAGGTTGTCTGGAGTGAGGAGATACTGGCAGCATGCCCTCACCTTTCTTAGTCACAGGCTGACTGTCATTTTCAGGAGCTTCGATGCACAGTGCATTTGGGTCATTGTTTGTTGGCAACCTTGAGCAATCCAGTGAGTCTGGCCAGCCAAAACTGAATTGTTTCATAATAGGTGAACACCTCTCCCTTGCCTGCTCACACATAGGACGACATGCTGAGATAGTGGTGGATACCTGATCAGCACACATTGGCACATACAGAGAGCACAGGAAAAATCGCAGGTGTACATCACAGCCGTACTCAACCAAAGGAGCAAATTCATTCAGTTTAACGCCGGCCTCTTCTTGACTTTCATATTTCATAAAGTTTGGCATCCGTGTCATGTTGTAGCCAATTCCCTGGCACATGGGAATGGTGATCGGTTCACATTTTGCATGTCTGCCTCGTTCAATATCATATGCTAGGATTTCCAATGTAGATCCAGCAAACACAAGTTGGAAAAGTAACATTACAATTTTCATGTCTAAAAAATACAAAGATAATTTTACTTCCACTGCCATGCAGGTGACTTTCTGTTGGTTTTGCTTTAGCAGTAAGTCATATGATGTTTGTATTTTCATGGAGAAAGTTGATTCGTTGTCCCAGGTAATTTATATTCTGTGTCTATTTGTTTAGAAGAAAAACAAACATTCACAGAGGAAATCTCCATTGTAATGCCCTGAAAAAATTAAAATAATATTAAAACAGATACATTGCGATTTAGTCTCTGAATATAAATCCAAACATTTAAGTCTTCCACATCTGCAATTGTTGGTTTTGCTTTAGCAGTAATTCATATGATGTTTGTTCACCAAAGCTGTATTTCCAAGGAGAAAGTCATTGCATTGTCCCAGATAAATAACGTTACGCGTATATTTGTTCAGAAGCAAAATAAATTGTTCACACAGGAAATCTCCATTGCAATGTCTTGAAAAAATAAATCAAATAATATTACAACAGAGACATTGCGATTTAGTCTCTGAATATGAATCCAAAAATGTCATGTCTTCCACATCTGCAATATCGTGAAGTCGCAGGATTGATCGCAGCAGTCAATGTCAGACCCAAAACAAATCGTGCGCCGGTGAAGCGTTTAAAAACTTCGTCTCCAATGTGTTTCGTTCAAATATCCGCGCAAGTCTGCGAGAATAAACTTTCAGTATCCAGCAAGTCGGTGTGAAATGATCCATCTCTTCAATCTTCCGATGTTAAGAGGCATGCAATCGCTTCTTGTTGTGTTTTTTAAAACGGGGCGTTGATCAATGACTGACTGTCAAGCTCCTCCTGATCCTCCACCCATCCCCGCTACAAAAACGAGCTGACCACAGTTTGTACGGTCGGTCAGTAATAACGTGACGTGCTGTTGCTGACAAATAACATAGACATTAACTTTTAAAAATGTAGTTACGATTTTATTGTAGAGTGCATAAGGGAAAATGCATATTTAGATGCTGTGAATGGTCACAATCTCTTGTCATAATTTGTCACAAGTTTGTCATGTACTGTACAGTAAACTCATGTACAGTAAACTTGTATCACTTTTTTGATAAATACCAAAGTGAATCAGAGAAATGTAAACTAGTTGGACTGATATAATCAGAGCATAATTACTTGATCAGGTCATAACGTTATTAAAGGCCGCTGTTGTTCTAAATCAGTTCTCCTAATTCTGAGAAGCAGAACTTCACACACACATTTCAGATGATTTTATCATGGTGTATCTTAGTGTATTGCTTAAATACATTTACAATATTTTGTAAGTGTAAAACAGGGCTCAGGAACCACATGCTTGTGAAATCAAAATGAGTTTGTATTCTAATAATTTCATAAAGTGTATATTTTAAATAGATATTAAATAATATATGTATTATTTTGACATAAAGTGTGAGCCAAATAAAAATATTCTCAGGTTTACTGAAGTCTCTATTTTCTTTTCTTTTACGTGCATTT